>JAYEPQ010000017.1:17522798-18157798 GCA_036321105.1 Dracaena cambodiana
GAACTTCTAAATTTTTTTTGTTATTTTAGGTTCAGGCAACTAAGGAAGCAGTTGAGCTAGGTCCGTAGACGGTGATGGTGATTATAGTTTGCATTTCAGCACTTGTTAGGTATGTATAAGAGATTAAGTTTTTGTGTTTGAAGCTTGATTTACAATTTTAGAGGTTTTAATTGATGAATTAAATATTCAATTTTTTGGAAGACGAGATGAACTATGTCAGTGGGTTGGAGATACAGGTAGGAAGCTTGGGTTCGTAATTATGATTGCAAAGTCAGACAGTGGTGAATACAGTAGGTAGGGTCAATTTTTTTTTTTGTAAACGTGGTAGGAAGGAAAAATTCAAGAAAACAGCTAAAGATGATGGTTTCAGAGAGAGTAAAAAATGTGAATGTTCTTAATTATTTCAATGATTGTCAAGAGTCAACCACTAGATGACAATACCAGATATAGGCCACTTGATCGCTTCCTGCTATAATATTGTCCTGTTCTTCATATCTAGAGCATTGTGCCTGACTTTCCTACCACTTGGATCCCAACCACCCTCAGAGGTAGCTGAACGGTGGAGATAATAATGGCTTTTGTGGTAGGGTGTCATTTTGTGTCGGTATAAGTTAATATATTTCTTTGTGATTATGTCATAATATGTTTGATACATCTAACTAAACCACTACTTCGTACATTTGTTTTTTATAGATTGTCCTCCGACCATAGCATCCAATTCCAAATGTGGTTGTTAATTGGTATCGCCATCCTTTTTCAGATGCTAATGGTTGGGACACACCATACTTGGAACGTATTGATGAACTCAAGCAAATCATTTCACCATTCATCGCCACTCAGGAGATAATAGAGTTGTGAATAAAAATTTGTATAGCAATGTGTACCAGCACTAGGTTGTGTATAGTGCTACCATTTTTGTAACATCAATAAGCTTTATATTTGATAATTTTATAAGTTTGAACAACTAATGTATTAAAATGTTATATTTTTGTCTGCCCATCTATATCATATACAATTAATGTGCTTAATGATTATCATATCTAGTTATTAATATAATGACTAGTTATTAAAATAACTAATTTTATAAGTTGAAATAATTTTTTATAACTTACATGTGCTATTGGTTATTGATAACATTTGCTAGCCAAGGCTACAACCCTGACCAAGACGAAGCTCAGGCCGGGGTGTACATGCTCAGGCCGGGGTGTACATTTGCATGCATGGTTTGTGCATAAGTGCAACTTGAGTTTGGTCGGTGTCTCTACACTAGCCAGACTACATTTTGGACGAGATTGCCAGCCCGTCCAGTGCAATTTCTAGCGGGGGTTGCACCCTCACCTGGCCTCTAGATCTATACTATCATATGGTACACTGGACGTCATCTTCTAGGTGGTGCAAGCTGCTCTTCATGACAGACGACCGGGCTAGAGAGAAAAGAAAGGTATGGGCGTGAGATAGGGGTGATCTGGACAGAGGAAATTGAAGGAAGGGAGAAGCCGAAGCGGAAGTGGTTATTGGGGAGATCACGTACCCTATTTCTCTTAGTGAGACTGAGTTTACTAGTGAGCCCTATCGTTTTCTTAGTGAGCCCTATTTTCCCACTCAAATATGGGGTTGATAGTTAGCAATCTTGGAAAAGTGTGGAGCTTACTAAGAAAAAAGAAGTATGTTTTAAACTACCAATGGGATCACTAAGAAATTGGAGCTCATTAGGAAAAAGTATGAGGCGCATCTAGCGACTTTCTTTGGATAGAGTATAGAAATAAAGTTCTAAAAACAAATGGAAAGGAATGTCCCTCTAAAAGCCTACTCAAACCTAATCGACCCTGACTCAGCCTGAATGCAGTTTGGTCGGATCAGCCAGTTTGGTCGAATCCAACAAGATCTTATCCGCTGACGGATCCATTGCTCATACATGAGGCCCTTACAGGAGTCCATTTTGAAAAGGGTGCCCATAGAATTGTTTCGATTTTTCAAAAGCCTTTCTGACAGGAGTTTCTAGAGGGGCACACCATTTTTTCTAGTGAGCCTAGTTTTCCTAATGTTCCCACCCTATCTTTTGAAAAAAAGGAGCGTTTCCTAGTGAACACATCGAAAATGTCAAAAATACCTGCCCTTCATTCTTTGCTTAAAGTCCATCCTGAACCAATCCGGCCACCACCACTGTTCCTTCTGCTCTATCATCCTCGATACCCTCCTCCCCTACGACCTCCACTCCACCGACCAGATCAACCCCCACCCCTCTCTAACCCCTTCCTCCACCTCATCAACCCCGTCTTCGCCTCCTTTCCCTCCCTCGACAATGCCGACCCCAAAAATATCGACATCTGTGATCGCTACCTCGAGCAGAGATCCCTGCTCCACGCCATGCTAGACCCCAAGCTCTTACGGCAGTGCCTCCGCTCCGCGAGAGCCCACGCCCTCTACATCGACCGCAAGGTCGGCCTCTCGGCCTGGCTGCGGTAGGAGAGGTGGGAGGACGAGCTGGCCCATCACGGCTGCTGAATGGCGGGGAAGTCATCTCTGAACCGTTACACGACAACCTCTCCTGCGTTGGAGTGCGGGTACTTTCCTGACTTGCTGTTCGACCCTTGCCCGTGAGGAGGAGGAGGAGGAGGAGAACTTGTGATTTTGAATTGGGGACGATGAAGTGGGTTGCGTTTGACACAAGATTGCTACGCTATTGCAACCACTGAATACCTTGCTGTATGGGGAGTTTGTGGAATCAAAGAGGGAGAGGATAAATTTCACGCAGAATAATGTATCGGCTAAGGGAATGCCTACTTTGGTTGTGTTCAGCAAGACTGGGTCGCTGTCGGATTTCACGGCGGACGTGGTCATGGAGCTCCTTGGATTTGCAAACTTGTTTTGTTGCGAGGATTTGAAGGCCAAGTTGCGAGGATTTGATTTGGAGTGTGGATGATGCTTTGCTTCTCGTTGACTATGGTCTTCATGAGATGACGCATCTTCTGGTAGCGGCTTGCTTGCAGGCTCTCCTTAAAGAGTTGTCGAGATCATTGTACTACTTCCTGAGCCAGGTTGCCGAGGTCATTGTAAGGAAAAGATGATGGATTTGAGCAATGCTAGCGAATTGGATGCGACTTTGCCGTATCCTTACAAATGCAAGGCTATTGCGTTGGCAGAGGAAGATCAGGTAGATTTGGTTGTCAGTGAGATCAATAAGATACTTGGTTTCAAGTTCTCGATAGATTGTTTGGAGCTCAGAGCTTGGTTTTCTTAAGTGCTTAATGACTATCAGCTAGCACTGCAAGATATAAGGGTGATCATGATGTTGGATCCTGGGTGCATGATCTTTAGAGCTTGATTTTTTAGTTGTTCGAGAACTGTTATTGATGAAATCTGTAGTTGGAAAGAGCCAAACTTTGTGAACAAATTTGAGAGATTAATAAATTTTTTGTGTTTGTTGTATAATCAATTCTTGGATGCAATTATGAATGTAGAGAGTATAGCATTTGGAGAGTGTAGCATATTAAGCAAATAAAAATTTCAACATTTTCTTTAGATGCATTTTATGTAATTTTTTGAACAACAAAATAGCTTATCTATTTATCTCAACATACATATTAACCAAAAACATGTAATTATTATGCCTATTTCAATCTCAAAGTCGCCACGAATCTTGCAACTCTTAGATGATTGCGGTTGGCTCTACCTTTTCAATGTGTTGAAGTATTATTCTACATCCAAAATTTTTAACGTATTAATACTTATTAATTAGTTAGAAAAAAAACTCAAAACCAAAATTACTGGCGAGGTGGAAACCACGGACAAAAAATATTTCATCCGGAATAACAGTCCGACCAAAGTGAGCTCTGTCCGAACTGTAGTCCCGTCCAGAGATCCACTATCCGGGGTTAGACCTCGGATAGTATATTGTCCGTCCAGGGTTAGACCCCGGATAGACAATATATTGTTTAGGGTCTAATCCCGGACTATACATTTTTCGTCCGGGGTTACAGCCTGAACGAACATATACCGTCCGGAATTTAATCTTGAACGGTATATAATTCGTCTGGAATCTAACCCCGAACAAAAATAGAATAGAGAATGAAGATAAGGGCATTAGGGCTAAAAAAAAATTTTTTAAGTGGGCTCACTGGGAAAAATGGTGTGCCCCTTAAGAAATTCCCTTTTCTGACCACCAAATAAAGATTGTGAGGGTGAGAGATTTTGCAGCTATCTAGATCCTAACGGCTGCCGCATCTCCTACCCGATAAGATAATATCGAACCCGAGGGATATATAGAGAGAGAGAGAGAGAGAGTAGGAGAGAGGGAGAGAGATGGCGTGCAGAATCGCAGACTCAGTTTTCCATCTCTCGGTAACTATTCCCTAAACCCAATATCCAAAATCATTTTGCAATTTATTTTTGGTTTATTTAGACTTATTATTCATAAGGTTTTTTTTTTTTGTGGCTTACTTTTGATTTTAGGCGCCCCCTCGAAGAATAATCTGCCGGAACAGTTTGAGGCCACAGCCAGGAGGTAATTTTCCTACAATCTCTTTCCTCTGAGAATTTTGTCGAATGGGTAGTGTGCATTCACAATTATAGTTACCGCAAATGGAAATTTGGGTCTTCTTAGTTTTGAACATTAATGGAATTTTTTTGTGGGTTTTGTCAGCGTGTGGATAGGCATGGCCTGCTAAGGTTATATATTAATTAAAGTGACTTTTTATGGGTTTTACTGCTGTGCTTCATAGCTGCACTCAGCTTTGCAGCAAAGAGGCTTTTCCGACGATGATGTTTAATGTTGGCATGCTTTCTTGTTTGCCCATGTCAATCCATTTATGACTATGGGAGGTCTTTTTACTACTCTGATTATGTTTTTTGCAATTTCTTTCAAATTAAACTCGTCTGCCACTAATTTAATTTGCACTAATTTGCATACTAGAATTAGGATTCTAGGGGGTACATGTCTTGTTTGATACTAGGAGAAGAAAGTTGCTCTACATGTGAAACCGACACTCTATCTCAAAAAGAATGGTGAGTTATTCATCATTGGAGTCATCGAGAAAGCAAACAAATCTAACCAAAAAAAAAAGAAGCTTTTTGAATCAGTGTTGTTTGTACCGTGGTTTCTCATATTGTGTGCGATTTTGATATGTGGATGTGGAGGCTCCAATTGAATTCTATTCACTACTCACTGGTACATGTATTCATCGTTGGGGTCATCGAGGAAAGCAAACAAATCTAACAAAAAAAGAAAAAAAGAAAAAGAAAGCTTATTTGCATAGGTGTTGTTTGTACTTGTGCTTCTCATAGTGTGTTTCTGTGAATTTGATATGTGGATGTGGAGGCTCCAATTGAATTCTATTCACTACTTACTGGTACATGTTTCTCATATTGTGCAGCTGTTAATTTGATATGTGGATGTGGAGGCTCCAATTGAATTCTCTTCACTACTCACTGGTACATGTATATAGTTTGAGTGGTCCTGGATGCTAGTAACTAACAAGATGACCAATAATTTTTTCCAAGAAGAATTCAAATACCCATGATGTTATGTTAACATGAGTGAAATTCACAAAAAAAGTCTCCCTATCAAGCAGTGAAACTATTCAGGGCTAAGTGGCATCGTAGAGTCATTATCTAGTTGAAGTCTGCTGCGCACATAAGATGTTTACTTAATTTTCATCCCAAACCAAAATTCAATTGATCTCAATGTGTTTCTTGCACTCATTAAACATCGGATTAGAAACAATATGATGAGCAGCTTCATTACCACAATATAAGGTGGCCATATTGAATGAAACACAAATGTCATGAAGCAAGTAACTGAGCCAAAGGTCTCCTGTGGAAGATGGCATTACTCTGTATTCAGCTTACGAAGAGGAGCGAATATGCATTTTCTGCTTTTTTTGATTTTTATGAAGTTGGACTTATACCAAGGATGGCGCAATAACCTGTGGTGGAAGTTGTGAAGTGATGCCAGATGCCCAGTCAGAGTGACAGGATGTATGGACAGTGAAAGAAATATGAGCAAAGAGGAGTATGACAGTGCGCAGAGATGATTTGATGTAACAGAGAACTTGAAGTGCTGCTTGAGAGTAAGGTTCTTGTGGTGTGCTCAAGAACTGACTAAGAAGGCTAACGACACGGATGGCGTCCAGTAGAGTGATGGTTTAGGTAGAAAGGTGACATCAACGAATGACATTGAGATAGAATCGGTAAGTAGAGGTCCATCATCGGGATTGAGCTTGGGGTTTGACTCTATACAAAAGTCAAATGAATATAATGTGATGTCTAAAGAATATTCTTTGGGAGAGATGTACACCATACTTAGATTGAGCCACTTCTAAACCAAGAAAATATTTGGGATTACCAAGATCTCTGATAATAAATTTAGAGTCCGAAAATCACTTGTGGAGAAAATAGTGACCTGATCATCACCAATAATTATGATGCTATTCACATAAATAAGAACTATAGTTACCAAGTCACCTCACTAAAATATGAATAATTAGTAATTATTTTGGACTCAATGGATGCCAATTTCCAAAGAATTAAGGAGAACTTGGAGAACCAGTTCTGTGATGTCTGTTTGAAGCAATAAAGGGACTTTTTTGAACGGCATTCTCTTCTCCCCCTTTTCCGAAAATGGATGTGATCTTCATGTTAAACCTCTTCTACCTTGCCATGAAGAGAAGCGTTGTTGACATTTAACTGATGCAACAGTCAAGAATAAACTGAAGAGCTGTTAGTAGGCAACAAACAGTGGCGAGCTTTGCCACAGGAGAAATGTTTCATTGAAATCGAGGCATTCAACTTGTGTGTAATCCTTGGCAACCAATCTTGCCTTTTACCACTCAGTGGTGCCATCAGAACGATACGTGATTTTATAAACCCATTTGCAGCTGATGGAAATTTTGCCAGGTGGTAGAGATGTCAAAGTCCAGTATTTTTGAGTTCTTGTGCTTTGATTTCAGTGGTCAGGGCATCATTTCATTTGGATTTCTGTTGGCTACAGTAAAAGTGGTGGGTTCTTGTTCACAAGCAATGCTAATAAGAAAAGCATTGTGAGGGGCAATAAAATGATTGTATGGAATCATATGACATAAAGAATGTGAAGTACCTGGAGCAAACAAGCTTGTTAAGAAATATGAATGCTAAAAAAATCTCGATATTGGTCAACGTGAAAGCTTAAGAACTACCATGTAGATACATGAGGAGGTGACTACGATATGAAAGAACAAGCTAAAAAATTAAAGTAGCCAAAAACAATTGCTCATTGGTGTGTAAGTAAGCGAGACACTCACGTTGGAGTGACCGTTGTGTAAGGGGGGCCCACATGAATGCATATGGTCAACAAAGGTCTGATGATGTTAATGCTAGGAATCGATGAATTATCATGGAGAAATATTCTTCAGAGGGCTGTTGAGGATATGAGAGTTGGTTGGTGACGAGGTTGGGTAAGGAGAGAGGAAATCCATAATTGGTTGTTCGTTAAACCTATATTAGACATGCATGGAGGTAGCCTAACGCAGGATAGAAGCGAATTTAGGATTTGTGGTGAGAAAATTGGGAAAGAAACTAGGGTTTTAGGATAAATTAGGGGTTTGGATCTCACATCCAGGCGAATCACACGTCCACTCTCTCACGAATCACTCATGAGAAAAATTTGAAAGAGACAAATCATATACTTTCAATTTTCATTAATCATTTCTCACTATCTTAAATCAAAATTACAAAAAATATTTTTAAGATAAAAGGAAATCTCTAAAAATCCAAGATCAAAATAAATTCCTAATCTAATAAAATTAAATACAACTAAATTCAATATTATCTCTATTAATTCTTCTCCGCTTGGAAACATTCACCACCGGTACATGACGGCAAAAAGAAAATCAAGCACGTCGGATGAAGACGAACAAACTTTTCGATATCCAGAAATCTTTCTACCATACCAAATATATGTAAATCAGACATATTCGAAATCAAATATTAGCTATCTTGCTTTTCCATGGTGGTGATACTCGTGGATGTAGAAGAAATAGAGCAAGCTGAAAATATAATGCTGAGAAGAACATCGTGCAGAAAGCAGAATCTCAAAAATCAACTGGAGTAGAACACCATAACACATGAGGACTAACAACTAAGCAAATATTAGGGGATGGTGGAATATCTAACTTCGAAGGAAGCATAACAACCTCCTGAAAAAAAATCTGAAAGTGTTTGTACATCAAATATGAAGAATCTCCACATTTCCAAAAGGAAACCTTGCAGGTTGAATTCTAATCAATACGAATCAGCTGGAAATAGCTGTACTCTATCATGTATATCTATAGTAGACTTGTAAGTATTATTGCTAAATATAATTTGCTTAAGGAGTTTCGCACACAAACGATGTAAGAGGGGTGCAAGTGAACTTAAAGGTGGATTAGGCTTGGAAACTATAGGACTGGAGTTTACAAAAAATATGGACCTAGAGTTGATAGGTTCATGATTTTTATACACAAAATAAAGCAATTTATTACTTTGTGTTAGAATTATTAACCCATTTTTTTTAATTTTCAGATGGACTCGTAGATGGAGAAAGAGTTCACATAATTTTCTTTCCATTAAACATAAATGTATGGGTGTTGGATTTTCAATAATTCTTAATATCGGTCAAATAACCAGGTTATGCTAAGTAAAATATGAGCAATATCCATATATAAAATATCACATCAAATATAACCACTGTAACTTGAAAATTAAATAGGCACAAGATAATACTGAATAATAGCATGAAAACATTTATCAACCTAAGTAATGTTGTACGGTTGAGAGTGTGGTTCAGTTTTAAGGCCCATCCTATCAACAGTCGAATTAGAAATGATATTCACACAATATCTCCATCTATTATCACTATATAACTCTCACCGTTGTGTGTGATATAGGTATGAAACACGTTAGACCTACGCCAATCCTCATCTCTAGATACAGTATGCAAGCATGTAACAACATATGAAGGTGTATTTATTAGATCATATTTAACATCACTAAAATTTTCTTGAGATTCATAAATTTTTTCTTCAATCTCATTATCATCTTCATTACGGATCTCGTTTATCAACAAGTTTCTTGTGGGACATTGATAAGTATAGTGACCAAAACTATGACATTTAAAGCGCTCAATTTGTTTTGTAGCTAGTTTTGATAACTCACTAGTGATGGTTTTACCCATTGTATTCTTAGAAACAGTATTAGTATTTGTTGTATTAGTGTCAGATTGTCGCTTCGGATTTGAAAGTAGATTTTTTATCTCTAGGTGTGTGCAAATACGTCTTATAGCTGAGAGCACACTGAAATGCATCCGCAGCAGAATCTAAAGAATGTGTTAGTATTTCACGCTTGAGCTCGGGTTTGAGTCCAGTATGAAATCTTGAAAGGGTTAGACGACTATTTTCTTGAATATCACATTATACTAAGAGCTCATCGAATTTATACATATATCTGGTCATACTGATATTTCCCTGCCTTAGGTTAAACAGCTGGTCAATAAAGCAATCCTTAAAAGTTGAAGGAAGATATTTCTTTTTAATTTTTTCTTTCATTTCAAACCATGTTTTAATTAGTTTTTGTTGCTCTCTTGCTAACTGTATCTCAATAGACATCTAGTATACTTTAGCTAACCCTTATAACTTTAGTTTAGCAAAACATACCCTTCAGGCTTCTGACATCCTATACCAGTCAAAAACATGATTCATATCTGCTAACCAATCACAAAAATGCTGGGGGTCATACATGTTTTCAAAAGAGGGGATATCTATTTTGGCCTTACGTGTGATATTATCGTGTGGATGTTCATCCTCAAAATTATTAACTTTTTCTTTCACAACTCTTTCTACCACAACCGATTTTTCCTCATGTGGATTTAAGCTCTCATAAGTGCCTTCCCTTCTTCCTTCTTGCCTGTTCGATAGGGGCTTGTGGAGGTGATCTCTCTCTCTCTCTCTCCCTCCCTCCCTCCCTCTCTCTCCCTCCCTCCCTCTCTCTATCTCTATCTTAAGTCCGTCATTTCTACCGTCTCTTGGTAACTTCTTTTAGGAAGGAAAGCAAATCCGATCTATTGACTGTTGACGAAATGAATGGAATAAGGGTTTCTTTCAAACCTAAAGTAGGTCCAGGTCTTAGAATCGGGCTAGGAGTAGCTATTGAATTTGTTGATGGTGCTGTGGTAATGCTAGCCGAAAGGGAAAGGCAATGACTGTTCGTCCTTGCAATTTTTCTAAAGGAAGAGAGTGAAGTCCCCCAGGATAATTAAATTCGCTTTTCTTTCAGCTCAATTGTGACGTCCCAAATCCAACTGGTGGGCCTAAATATGTGTTCTAATAGTTAGTAGGATGTCACCGGCATGCACTCTCAATACTACAGTGCACGAGCCCATTTTTTCATACAATCATAGGGAAGAAATATAGAAATGCACAAATATAAGATATATGACACAAGTTTGAGTCTATTTGCCATAACATCACAACTATAAATATAATAATATTCAAAAATAGGTATATGATAATGACAAATAATATGTACATTAAAATGTTACTTATGTAGAGTTAAGTACGATATCAAGACAGAGTAGCATAAGTGTTGAATATATGTAAGAGTGCCCAGATACCATGGACAAAATTAGGAAGTAGGATATATATGCATATATAAGCCAAAATGATATACAAAAGAGATAAAGATTCTATGAAAAATGGGCTATTGATGCTCGGTTTGCTTCTGGAAATATGAATTCTTGGGGGGGTGGGTCCTCCACAGGTACCGCTCCCTCGGCTGGTAGACCTTGGGTGTGATAATTCTAGGGGTTAAAATGCAAAAAAGAATACAAATCCAAACTCGTGTGATGCTATAGAAATCATATTACTGTGGTATGCTAGTAGGAATAATGTAAAAGATGCATGCATGTGAATCATAAAATACATGATATGCATATACCATAAATTATGGAGTACAAAGTGTATATGATATAACATGATCATTCTTATAGGTCATGAAGTATATGGTATACATAATAAAACATGAATCATGAAGCAAATGGTATATGTGGTATAATATGATCAAGAAAATAGATGTGAATTCTATCCTATTAGTTTGAAACTAAATGGTGGGAGTATTTACTTATTCTAAAAGTGTACCATGCATATCTGTACCACAACCCCACATCCGATGCTCACACGAACTGGACGCACCGTTAGGCATACTGGATATCCCATGTATGTCGGGATTATGACCCCAATACCAGTCTCCAAATGAGCCGACAATGCCGCTAAGCACAACTAGAAAACTGATAGTATCAGTACATAGATCAGTTGATGCATCCCAAGTAACAGAAGAGACTCCTACAATATGTATTTCATTCCACCATTCATTTTTCCTATACCCATAATATAGTATATACTAAGTATCAATGTGACATATACAATAATGGTACATGCATCAATAATCATGTGATCATGTGAATATTAAACGATATGCACAACAATACTGACAAGTATAAGAGTTATAAAACAAGTTCACATGCGTGAGGTATCATTTCCAAACAACAATAGAATATACACGTAACAACATGCGTAAATAAATATGTTTGCATGTCTATCATAGTTTAAATCAAATGTCATATGCAAAAATATGGCATGTATGCCTGACATGAGCTATGATAGGTCTGGACTCACCAAACACGGTTGATAACAAGGGTAATTTAACATGTATACATGTGTATCATATCATAAGTGGTATATGCACGGACATAATATGTGTACCTATATTGCTGCAATTTGGTGGATAGTCAGACTTCCAGGTCTTGTTTTACTAGGGTGAAAATAGAATTAAAGGTTAAGATTTTTTATAGTTGTAAAAAATTCAATTATCTCTCTAATGAATATTAAATGAGTTTAATTGGAGTTCTTGAACAAATCTTCTTTCTTGTTGTCTGCCCATTCCTTCCAGGCAAGCATAAAAGTACATCACACCTAACAACTTCCTGCCTAGTTCGTTCTCCCCCCCCCCCCCCCCCCACCCACTTTAACCAATACTTGTACCGTTGGATTCATTTCAGAGTCTTCTTCTCAACAGAGGCGTTCTCGCCATGTTTCAAGCTCTCTAGAGAAAGTTATGGGCAATGTACAATAGTTGTACAACTATGCAGATGTCATTGTAAACTTTCAACCTCTCTAGAAACATCGGTTGCAGTTCCATAGTTGGTCTTCAGACTCCAAGCACCATTCGATACCTCTTGCAGTCTTCTTTCCTGCGCCGCTGCGCGCTAATCTGTTCTCGTTTTGGCTTTCCAAGAGAAAGTTATTAGCTATAAATTACAGTCGAAGAATCTTCCAAGGACACCAAAGTTGACTTCAGATACCTCTAGAAATGCCTTTTATAAGCCAATAGTGGTTCTTCAGGTACTGATAGATTCCTACTGGAGTCTTTTTTCTAACGATGTTGGACACACCTCATTCTGAGTTTTCTAGATGAAGTTAAAGCCACATACAGTGGTGAGTTTGCAGGATTCCAGACTGCAGCTTAGACTGTCTCCTCAGTTCGCCCATCCAAAAAATCTTATGTGGAATTCTCTGAAGTGGCAAACACGATAAGACATATAAACTCTTCAGATTTGCAATGTATATTAAGGCTTACTATTTCTTTATGATAATCTGATCCATGGCTAAAGGCTTATTACTAGTTGAAAACCTTAATAGTAGAATTCATTACTGGTGAAATGATCTAATCCGACTAGCAGCTACAACACCGAGATGTTTGTATAAGTTTGATCTTTCATGTTTGGTACTCCCAATTTGGAGGCAAAGGCTGAGATTTGATGTTATATTTTTTGTTCTATCTTCACATGAGAAGTATGAAGCATAATGCATGCCTGAACTTCATGTGGAGGCACTTTAAATGTAGAATTTATTCAAAGGCTTGTTAGTTTCATAAGTTACAATATATCCTAGTGTTGGAGTTTAACCATAGTATCCACCATATCCCATGGGAAGTTGAGAAGTATATCAACCTTTTACATTATACCTGCATCATGTCCTATTGTAGCTCATACATTAAAAGTTAGGATGCAGGTGAATGGAACAGTTTGTTGTGCCACTATATTGTTATCATTAGTTGACATAACAGTTAGGGGGAATCTTCACGAAATAGTTGGAAAATTAGGCTGTTGAAAATCTCGAGGCCCAGTTATGTGAAAGGTATTAGCATTTTGCCACTAAATTGAGAAATGATTGAATCTGCCTATTGCTGGTTGACTTTCTGTTTCGTTTCATAAACCAAACTAAAAAATGATAACTTGACAAATTAATCATCACATTTCTATATGTTTTCACTTCAATCTCAACATTATGACCTAATTTTCACCTCAAGTTCTAATAATCTGCATAGTATCATTTGGATGTTATAGGAGCGAAGTGCTCGTTAGTTTTATCTTATCGGATTATTATGAGATTGATGATTGTTTTGGTTCAAGTTGTGTTGCTAAACCAGAAATCAAAATTATAAATCATAATTTTATATCTATCATTAGCCAGTTGTTTCCTGCACTACTGGGATGAGCTTATAGCCTTGTAAGTTACTTTCATGCAAAGGGGTAATCATAAACTGCACTAGTTGTCCTAGTATTAGATTGGTAGATCTGGTTGTATGAATTGTTTCGGCTAGATTGCCTCCTGTATCTTTTTGTATTCTTGCCATGCATATATTGTCTGAAATGGACTTGCTGTATCTTACTTGGCTACTGTCAGGCATATACTGTCTTAAATGGGGAACTCTTCAGCAGATAGGATCAAACTCTCATCGCTCTTTGTCCTGCAAGAGGCCACCTGAAGTCCTCCAAGCTGCAGTGCTTCCTACCTCACCATCCTCTTTAGATAATGAAGATCAACGACAGAAGATGTGCGAAAATTATGGTTTCACACAAATTGGAGAACCACTCCCAGACAATATTAGTCTGAAAGATGTGATGGAAACCCTGCCTAAAAAGGTACATGTATCGTATTGTTTGCTCAATAAATTTTACCATACCCTAACTCTCTTCACATATCAAATATGTCCTATGAAGGTTTTTGAAATTGATGATGTGAAAGCTTGGAAGTCGGTTTTGATATCTGTAACTTCTTATGCACTGGGAATATTCATGATTTCAAAATCTCCATGGTATTTGCTCCCTCTAGCCTGGGCATGGACTGGCACGGCGGTGACTGGTGTGAGTGTGCTCCCACATTACCAGCTCTTTCTTTAAGATATCATCTCTTGATTATCTCTTTTAGGTATTCCCTTCCACTTATTTAAATTTTTGTGTTAAAAGTTTTTTGTGATAGGCCATGATTGTGCTCACAAGTCATTTTCAAGGAATAAATTGGTCGAAGATATTGTTGGAACTCTTGCGTTTTTGCCGCTGATATATCCATACGAGCCATGGCGCTTTAAGCATGACAGACACCATGCCAAAACAAACATGTTTGTATTTAATTCTTTTCTTTATTATTAATAATATATGATTGTTTTTTTATACTAATTATCTTCATTCAAGTCTATTATAGAGTTTCCCTGATCATTAGCTGCTGCTTCCTTTAGGCATTTTGCTTTTGTTGATTTATTTGCCGAGCATATTCTCCTGCATGCTCTTCCGATCTAGTATAGTATTCTTCATTCTATATTGCCATTTATAATCGCAAAGTTGAGAATAATGATGCAATTTCTTCCTTCACTCATTTTGTTATAGATATTTTAACTAGTTGATGATCTACACTACCTGCCCTTTCCATCTTCTGTGGTATGCACCATTAGATTGTGGTCGATTTTTGGATGGACTGAAAAACTATTTGATAGGATTATCGGTTTCCCATTGTTGTAAGATCCATCTTGCTCCTTGAGTCCATCTCCTTGAGATGTAAATTTGATGTAGACACTTGAATTTGAAAGCAGAAGCTGTTGGTATGCGAGATATTTCATTTTCTATAACGTTAGTTTGTATAGGATATATTGCTCAAATGCTTAAACTGTGAGCATTAGATACAGCCTCTATCTCATTGAATACACTGTGAAAGCATATCAAATGTGGTACTAAAACCATGTGCAAAAACCAAGGAGAAGGGAAGTAATAGCCTTTTCTATATACATGATACCTGCCTCTCATTTTGAATCTATCTATTGGACAGACGAAGATCATTTTAGGTTCGTGGTGTTGCATCTGAAAATTTAATAAATAAATTCATAACTTAGGGATTGTCCTTTCAAACATGGTCTATGATGTATAATTTTATATAGCCTCTGTTTGACTGCAATTTTTAGATTTTTGAAACATTGGAATTTTGTCATGACAATTGATCATAAAGAATTGCTAGATATGTTGGGAAGGTTAGGAAATTGGTTTAGGACAGGATACTACTCAAATAATATCAAATAGGTTGATTTTGATTCAGGTTTCTGATATGGACATATATGGACAGCAAATAAATAGGATCAACACTTTATGTGGGTTCAATGTGCATTTTACTTTTGATTGGACAGGGTATTGTAAAAGAGAGAAACAAAAGGAGAACTAGAATAAGGAAAAAGCTGAGAAAGCTTCGCACCTTTATTGTAAGAGCTTCACAGTCTAGATCCAGCTCACCAGAAGTAGGGATGATAATGGACGCATCCACGGGCCAAATTTTGGCCTTCCCTATACAAAATTTTGAATTAAAAAAAATAAAATTTTCATTTTTGATTCAAAAATTTGTTCATAACATACCAAAATTGATCCGTGGACACGTCCATTACCATCCCTAACCAGAAGTGATTCATGCATCAAAAAAGCTGTGGAGGAAAGTTTTGATAGAGTTCATATTATCATTCAAAGTCAAATGTTCATCAATATCGACGACCATAATACAAATATATATTGGACCAGAATTACAAAAATTTCAAAGTTAGCTCTGGTTGGAAATGAATTATCCAAAAATATCAGAAGAAGAATCCTAAAAATAAAATAAAAATACCTAAAAGCCTTAACTCATAAATAACTAAAAAACAATTTAAGAATCTAAATCCAATTTGTGAAATCTAAATCTTTTAGTGGCTATTTACCACCCTTGTAATGAATACTACTACTATTAGGAAAAGAAAAGCGAATTTTACCTTGATTGGTTTAGATTATGCTATGTCATTCATATTTTTCTTTTTTTTTTTTACCTGCTACCTTGTTTGTATTAGGTGGGTACTAGTCAATAACGAAATAGAGAGGAAGAGGATGGCTTACCAATAAGACACTAGTCCAAAAACAGATAAGCCTGTGAAACTAAACATATCAATAAAGACGCAGAAGAGGAGGAAGATGGCTTAACAGTATGGTAGTAGCCTTAACATTGATAATAAGCCATCTTGACTATGTCAAAGGTACTAGTGAAACTGAGAGTGCTTGAAATGATTCATAACTTGGCATTCAACAAATTCAGAGATTATACCTAGGAGTGTTCTAAATTTGGAAGAATGGCATGAATGAAAGTTCATTTCAAATTTCCAATATTCTTTCAGTCTCTAGAAGTAAAAAGTTCGGACAAAGTAAAGGTGTACCTGACTCAAAGGGATGATAAACATATTGCCTAGGTCACCAACAGGTTTCAAGGCTAAATCAAAATCACATGTAAACTGTAAAATAACTTTTTCTTGTAGGATGCGGACAATATCTATAATTATATGTTAAAAGCACTCTTTCATTTAAGGACATATGATGTCAAGCCCCAGACGTCAAAGAATAACCAGCCAGTGGGAATTTGCTCATTCAAGAGAATCGCTAGACCTAACCTGCCATATACGTAGAAATAATTTCTTATATTGATACAATTGAAAATATGATCAAAGGTACAAGTGCATGCTATTAATTATGATCTCAATGACCATGGATAGGCAAAAAAATTTCCTTTATCATTCAAAAATCAACTAAAGAGTGTATACATCCCACAAGACTATAAAAAATTATTGGTTTTAACTTCAAGTCTGACACTTTCATAAAGATACTCTACAAATGACTTCAAAGTGAAACTACTCATATATGTTCAAGAGTCAAATACAAGAGCCTAACCCAAAATACAAAACAAGATTGTTTCTCAAAATTCCCAACCAAAACAAAACCTACTCGTAGTCTACGATTGAAGCTCCATCAAAACAAGATATTCCTAAAATCTCCATCTCGCTAGGGGGGTCAATCATTGCCATCCTGATATGAAAAATATAAGATATCATGGGATGAGACAAATCTTAACAAGCAATGAAACAACTACAACAACAACCAAGCCTTTTATCCCAAGTACTTGGGGTATGCTACATGAATCAAAATAGAATCACACCAGATTGATTACATGAGTTCTCTACTCATTCTTATCGAGTAATATATCTTCATTTAAGCCTCTAGCATCCATATATTTTCGTAGTACCTCCATCATATTTTTTTTTTGTCATCCCTTCGCTAATTTTAACTTATCCTACATTGATAAACTCCACTCATTAAACTAATACATCTGTATGTCTATGTTGTACATGAACAAACTATCATAGATATTCTTTCATCTTCTCATCAATGGGGGCTACACCTATTTTAGCACGAATTCACATTTCTCACTTTATCTCTCTTAATATTATTGCTAATCCAATGAATCATTTGCATCTCAGTTATACTTATCTTCTGTGAATGATGTCTCTTTATAGCCTAATATTTCGTATCATATAACAAAACTAACCTAATAGCGATTCTGTAAAACTTTTTTTTCAGTCTTAATGGAATGTTATGATCGCATTACTCTCCTTAAGCTCCTTTATTTCAATCAGCCAGTTTGGATTTTATGGTTGATATTACTGTCAATCTCTCAATCGTTTTGAATAATAGATTCTAAATACCTAAACTGATTACTCATTTGTATTTTCGCCTATCCAATGTCACAACATTATAGTTTCAGATCCTTTATTTACTAAATTTGAACTTCATAAACCATTGATGAGCCCAAGTACCTAAAACAGTGGACGTGCTCTTCTATTCTGAGCCAAAGTGGTGGAGGTGGAATCGACTTACATAATAGATCGGCTAAAGTGAAAGGTCAATATGGCAAGTTATGTAAATCAGGAAGCATGAAATTAGCCTTTGAATCTGACCAACATTTCTAACAAACCAAATATTGTTCGTAGGTTTTGGTAGATGTTGAAACTATTTCATCATTTAACATGTCTTTTATCTCCATTCTCTGATGTCCATATGGTGGTTCTACCAGTGGTAGTAGATGAATTAAAAAATGTTGTTTGTATGCTATTACAAAAGATGATGAGTCTGGAATCCTAATCCTTACATCACCTTGGACTAAGAAGTCATGTATTCTTTTTGTACAACGATAGTAGATTTGTAAATATTGTTAGTGATCCGTCGATAAAGTTTCTCATAGAACTTCTGCAAGATATGTGTCAGTATTGACTGTAGGTCTGATAGACACGTCATATAGGAGAGTAAGAAGTGCTTCTGTAGGTTTCTTCTCATAAACAAGATCATCAGTACTCGATTGAAACTTCAATTTGTTTTGCTAAAAGATCTTCAGAAATATAAAAGTAACTTTAGTATTCAGTTTAAGCTAGATGTCATATATATCATCAATAATGGAAATATCTACCACAATCTTATACGTCATGTCATCTTCATCATTCTTCTGGCTTTTTTCATCCATTGTCTCTATGGTTCGGAAAACATAGTTGTTCAAATCTTTCGTTGAACATGGCAAGTCGTCAATCAAGTCTTTGGAACGTGTCAATTAAAAAATAAAGTCTTGCTTCTGTTCTCGAGAAAGACTCGTTATGACTCGAAAACAGCTCAAGGTGAAAATGGCTTTGCTAGTGATGGATTTGATGGTGTGATGATCTGTGGATGATGGTTGCTCTGCTAGAGAGGTTAAGTTCTTAGTTCTAATACTAATTTGTCTCAATATAGAAGCCAATTAGAGTCTGTAGAAGGGTAAATTAGGGTTTGATGGTGAAATTTAGGAATTTTGGTGGATTTGAAATTGAACATTTAGGGTTCGGAGCTCAGCACCCAGGCGAACCTATATCCACTTTCAACAAATCCACAAAAATAGACTTTTCATACTAATAGTAAATCAACGTGTTAGGATTTTAATTTTTCAATATCATATCATAATCTGCTTGAAAGTTTTGTTGATAAGTTTTATTTATAGAAAACAAACAAAATCTAGTAAAATCCCTAACAATAAAATCAAATCTAAGAAGATTTTCAACAATAAAATCTAAATAAAATTAATATGATCTTTGACGATAAAGTCTAATTTAAAACTAAGAAGATCTTCAATGATAAAACCTAAGTTAGATTCCTAATCAGATCTTACCTTTTTTATCCGAATAAAATAAATTCCTAATCCGGTCTAGTCTCTAGTATCTCCATCAAATATCATTAGTACCTCATTAAGATTTTTTTCACAGATAGACCCCCTAAAGAGAGTACAAGTGTAACATAAAGAGCAAAAAGTTATTGCACTTATATCCCCTATCAAGGGGTCTTGCTGTGAATTTTTTTTATAATGGAATATTAGTGATATACCATGAACATTATATGGGTAATTTCTATGATTAACCCTAAAATAAATAAAGTAGATTAACAAAAATTAAAAACATAGTATAAAAAAACAATTGAGATATATGCATGACGAGGATAGTAACACGAGAATGGCGATAGTACTAATGGCTGTAACAGTAGTTGAGCAAACATAGACCTAAGGAGAGAAAAAGCGAAGAAGAAGATAATGTTAAAAAAAAAATTAGTTTGAATAATACTGAAATAAAATTCACAATATAGATCTTTAGTAATTTTAACTCTTGGTATGTCAGAAGGAGATTGTCTCTCAAGCAGTGTTTTAAATATCGGATACCGGTTCCATACCAGTCAGCCAAATTACATACCGAATATCGGATATCAGACAGGATATCACAATATGACCCTACCGGAGTGTCATATCGATATCATACGGTTAAATAATCATATAATTGGCTATATGGAACATATTAAAACATATAAGACAAGTTTATGATACTTATCTTGACTTATTTGCATTCAAATTATGAATTTACAGATATCATTTAGAACGTATGTATATGCATAAAGCAATAGATAATCATAAAATTAGGAAAAATAAGTTTTTAAGAAAAAAGAGAAATGTTTTTACAATACAAAAGTGATATAATTTACAAAATTACAAATTGTCCTTTAAATGAGTTTATCTGAAATATGTTAGAAACTTTAAATATCAATATTTACAGTACATTTTCTAGCTAGAGTCTGAATTCACTGGTTCATTCACTGGCTAAATATTCTCTAATTATTTAATTCAATGGCTAACACAATATGCATTATTCAACTGTAAAATGTTATCCAATTAATTTAACTGTTATCTAATACAGTACAATTATACAAAAATTACAATAAAATAAATACAATGCATCTCTATAAATGAACCATAACGAATAAAACAATCTCTTAATTCATTACATACTTATATTTAAACTAATTTAGAATTTGCTATAGTTTTTTTTTGGCAGATAAAGTGAATACATGTATGGTTGGTTTCGGCCATTGCCCGTGTAGATTCACTAATTTGGAGTGAATTAGTGAATTTGATTCACTGGCTGAAACTCCACTCAATCACTGTATGTAAACAATAAAATTCTCGCAGATTTTAAGCACCCAAATCTTCAAACACACAGGATAATCATAAGGAAATATTTGTAAAAAAAAGAAATTTTTAGCTAAGCCAGAGGAGGAGCTGGACTTACCAGTAAGACAGTGATTACAAAGGGGCTCATCGACGCCGCTGGAAGCTAAGCAAGAGGAGTAGAGAAAATTCAGGAGGCCGGCGAAGTTGTTTTATGGCGAATCGGGCTGCCAAACTTTTTTTAGAGAAAATCAATTGAATGAGAGAAGTAGAGAAGTCTCGCTGAGCTGATTTTATGTTTTTTTTGGTGGATTTAGGGTTGCGACCGTTCAATCGGTCGAGGAGATGGATAGGGAAGTTAGGGAAGAACAAGAGAAGGAGAAATTAGGGTTTCGCGAGTCACGAATTCGGGGGAGAACGAGAGAAAAGCAGGTTTTATTTTTTTTCCTATTGGGTCAGGTCGAAAAGGTAAACGGATTTCAATCGCAACCTAAACCCGTTAACAAAAAACTGATATTTGCTCATACCGATCGGTATTTAACATACTGGATACTGACCGATATATCGCCACGTGGTCGATATATCGGTCCGTACCAGTCGAAAACGAGATGCGATAAAAAATTCACCATACCGTCTCGTTTCTATAGAAAATCCGATATACCGACCAGCATTTAAAATACTGCTCTCAAGTTTTCATAGCAACAATTTAAAAATCAGGTTAATTTTAGCAGAGGTAAAAATTTTAAATTTCTCCTTATACATAGAAATAATATTGTATATAAACAACAAACCTACTTCTTAGTTAAAAACTCAATTGGAAAAATGAACCATACCGACCGATACATCGAGGTGATATATCGAGGTTATATATCAGACAATATTGCAAATATTAACTAATATGCCACAAAATGATACGATCTATTTTTTAAACATATTGTCGCGTCTGAGACAAAAAAAATGATATATCAGGGGATATTTTTAGTTATATTGGGATATTAAGAACAATGGCGATGAGACAAATAAAGGCATCCAACAACAACTAAGCCTTTTATCCCAAGTATTTGGGGTAGGCACCTCAAGGTTGGAAATATGATCAGATCAACCAAGGGCATAAGAATTCCACTATTCATGGGTTCATGTGCTTACCCCCTCTAGGTATTTGAAAGTACAAGTTGATCTACTATACGAGATGTGACCATTGTTTTAATGGCTGAAGGCAAGGGCATGATAACAAAGTCTGTTATCGCATGATGAGAGGTGACAAAAAATTGCTCCATGAGGGAAACGAGGCGAAAATATTCATCATAATTTGAATGATGTGTAAGCTTAGAACAAAATTTTAAAATAATCATGTCAACGTTTGATTGATGAATGGGATATAAGACATTAAACACTAAATTGTCAAGATGAACATAGAAAAATACACATTCAGGACGAAAGAAAAAAGCTATACAAAAGTTGTAGAATAGATAAAAAGCATATTATTAAGCAACTAATGATATAATTTCATTACTAATATTAAAAAAAATTAATTTAAAAATGTTTAAAATTTAAATGAACAATGGAAGATGGTAACTAATTAACAAGTACTTATTAGTAATTCTAACAAGTTCAAAACACAATTACTATGTAAGAAACTAGAAGTAGGGTATTAGAAGTCTAACCAGATGGATTAAATCACTCACAAGCATCATTATAGTGTGTTTAACAATATCAGATCGATTAAAGCTTTAAATAAAAGTTATTTCATATGGAATATAGTACAATTAGATATCAAGATCTGCAAAAGACAAATAAAAAATAAAAAGGAACGAAAAGGAAGGTGATAGTCTCATGAAGTTGCATGCATTCCCAAAACCCCTGCATTCAATTCCACTATGATCTTATTTTATCTCCTCTTTATGGTAAATATACTCCAGAGGGATACACTATTGGAAACTTTTTCTTAGTACAAAGTTGTAACCTGATTAGTTAGCCAAATTAAAACTTTTTATTGACATAGGTAGGTATCTGAAATCTTCCTTTTGGGTTTAAGGGGTGTTACCGGTTGGGATCCAAATAGAAGCCCCAAACTTGTAACTTAGGCAAGTGCCTTGGGCACTTCATGTTTGCGGCCTAAGGCGCTCACTTTGCTGACATGTGATACCTGGCTACTTGCTGGGCTCCAAACCCGCAAATCACCTCGCTTAGGATGACGGAGCGTTTTGTCTTTTGTGTCAATGCGGACATACTAGATAATTGGGGGGGGGGGGGGATCTTCGGTAAATGCTCATGAGAGAGTACGTTGTATCCCTAACTACAATGGAGGAGGTAAACATGAAAATCCTACTAGCTGTAATACTCTACCTTCTCCAACACTTTAACTAACTTGACACCAGTTACCTCTTCATGGTGGAATAAAGAGTTAAAAAATGCTATAAAAATCAAGCGAGATCTTTATAAAGATTTGAAGAATAATAATAATAATGGGATAAATTTTGAGAAGTATAAACTAGCAAAGAAGGAGATTAAGAAAACTGTTCGGGATAGAAAAACTAAATTATATAAATAAGTGTACGAGAAGTTGGATAATGAAGAGGCAGAAAATGATATATATAGAATTACTCAAATAAGAGAGAGAAAGTCTAAAAACTTATGTATTGTAAAGTGTAGTAAAGATGAGAATCAGACGGTTCTAGTTCGAGACGAAGAGATTAAAGAAAAATGAAAAAATTATTTTGATAGATTATATAATGATAGTTTTACTCAAGATTTGGGAGATCTTACTATTCAATGAGGATATAAATCGTAGTTTTATGTCTAAAATTAAAGAGTCTAAAGTAAAAGAGAGTTTGAAAAAGATGAAATCAAAAAAGTTGTTGGTCCAGATGAGATTTCTATAGAGGTATAGAGATATTTAGGAGGGATTGGTGTGAGGTGGGTAGCAAATCTTTTTAAAAAGATTTGGCAAACTAAGAAAATACCAAATGAATGGAGAAAGAGTACTTTAGTGCCTCTATATAAGAATAAGGGCGATATTCAGAGTTGTTCTAACTATCGGAGAATAAAACACATGTGTCACATTATAAAGTTTTGGGAAAGGGTAATTGAACATAAATTGCGACAAACTGTTAAAATATCGGAGAACTAGTTTGGATTTATGCCTGGACGATCGACGACAGAAACTATTCATTTACTTCGTCAATTTATAGGGAGATTCCGAGAGAGAAATAGAGATTTGCATATGGATTTATTGACTTAGAGAAAGCCTATGATAAGGTTATATGAGAGATATTTTGATGGACACTGATGAAGAAAAAAGTTTCCATCAAATATATCGACATAATTAAGAACATGTATGATGGAGTAGTGACCAATATAAGAATATATAGTGATTTAACAAGTGATTTTTTTTATCACAATTAGATTGCATCAAGAATCTGCATTGAGCCTATTCTTATTTGTTATAGTGATGGATGAGCTTACTAAAACCATTCAGGATGAGATACCTTGGTATATGCTATTTGCTGATGATATTGTCTTAGTTGATGAGACAAGAGTAGAGGTAAATACCAAGTTAGAGTTATGTAGGTATATATTAGAATTTAGAGGTTTTAGATTGAGTAAGTTTAAAACAGAGTATATGGAGTGTAAATTTAGTAAACGACGGACCATAAACTATAATGATGTAAAACTGAATAGGTAAGAAATACAAATGAGCAGTCAGATATTTGGGTTCTATTATTCAGAATGATGGAAAGATCGATAATGATGTTAACCATAGGATACAAACTGGCTGGTTGAAATAGAGGAGGGTAACGGGAGTTTTATGTGACCGTAACATTCCGTTAAAATTGAAAGGAAAATTTTATAGGACTGCTATTAGGCCTGTTTTATTATATGGCACAGAATGTTGGGCTATAAAGAAATATCATTCACAGAAAATAAGTGTAGCAGAGATATGCATGTTTCATTGGATGTGCGGCAATATTAGGAGAGATAAAGTGAGAAATGAAGATATTCGTGCTAAAATAGGTGTAGCTCGCATCGATGAGAAGATACAAGAAAATCGTTTACGATAGTTTGATTATGTGCAATGTAGGTCTACAAGTGCACCAATTCGAAGAAGGGAGTTTATCAATGTAGGATAAGTTAAAAGAATGAAGGAAAGACCGAAAAAAATATGGATGAAGGTGATATGTAAAAATATGGAGTTTAGAGGTTTAAATAAGGAGATATTACTTGATAGAAATGAATAGAGAAGGAATTTCAAAGTGATCGATCCGGCGTGATTTTTTTTTTGGTTCATGTAACCTACCCCCAAATACTTGGGATAAAAAGCTTAGTTGTTGTTGACGTCTAAATTTGCTTGGACTAACACCCCCTTAAAACAATCAAAGAAAGAAATACCTCTTTGCAGCTTTCTAGCTCTTAGTTCTCTATATTACAAACTTATAGGCATTAATTATCTTAAACTTCCTTTGGTGAAACCTTGTGATGCCAGAGCATTCTGTAATCTTTAAAAGTACTAATCCCATTGCCAGATGGCATGCTACATTGCATTTTCTTTTCTTTTTCTTTTTCTTCTTTTTTTCCCCCAGCTTTTCTGGATGTGGTGAGACTGTGGTCCATGATTGTTTGAGCATGTTTATGTTTGGGGAATTTGTCTTTGGTAGTGGTTGGGGGTGGAGGAGAAAGCCTAGATGATGATGATGACGATGATAATTGGGGTGGTGGAGCTTGTTTACAAGAATGAAAGATGTGGCCCATCCTTAATGATTTAAATGAAACAAAAGTTTGTCATAAGTCCAATATTGGTCAAATATGACTGCAGTTATATACATGAAACATGGTCAATGAACTGGGTAAGCAGTCAGCCTGCCCTCCGCAATAAGGTTACAGTACCTCTTACAGCCTAGTTGCTCGAAATCAAGAAAATGAACTGAAAACTGAGGGTTGTTTTTGTTATTTCTTATTTCATGGTTTCTACTTGTCTTAAAATCCATATCCTAAACTTCTCTCTCTAATTATTCAGGTTGTGGGAAGATACTGCATGGCACCCTGTTTGGAAAGAAGAATTTGACTCCTCCCCCTTACGGAGAAAAGCTCTTATCTTAGGATTGGGCCCATTCCGACCGTGGATGTCTATATCTCACTGGTACTTCCAAAATGTCATCACCTTCTTGCTTATAAGGACTTCTCAGATTAAAATATTCCTTTCTCATCACTTGATATTCGTTGTTCTCATTATTATCAAGTTTCTTATTAGGTTAATGTGGCATTTTGATCTTCGAAAGTTCAGACAAGCTGAACTTGGAAGGGTGAAGATAAGCTTGGCATGTGTATTTGCATTTATGGCAATTGGGTGGCCTTTGATCATTTACAAGGCTGGACTTGTGGGATGGTTCAAATTTTGGTTCATGCCATGGATGGGCTATCACTTCTGGGTATATGCCGTTTCCCTTTTCAAATCTCTCTTTTCATTTGGCGACATATTTACAACAGTGCATGCTTTTATGTGGATATTAATCTTTAACTGGAATTTGTTTATCTTCTTTCTAAGCAATTTGGGTGCTTCCATAGTGTTCTCTTTTTTGATCAACCATATGAACTAATTCCTCATAATTCTTTACTTTCCAGATGAGCACTTTCACGATGGTCCACCACACTGCTCCTCATATTCCTTTCAAACACTCAGATGAGTGGAATGCTGCACAGGCCCAACTTAGCGGGACAGTCCACTGCAATTATCCTCGTTGGTATGTGTGATTTGTCATGTATTTCTTTGATTTTTCTCTACTATCTTCTGGTACCTATACTCGAGTTGAGCTTCACGCTTTTCTAAATATCGGATATTAGAATTATATCGGATAGACAGTTTTCATATCGAATAGCGGATATCGGATAATATTTCGGGGATATGAGCCAATATTAGGTTTTTTTTAATCGTATCGATATATCGTGTGATATATATCATTCGCCGCTACCAATATTAAGAACATGTGCTGTTGAATTGAATATCGTTGTTACTTCAGTAATAAAGAATATTTTCATGTTCTAGAAATTAAACTTCAAAAGACTTAAGTTTTTGAAAGTTAAATGGAAAACAGATTAGGAGCCTTCTATGATGTTGATAAGGAGAGGACTACAACTCCTTATAGCACCTAAAAAATTGATTTTGTCTTTGAAGGTCTGCTGCATGATCCCTAGAGGACATAAAGTAACATCTATAGACAAAAATGATCAATTTATGTTAGCATCGAATCTCAAGCTGTCTAAACATTTTTCTCTTGAATCGTGTAATGGTGCTCCATTCTAGATTTAGTTCTATATGTTTCGCTGCCACGTTTATAGAGAAGACGGTTTTGGTATAGACAGAGGTTAAAGGAACTTGAATCTGATCACAGATCAATAATTTTTAGGGAAGAGAGACTGCAGCCTAAAGAACAAGGGGGTGGAGGATTGGAAGAAAGCAAAAGGGAAACATAATCAGAGCATTTTATAAATAAAATATAACATATCTAAACTCATTGATGACTGCCTATGACAACATAATTCAAGGAATAACTTGTACAATAAAAGGACCCCTCTTTCATTTTGTGGAACATCTTCTCTTTCATGTTGGGGAACATAACATCACTCCTTTTGACAGTAAACTCTTTATATTCACCTTCAATACTGATTTTTTTTCCCAGCCAGAAATAATCACTAAGCAGTGGAAAATATTCACTTATCTTCCTTAAGTAGGGTTCATTGGGTATTAGTCTGATGTTAATGGAGTAAAATTATGTGTTCCCTGTGATAAAATTGAGTGCCGTTCCTTGTGATAGAATTTGTATTGTCATTATAATACTACTCGTACTACCTCTTCTTCTGATAAATTATGTGCACCCTATGCATTATGCCGAACCAAACTGACTTTCTGAAGGGGAACGACATCAATAGCCATTGAAGCACGGACACTTAAAAGTGAGTCCCATGTTCGTGCCACACGTTTTCAAGGCCTATAGTTGCATGACACAATGACCCTATGAAGTTGTATTGGATTTTAAGAGACCGGAAAAAAAAAATTATCGGCATTCTCAAACATTCTAAAGATAATGCATCTGGCATGGTGGAGCCTGGTGTCAATTTAACTGGCAAATAAAAGGGTCTTTTACATGCAAAGGTTTTTATATTAAATCATTAATAACGACACTTTGCAAAAATGTGAGGGGGCTTCATGGACTTGTATTCAGCAAGGTTGTGAACTTTCACATGTTGTATGTTCGGATTTTTTTTTTTTTTAATGACTAATATGTTGTTTGATTTTATTGATTAAAGGTAAATGAATTAAATCATTTATTTTTTTTTTCCCATATGTTTCTTATGATAAAACATGACAAGGTCCTAGTTTTCGAGAAAAGGCTTTATGGAGGAAACATCAAAGGAGAAGATGACAGCCCAAAGAAGCTCCCATGAAGGGGAGAAAGAAGCCCCTGCTCTAGGGAAAGAACTCCTCCAGAGGGGGAAGTTAATAATAAAACGTCCTCTTGCTTGCATGGGGAGCATAACAAGCCTCCACGTACCACTAGCAGGCTCCATGTATAATAAACTGAGTTTGTTGATTAATAATAAGCCCTCAATAGAGGTGCCGTGCATTTTTAATTTGAAATGTTGTTGCCAACATATCCGAACCCACGACCTCCCACAAGAGAATGTTATACCATGCGAGCTAAGCTCACTTGGTAAAACAAGTCTTCATCACTGTATTATGATGTGTGTTATATCGATACATGCAACTCAAATTTCAACTAAAACTAATAACAACCAAGTCAAATCTCTATACCCAAAAAGACTAACTAATTAAAGCACTTAAGTTTGAACATTAGCAATGAAATCCTTAATGATATGGCGAGCAAATCTCTGAGGTTAATTTGCAGGGACATTGACGGAAATCATTCTACGTCACCATGTTAGCAACTGAAGTGCCAAGTTTCGTAGACTTTCTTATTAGATTTTTTTTTTATTTTTTTCTCTCAAACAGAGGTATATCCCTTTTGTTATTCAATCCAGTCATGTACACAAGCAATGTGGATAACCTCAAGATTGTTGACATCTGCCATTCTTAAACTGCAAACACTATAATTTAACTACTAAAGGCTCATGAAAGTAGTCTTCTCTTGCTGTATAACTTATCATCTGCACTCACATTTTTTCAAGTAACAAGGATGACTATTGATATCTTGGGAAAGTTAGTAAATCCTATTTTGTTATAATTTTTCCAATATTGCCACCCTCTGAAGGCTAAATTATGCTGTAATTAATTTTTTTAACAGGATAGAGATCTTGTGCCATGATATCAATGTGCACATCCCACACCATGTTTCACCAAGGATACCAAGTTATAACCTTCGGGCAGCTCATCGTTCACTCCAAAAGAACTGGGGCAAGGTGCATTTCTAGTTTCTACTTTATATTCAGGAATCATATATGCTTCAGTCAAAATGGAAAACAACAGCTGCAGCAGCAGAGCCTTATCTTATTCCTTCAGGATTTGCTAAAATGATTTATTTACAAGCATCTTTGTTTCTTTTCATTTCTTTAGAACCTGGATGCTTCTACCTTTTAATTCTCTCTTTATCATCCCCTTGACCAGGGTACCTTTTGGTTGGCAAACTTATCAACCAAAACAGAGTTCAAAACTTGAAGATTTTACTTACATTTAGTTGTCATGTTGTGTGCCTGGCTGCAGCATCTTAATGAAGCTAACTGGAATTGGCGTCTAATGAAGACAATAATGACTATGTGCCATATATATGACAAGGAGCAGTACTACATTCCATTTGATGAAATCTCTCCTGAAGAATCTCAACCAATCTCGTTTCTCAAGCAGGTCATGCCTGAGTGCACATAACTTCGTAGGAAACTTATTTTTCTATTTGTTCCAAGTTTTTGTTCTGAAACAGCATAGCCATTTCATTTCTAAAATATTATGCCAGAAAGATAATACAGAATTTTTCATTCCTAATGTAGCTTTTTATCATGGATTTACAAAATTAGAGCCATATCATCTTTGTTGTACTATCTACAGGGTTTAGAGAGTGCAAAAGGAATGAATATAAGAAATTCAAGAACTTCTAATGTTGTATAACTATGGCTCATTTATACAGATGGTAGATAATAGAAATGAAATTACATATAACCAGAACGAATCATGTGTATTTAATTCTGTACGTTGTGAGAGGGCTGTTCTCGCTTAAGTTTCCCTGAATAGATAGAGATTCAACTTCAGTTTTCAGATTTTATCCTTTCTGGTAAATGGTAACGGTACATGAATTACTTGCTCAATTCTAATATACCTTACAAGCATGTCTGTGTTTTGGTAAAATCCTGTTGGTTTGTATTTGTTTTTTCTATGTAGAAATGTCTTATTTGGTTCACTTTTTTTTATTTATAATTTTACCCCATTCGATAGATGACTATCCAGGATTTATGCTGAGAAATTGGTACAACTCACTAAGGGTTGGCGTCAAGTTGATTCCAAATTTCCAAGTTGTATGATTATAGTCAATTTCTCTGAACTCCTCTTAACTTAGCCTTGTGATTAAAAGAAATCCTTTCTGATGGATGCACATATGTAGATCTCGGCTTCTTTTGGAGTGGATCATGATAATGGATTTCCTATCATTGGGATTCAATGGGAAAGTTTTGGAGATCTCTCTCTCTCTCTGCTGTCTTATTTTCTTTTGATGGATAGCCTGCATGGAGTATTTAGCCTTACTATTACTTGTACACTAATTATTGCGATCTTAATTGTAAGAAATATAAAGTCAAGAAGTAGTTTTCTTTATTTGTAGGTTCCTATGTTGGCCCTTGCAAAACCCTACGTAATATCCCTACGTAATATCTAGGCCTATTGTCTCTTTCCAGCATTATTTGAGTCCTTAATACTTGAAAACATTATTGAAGCCATTCCTTTGCTAAGAAAGGTCATACTTGTATCAAATATCGCATCAATAATGGATGCTGCTGCTGAGTGCCTGCAAGTTTATTTTATACTTTCCCCATCTTATTTTCAAAGTAAATTCACCTGGGATATTTGGCAGAGATTGTGTATGATGAGGAGTGCAGCCAAACTGAGCTCGAAAGAACTGGCATCTAGCCAAATTTTGGTTAATTTCCTGTGGACTCCTAAAAGTAAACAAGAATAAAATAAAATAAAATAAAATAGAAAAGAAGGAACAGGCTCGTTTTTTCTTTTCTATTAAGAGTTTCGAGCATTTTTATGTCACTTTTCTGATCCTTTGGCCCTTTCCTCCAACCTACGCCAATCTTAAACCAGTCAATTATCAAGAAAAGTACTTACTATAATACTCCTATCACAGATGATCTTAACCAGTCAAATGATCTTAACCAGTCAATGGTTTTGATGGGGTGATAAAATGGGATTAACTTAAATAAATTACCGATAAGATTAGTAGCTAACAATAATCACAAGATACAATAATGATCAAATCATTAATCAAACGAAAGATTTATATGGAAATTCCTTGAGGGAAAAAAATACATATGACACTTGCCTTCTTATACTATATGAAAATAATGGGATATATAGTTTTATCCTCTCTAGATAATACTAAAGAATCACAATATCAAGAAATATATTCTTTGATAAACACGCATCATCTTTGAGATTGATTTTGAGAAACACAAGAGAGTAAAAAGATGAATCATAACTTATACAGAGATCAAAAATATGATCCAAACATTGGATATGCAGATCTCACTCTCGGGAGAGATCAAAAATATGATCCAAACATTGGATATGCAGATCTCACTCTCGGGAATCCGTTTCTGAAATTTTAGCCAAATTGTAACAATGACTTCTTCTCCTTTTCTCAACCTCTTACTCTCTGTTTTTCATCTCCTTTTTTTTTTGTACAGTAAAATGGATTTTCATCTACACTTTTTATCCAATCCCCAAGATAAGATCATATCCTTCCTTAGAGTAGGGAAAGGATAGGAGTAGGTTATTCTAAAAAATTATCCAAACCATAAAGATTTGTTAACAAAGGTGGTTGCCTCTACATGAGGCATGCCTACCCTAATAATCTCCCCCTCCAGACTTATGAGGAGGGCTCTGTTAACCCTACTGATTTTTTGCAAAAGTTTTGCTTCTCTCTAACAAATATTTTAGTCAACATATCTGATCCGTTCTTATCGTTATGGATTTTCATTAGATGTAATAACTTCATCTCCAACACATCATGAATCCAATGATATCTAACATCAATATGCTTAGATTATGAATAAAGTCCTAGATTCTTGCTAAGATGGATGACACTCTAACTGTCGCATTAGACAATATAGTTCTCTTACTTCAAGCATAACTCTTTTAGAAATCTTTTTAGCCTTAAAGTTTTCTTGCATGCTTCAATTGTTGGATGTACTCTGTGGTAGATAAAGCAATACAATTCTGCAATTTGGACTGACATGATATTGCTCCCCTGCAAAAACCATCATATATCCGGAGTTAGATTTTATGGAGTCAATATCACTGGCCGTATTTGTATTTGTGTACCCATCTAATATAATTTACTATTGCCATAACACAAACACAAACTTAAAGTGCTTCTGAGATATCTAAATATCCACTTTATTGTGCTCAGTAACTTACCTGGATTAGAGAAAAATCGATTGACAATACCAACTGCATGAGCGATATCTGGCCTTGTATATACCACAACATACATCTGTTGGGTATCGAACCCCTCATCGAGATCGTAGAGATGAAGGAAACAATACAATACAAAAAAAAAAAATATAAGAACTAATATGGTTCGGCCGACCAAATTCGACCTACATCCATGGGAGCAACGAAAGAAATATCCACTATGAGAAAAATATATTACAAGAATATATCCAAGTATCTTTCTATCTCTCGTATCTCTAATAATAATAGAATTATATCTCTTAGCCAATTACTCACATCTCTCGTACCACATATAAGAGATATATATAGTGTTCCTATTCTAATCCTATTAGAATACCACTATCACCATCTAATTGGTATTCCAATCTAATTAGAACTCTAATTTTCTAACCCAAGTCTAACTGAAACTCTTTGTGATCTTGATTACATCTGAATACTCAACGGATGCGAGATACAAACCTAACAATCTCCACCTTGGTTCATATCCGATGAGTCATGCATCTTGGAGAAACTCTGTTGTTCTCGCCATTTACTTCGCAGACATCCACTGCACGATCACCATGCTCCACCGACCGGGAACAACTTATATAATCATCACCGTCTCTATACTTGAGCACTCATGATCACTAAACCATGTTCTCCTCCGAGCACTCATGATCATTAAACCGTACTCCTTTGAACACTCACGATTATTACACCATGCTCTTCACCAAGTGCTCATAATCGCTACATCATGCTCCACCTCGGTCAAAACACCTGGACCTCCTGAGTACTCACAATAACTTATCATGTTGTGCATCACAGAAAAGTAATCGATACACCGTACTCCACTTTGATTCAAAAACTATGACCAATTCTAGAGACATATGATTATATATTATCATATGCTTTATCATGTCATGAAATAACCGTATCCATCAATATGAAGTACCACACCGTACTTCATCATCGTGCAATCAACCAACCATCGATCATCTCGATCAATATCAACCCCTTGATCATAATCGATCATGCTGGTCTGCATAAAATCTGCTCCAAACAATGAATTTTGCCCAATCCGCATCCACCGCTGCATCCGGAATGCTGAAAAACATAGGATTCGAGTCCTGAATTACTTTAATCGGATACTGATTCCTCGATCCATACTCCGATCAACCGTAGCCGTCAATCTACATCTCAGAATCCATCTCAGCCACTCCTTTTGGTGTTTGTTGTTATGAAGCAACAACAAATCATGCCTCATGTGGACACATGATTCCAAAGTAGATCTTGTGTTTTGTATTTGGGCCAAACACCCAATCCAAAATTCAAAAGAATTAGATCTCCAAAATCACGACCTCTTGCTGCATCTGCTGCCTCATGCCCGTGTCCGCTGCCGGCGCCATCTGGACCATTGCGCTACAACTAGTGAATGCGCCGGCTAGTGGTCTGCCACGCATCGACGGTCGCGCCGCCCACGCTTCGGTGCAAGCGCTTCGTCCCCTGCACACCCTAGGCATGGTGTCTGTTGGGTCAGGACACAACGTCTACTGTGCGCGACAGCCACGTCCTGGAACCCCGGTTAGGTGTGCCGACCTCCCACCGGCAGCAGCCGGTTGCCGCAGGTGCGGCTGCGCTGCCTATCCCGGTGCACTCCAGCCAAGCACCGGTTGCACTCCGGCCTAGCACATGGCGCTCCGGCCGGCCACCGGCCGGCCCTCATCGCCAGGGCTGACTTCTTTTTTTTTGTTTTCTTGCTCTTGATGTAGTTCCCTTGATGCCTCTGTTGATTAACTTTGTCGACTCTATATCAGATCCACCATCTTGTGATCTAGATTCCGGATCCATAACCATAACTCTGATACCACTTGTTAGGGATCGAATCCCTCATCGAGATCGCAGAGATGAAGGAAACAATACAACACAAGAAGAATACAAGAACTAATGTGATTCGGCCGACCAAGTTCGACCTATGTCCACAGGAATAACGAAAAAAATATCCACTATGAGAAAAATATGTTACAAGAAGAGATCCAAGTATCTCTCTACCTCTTGTATCTGTCATAATAATAGAATCATATCTCTCAGCCAATTACTCACATCTCTTGTATCACATACAAGCTATATATATAGTGTTCCTATTCTAATCCTATAAGAATAGCACTATCATTATCTAATTGGTGTTTCAATCTAATTAGAATTCTAATTTTCTAACCCAAGTCCAACTGGGACTCTTTGTGATTATTGATCACATATGGATACTCAATGGATGCGAGATACAAACCTAACAATGTAATACCCCAAAATTCGAGCTACCTTTATTACTCTCTTGAGATCAGTCGTGTCAGATAAGTCCACCGAAGTCAATTTTGGATACTGAAATAACTTTCGGTGAGCGTAACTTTAAATCCATAAATCCAAATGACATTCGGTTTTCATGATTATTAGTTTTGTAATATTTAGGATTTTTGGAGTTTTTTCTTACGAGACCAAAAAATACTCCCAAAATTTTTAATTTAATAATATTAAAATTATTTTTCTAATTACTTCTAAATTTTGATTTATTTATTCTGAACATCAAAATGACAGACGGATAATTTTGTAGAGTTTCCCTCATCGAGCACTACGTCCTACATAAATTTGGTAGCATTTGGAGAATGTTAGGCGGAACCGAAATTATTAAAGTCTATATTAAAATATAATAATAATAATAATAATAATATATGAAATGGGAGAGGTGGTTGTGCTGTCGTGACAAACAAAAGGGGAGTGGTAGTTGGGAGCTAGGTGGCAAAAGAAGGAAGGGGCGGTGGCCGTGTGAACATCCAATTGGGAAGAAAAGAAGAAAAAATATAAAAAAAATAAAAAAAATAAAAAAAAAACCCAACTCTCTCCTTATCTCTCTGCTCACTCTCTCCCTCACTCTCTACTCCCTTTCTCACTCTCTCTGTCTGTACCAACAGAACCGAACCGAAGAAAAAAAAAAGGAAAAAAAATAAAGAGAGAAGAAAAAGGAGAAAGAGAAGGAGAAGAAACAGGGTTCGAGAAATCAAAGGAGATTAAAAGAAATCCCATGTAAGCAGCATACTTTTCTTCTTCTATTGATTACTTTTCTTTTAATTATATAATTTTTCTTTTTGATTTTATTGTTTAGAAGTCATTAAATGTTTGCCATGTTGTTAAAATTAAGTTTCGGTTTGGAGTAGAAAATTTATTTTAGGTATGAGAATACTCACATTTATAATTGTGTTCATTGCAATAAATTTTGCAAATAGGTAGGAAAATAAAAATAAAAGAGAGAGAGAGAGAGAAAGAAATAAAAAAAATAAGAAAAAGAGGGATGGGCTAGGCCGAGAGGAGAGAAAGAAAAAGAAAAAGAAAAAAAAGGAACAAATATGAGACTTGGGACTGGCCCAGCTCAGAAAAAATAAAGAAAAAAATAGCGGGCTTGGATTTAAGTAGGGCCAGAAAAAAAAAGAAGAAAAAGAAAATAAAAACAGTTGGGCAGGCCAGCCCAGCCCAGTAAAAGAAAAAGAAAAAAAATAAAATGACAGTGGGCTTGGGCTTGGGCCTGGGTCTGGGTCTGACAGAAAAGAAAAAAATAAAAATAAGTAAAAATTTAGTGGGATTTGACTTGGGCTTAGTTTGGATTAATTGAGAATAATTGATAGGTAGAATTAATATAGTATTATTACATAATACACTTGGTTCCCAAATTGGATTACTGATTGACATTGAGAATTGAACCAGATTATTGAAATAATTTTGATTATATGCATTGTGATACAATTGTGCACTAATATCTATCATGCTACATGTCATGTGCCTTGACATTACAAATTATGTGCTATATTACTACATGTCATGTATGGTCATGGAAATACAAGTATGTTATCATGAGTTGAAAAACAATTAAAGAAGGGAAAGGAAAAGTAAACAATTAAATGAAAAATAAAATTTTCATGTGCATACTGTATTATGAATACGGGAATGGGAGAAACTATATAATGGATAAGAACCTTACCATATAAGCATTGATTGTATTGTTAGGGTCGGGATTCTTTTACTGTAATGGTCTGGGTGATTACTTGATCATCAATTGATAATTGTTACCCAGAGTGGTATGTTCGTTATTGTAATACAGTACGAAAATTAATTGTAGTGCCTAGCGGCATGTCATGGTTCAGCGCCATGAATATTGTGGCCGGGTCCCGGGTATGCATGAGCACTTATACGACAATGGAGAATAGCGCTATCTTATCCATTAATACAGTTTCTACAATTAAATTAGACGATGACTGAGACCAATATAATATATGATTAAATAGATAGAGAAGTTATTGTCATGTTTATTTAGTTATTGTCATGTTTATTTATTTATGCTTGCTTTCATGTTTAATTTATATGTACATGTACAATACTGACATAAATATGCTCATGCACACTTATATTTATGTATTATGTAGTACACAACTTCTCTTTTTAAATGTGTTACTTGCTAGATTTAATCCCCATGGGTTTTGAACCCATATTTGGAACGTGAAGAAGGGGATCCGCCTTAGTTGAAGACCCATACTTCATTCGACAGATCAAGTGACAATAGGTAAGCGAAGTACATCTAGAGAACCTTTATATATTTTGTTTATATTTCTTTTTTTCTGGGCATTGCTTTTCTCTTTGAGTCTTTTGTGTTCATATTTAAAACAGTGTGCTATTTTATGTAATGAACTCTTTGTATAAATGAAATCATTTCAGTTTCAGATATGTCATTTACTCATCTGATTATGGTAGTAGTTACGGTTATTCCAGGATCCTGTGACTATTGGGTTGTCTAGTGCAAGTAAAAAGTAATGTCCTCTGTTTTGGAAAGCAGCTGAAAAACGAAGGCGTTACAGGGTGGTATCAGAGACTAGGTTTAGGTGAAAGACCATATGACTACTGCTATATAAGAACATATTTATGACTTACTCATAATAATTGTTTCTTATTTTTTGATACCTATCAGATCTAGTATCGTGTCTATTCTATTATTTTCTATTCGTTTGAGGTATCTATCTTGAATTCTTTTTATTGATTCTTATCTGGTCCGTTGCAGAATAATATCGATCCAATCTCCTGCGAGTACGAGTGCAAGTCCGATAGATGATACGTCTGATCTTAGGAGCCTAGTGTAAAGAGTAGCACAGATGCAGGAGACCATGACAATGATATTAGAAAGAATGTTGCAGTGTAAAGAGCCGAAAAGAACCGGAATGGTGTCGGACTTTCAGAGACTGCAGCCATCAGTATTTTCTGGGATAGAAGGACCACTGAAGGCTAAACAGTGGATTGTAGATATGGAGAATCTTCTAAGGGTTGTAAGAATTCCAAAAGAAAATCAAGTGCGGTAGTATGTATACAATTGACTGATATAGTTAGAATGTGGTGGCTTGCTGAAGAAGTAAAGTATAAGAAACCCCTAACCTGGGAGAAGTTTGTCGAAGCATTTCTCGCCAGATTTTTCCATGCATCAGCAAGGCAGGAAATGAGGAAGAAATTTCTGACACTACAGCAAGGAGATTGGACTGTAGACGCTTATACTGTAGAGTTCGTGAGGCTCAGTCGACTCGCTCCAAACCTGGTAGCTAATGAAGAGGAGCAAGCACATATATTCCAACAAGGATTGAGGTATCATCTAAGGGAGCATTTAGCAAGTCATAATTATAGGACTTACTCGGAGATGTTTGAAGCAGCGTGCCGCCTGGAGTAAGTAGTCAAGGAAAAGAGGCTAGCGACATTTAAAAGGCCATTTAATCAGGGAGCAAGTTCTTCTCAAAGATTTGGAGGCCCTTCGACAAAGCGACAAGTAGTGGCTAATAAAGGAGGTCCTTTAGTATGCAATTTCTGCAATATGCCGGGGCATGTTCAGAAGTAGTGTAGAAGAGTTTTGGGGCTATGTCGATATGTGGGTCAGCAGATCATCAGATAAATAATTGTCTGAGAGCACAGTAAAGGCAACAACCAACAGGTGGAGTTCCTTATCAGTCAGCATTAAAACCAGCTGCTGTGGGACCACCAGATTGGAGGACTAAATGACCGAACCATAAGAGATCCTTGGAGACACAACAACAAGTTTATGCCAGAGTCCAAATAGGAGCATGACAGAGACAGGGACATGTTAGACTAATGAATGCTGAGGAGGCTCAGACCACTGTGGGAGTCGTGGCAGGTACGATTTTAGTTGGCAATACACCAGCAACTGCTCTATTTGATTCTGGAGCTTCACACTGTTTTATCTCTATCATTTTTTTTCCTGCAATTCTATTAATTTTGCAATCTTACTTGCGGGGTGGGACATTAAGACTGGGAACGGTAATATCATGACTAATAAGGAATGTAGGCTATGTCTCTTAGTGATTAATGGAAGAGAATTTTATGCCAACTTGTTAGTTATCAACGGAGGAGGATATGATGTTATCTTAGGTATGGATTGGTTGAGTAGTTTCTATGCGGTGATAGATTGTAGAAGAAAAAGGGTAATATTTCAGATTCCTGACTGTCGGAGTTTGAATTTATTGGTGGAGTCAATCCAGCTAAATCTAAGGTGTCCCCAAAAGGAGGAGTTTTGGAGGCTATGGAAGTAGGAGAAGGAATGATCGCAGTAGTATCAAAATTTTTTTTAGATATATTTCTTGAAGAGATACCTAGACTACCACCTGTGAGGACAGTAGAATTTACTATACCTTATCGAATGGGAGTTTAGAACTAGAAGAAGTTAAGAGACAAATAAATGAGTTACTGAAGTTGGGTTTTGTGAGGCCCAGTGTCTCACCTTGGGGAGCACTAGTATTATTAGCAGGAAAGAAGGATGGGAGTCAAAGACTCTGTGTGGACTATAGAGGTTTGAATGCAGTAACAATCAAAAATAAACATCCATTACCAAGAATAATTGATCTGTTTGATCAATTGGGAGGAGCAAGGGTATTTTCGAGGATAGATATTCGTTTTGGATTCTATCAGGTAAGGGTCCGAACAGAAGATATTTCAAAAACTATATTTAGAACCAGACATGGTCAATATGAATATTTGGTGATGCCATTTGGAGTGACTAATGCCCCTACAGTATTTATGAATCTGATAAACCATGTTTTTGCTCAGTACCTAGATAAATTTGTGATAGTGTTTATTGAAGATATATTAATCTACTCCAAAAATATAGAAGAGCATACTGAGCATTTGAGAACAGTTTTGCAAACTCTTAAAAAACAAAAGTTAGATGAAAAACTGAGCAAATGTGAATTTTGGTTGGATAAGGTTGCTTTCTTGGGCCACATAGTTTCAAGAGATGGTGTATCAGCTGATCCTAAGAAAATAGAAACTGTAATGGATTGGCCTACACCGAAATCAATGTCGGAGATTCAGAGTTTTCTGAGATTGGCTGGATATTATAGGCAGTTTGTACAAGACTTTTCAAAAATCGCGTCTCCTCTAACTAAATTGACTAGGAAATGAGTGGAATATGTTTGGACAGAGGAATGTAATAAGACAGTTGATGAATTAAAATAGAGACTGACAGTAGCACCAGTGTTGGTAATTCCAGACAATTTTGGGGAATGAAGGTTTATAGTGATGCTTCAAAACAGGAATTGGGGTGTGTGTTGATACAAAATGGGAGAGTGATTGAGTTTGCGTCAAGGCAGTTGAGACCTATAAGAGAAACTATCTAACTCATGACTTGGAGCTAGTAGTAGTGATTCATTCTTCAAAGATTTGAAGACATTATTTACTAGGACAGAGGGTAGAAGTATATACTGATCATAAAAATTTGAAGTATATTTTCACTCAGAAGGAACTGAATATGAGACAGAGGCGATGGTTGGAGTTGGTAGCAGATTATGATTTAGAAATTAAGTATCACCCAAGAATGATTAACATAGTGCCAAATGCACTGAGTAGGAGGTCTGCAGTGGAGAGATTAACTCAGCAAAAAGAACTTTTGATAGAGATGCAAAGGATAGAATTGGAAGTAATTTTACCAAGAGGGACAACACAATTTATGGAGATACAGTTACAGTCACCATTGATAAAACAGATTAAACAAGTTCAGGTTGGAGATGAAAATTTTCAGAGATTAAAGAATAAGATAGAAATAGGCAAGAGAGCATAAATGAAAATACACTCAGACAAGGCCATTAGGTTCAAGAAAAGATTATGAGTGCCTAAGAGGTAAGTAAGAGATAGAGTTTTACAGGAAACTCATATATCAATATATTCTATTCATCTCGGAAGCAATAAGATATATAAGGATATGAAAAAGTATTTCTGGTGGCCAGGCATGAAGAAAGAGATTGCCAGATATGTATCTAGATGTTCTACTTGCCAGCAAGTGAAGACTAAGTATCAAAGGACAGCTGGATTGCTCCAACTATTAGCAATACCAAAGTGGAAATGGGAATAAATATCGATGGACTTTGTTACAGGCTTACCTAGGGGCACCAAGAACAATAATGCAATTTGGGTAATTGTGGATCAACTAACTAAATCGGCTCATTTCATTCCATTTAGAGTTGGTCAGTCAATAGAAATATTAGCTAGAAAATTTATGCAAAAAATAGTGAGATTGCATGGAGTCCCAGCTAGGATTGTATCAGATCGAGATACAAGGTTCAGATCACACTATTGGGAGAAATTAATGGATAGTCTGGGGACACATTTGGATCTATCCTCAGCTTATCATCCACAAACTGATGATCAATCAGAATGGACTATCCAAGTACTTGAGGATATGCTTAGTCATGCGTGTTGGATTTTGGTGGATTTTGGAAAGACTATTTATATATAGTGGAATTTTCTTATAAAAATAGTTATCAGGAGAGTATCAAAATGGCACCATTTGAAGCTTTGTATGGGAGAAAATGCAGATCTCTATTATGTTGGGACGAGATTGGAGAACGAAGTATTTTGGGGGCAGAGTTGATTACTCAAGCAACAGAGCAAATAAAGGTTATTAGAGAACACATGAAGGCGGCACAAGATAGACAAAAAAATGGGCAGATAAATGCAGAAAACCACTGGAGTTTGAAGCAAGAGATAAAGTATTTATTAAGATATTCTCGATGAAGAGTGTGATTAGATTTGGCAAGAAAGGAAAACTCAGTCAAAAATACATCGGGTCATTTGAGATCGTGGACAGGATTTGAAGTCTTACCTACCTACCACTAGAGTAGAAACTGTTCATGATGTGCATGTATCACAACTGAGAAAATATTTGGGTAAAAAGCACAAAGTAGTGGATCTGTCCGAGGTAAATTTGAAATCAGACCTAAAGTATGAGAAGCATCCCGTAGCAATTATCGGCCGACGGGAGATCCTTAAGAATAAAGTGATACCGTTAGTTCTTGTTTCCTGGGATACACAATCACCAAGAGATTCAATTTGAGAGCTTGAGAAGGATATCGGGATAAAGTACCCATACCTTTTCTCATGATCAGGTATATCAATTGAATTTATTTTTATATATAAGTAGGTACTCGTGAATACAAGCACATCTTTTAATTTGGAATTTCGAGAATGAAATTCTTTTGTTAGGTGGGTATGATGTAATACCCCAAAATTCGAGTTACTTTTATTGCTCTCTTGAGACAAGTCATGCCAGATAAGTCCACCGAAGTCAATTTTGGACACTGAAATAACTTTCGGTGAACATAACTTTAAATCCACAAACTCAAGCGACATTCGGTTTTTACGATTATTAGTTTTATAATATTTAGGATTTTTGGAGATTTTTCTTACGAGACCGAAAAATACTCCCAAAATTGTTAATTTAATAATATTAAAATAATCTTTCTTAGTTCTAAATTTTGATTTATTTATTCTGGACATCGAAAGGATAAACGGATAATTTTGTAGAGTTTCCCTCGTCGAGCACTACGTCCTACATAAATTTGGTAGTATTTGGAGAACGTTAGGCGGAACCAAAATTATTAAATTATATTAAAATATAATAATAATAATAATATATTAAATGGGAGAGGCGGTTGTGCTATTGTGACAAACAAAAGGGGAGTGGCAGCTAGGAGCTAGGTGGCAAAGGAAGGAAGGGTTGGTGGCCGTGCGAATATCCAATTGGGAAGAAAAGAAGAAAAAATATAAAAATAAAAATAAAAATAAAACCCAACCCTCTCCCTTATCTCTCTCACTCTCTACTCCCTTTCTCACTCTCTCCACCTGCACCAACAGAATCGAACCGAAAAAAAAGAAAAAAAAATAAAGAGAGAAGAAGAAGGAGAAGAGAAGGAGAAGAAACGAGGTTCGAGAAATCAAAGGAGATTAAAAGAAATCCCATGTAAGTAACACGCTTTCCTTCTTCTATTGATTATTTTTCTTTTAATTATATAATTTTTCTTTTTGATTGTATTGTTTAGAGGTAATTAAATGTTGGTCATTTTGTTAAAATAAAGTTTCGGTTTGGAGTAGAAAAATTATTTTAGGTATGAGAATACTCACATTTATAATTGTGTTGATTACAATAACTTTTGCAAATAGGTAGGAAAATAAAAATAAAAATAAAAGAAAAAGGAAAAGAAGAGAAAAGAAGAAGAAGAAGAAGAAGAGGAAGAGGAGCAGAGAAAAGAAAGAAAGAGTGAGAGGGAGAGAGAGAGAGAGAGAGAGAGAGATAAAAATAAAAAAATAAAAAAAATAAAAAAGAGGGATGGGCTTGGATTTAACTTGGGCCAGAAACAAAAAAAAGAAGAAAAAGAAAATAAAAACAACGGGGCCGGCCAGCCGAGCCCAGTAAAAGAAAAAGAAAAAGAAAAAAAAAATGAAATGACAGTGGGCTTGGGCCTGGGTCTGGACTTGACAGAAAAAATAAAATAAAAATAAAAATAAGTGAGAATTTAGTGGGATTGGACTTGGGCTTGTTTGGATTAATTGGAAATAATTGATAGATAGAATTAATACAGTATTATTACATGATGCACTTGGTTTCCAAATTGGGTTATTAATTCGCATTGAGAATTAAAGCAGATTATTGAAATAATTTTGATTATATGCATTGTGATACAATTGTGCACTAATATCTATCATGCTACAGCTCATGTGCCTTGATGTTACAAATTATGTGCTATGTTACTACATGTCATGTATGGTCATGGAAATGCAAGTATGTTATCATGAGTTGAAAAACAATTAAAGCAGGGTAAGAAAAAGTAAACAATTAAATGAAAAATAAAATTTTCATGTGCATAATGTATTATGAACACGGGAATGGGAGAAACTATATAATAGATAAGAGTCTTACTGTATAAGAATTGATTGTATTGTTAAGGCCGGGATTTTTTTACTGCAGCGGCCTAGGTGATTACTGGATCACCAATTGATAATTGTTACCCAGATTGATATGTCCGTTACTATAATACAGTACGAAAATTGATTGTAGTGCCTAGTGGCATGTCATGGTTCAGTGCTATGAATATTGTGGTCAGGTCCGGGTATGCACGGGCACTTATACGACAATGGAGAATAACGCTATTTTATCTATTAATACAGTTTTTACAATTAAATTTGACAATGACTGAGACCAATAAAATATAGAATTAAATAGATAGAGCAGTTATTGTCATGTTTATTTAGTTATTGTCATATTTATTTATTTATGCATTATTTATACTTGCTTTCATGTTTAATTTATATGTACACGAACAACACTGACATAAACATGCTCATGCACACTTATATTCCTGTACTATGATAGTACACAATTTCTCTTTTTAAATGTGTTACTTGCTGGGTTTAATCCCCTGGGTTTTGAACCCAGATTTGGAACGTGAAGAAGGGGATCCAGCCCCAGTTGAAGACCCGTACTTCATTGGATAGATCAAGTGACAATAGGCAAGCGAAGTACCATTTGGAGAATCTTTATATATTTTGTTTATATTTCCTTTTGTCTGGACACTGATTTTCTCTTTGACTTTTTTGTGTTTATATTTAAAGCAGTGTGCTATTTTATGTAATGAACTCTTTGTATAAATGAAATTATTTCAGTTTCAGATATGTTATTTACTCATCTGATTGTGGCAGTAGTTACGGTTATTTCAAGATCCTGTGACTGTTGGGTTGTCTAGTGCAAATAATAAGTAACGTCCTCCGTTTTGGGAAGCAGCTGAAAAATGAGGGGCATTACAAACAACATCAAGCTATCAGCTGCAGATGCATAAGGTACATTCTTCATTTCTTCTTTGTCTTTCTCACTTGTAGGATATTGTCTTGAACTATGCTTGAAATGACCAACAAGTTGAGGGCTATCTGTTTTTGTCATACTCAAGCCAAACTTTTCCTAAACTTTTTCAATATGCTTTTCTTGTGACAACCAAATCCTTCTTTTCTGCCTGTCATGAAAAATTTTCATACCAAGAATTTGGTTTGGTGGTTCTTGCAGAAGACTTGCTGAGCTTTCTCTTTAACATATCAATTTTACTAGCATCATGACCAACAATCAACATATCATCAAAATAAAGTAAGAGGTTAATAAAATCATAATCAAAAAAATTCTTAATGAACACACAGTGGTCAGATTTGGTCTTATTGTAACCATGATTCAGTACAAAAAATTCAAACTTCTTGTACCATTGTATCGGTGCCTGCTTAAGACTATATAAACTTTTCTTCAATTTGCATACAAGGTTTCTTTACAATTTTCTCTGAACCCCTTTGGCTATTCCATATATATCTCTTCTTCCAATCACCATGGATAAATGTCGTCTTCACTTCAAGTTGTTCAATCTTCATATTCAAACCGATAGCTAAGCCAAGAACAACTCTAATAAAAGATATGTTTACAACAGGATAGAATATCTCATCAAAATCTATACCTTTCTTCTAACCAAATCCTTTCACAACCAGCCTTACTTTGTACTTTAGTTGTGAGCTTTTCTCTTGAGCTTTTAGTATATGTACCCACTTGTTTTTAATACTTTCTTGCCTTTTGATAGTTTTACCAAATCATAAGTGCGATTCTCCTACAAGGATTTCATTTCATCTTGTATAACTGAAAGTCATTCTTCCTTTTTCTCATGAGACATGGCCTCATTGTAGCCTTCTAGCTCTCTCCCATCAGTAAAAAATAAATACTCACTTGGAGGATATCTAGTAGTAGTTCTGCACTCTCTATCTGCTCTTCTTAGCTGAGACTCTATTGGTAGACTGGTCATGTCTATAATACTTGCTCTTCTACTTGCATATCACCTACAGGAATATCAATTTGTTCTATATCTTAATGACCATCATTTAATACTGGTGGAGGAATTAGATCCAAATTAACTAGAGTATCAACTGAGGATATAAACTTCTCAGCTATTTAATATCATCAATTGTCTGATTTTTGAATGAAGTTACATCTCTGCTTTGGATAACCTTTCTATACTTTGGATCCCACAATTTGTATCCAAACTCTTCATGTACATAATCCAAGAAAATACACTATTTTACTTGACTATCAAGCTTGGATCTCTCATCTCTAGAAATATGAACAAATGCTCTGCAGCTAAACAACCTTTAATACGTGTAAGAAAAATCTTTCCCTATCCAAACTCGCTCTGGAACATCACCATCCAAAAAAGCTGAAGGAGAAAGATTGTGTAACAACCCAATTTTTATCATTACTTACATTTCTGATGTCAAATTAATCCTAGAGTGAATAAGCTATACTTGTCCCTTTTTCTATATTGTTAGTGATTTTCTTGAAATTTTCTGGATAGTTACTTAAAATAATATTATTTTAATCACTGATGGGCCCTGTATATATTTTGACTATTCTATCTTTTTTTGACTTGTAACATTAAGTTTGACTTTATTTACATTAGTTTAACTAGAGTTTATGGGCTTAAACAACTCTAATAATCTATTATTACTAGTCATTTGTCCTATACATATTTTATTTTTATTCACCCATAGCTCCTATACCCTATCTCTCCAAATTATAGATTTCAAACCCTCTCCTACCTGCTAGATTGAACTGAAAAGAGAGTGAGAGAGAATTTTTTGTTCTTTTTTCTCTCAAAAACTCTTCATTCTTCTTCTCTTTGATACACTCAAGTTAGATTTGGATTTTTTGAAGAAAACATAAAGTTTCTAAGCTCTCTCAATTTTCAAATTTAAACATCATCTCTCGTCTTCAACTCTACTTCAAGAATAAATTAGAAGACAAGTAGAATCACATTCACTTTTATGATTTCATTTTGTAACTAAAATATTTTATAGTTAATTTAGAATCTTGATTTGTTTAAACTTAGAAAGATGATATTTTGATGATATTTTTATATAAAATTCTCTATGATTATTCCAAATATAAAATATAATTTTTACACTTTACTTTATGTTTATATATCAAATTTATGATTTTATTTATGATCTCTCATTCTTAAAATACAAGTTGCTAACTTAAAATATATGCTCTATTTTTAAATTATAAAAAAGTTACCTTTATAAATGTTCATCATATTTGGATATAAATTTAAAATTTTTCATATAAGTTTTTCGTATTTAATGCAATAATTTTAAATCATTTTTCACTTGTTATTAGAAAATCTCTATATAATATGTATATATTTATTCATACATAATTTAAGGAGAAGGTTTCACATAAGTTTTTACAATTGTAAAAATATTTCTTTCATACAAGTTATTACATTAGGTCATAATATTTTTATATTAATCCATGTTTACTTAAAAAAACATATAGATTAATAAGGTTTAATAAATTTGTTACTTTCCATGCCATTAAATCATGTTAGAATTTGAAAAATTCATAAATTTTCAAAGTAATGGTTTTAATAATATTGAGCCTATTTAATTTCCATCCTTACATCTTAGTACTCACTTACCTAATATGTATTTATATGTATAATTGTATATGTGTAGTTTCTATACATGATCATAATTTCCATATATATATATTAGTTACTTGCACAAGATAAATGAAAATATATCGGATTTTCCTGATATTATATAGACATGTTTTAATAATGCAATGAATCCTGACTTGCTGGTTAACTCGATTTTGACATTGACTATATCTTTCTTGTTACTCAGATATTGATTAGATGATAGACATGTATATATATTAATCCCGACATGATTGCTTCATCGTATTCTGAATTGATTTGCATGTAATATAATTTGAAATCTTGGATTATAGGATAACTAAATGGTGGAAAATTATTATTATGAAATATTTAAGATAGGTTGTGCAACTAAAATAAGGGCCCATCCTCGGAGCGCCCGGATGATACTGAACCATCATCTCTTATTTGTCCATATTGATGGAACAACCGATTGCTCAGTATCGATATCTACTTGAGTGCTTAGTGGCACGACTAGTTCAGTATTAGCATTTTGGCCGAACGCTGGATATGCACAGATATTTTCACGATATGTGTCTATTTTTTTCACCATTTAGTTCAAAATAAAACAAAATAAGATGTTAATTTAGACTTGATATATTTATGTGTCCATGCTTGATATTGTTACTTGATCATTTACTGTTTTCCATACATTCGCATACTTTTTATATCCATATTTATATTTTACTTATTAGTTTATATTGCACACTCCCGACTGTTTATTATTTTACTTGCCGGATTTGACCCTGAGCTCCCCACATGCTCTGAAATTGAAGATGTGAACGAAAATCCGCCATTACATGATCCATACTTTTTTGAGTAGATAGAACAATAATAGATTCTTAAGCCTTCACTTTTGTATTTCTAAGTTTGGTATGTATCACCCTTTATTAGTATTGTACTTATTGTTTTTTATTTTAGACATTGAATATCTTCTCTGTATGGCAGCAGACTAATTTCTAAGATCCTGATAAATGACTAGAATTTAATTCTATTCATTTCTATTCCACATATTTATAGGCCTCGTGCGCGTTGACTTACACATGCCCGCCGGTAACGCACTCCTTTTCATACTTAGTGTGGAGCTGGGCATTACATAGTGGTATCAGAACTCCAGGTTAATTTAGGAAGACCTTAGGACTACTGTCATATGTGTATATATACACACACATAAAAGAATATGTCTACTAACAGTTTTTTTTACTCAACTTGTTCTTTGACTCCTTTGTAGGTTGAACATCTACCATATTCCATTCTCATTTCTATTCTTGTTCAAATTTTAGAGAGATACCACCTCATCGTCCTCCTAGAGCTGGTCTAGCTCAGGTATGTCTACATGAATCTGATCCAGTTGGGGCTGGTACGTATGGGCCACTCTGCACGATCTAGTTACAGAGCTTAGAGATTTAGTTATAAGAGTTTTCTAGGCCCAACAGACGATGACAGCAGTGCTGGAGTGCATGACAAGACACCATGGGCAAGAAGAGACCCAGGACAGTATCAGATTTCAATCGACTTCATCCATCTACATTCTCGGTTACAGGAGGCCCCTTGGAGGTGGAGCAGTGGATCGTGGACGTGAAATTTTTTTTGAAGGCTACTAGGATTTCGAATGAGAGTCTTGTTGATGTTGTGCAGATCCAGGTGGTGGATATTGCACGAACTTGGTGGTTGGCAGAGGAGAAGAGGCATGTATGTCCTATAACATGGGAGGAGTTCATTGAGGCCTTCTATGACCTTTTTTTCATCCATCGGCTTGACATGAGATGGAGAGGTAGTTTATGGTTCTCCAGTAGGGAGACAAGACAGTTGATGAGTATGCAATAGAGTTCACTAGATTGAGCAAGTTTACTCTAATGCTAGTTGAGATCGAGGAGGATAGAGCTTATCGCTTCCAATTGGGACTGCATTATGACATCCGAGAGCATCTACCATCCCAGGTCTTTGATTCATACTCTAAGGTATACGGTGCAGCCCGTTGACAAGAGCAGGTGTCTAGGAAGTAGACACCTTAGGTCACAGCACCGAAGAGATAGTTCCACCAGATTGCAGAGCTCTCAACTCGATATGTTGGCGCTTTCCCAACTAAGCAGCCAATGGGGCTTGCACCGAGCCAGATAGTGTGTCACTTATGTCGCATACCAGGACATATGCAGAAGGATTGCCGGAGGACACAGGAATTATATTTCATTGGACCACCAAATATCCACATGTCCAAATAGATAGCAGTCAGCAGGCAGGGGTTTGAATGCAGTCACCCTCAAGAATGATGATAGCCAAAGGTTACGTGTTGACTACAGGGGTTTGAATGCAGTCACCCTCAAGAATATATACCCTTTGCCAATGATTGTAGACTTGTTTGATCAACTAGGAGGAGTTAAGATATTTACTAGGATTGATCTTAGCTATGATTTTCATCAGGTGAGAGTTCGAAAGGAGGGCATTCTAAAGACAGCATTTAGGGTGTGACATGGACATTTTAAGTATCTAGTGATGCCATTTGGTGTGACCAATGCTCCCACAATCTTCATGAGTTTGATAAATCAGGTGTTCACACAATATTTGGATCAGTTTGTAGTGGTATTCATCGATGACATTCTCGTCTACTCTTAGAATAGGGAAGAGCACAGAGCATTTGAGAATAGTTTTATAGACTCTTAGGCAATAATAATTGTTTGGCAGACTGAGCAAGTGCGACTTTTGGCCGAACAATATCACTTTCTTGGGCCATGTAATCTCTGGAGATGATGTGTTAGCAAATCCCAAGAAAGTGGAGGCAGTACTTAATTGGGCAATTCCAAAATCTGCTTCAGAAATATGTAGTTTTCTTGGATTTGCTTGATACTACAGGAGATTCGTGCAAGATTTCTCTAAATTAGCAGTGCCACTGACAAAGCTGACATGGAAGGGGGAGAAGTACGAGTGGACTACGAAGTGTGATAGTGCATTCAAATAGCTAAAGTGTAAATTGACTACGACACGAGTGTTAGCAGTTCCTAACAATTAAGGCGGTATTATAATATGCCGCGATACATCTAGCAAAGGATTGGGTTGTGTACTTACACAGAATGGTTAGGTGATCAAGTATGCTTCCCGACAACTTAGACCTCATGAGCGGAACAATCCTACACATGATCTGGAGCTAGCCGTAGTAATACATGCTCTTAAGATTTAGAGGCATTATCTATTGGGCTAAAGGGTAGAAGTATATACTGATCATAAGAGCCTTAATTATATCTTCACTCAGAAAGAGTTGAACATGAGGCAGCACAGATGGCTTGAACTTGTAGTCGATTTTGACTTGGATGACAACTGTCATCCTCAAAAAGCCAACATAGTGCTAGATGCCTTGAGTAGGAAGCCAATGGTTATGTATCTGACGTGACAGTAAGAAAACTTAGAAGACATTGGGAGGTTGGAATTGGAAGTTCTTTTTCCAGAATAATAATGCAGCTCATGGAGTTATGGTTTTGATCTACACTGATTGATAGGATCAAAGAAACCCAGAACAATGATGGGAGATTGAAAAGACTTAGGGACAAGATGGAAGTGGGTAAGGGACCAGACATCTCAGTGCATGCAGATGGTTTGCTTCGTCTCAGTGGTAGATTGTGTGTGTCCGGAGGAGAGGTTAGAGATGGGGTGTTAGCAGAAGCTCATAGATCAGCATATTCTATTCACTCCAGTAGTACCAAGATATATAGAGATCTGAGACAATACTTCTGGTGGCCAGGAATGAAAAAGGAGATTGCTCAATATGTATCAAAATGCCTTATTTGTTAGCAGGTGAAGCCCGAGCATTAGAGGACAGTAGATATGCTTCAAATCTTACCTATTCTGAAGTGGAAATGGGAAAAGATAGTCGTAGACTTTGTGACGGATCTTCCCATAAGTCCTAGGGGTAATAACGCAGTGTGGGTGATCATAGACCGCTTGACAAAATCAGCTCATTTTATTCCTTTCAGGGTGGGCTAATCGACAGGAGTACTGGCAAGGAGATTCATGCAAGAGATAGTGAGACTGCACGGAGTTCCAGAGTGGATTGTTTCAGATCACGATATTAGGTTCAGATCACACTATTAGACTAGTCTGATGGAGAGTTTGGGGACACATTTAAACCTTTCTTCAGCGTACCATCCTCAAATAGATGGACAATTCGAGCAAGCCATTCAGATCTTAGAGGACATGCTGAGGGCCTGTGTACTAGATTTTGGAGGTTCATGGGAGGATCATTTGTATATTGTAGAGTTCTTCTACAACAAAAGTTATCACGCGAGTTCAAGATGGTTCCAATTCAAGCTTTGTATGACAGAAAGTGCAGATTGCCCTTGTATTGGGACAAGTTGGAGAGCACAACATATTAGGACTAGAGATAGTTGCTCAGATGATAGACCAACTGAAGGTCATTGGGGATCATTTGAGGGTTGTATAGGATAGGCAAAAGAAATGGGCCGATCATCACTGAAGGCCATTAGAGTTCGAAGTTGGAGATAAAGTATTCCTTAACGTTTCACCAATGAAAGGAGTTGTCAGATTTGGTAGGCGAGAGAATCTTAATCCTACATATACTGGTCCTTCTGCTATTATCAAGAGAGTTGGAAACTTGGCTTATTGACTTGACTTGCCATCGAAATTGGATGCAGTGCACAACATATTCCATATTTCTCAGCTAAGAAAATACATTGAAGATGAGAACCGTGTTGTGGATAGAGTTAGGAACAGATTTGACTTTTGAGAAGCAATTAATTGCCATCATGGATTAACGGGAGAGCGTACTGAAGAACCACACAATTCCCCTCATTCTCATGTTGTGACATAGTGACTCGTCGGGGGAATCTACCTAGGAATAGGAGGATGACATCCGGAAGAAATATCCCCACTTGTTTGAGTGATCACGTCAAGTATCTTATTCATAATATTATTATCCATTCCTATCCACGCATACATATATCTGAACTTATCATTGTGTTCATTTTTGTTTCTTAAAAGAAAAAAAATTTAATTTCGAGGACGGAATATTTCTTAAAGAGGGTAGGATATAAGAATTTAATTTTATCATAAATTACATTTTTAACGTCAAATTAATCCTAGAGTAAGTGCATTGTGTTTGTCTCATTTTTCTATATTTTTGGTGATTTTCTTGAAATTTTCTAGATAGTCACTTAAAATAATATTATTTTAATCACCGATGGGCCCTACACATATTTTAATTAGTCACTCTTCTTTTGACTTTCAAAATTAAGTTTAACTTTATTTTGGTTAGTTTAATTAGAGTTTATAGTTCTAAACAACTCTAATAACCTATTATCACTACTCATTTGTACTATACCTATTTTGTTTTTATACACCTATACCTTTCATACCCCATCTCCCAAAATTATAGATCTCAAACACTTTCCTACCTGCTAGACTGAACTCAAAAGAGTGGAAGAGAGATTTTTTTGGTTTATTTTTTCCTCAAAAACTCATCACTCTTCCTCTTTTCCATACAGTCATATTAGATTTGGATTTTTTTGAAGAAAATATAAAGGTTTCAAGCTCTCTCAATCTTCAAACTTTAACACCATCTCTCATCTTCAACTCTACTTCAAGAATACATTACAAGACAAGTAGAATCGCATCCATGATTTCTTTTGTAATTAAAATATTTTATAAATAATTTAGAATCTTAATTTGTTTGAACTTAGAAAGATTATATCTTTATACAAATTCTCGATAATTATTCTAAATATAAAAATATGATTTTTACACTTTACTTTATGTTTATGTATAAAATTTATAATTTTATTTATGATATCTCATGCTTAAACTACAAGTTGCAAACTTAAAGTATATACTCTATTTTTAAATTATAAAAAAACTACCTTTATGAATGTTCATCATATTTGGATATAAATTTGAAATTTTCTACATAAGTTATTAGTGTTTAATGCAATGATTTTAAATCATTTTCCACTTACCATTAGATAATTTCTATATAATATGTATATATTTATTCATAATCATATTTTATGGGGAGAGTTTCACATAAGTTTTTATAATTGTGAAAATATTTCTTTCATACAAGTTATTACATTAGGTTATAATTCTTTTTATACTAATCCATATTTACTTGCAAAATATATAGAATAGTAAGGTTTAATAAATTTGTTACTTTCCATAACATGAAATCATTCTAGAATTTGGAAAATTCATGTATTATTAAAATTATGGTTATAATAGTGTTGAGCCTATTTAATTCCCATCCTTACATTTTTGTACCCGCTTATCTAATATGTTTTTATATGTATAATTGTATATGTATGGTTTCTTTACATGATCATTATAACACTCATTCTAACATTCAAGACACCATCATGATTGCCCTTGAAATATACATAGTAGTTACTTGTATAAGATACATGAAAATATATAGGATTTTCCTGATTAGTACATAAACATGTCTTGATAATGTTATGAATCCTGACTTGCCTGCTAACCTGATTTTGACATTGACTATGTCTTGCTTGTTACTCGGATATTAATTAGATGATAGACATGTATATGTATTAATCTTGACAGGATTGGTTTATCATATTTCGGATTAATTTGCATGTAATATAACTTGAAATCTTGGGTTATAGAAGAACTAAAGAGTGGATTATCATATTTTGGATTAGATTATATTGCACACTCCCGACCTTTTATTGTTTTATTTGTTGTGTTTGACCTTGAGCTACCCACACGCTCACACACTGAAGACATGAGCGAGGATCTGCCATTGCATGACCCATATTTTTTGGAGCAGACCAAACAATAGTAGATTCCAAGTCTTCACTTTTGTATTTCTGAGTTTGGTATATGTCACCCTTTTGGGACTTAGTTCTAGTGCCTCTGGATAATCCTGTAATAAAATCCTTTGATATTTGTTTGGACTTCCATTTTGGTATTGCTAATGGTTGAACCAATCCAGCCGTTCTCTGATGTTCTGTCATCACTTTCTAGCAAGTGGAACATTTAGATATATCTTGCAATCTCTTTCTTCATACCTGGCTACCAGAATTACTTTTTTATATTCTTGTACATCTTATTGCCTCCGAAATGAATGGAATATATTGATTTATGAGCTTCTTTCAAAACTCTATCTCTTATTTCTCCTCTGGGCACCCATAACATTTCCTTGAATCTAATAGTTCCATTCGAGTACATCTTCATTTCTGGCCTCTTGCCTCTTTCTATTTTGTTCTTTAACCTCTGGATGTTCTTATCCCTAACTTATAATTGCTTAATCTGCTCTACCAATGGTGACCGTAATTGTATCTTCATAAGTTGTATAGTCATTCTTAGTAAAATTATTTCCAATTCCATTCTTTGCATTTACACTAATAACTCCTTTTATTGAGTTAATCTCTCTATTGCAGGTTTTCTACTCAGAGCATCTGGCACTATATTGATCCTTTCTTAGTGATACTTAATTTTTAAATCATAGTCTAGCACTATATTTACATTTGCTTAGTTTCTATATATTTTTTATTCGCTTAGTGCCTGTAAAACTATCCTTAAATGTTTAACATACTCTTCTCTATTCATGGAGTAGATCAATATATTATCAATAAATACGACTATAAATTTGTCTAAGTACTGAGTAAAAACATGGTTCATTAAGTTCATAAATACCGTTGGAGCATTAGTTACTCCAAACGACATCACCAAATATTCATAATGGCCATGTCTAGTTCTAAATACAGTTTTTGAAATATCTTTTGTTTGGACTCTTGATGGAATTCTGAATGAAGGTCTATCCTTGATAACACATTTGCTCCTCCTAATTGATCAAATAGATCAATTATTCTGGGTAATGGATAATTTTTCTTGATTATTACTGCATTCAAAGCTCTATAGTCTACATACAATTTTTGACTCCCATCTTTCTTTCCCACCAATAATACTGGAGTTTCCCATGATGAAACACTAGATCTCACAAAACATAATTTTAACAACTCATCCACTTGTCTCTAAACTTATTCTAGTTCTGCAACTCTCATTTGATAAGGTGGCCTACAATCTGGTTTAGCTTTAGGGATAATATCAATAGTAAATTCTACTGTCCTTACTAGTGGTAGTCCAGATGCCTATTCAGGAAATATATCTAAGAATTTTGATACTACAGGAATCATTCCTTCTTCCACTTCCATAGCTTCCAAAACTCCTCCTTTGGGGATACTTTAGATTCAGCCGATTCTAGGGATTGACTTCCACCAACAAATTCAAACTCTGATTGACCGGGAATCTAAAATATTACTCTTTTTTACCTATAATCTATTATCGCATGAAAAGTTCTCAACTAATCCATGCCTAAGATAATATCATATTCTCCTTCATTGATAACTAGCAGGTTGGCATAACACTCTCTACCATTAATCACCAAGGAACATAATCTACACTCTTTATTAGTCATGATACTATGATTCACAGTCTTAATATCCCACCCTACAGGTAAGGTAGCAAAATTAATGGAATTGCGGGAAACAAACATGCTAGAGATAAAACAGTGTAAAAGCTCTGAAATCGAATAAAATAGTTGCCGACTCATTGCCAATTAGAATTAAACCTGTTATGACTCCTCCAATGGTCTAAACTCCCTCAGCATTCATCAGTCTAACCTACCCCTGCATTAGTCCTGTTCCTCCTTGGGCTCTAGCATATGCTTGTTATTGGGTCTCCAAAGGTCCTTTCCAATCCAGCCTTGAAATCCTATGGGTTGATATTGCCACTGGCCTGGCTGTTGGCTAGAATGGGATCTTGGATACAGCCGACTGTTGGATCTTTGGACAATCACTCACTCGATGACTGGTGAATCTGCATACTAGACACAACCCTTGGGATCTTCTACACTCTTTCAGGGTATGTCCTAATTTTTGGCAATATTTACATATTACTGAATTTTGACTTGGTATTGTTTGCTTCTCTGCTGGAGGACCATCAAATCTCCTAGCCAATGGGCTTGCTCTTTGTCCAAATGACATTTTAAATGCCACCGGTCTATTTTCCTTGAATACTTGTTCTAAACGACATATCGCTTCAAATACTTCTGAGTAAGTCTTGTAGTTATGATCTGCTAAGTATTCTTTCAGATGAGGCCTCAGTCCATGCTGGAACAAGTGCATCCTTTCCTCCTCATCAGCTATCAGGGCTGGGGCAAAATGAGTGAGCCTCACGAATTCTGTATCATAAGTATCTACAGTCTGATCTCCTTGTTACAGTACAAGAACTTTCTTCCTCATTTCCTATCTTGTTGATGCATAAAAAAATCTGGTAAGAAATCTCACTACAAACCTTTCCTAGGTTAGGAGTTCCTGGTGTTGTACTTCTTCAGTAAGCCACCATGTTCTAACTATATCAGTCAACTAAATACATACTATCTCTACTCGATTTTCTTTTGGAATTCTTGCTGCCCTTAGAAGATTCTCCATATTTACAATCCACTTTTTAACTTTTAGTGGTCCTTCTATCCCAGAAAATACTTTCTGGAATCCGACACCATTCCAGTTCTTTGGACTGCAACATTCTTTCTAATATCATCACTGTGGTTTGTTGCATCTATGCTACTCTTTGTACTAGATTCCTAAGCTCAAACGCTTCATCCGTTGTACATGGGCTCACGCTAGCAGAAGATTGGGTCATCATTTTTCTGTGATGGACCAAAGAAATCAATCCAATGGAGTTCCAAGATAGATATTTCAAATAAATGGGAAACAATAGAATAGGCACGATACTAGATCTAATGGATATCAAAGAATAAGGAGCAAGTATCGTATAGACATGTTCACATGTGGTAGTAGTCATATGGTCTTCCTCCTAAATCTAGCCTCTGATATTATCTATGTAATGCTCCTATTTTTCAGTTGCTTTCCAAAATGAAAGGCGCTATTTAAAATACTACTAGACGACCCAAAAGTCACAAGATCTTAGAATAACTGTAACTATTGGCACATCTAGATGAATAAACATGTCTGAAACTGAGAGGATTTCATTCATACAAAGAGTTGATTACATAAAACGACACACTACTCAGAATATTTACACAAAAGTATCAAAATACAAAGGACTAAAGCAATGCCTAAGCAAAAGAAACTATAAACAAGATGTACAAAGTCGTCCAGGAGATACTTTGTTGATTTCTACTGTTGGTAGATTCAAAGAAGTACAGATCATTAGTTGGAGTTATTTTCCCTTCTTCGCCATCGTAATCTGGGCTCAACATCCAAAGGATTATACACAACAAGTAATACAAGAAAAGAATATACGTGTACTATCATAGTACTTAAATGACAAAGAGTATACGAATAAAGTATATAAGTGTTAGTCACGTTGCATAAATAATGAATAATAAAGTAACAATAACTATGTGAATTATTTACAAGAAATCATGTAAAATTTAACAAGTCTATATCATGTTAGTGTTGTTATTGAAAATCAATGATGGATAAGATAGAGCGCAGTTTATTCTATATTATACAAGTGCCCGTGCATACCTATGATCCGGCCCAAACTTATGACACTGAACTATGACGCACTGTTAGGTACTGCAAATCAAACCTCACACTATAAAATAGTGATGGACATCACACTAATGCTGATTCATGTATCAAACTGTGGCCAGTACCACACAGTACTGTTGTAATAAAAGTCCTCAACACCTTACTCAATAAGTTGGCTAACAAGATCCTTATACAAAATGGTTCTTATTCATCATTTAGTTTTTCTAAATATCCATGTTAGTGATACACGATATACCTGAACCATTGGAAACAAATGGCTTGTTAAGATAGAATGTGTATACGTTATTTTGCAAGAAATAAGAATTCATGAATCAAATTCAGGATTATGTACACACGTATCATGATGATACTTTATTTTATATAATCAAGATATAAGAAAGTTGTCATCATATTTCCATAAATGATCATGTCTTTATGCATCATTATTGATTTTACTTGTCATGTTATCATGAAATAAATATTGTTAAAAATCATTACTCACCAAATATTAGCCTCTTCAATTAGAGAGTAATACCATGTAGAAATTAAATGACGAAAATTGAATATGCTGGAATCTGCATTTAGGCTTCATGTAGCTGACGTGGCATCAAATGTGCGTTTTCAGTAGCTTTAGTATGTCTAGACCCGCATTTGGGTGTTAATAAGGATAATGACTATCCTTCATGATTTTAAAATGAAAATGCAACCCTCTGGGTCTTGCTTATATTTAGTCTAATCACGAGCATAGATGATAAGCGTGGATTTTCTTATGATTGTTGATATGCGTTTCCATTTAAATGGTATTAGATTCAGTTTTTCAGGTCTCAACGCGACTCTAAATTAGAAATATGGACTAGATCTGCATTCAACATTCATAGAGATGCCTCTCTTGTAGCTAGATCCGCAGTTTTCATTTATACAAAGGTCTTGTGGGCCCCATTGTGATCCTACATGGCTAGACCCGCCTAGAACGCGATCTTAAGTTTGAAGTAATGCAAGATCCGTATTTCTTTTAAAACATGACCTTATGAGGTATCAGCGGATTTCTCAAATGCGACCTTATTGGTTCGCGCGAATTTCCTCTTGACAAGGTCCTTGTTTGTCCCTTTAACAATGATATTGTTTATTCAAACTCACGTCTAATTATGGAGTAGAGTAGCCTTGTGTTCTCAAGGTTTTAAACACAAAACACAACCCTAAAAGGGTTATCTGCAGTTTTCTCAAAATGACGGATATTTGTGTTTTTAGTTTAAACGTGATTTCAGAGACTCGCGTTTTAGTGTATATAGAGAGATAACTAATTTCTTGGTTCCATTAAGGTCAAACGCGACCCTCTGAGACCCGTGATTTACTGTATCTAAGAAGATAATCAGTCTCTTGATTCTGTGAAGGCTAAATGCAACCTTCAGCCATTTCCAAGACTTCTGAAATTCATGGTTTTCTCTATTTAGACAGATATTCAGCCTCTTGTTATTATAGAACCAAAACGCGAGCTTCAGTGATCCGCGTTTCGTTGTACTTGAAGAGATGCTCGATCTCTTGATTCTACTAAGATCAATGTGATCTTCAGGGATCCACATTTTTACTCTATAAAGTCCCCCCCCCCCCCCTTCAATTTCAGAATTTGGCTAACACTTTAAAAATTGATACTACAAAATTCTTATGAATCAATTTGTAAACCATGCGATTTCAACACATGAACACCATAATCTTCTATTATCAATATCAATTAACAATTCTCAAAACCCTACCTAACATGTTCCAATTTTAATAGTTCCAAAAATATTCCAAAATTATTTATAAAATGAATTACGTTAATGCAATACAAATCAAATGAAAATCCCAAGAAAGAACAAAAAAAATAAAAGTGTTACTTGCCTCAAATTCCCTTTAATCTCCTTTAATTTAGCAAATCTCTTTTCCTTTTTTCCGCGAACCAGAAAAACCGAAGATCAAAGAGAGGAAGGTGGTTTGTTTACTCCTTTTAGGCAAAATTCTCTTTAACAGAATGAGGTTATACATGCCTAAGGGCAATTTGATAACTTTGTTCTCTAGCCTAGTTCCAAGTCTATTTCATGTAATGGCAAGTGTCCAACTAAAGTGCCACTTCTCACTCTTCTTTTGACAACTCATCACCAACTTAATTTAAAAGGTGTGCATTTAGAAACTTAGTTAAGTTTGGAGGTGTATAGAAAGAAATTTCTAATTTATTATTTTATAAATTTAAGAATATTTTTCGGACTTATAGGAAAAATTTCTAAAATTACAAATATTTGATAACTAATAACCGTGAAGGTCGAATGTCGTTTGGAGTCATGGTTTTAAAGTTACTTTTACCGAAAGTTATTTCAGTATTCTTATTTGGTACGATCAGACTCAAGAAAAATGCGAGTAGCATGAAAATTTTGGAGTGTTACATCCTATCCACCTAACAAAAGAAGTTCGTCCTTGAAATTCCAATTTAAAAGTACAAAAGTGTACCCAAGTATGTATCGCCATATAAAAATATATTCAACTGACATACGTGATCATGAAAATTAGTATGGATACTTTCTCCTAATATTATCCTCAAGCTCCCAAGTAGAGTCCTCTTGTGATCGTGCATCCCACGAAATAAGGACCAATGGTATTACTTTGTTCTTCAAAACTTTCTTCCATCAGCCAATAATTGCTACAAGTTGTTTCCCGTGCTTTATATCCAATCTCAAGTCCTCCTCGGATAGTTCTACTGTCTTATATCTTTACCCAAGAACTTCCTCAATTGTGATACATGAAACATGTCATGAATGGTTTCCGTCTCAAGTAGTAACGATAATCGGTAGGTAAGATAATGCTTTCTGTGATCTCAAATGGTCCAATATATATTAGACTGAGCTTTCCTTTCTTACTAAATCTGATCACTCTCTTCATTGGTAATATTTTGATAAAAACCTTATCTCCTTTTTTAAACTCCAATGGTTTTCTGGTGTGATCCGCCCATTTCTTTTATCTATCTTGGACTTTTTTCATATGTTCCCTAATGAATTTTACTTGTTTTGCTACTTGAGTAATCAACTCTACTCCCAAAATACTTTGTTCTCCAACCTCATTCCAACATAATGGAGACCTACACTTTTGATTATATAAAGCTTCGAATGTTACCATTTTGATACTCTCCTATTAGCTATTATTGTAAAAAAAAACTCTACCATATATAAATGATCTTCCCAATATCCACCAAAATCCAACATACATGCTTTAAGTATATCTTCAAGTATTTGAATAGTCCGTTTTGATTGACCGTCTGTTTGTGGATGATAAACTAAAGATAAATCTAAATGTGTTACTTGACTATCCATCAATCTTTTCCACTATTGCAATCTAAATCTTGTATCTCTATCTAATACAGTTCGAATTAGAACTCCATGTAATCTCACTACCTCCTGCATGAATCTTTTTGTTAATGTTTCTGCTGACTGACCGACCCTAAATGGAATGAAATGAGATGACTTGATCAGTCGGTTCACAATTATCCAAATTACATTATTACCTTTGGTGCCTCTGGGTAATCTTGTAACAAAATCCATTGATATTTGTTGCCACTTCTTTTCTGGTATTGCTAATGGTTGAAGTAATCCAGCCGTTCTCTGATATTCTGCCTTCACTTGCTGACAAGTAAATATTTGGATACATATATTTCAATCTCTTTCTTCATGTCTGGTCATCATAAATACTTTTTCATATCATTATACATCTTATTGCCTCTGGCATGAATGTAATATATTGATTTATATACTTCTTCCAAAACTCTATTTTTTATTTCTCCTTTGGGCACCCATAACCTTTCCTTAAATCTAATAATTCCATCTAAGTACATCTTTATTTCTGGTCTCTTGCATCTTTCTATTTTGTTCTTTAACCTCTAGAAGTTTTTATCCTTCACTTGTGATTGCTTAATCTGCTCAATCGTATCTCCATAAGTTGTATAGTCATTCTTGGTAAAATTATTTCTAATTCCATTCTTTGCATTCCACTAATAACTCATTTTGTTGAGTAACCTCTCTATTGCAGGTTTTATACTTAGAGCATCTAGCACTATATTAATCCTTCCTGGGTAATACTTAATTTTCAAGTCATAATTTGCTACTAACTCCAACCATTGTCTCTGTTTCATATTTAGTTCCTTTTGTGTAAAAATATATTTTAAACTTTTATGGTCAGTGTATACCTCCACTCTTTATCCTAGTAAGTAATGTCTCTAGATTTTTAAGGCATGAATCACTGCTGCTGATTTTAAGTCATGTTGGATAATTTCTTTCATGAGTCCTCAACTATCTTGATGCAAATTTAATTACTCTTTCATTATGGTCAACACACATCCCAACCCTTATCCGGAAGCATCACTATAGATTTTCATTCCTCCCGTATTGTCTGGAATTGCTAGTACTGGTGCAATTGTCAGTCTCTATTTTAATTCTTCAAATGCTTTAATGCTGATGTGATAAATTTATAGCAAGCATATAGTATCGATTAGCACTTTACAAGTCGTTCCCACAGGGATCTAGACTATTTTGTATTCTTTCTAATCCTATTATTCTAACGAGCTAACTATTAGTTCTAAGTTGATTTCAAGTTCTTCTAATTAGTCTAGGATAGAGAATCTACTAGTTTATAACCATGTATTACTACTATTATCTTCTTCCTATCACAAAAACTGATTTTTTAGTTTTAATCTTTATTTAAAGTGCTCTAAGCATTCAAGTATAACTCATCAAAGATAATACTTTTCATAAAGATAAACTAAATCGTTAAATAATTTTATGAAGAAGACGAAAATCAACAATTTCAAACCCTAACTAAATATAGGCTATCAAGAAACTTAACTGCAGTATAACCTAATAAAGTATTAATCTACAAGTTGTTATATTTTAATCTTTTCATTGAAATACCATGTCTTTATTTTTTTTAGTTTAGAAAGTAAGCAATAAAAATCAATTTAATGGTGGATTCCTAGTTTCATCTATATCCTAGAACTAAACTAAGTTAGCTATTCATGTTATTAATTAGCAAAATTATAATTTTATTTTTAGAAAGCATTAAAAATCCTATTTTTCTATGAAAGCTATGAAAAATCTATACAAGAAAGCAACTAAATATATCTAAAAAGTAATTAAAATATCTCTATATAATAGAATGCACTTCTGAACAATGGAGTCACCTCTGGAGTGCGGTATGGCAACCGTCACTTCTTCGGTAAAACCCTAATCTTTATTGATAATCAAGACTATAAAATTGCATAATAATCCTAGGTTACAAGGACATGGCCAATATATAGGTCTCAAAGAACCAAATCCTAATTTGAGTATAAGTGAATAACTACAAAATTGCACCGAAGACTCCATAAAAATTTCATCTAGTGTGGGCCCCATTAAGCCACCAAATATCGGTAAATGCCGCCAAATAGTGGCATAAAAGTAGAATATTAGCTTCTCTTTTCTTTTGCATGAAGTTTCGGTCTCTTCCTTTTAATATGAATGATTGTAATGAAATTTGGCTCTCTACAACTTCATGTTTTTGTAACTTTGTTCACTTTTAACTCTTTTCTAAACTTAGTTTCCTAATCCGATTCTAAGTTTATACCATCTCCTTACAGGAATAGGTCTCACTTGAAAAACATAGTAAAAATACCCGATTAGCATTATTTATATATAAAAATAGATAATATGGAGGCTATAAATATACAATATATGACACTCATTACACCCCCACACCTATCTTTTGCTAGTTCTCGAACAAAATCTAAACCTAAAAGAAAAAAATCTAACTCACTTTCGTAGGAATTGCGGTTGCACTTGGAACGTGCAACAAGCCATTAAACTCTTAGGTTAGCTTAGTTGATGAGTTGTGTCTTGTGAGGATTTGTAATGAATATACCCATAAAGTTCGTGAAGAAGGTAGGTTAAGGAAATAAGATAAGAAAAATAAGCATAACCAAAAATCAAGAAAACAAAAAAGTTTTATACAAAAGAAAGAAAATTCCCTTTTTTTTCTTTTTGATAATTTCTACAATTAATCTCACTAATATATTAACTCAATAACACATTTAGATTATCAGTTTTCAAGTCAAGTATCATATCAAATACACTTATCATTTTAATAAAAAATTTAAATCCTATATTTCAATACCCACTAATAGATAATTCATTAGCTCTTATATATCTACATGCGCGTGTGATAGTCTACTTCGGTTCTGAACTCTAACTCTAACTCATGATTCATCTCTTCTCTCTAAATAATTTTTTTACATTTTTTCCCTCTTTATTTGGTGAATATTTCACTTCTCATGCGAATAGTCACACTTGCTTAGGTGCAAATATCCGATTATTCGGATCATACTCTAAATATTTCACCTTTCATGCGAATAGTCATGCTTTTTTAGGCGCAAATACCCGATTACTCGGATCATACACTATCTCTCAAAAATACCGTTCGTGTGAATATTCACACTTACTTAGGCACACAAACCCAACTATTCAGTAATTCTTAAGAAATTTATAATTTTTTTTCATTTATAAAGGATCATTGCCTTAAATACCAGGCTCACCTCATTATTTTCTATCTCTTTTTCTATTGTTTTTTGTTTAGAGAGAAAAGACTACTTAATTGTTATCATTTTTATCCTTAACCTAATAAGCTATTATGAAGTGAAAAATAGATGTATACTTACCTCAAAATTTACTATTAGCGGTATTTATTCTTCAGATTTTTATTTTTTTCATAAAATTCTAAGTGTATTATCCAATTTACTCTCCTATCAAATTTTAAATCTAAATTTATCCTTTTATTTGTAACTAAGTTGATTTATTGAAGAAAAAAATATATTTTTTCTTTTTTAAACTTTTTTCTTCTTTTTTTAGTTACCCTAAAAACTAGCCAAAATATAAAATAAAGAAACCCAAAAATCAAAAAATAAAAATAAATTCTAGAAAAAGAGAAAAAACTAAAAATCCTAGAAAAACATAAAAATCTTCTAACCCACGCTCCCACACCTAAACTTGTGCATGCTCTCATACACGAACTATGGGTAGTAAAATAAATATGAAAATTATTATACAAATATTATACAAATAATGAGAGTAATGAAAATTCATGATTTCAATATCGTTACCCTATTAATGTATGAAAAATGGTTATGACCTCTCGATTGCTTCTCACTTTCATAGTATGTGCATTTTAAACGCGAAGTGGGTTTATTGTTGTGTCTCATCATCCTCCTATAAGTTGCGAAACTACCTTTTTACTTCTTATGTTGTCCTCGCTTTTTCTGTCTACATGTAAGCATTAATAATTAGGTTAAAGAACTTTTCATTGTAAACCTGCCAATCATCGTTAGTAATAAGAGCACATGTAGGAATATCATGAGGCGTGAAGAGTGAAATATGATCAAGTGAACCAACTGTGAAGTATGGTTGTCCTTCTAACTCACGAAGTAATGCAAGCTACTTTGCAAATAAATCCTCAAAGATTTACTCATAAATGAATGGCACACTTGCACAAGTGTCATCATACGTAGAGTTATATATGCCAATTCGTCTAATAATATAAACTCATCTTTGAAAACTTGCTCAAATGAGGGTTCACCATTAGCGCAGGAGGTAGAATGAGCGTGCAAACTGTAAACCATATTTATCTCATTGAGAGATCCCATTGTGTGCTCATCCATATTGAATATATTCAATACCACAGTCATATTTCCAAATGATAGCTTCATGAGGCCACTCCTATAAGTTTCCTAAACTGATTGGGATATGGTGCTTTTGGCTTAGGAACAGGTTCTTCTGAATGAGCATGTGATGGTAATGGAGATGGGCATGGAGAAAGAGATTGAAAAGATGGTGTAGCCTGCGGAATAGTAGGAGTGAGATCAGGGGGGCATGGCTACATTATTGTCCACGTGCTTGCCAAATCTGAGCATGTGAATGGCATTGTATTGGTGAACATAGGATGAAACAGACTAAGCTGAGTTAGAGTTGGGGTTCATTATTGGTTGGCTCGGAAAGGTACCCGGCCCTCTCTCACTCAGCTGTGTGGCTAATTGTCCAACCTGCTACTCTATATTCTCAATCGACTGAGAACATGCAAGAAGTTATTAGTCGGTCTATTGTATAAAAAGTCAGAAGATACTTTCATTAAATTTTGTATTTGTGTGTCTAAATTAGACATCATCTTGAAAAGGTTCTCTACATTCCTTTCAAGTGTCATTAGACATCTATCATAATCATTATTAGATATCATTGATTATGTGCAGATGGTCTATTCAAGTTGTCCACTTGATTCATAGCATTTGGGTGTTGATATATACTCACATTAGGTCTTGAGAACTAACCATTAGGATGAGGCTACATGTTAGGGTGGGGGGCTCTCTGATATTGTCCTTGACCCATGAGAGATTTGGGTGATTCCTCCAATCCAGATTATATGTAGGAATGTAATGATTGTTCATAGGTCATTGATATAAGGCGTTAGCCTGCTCAAGTGTTGGACCCATGTGATTCATTAATAATGGACACTCCTTCATAATATGATTCAGAATTCCACAGTTAAAGCATGTGAGAACTTGAATTTGATTATCTTGACCCACTGGTGGAGCATTAGGAATCTCCAATGCTCAATTCTCCTTATAAGAGCTGCAATCTTAGTTTTGACAGGTATAGAGCTATTGACGCTATGGATCCCACCCTTATGCGCAGAGATTGATGTATTGGGTTTCTCAGTGGGACTCTCCCATTATATAGTTTTCCATGATAGGTTCTCAAAGAAGTCCCATACTTCATCTTCATTCTTTCTCATAAACTCTCCCTGATACATGGTCTTAAGAAGAGTTTTAGATATGTAATCAACTCCTTCGTACACAATTTGACACAACCACCACTTTTCAATTGCATAGTGGGGGCACTAAGCTAACAAATCTTTGAATTGTTCCAAGTATTTACAGAAGGGTTCTCTCGGCACTTGACAGAATTAATTAATTTGATTTTGAATTTTTGTCATCTTGTGCATAGGATAATACTTCTTGAGAAAAACTGTAACGAATTCATCCTAAATAGTAATTGAATCAGTAAGTATACTGTACAATCACTTCTTGACATTATCTTTCAGAGCGAATAGAATGAAGTGAAACTTAATTGCGTCCTCCAACAAGTGTTGTACTTTAATCATCATGCACACTTCCAGAAATTTACTAATAAAGAGATATGCATCCTCAAAATTAGAACTAGTAAATTTAGGAAGCATACTGATATACTGCGGTTTCAGTTCATAGTGGTTACCCACTGTGTGTGGAAGTTTGATGCATGACGGCAGTAATATGTGCAATGGATAACATCGATCCTGAAGGATCGGAATCGGTTCGTCCATCTTGTCTCCCATGAATAAATCTGATCTCACAAGTCGACCAAATTGATCACGGGTTCAATATGGCATGAACCATAAACCGTGAGTGGATGCGTGAGTTTCTTAAACTAATGCAAGAAATGGGGTGTAGTGAAGATGAAATAGTGGATGAAATATAATCAAAGAAAAATGTGATGTCCTACTATTTTTATTTTTTTAATTTTTTTTACAAAACCAGAGAACCAAAATTCAGAACTGGAGAGAAATTGGGGTCAGAATTCATCTAGGTTGCCACTATTTGGCGGTTCTTACCGCCAATTAGGTGCAAAACTAGAGAGATTGTCTCTTTGATTTCTACTATGCAACTCTGAAGCTCTTCTGATCTGTTTTACCTTCCTGTATCTGTACTTTCTTATCTCTACATACTCAACATACACTGTTAATCCGTAAAACATTAGAAAAGGTAAGAAAACACCGTCGATCCCGATAACGGCCCAAAAAACTTGATATGATAAACCTACTGTAAGCTCATAGTATTGGTTGTTGTACTTTACAGGTTGTTTCTATAGGGATCTGAAGTGTTTTGTGCTCTAACTAATCCTATTATTCTAACGAGCTAACTAAGGGCTCTAAGTTTATTTTCCGTTATTTTAATTAGTTAGGATATAGAATCAATTAGTTCACAACCAAGTATTATTTCTATTATTTTCTTCCTGTCATAAAAATTGATCTCTTAGTTTCAATCTTTTAATTAAAGTGTTCTAAGTATGAATTATTAAGTGGCGTGCAAGTATAACTCATCAAAGATACTACTTTTCATAAAAGTAAACTAAATCGATAATTTTATGAAGAAGACGAAAATCAATAACTCCAAAACCTAAGGATAGGCTATCAAAAAACTTAACTCAAGTATAACCTATCAAAGTATTAATCTACGAGTTATTGTATTTTAATCTTTTCATTAAAAAAATTCTATCTTTATTATTTTATTTCAGGAAGAAAACAATAAAATCTAATTACATGGTTGATTCCTAGTTTTTTTCTACAGCCTACAACTAACTAGTTACTCATGTTACTAATTAGTAATATTATAATTTTATTATTAGAAACCATTAAAAATCGTAATTTCTATGAAAGCTATTAAAAATCTGCACAAGAAAGCAATTAAATCTATTTAAAAAGAAATTAAAATATTTCTACTTTTTAGAACGCACTTCTGAACAATGGAGTCATATCTGGAGCGTGGTATGGTAGTCGTCACCTTTTCAGCAAAACCCTAATTTTTATTGACAATCAAGAGTACAAAATTGCATAATAATCCTAGGTTACAAGGACATGGTCAATATATAGGATCCGGAGAACTAAACCCTAATCTGAGTGCAAGTGAGTAACTACAAAATTACATTGAAAACCCCGTAAAAATTTCATCCAGTGTGGACCTCATTGAGTCGCCAAATAGAAGCAAATGCTACCAAATAGCAGCATAAAAGTGTAATCTTGGTTTCTCTTTTCTTCTGCATGAAGTTCTAATCTCTTCCTTTTGATCTGAATGGCTGTAATGAACTTTGGTTCTCTACAACACCATGTTCTTGTAACTTTGTTCACTTTTAGCTCTTTTCTAAAATTGGTTTGCTAATCCCACTCTGAGTTTTTGTCATCTCCTTGTAGGAATAAGTTTCACCTAAAAAACACTAAAAATACCCGAGTAGTATTATTTATATATAAAAAAAATAATTTGGAGGCTATAAATATACAATATATGACACTCATCAAGTGCACTCCTCTGTCCAAACATATTTTGTTCCTTTCCTAGTCAATTTAGTTAGAGGAGATACGATTTTTTGTAAAATCTTGTACAAATCGCCTATAATATCTAGCCATCCCTAGAAAACTCCAAACTTCTATCACTGATTTTGGTACAGGCCAATCCAGCACGGCCTCTATCTTTTTAGAATCAGCTGATATATCATTTCCAGATATTATATGGCCCAAGAAAGTAATCTTATTTAACCAAAACTTACATTTACTCAGTTTTCCATATAATTTTTGTCCCCTTAGTGTCTATAAAACTATCCTCAAATGTTTAACATGCTCTTCTTTATTCATAGAGTAGATCAATATATCATCAATAAATACTACTACAAATTTGTTTAAATACTGAGCAAAAACATGGTTTGTTAAGTTCATAAATACCACTGGAACATTAGTTACCCCAAACGGCATTACCAAATATTCATAATGACCATATCTAGTTTTAAATGCAGTTTTTGAAATATGTTCTGTTCGTACTCTTAAATATGTTCTGTTCGTACTCTTACTTGATGGAATCCTGAATGAAGGTCTATCCTTGAGAACACCCTTTCTCCTCCTAGTTAATCAAATAGATCAGTTATTCTTGGTAATGGATATTTATTCTTGATTGTTACTGCATTTAAATCTCTATAGTCCACACACAATTTTTAACTCCCATTCTTCTTTCCCACCAATAATACTGGAGATTCCAAAGGCAAAATACTAGATCTCACAAAACCTAATTTCAATAACTCGTCCACTTGTCTCTTAACTTTCTGGTTTCGCAACTCCCATTCAATAAGGTGGCCTACAAACTGGTTCAGTTCTAGGAATAATATCAATAGTAAATTTTGTTGCCCTTACTGGTTACAGTTCAGGTATCTCTTCAGGAAATATATTTAAGAATTCTAAACTACATGAATCATTCTTTCTTCCACTTTCATATCTTCCAAAGCTCCTCCCTTTGGGGACACTTTAGATTCAGGTGGTTCTAGGGATTGATTTCCACCAATAAATTCAGACTCTGACCAACTGGAAATCTAAAATATACTCTTTTTCTCCTACAATCCATCACCACATGGAAAGTACTCAACCAATCTATGACTAAGATAACATCATCTCCTCCTCCATTGATAACTAGTAAGTTGGCATAAAACTCTCTACTACTAACCACTAAGGGACATAGTCTACATTCCTTATTAGTCATGATATTATTATTTCCAGTCTTAATACCCACCCCGTAGGTAAGATATCAAGATCAATGGAATTGCAGAAAACAAACATTCTAGAGATAAAACAATGTGAAGTTTCAAAATCGAATAAAACAGTTGTCAACGCGTTGCCAACTAGAATCATACCTTCTACGACTTCTCCAGTCTTCTGAACTTCCTTAGCATTCATCACTCTAACCTGCCCCTACCTCCGTCCTATTCCTTCCATGAACTCTAGCATATACTTGTTGTTGGGTCTCCAAAGGTCCTTTCTGGTCTGGCCCTGGAATCTTCTAGGTTGATATTGCCGCTGGCCTGGCTGTTGGCTGGAATGGGATCTTTGATACCGCGGACTATTGGATCTTTAGACAATCATCACTCGATGACTAGTGGATCCGCATACTAGATACAACCCTTGGGCTCTTCTACGCTCTTTCAGGGTATGTCCTGATTTTTGGCAATATTTACATATTACTGAATTTTGATTTGGCATTGTCTGCTTCTTTGCTAGTGGACCATCAAACCTCCTAACTGATGGGCTTGCTCTTTGTCCAAACGACCTTTTAAACGCTACCAGTCTATTTTCCTTGAATACTTATTTTAAATAACATGCCGCTTCAAATACTTCTGAGTAAGTCTTATAATTATGACCTGCTAAGTGTTCTTTCAGATGAGTCCTCGGTCCTTGCTGGAACAAGTGCGTTCTTTCCTCTTCATCAGCTACCAGTGCTGGGGTGAAATGACTGAGCCTCATAAATTCTGTATCATAGGCGTCTACAGTTCAATCCTTATTACAGTCCAAGAAATTTCGTCCTCATTTCCTGTCTTGCTGATGCATGAAAAAATCTGACAAGAAATGCCTCTACAAACGTTTCTCATGTTAGGGGTTCCTGGTACTTTACTTCTTCGGTAAGCCACCACTTCTAGCAATATTAGTTAACTGAATACATACTAGCTCTACTCGATTTTCTTTTGGATTTCTTACCACCCTTAGAAGATTCTCCATATTTACAATCCACTATTCAGTCTTTAGTAGTCCTTCTATTCCAGAAAATACTAATGAGTGTAGTTTTCAAAAATCCGACAACATTCCAGTTATTTTCGTGGTCTTTACGTCTATGTTACTCTTTATACTAGATTCCTAAGCTCAAACGCTTCATCCGTTTTGGACTTGGGCTCGCGCTAGTAGAAGATTGGGTCATCAATGTTGTATAACGGACCAAAGAAAATCAATCAAATAGAGAGTTCCAAGATAGATATTTCAAACAAATGGGAAATAATAGAACAGACACGATACTAGATCTGATAGATATCATAGAATAAGGAGAAACTATCTTATATACATGTGCACAAGTGGCAGCAGTCATATGGTTTTCCACATAAACCTAGGCTCTGATACCATTCTTGTAATGCTTCCATTTTTCAGTTGCTTCCCAAAATGAAGGATGCTACGTAAAATACTACTAGACGATCCAACAGTTACAAGATCTTAGAATAATCATAACTACTGACACATCTAGATGAATAAATATGTCTAAAACTGAAAGAATTTCATTCATATAAAGAGTTGATTATATAAAACAGCATACTGCTCTGAATATTTACACAAAAGTATCAAAATACAAAGGACTAAAGCAGTGCCCGAGCAAAATAAAGTATAAACAAGATGTACAAAGTCATCCATGAGATACTTTGTTGATTTCTACCACTAGGTATATTCGGAGAAGTATGGATCATCAGCTAGAGCTATTTTTCCTTCTTCGCATTTTTAATATGGGCTCAACACTTAGGGGATTAAATCCAACAAATAACACGAGAAAAGAATATATGTATACTATCATAGTACTTAAATGATAATGAGTGAATAAATTGTATAAATGTCAGTTATGTTGCATAAATAATGAATAATAAAGTAACAAGAACTATGTGAATCATTTACAAGAAATCATGTAAAATTGATTAAGTCTAGATCATGTTAGTGTTATTATTGAAACTAAATGATGGATAAGATGGCACGTAGTTTCTTCCGTAAAGTCAAATTTCATACTGTAAAACAGTAACGAAAATTACCCTTATGGTGGCTCATGTATCAAATTGGGGCCTAGTACCATACAGTGTTGTTGTAATAAAAGTTCTCAATACCTTAATCAAAAAGTTGGCCAATAAGATCCTTATACAATACGATTCTTATCCATCATGTAATTCTCCAAATTTTCATATTAGTGATACATGATATACATGAACCAATGGAAACACATGGCTTGTCAAGTTAGACTATATACATATCCTTTTATAAGAAATAAGAATTCAGAAATCAAGATTCAGGATCATGTACACACATATCACGAGGATACTTTATTTTATGTAATCAAGATTTAAGAAATTTGTCATTATGTTTCCATGAATGATCATGTCTTCATGATTATTATTGATTTTACTTGTCATGTTATCATGAAATAAATATTGTTAAAAATCATTACTCGCCAAGTAGTAGCCTCCTCAATTTGAGGGTAATAACAAGTAGAAATTAAGAGGAAATTGAATAAGCTGAGATCCGAGTTTAGGCTTCATACAACTGACGTGGCATTAGATTCGTGTCTGGGTCTTGCATTTAGTTATATTCAACTCTAATTATAAGCTTAGAAGATAAAAATGTACTTTATTGTGATTGTTGACCTGTATTTCCATTTAAAAGTTTTTTGATTCAGTTTTAAAAGCCTTGAGGGCTCAACGCGACTCTAAGTTAGAAACATGAACTAGATCTAAGTTTAAAATTCATAGAGATGCCTCTCTTATAACTAGATCCGTGGTTTTCAGTTATACAAAGGTCTCGTGAGCCCCCAATGTGATCCTATGTGGTTAGACCTGCATCTTACCAAAAACGCGATCTTAAGTTTGAAATAACGCAAGATATGCGTTTCATCTAAAACGCGACCTTATGAGGTATTAGCAGATTTCTCAAATGTGATCTTATTGATTTGCGTGGATTTCCTCTGGACAAGGTCCTTGTATATCCCTTTGGCAATAATCCTGAGTAATCTTGTATTCTCAAGGTTTTAAGCACAAAATGCGACCGTAAAAGGGTTATCCGCGGTTTTCTCAAAATGACAAAGATCCACGTTTTTAGTTCAAAAACAACCTTCAGAGACTTACGTTTTAGTGTATATAGAGAGATAACCAATTTCTTGGTTCCATTAAGGTCAAACACGACCTTCTGAGATTCGCGATTTATTGTTTCTAAGATGATAATCAGTCTCTTGATTATGTGAAGGCTAAACACGACCTTCAGGGGTCTGCATTTTGTTGTACCTAAAGAGATGCTCGATCTCTTAATTCTACTAAGATCAACACGACCCTTAGGGATCCACGTTTTTACTCTATAGAGTTTCCCTCCTTTCAATTTTAGAATTTAGCTAACACTTTAAGCATTGACACCACAAAATTCTTATGAATCAATTTGTGAACCATGCGATCACATGAACACAATAATCTTCAATTATCAATATTGATTAACAATTCTGAAAACCCTAGCCTAACATGTTCTAGTTTTAATAGCTTCAAAAATGATCCAAAATTATTTATAAAAGGAATTGCATGCATACAATACAAATCAAATGAATATCCCAAGAGAACAAAGAAATAAAAGTGTTACTTATCTCAAATTCCTTTAATCTCCTTTAATTTAGCAATCTCTTTTTCTTTTTCCCACGAACCAGAAGAACCAAAGATTCGAGAGAAAAAAGTGGTTTGTTTGCTCCTTTTTGCCAAAATTCTCTTTGAGAGAATGAGGTATACATGTCTAAGGACAGTTTGGTAACTTTATCCTCTAGCCGAGTCCCAAGACTTTTCCATATAATGATAAGTATCCAACTAGAGTGTCACTTCTCACTCTCATTTTGATAACTCATCACCAACTTAATTTAAAGGTGTGCCTTTAGAAATTTAGTTAAGTTTGGAGGTGTATAGAAAGAAATTTCTAATTTATTATTTTATAAATTTAAGAATATTTTTCGATTTGTAAGAAAATTTCTAAAAATCACAAATATTTGAAAACTAAGGTCGAATGTCATTTGGAGTCATGATTTTAAAGTTACTTTTACCAAAATTTCTTATTTGGCACGATCGGACTCAAAAGAGAAATGCAAGTAGCATGAAAATTTTGGAGTGTTACACAAGAGAACCCTTAGTGTGGTTCCATTTAGCGTCATTAAATTGATTATTGAAACCTTCATCATCAAGCTTGCTAGTGGAGATCAAATTCAACCGAATGTTCGGAACACGTATGGCGTCTCTAAGAACCAACCTGTACGCAATGCTGGTTTCCAAACAAATATCTCCCATGCCTACAATCTTGGCTGCACCATTATTTTCCATCCTTACATAGCCAAAGTAACTGCTAGTATAAGAAGTGAAGAAATCTGCACGTGAACATAATGTGAAACATCCAAATCAATAACCCAACTACTATCCTGGCATGCAATATTAGCAGAAGTCTCATCAGACACAATGATTACATCAATATCAGTTGTAGCTGCAGTAGTCTCTTTCTGTTCCTGCTTCTTTTCTTCACTATTGTTATTTTTCTTCTCCCGTTTGAGCTATTTGCATTCACTTCTCAAATGCTCAAATCTCTTACATTGATAACACTACTAATCTTTTATGGACTATGATTTTCCTCTGAATCGGTCTCGATTGAAGTAAGGATAAGAGTCGCGGCTCTGGCTTCTTCCTTGTCTGTCTTTCCTCTCTGCAACAAGTGCGTCACCGTCAAAAGAAGTTATACCTGACTCTTTTTTCATGGCTTCTGCATTTAACAAATTATCTTTGACCATATCCAAGGTTAACTATCTATTCAATGTCAAATTACTTAGTGATACAACTAGAATGTCCCAACTGTTTGGTAAAGAAAGTAATAGTAATACTTGGAGCTCATCATCAAGAATCATCTTCATGGCAATTCACTGGTTCACCAAGTCTTGAAAATTATTGAGATGTTCTGTAACATTCTTTCAATCTCGGTATTTTAGATTTACAAGTCTTCTAATTAAAGAAGTTTTATTTTGCATAGTTTGACTTTCATACAAAGATTCTAATTTCTTTCACAAGACATCGGTTCTAGATTCTTGGGAGACATGGTGAAGTTACACTCTAATCAACCCACTATCTAATATAAGCAATAGTTTTTCTATGCATTAAATCCAACACTTTATCGTTTTTATTAGCTAGCCTAAAATCATCACCTTGAATGGGCTCATGCAAATCTTTACATTAAAAACTATCTTCCACTCTAGATTTCCAAATTGAATAATTTAACAAATTCAATTTCATCACATCGGCTCCCATTTCTTCCATTTTATCCGTTTTAAAATTTTTTACCAATCAATAAAAGCTTTGATACCAATTGATGGGGGTGATAAAATAAGATTAGGTTGAATAAATTACCGGTAAGATTAGTAGCTAACAATAACCACAAGATGCAAAAATGATCAAATCAATAATCAATGCAAACACATAGAATTTACATGAAAATCTCTTATGGGAAAAAACCACGGTTGACACTTACCTTCTTCTACTATATGAAAATACGGGATATACAATTTTACCCTCTCTAGATAATACTAGAGGATAATAATATCAAGAAATCTATTCTTAGCTAAACAAGCATCACGTTCGATGTGAATTTTGAGAAATACAAGAAAGTAAAAGGATGGATCACACTTTATAAGAGACTGAAAATATGATCCAAACCCGTGGATGCATAAATCTGGCTGTCAGGAATCCACTCCTGAAATTTGAGCCAAATTGGACCACTGATGAATGAACAATGGCTTCTTTTCCTTCTCTCAACCTTTGCTCTCTGTTTTTCTTCTCCCTTTTCTTTATATGTACAGTAAACTGGATTTTCATCTACATTTTAAATCAAATTTTCAACATAATTTCTTATCCCTCCTTAGATTAGGGGAGAAATAGGAGTAGGTTATTCTTAAAATATTATTCAAAGCATAAAGATTTGGTTAATAAAGGTGGTTGCCTCTTCATGAGGCGGGCCCAACCTAACAGGTTTATGGTTTTGGATATGGAACAAATATTATCATTATCTTACTGTATTATCTGATCTACACAGTACGGGATATCCCAAATTTTGACACAGTATTGCACGAATAATGGTAAATATCCAAAACCTTGCTCACTAGCTTTGGATTTCTGGAATAGGATATTTGATTGGCAGACCAGCGAGTCTGCATTATATGCAACAACAAAAGTAACAAAGACATGGTTGGTGTGGATAAGAGATCTAATAGCCCAACTCAACAGCAACCAAATGGAAGAGTATACCTAGTACCACAACCCCCCTAGCTTAGATTGTTAGATATTGTTATCCTTCTTTCATGAGAAATATGTGCCTCATCTGTCTTCTTCTGGTTAACGAAGAGCTAGCGTCTTTAACGAGAATTTCAAACTTCAGTTAAGCCATCAATCTATGTATACTTGCAAAATTATCCTTTTTCTGCATCCAAGCTATTTAAAACTCAGCAACTCAATTATGATCAGAGAAAGCAGCATACCAGTACTCTAAGGTAGAGTTTCCCACAAAATCAAACACATTCTCCTTGCTGTGCAAGGTGACCAACCAATCACCTCCGGTCGAGAAATCACAGATTGAGCCATCTACACTAGCTATGAGAATGGGCGGGTGGTCCAATGACCAATTTATGAGAAGTGGGGACTGTTCCTCAATGTGGAAGTGGGGACTTCCACATTGAGGAACAGTGGGGGTGTGGATATAGCTCAATCTGTGATTTCTCAATTGGAGGCAAATTTTTCAACAAAACAGGTCAAAAGTTGGTCTTTGGAAGTGGGGACTTCCACATTGAGATACTGCTGCATGTTCATCGGCAAGAAGGGCTGGCGGTTGTTTGTGGCCAGCTTCGTGTAGCAACTCTCCTTATCTTTCATCCTCCCCTTCATTAACTTGCTCCTGGAGCTCCACCTCACCCTAGCTCAAAAACCCCAAGTCATCATATACTGACTCATGACACAAATCGAATTATTGTCAGGCTTCTTCTCCTTGCCCCACATATAATACGTGAACTCGAAGCCCATAAATCGTGGTCTCCACGAACGGCACCCTCTCGCTTACATTTGGTGGTACATCGAGCTCGCCGGTTTGGAGAAGGTCCAGCAACACAGCAAAGCACTTTGGATTGCAGTCGGTGAAGTATTCTTCGGCCACGTCCGCCGCTGCCAGCGGACAACGAGAGATATTCCATTCAACGTCTAGCAACACGTCACCAACATTGAATTGCGCCCGGCGCTAGCTAAGGTTGTAATCAGGAATCGTAACCAACAGGGCATTTTGGAATTTTGTGGAATTTTTAAAAAATGAGGGGTCCAAGGAGAAGTCAGCTTGTATGTCTCTTTCTTTTCTAAATGGAACCCGTGTAGTTGATGAACTGGAGTTGAGTTCTTTCTTCTTCCTTTGGGTTTCTTTTGTAGCTTGTAAGCTGGCGGGGGTTTTAAAGGCTACAGACCTTCTGAGGCCTGCTGGGTATTGTAGGGGTATTTAGTTTATCTTCCATTGGGTATAGGATCCGGCAAGCTTTACAACGTGGGTGCAAAAAGGAAATTTGTTTACCTAGCAGTATTGGTAAGAAAAATTATTTATCCTTTTCATTTTCCTGCACAGCGGAGAAGTCGTTACGGGGACTCTTTGAGTTAATACCCTTTCGTATCCTCACTAATAAATCTAAAAATTTCTGCAGAAAGATTTATTGACGATAGATAATAGGTTATATATATAGAGCATCTCTTAGAGAGAAAAAATATTGCGAGCAATGAAAGCAGTGTGAAACTCATCGCACTCTAGGAGCCAGCCTGTGGTATCTCACGTAGAGGCGTTAAGAGTAACCCCTTGTCCTCACCATCTGCAAATCCACTTAAACAAGCCCAAGACACCCCCCTCCACCCAAATGAATGTGCGTCGCTTGAAAGCCGAATAAGGCACCATCGTGATCCCTTTCATACGAATATGGGGATTGATAGACCACGAAGAGGAAAACTTTTGCCAACAAGTATTTTGTCCAAGAGACATCTGTTGAAGAAAACAGAACGAAAGCGGAATGAAGAAATTTCTGTATATTTTCTTATTATTAAACTGTACAATGAGTCATCCTTTTATAGGTGAAGGAGGCAATCAAAAGAATAATTACAGGATCTGTAATTGATACTAATTACATAAAATCAGAGATTTGTCAACTATCCTAAATTAGTCAAATCAAAGATTTGTTAATTATCATAATTTAGGAAAATATCTCAATATCTAATAGGAAAGGATCTCAAAATATTTTAGCATTATAATCATATCTCAATTGTATCTCAACATCCCCCCTCAAACTCATGGTGGCGCCGTAGAAGCCAACTGGAGTTTGCTAACAAGTTCACTAAGACGACTAGGTGAGTGTGACTTAGTGAAAATATCAGCAAGCTGATCAACAGAGGAAACGGAATACAAGCGAAGGGCACCATCACTAAGATGATGCCTGATAAAATGGCAGTCAATCTCAATATGCTTTGTGCGCTCATAAAAAACATCATTATGCGCATCTGAATAGCACTCTAGTTGTTACAGTAGAGAAGAGAACGAGACAGCTGAGGGACATCCAAATCAGCCAAAAAATGACGCAGCCATAAAAGCTCAACAGTAGCATCAGCAAGAGCGCGATACTCAGCTTCAGTGGTAGATCGAGCGATAGCTGTTTGTTTCTTACTTCACCAAGAAATAAGATACGAACCAAGTAAGAAATAAATACCAGTGGTAGAACGACGATCCGTAAGATCATCAGCCCAATCAGCATCAGAATAACCTCGTAATTCAAGAGATGACTGAGATGAATAGTGTCAACCATGGAAAAGAGTGCCCTTGACATAGCAAAGGATTCGAAGAACAGCATCATAGTGAGATGAGCGAGGCTTATACATGAATTGACTGACTAGGTGAACAGCATAAGAAATATCAGGGCGAGTAACTTTGAGATAAATAAAACTACTAACCAACTGTCGATAGAGAGTAGGATCAGATAAAGGCACACCTTCAGTAAGGTTGAGCCGAGCATTATATTCCAAAGGGGTACTGACAGTCTTGCTGTTGGTTAGACCAGTCCTAGATATAAGATCTGAAACATACTTAGCCTGAAAAAGAGAATAACCATCCGAAGAAGATGTCACCTCAAGACCAAGAAAGTAACTGAGAGTGCCAAGATCTTTCATTTCAAAATGATGACCCAGAAAAACGTGAAGCACACGAATGCCAGCAGTATCATCACCAGTGATGATCATGTCATCAACATAGAGAAGTAGAAGGGTGGTGCCTGAAACAGTTTTACGGATGAATAAAGCAGTATCATAAGCACGACTACAAAACCTTGCTGTGTGATGACAGAGGTAAATTTGGCAAACCAAGCATGAGGAGCCTGCTTCAGACCATAGATCGCACGACGAAGGCGGCAAACCTTATGAGGAGGATGCTCATAACCAGAAGGAGGCTTCATATAAACTTCGTCAATAAGATCTCCATTCAGAAATTCATTTTTAACATCCATCTGGAATAATGACCAACGTCGAACAACAGCAAACAGCAATCAAAGATCTAACAGAGGTAAGTCGAGCAACATGAGTAAAAGTCTCCTCATAGTCAATACCATATTCTTGAGAGCAACCCAAAGCAACAAGACAAGTTTTGTATCGCTCAACTGAGCAATCTGCCGGAGTCTTAATCTTGTAAACCCACTTACAATCCACTGCAAACTTTTCAGGAGGCAAATCCACCAGATCCCAGTATGTGTCTTGGTAAGAGCATTTAATTCATCAGACATAACTTGCTGCCAAAAAGGATCAGAACTAGCCTCACGATAAAAGTAAGGCTCATGAAGAGTAGCAAGAGCAGAGAAATAATGATAATCATGAAAATAGGAAGGATGAGCTCTTACCCTATCAGAACGATGAAATGCAATAACTTGGGAAGACTCAGCGGTAGAAGGTGGTACAGGTACATAAACCAAGTGATGATGCTGGATCCGCAGGGGGAGTAAGGTCATTGGAAGAGGCCGAGGATGGATCGTTAGAGGAGTTGGTATCACTTATAGAAGAGTTAGTAAACTCAGAAAACAGAGTAATAGAGGGATCAGTGAAGATAGGGAAATGACTAGAGTGAACTAAGGGAAAGGAAGAAAGGGTGGTGAAGAATTTATGTTCCCAAAACTCTAAACTCTACATGACGAGAGATACGAAGGCATTTTGTGATAGGATCATAACAACGGTGTCCTTTTTGTTCAATGTCATAACCAAGAAAGCAATATAGTCTGGAACGAGGTTCTAACTTCGTTTGTTCCTACGAGAGGAGAAGAACGAAGCAGGTACAACCAAAAACTCGTAGAGAGCTGTAATCAAGAATGGTACCATACAACACAGTTCAACAGGAGTTTTGCTGTCAAGAATGGATGAGGGGACACGATTGATGATATAGACAGCAGTAAGAGCAGCTTCTCCCCAAAGACGCTCAGGAAGCGAGGCAGAAATGAGGAGTGATCGAACGGTGTCTAGAATGTGATGGTGTTTATGCTCTGCTCGACCATTTTGTTGTGATGTATATGGCCAAGACCGATGAGAGAGAGTTCCATTTTGTTGCAAAAACTCAATGAAGGATTTTTTGTTATACTCCAGAGCATTATCAGAACGAAAAATCTTGATAGCACGAGAAAACTGGGTAAATACCATTTGGTGAAAACGTTTGTAAATTGCAAACAACTCAGAATGCTTATGCATAAGATAAATCCATGTATAACGTGAAAAATCATCTACAAATATGACAAAGTAGCGGGAGCCCCCTCGGTAGAAATTGGAGAAGGGCCCCAAATATCAGAATAAATAAGATCAAAACGAGCAGAAGAAAAAGAGTCACTTGTATTAAAGCTAAATGAGTTTGTTTTCCAAGTTGACAAGAAAAACAATCAAACTTATCAAAAGTGACAGAACCAAGAAGACCACTAGAGGCTAACTGCTGAATACGAGGAAAAGAAGTATGACCGAGACGAGAATGTCAAACGCTAGAGGTGATGGCAAAGACAGATGAAGGTGTAGTAGAAGGAATATGCAAGTTTACCATTTCAAACATACGTCCAACTTTATGGCATGTCCCAATGACCTGACCTGACCGAGAATCTTGCACATCAACACCACAAAACGAAAAGTGAAGCTCAAAGCTTAACTCAACAAGTGGCCAATAGAGAGGAGATTCGATGATAACTTAGGAACTAAATAGGTATCATCGACAGAGATATCTGAGGTAGAAAGAGAACCAATATGGCTAACAGGCATTGCAGAACCATCGATAGTATAAATAATATGGTTAGGGTCTAGTGCAGATTTAGTGAAAAAAATAGTGGGATCAGAAGTCATATGATTACAACAAGTAAAATCTATAAACCTAGAAGAAGTACCTGGAGTGACAAATAGTACAGTAGATGAACGAGACAGAACCTGATGGACCAAAGCCTTAATATCAGCAGCAGTAAGCGAAGTAGGCTGAGAAGACTCAGGGGTAGAGGGATCAGTGGAGACAACCGCAGCAGCCTGTTGGAGGAAACCACGAGAGTCTCGTGCCTTTTTTTGTTGCAACTGGAAACAATTAGTAATCAAGTGACCGCTTTTCTTGCAATACCGACAAAATAATCTCTGAGAAGGAGATTGTGACTGTGGAGCAGATCGTTGGAGGAAGCCGAAGAAACAGCAACCAAAACAAGATCGGGAGACTGTAGCTTTATAGTAAGGTGACGATGCTTCTCGAAAATTAACTCAGAAACAGAAAGATTCATGGTAGGAAGTGGCATACGATGAAGAAGGGCTGTCCGAGTTGACTCAAAATCATCGCATAGAGCTATCATAAAATGCATGAACTTGCGGCGGTCCCGATATCTTGCAAAGAGCTCGATATCTGCAACACAATGAAGTTGGGGTTCGGCAGTAGTCAACTAATCCCAAAGAAGAGCGACTTGAGAGTAAAATTCAGTAATAGACTGACCAGATTCTTGATGCATCTGGTAATGTTTTGTCTCAATCTGAAACTGAAGAGAAGCATCATTGCAGCAGTCGTATCGAGCAACCAAGAAATCCCATGCAGGTTTTGCATTCTCGAGCCCGGGTAGAAGACTGTTAATAGATGGGATTGATGTATTAACAATCCACTGCCGAATTTTACTATGAATACTCTTCCAATCGTCCAAGCAAGTAGCGTAATTAACGACGGACTCATCCTTAGTACGAACAGGCTTAGGAGAATTCTCAGAAAAATAACGCCGCAATTTTCTTCCTTTGAGAAAAAGTTTCATATTGGAAGCCCAAAAACTATAGTTGGTTCCATCCAAAACAATATCAAATGGACGAACAATATCATTTTGGGAAGATATTTTGGAATAGATATTCCAAACTCAACTCCCAAAAATTCAACCAAAAACAAATCAGTATTTGAAAAGCCAAACCTGATTGTAGAACAGAATTGACTAGGACAAGTGGGGCTCACGCGTTGAAGAAGAGAGGTGCGTAAAGACCACTTGTAGAGACTTCACATGATGCGTGGAAGAGCTTGTCAAGTCTGATGGAGCTGAAATTTTGATGGAAGGGGATCGAAGGGAGACGAACAATATGAAAGTAGAAGATTGTCGAGATCTGACTTCAAAATGACTGAAACGGGCACAAAGAGTTTCGAGATGTGTGAGGACAAAGAAAAAAACTCACTTATGGTGGTTTATGCACTCACAAAAGAAGCTAGAAGAGGCACCAGAATTCTGATAGCTCTGATACCATATTGAAATACCCTTCCACTGCACCAAAACTACAAAGTTATAGTGAGGGTTAAGGAAAATTATTTTATATTTTAACATGCCCTCGCAGATTGAAGACCCATATTTGGGTATAAATCTGGGCTTTACGCAGCGGTATAATTTTTTAAAATCCGCAAGCGGTATAATTTTTTTTTTAAAACCCGCAATTAAAATGCGCGCCCAGTAGGAATCAAACATGGGTTGCTCTGATACCATGTTGAAGAAAATAGAGCGAAAGCCGAATGAAGAAATTTCTGTATATTTTCTTATCATTGAACTGTACAATGAGCCATCATTTTATAGGTGAAGTAGGCAATCCAAAGAATAATTACAGGATCTGTAATTGATATTAATTACATAAAATCAGAGATTTGTCAACTATCCTAAATTAGTCAAATCAAAGATTTGTCAACTATCCTAATTTAGAAAAATATCTCAATATATAATAGGAAAGGATCTCAAAATATTTTAGCATTACGATCATATCTCAATTATATCTCAACAACCTCATACTATGAAACCCCTTCACTCTCTCCCCTACAGCCGCGCATCTCATACCGTAACACTGGAATCGTCAAAAAATGGGACTTGAGCTTTTCCGATGGTTGGTGTTGCTTACAAAATGATAAAAATGAAATGTTTTTAGACATTTTGGACAAACCCAGCCTTTCAACGAATGATGGCGTGTCCTTTCCAATGCACACCGGTATTCCTTTGTAAGATTCAGCAACAATCAAAGCGTGTAGCCTCAACCCTGAAAAGTAGCTTATTGCTCCATCTCCATAAACCCAACAAGACAAAACACACAACCAATTGTTTAAAACCAAAAATTTCTTTCCCAGTGATATCCGAATAAGCATAGTAGAAAGGTACTGGAAAGCCATTAGAACACATGTACATGGCCTCACATCTGAAATTAGCCAAGACATGTGCATGGCCTCGTGAGATGATGGCTTCAAAGTGAACTCCAGGAGAGGACCACCTCACTGTTCTCCGCAAAATTCTTGCTTCGTTTTATTGAATACAATAATTACAATGAAAAAAAGAACAATAGAAAAAATAAACGAGAGGAATTATATTTTATTGCTCTCTTTTACAATAAAACGTGAGTTCTAATGTAGCAATAGGGATCTATCGAGTAGTTCATATTAACAATCCGATGTGAAGATCTTCTACTCGAAGAAGATGACGGTCGACCCTAATTTCTGTTTCTGCTGATCCAATGAATTCAAGCCTCTCACACATCACTTGAACTCCAAAATGATCGAAAGGGTCAAAGATCCATGTCTAAAGTCTCATCAAATAGTGTATTTATAAACTTTAGTTGGTTATGAGAGTTTTCATAGGAATATGAATGAAGGTTTTCATATGAATAGAGTAGAAGATTTTTGTATTCATCAAGAATTCTAATCAAATATTTGATTTTAATTTAAATCTCTTGATTTTGGATTCTGATTGGACTTAATTCGGGTATTTGATAAGCCCAAATCTCAATCACAATCAATTTAGAATTCTGATTGGATTCAATTCGGGTATTGGATAAGCCCAAATCTCAATCACAATCAATTTAGAATTTTGAGAATCTGCTCACGCAGAGTTAAAAACTCTGAACGCGGAGCTATAGACTTAGCTCCGCGTTTTACTTCAACGCGAAGTTAGCCTTCTGGTCAAATGCAGAGTTACAGAGTTAGCTCCGCGTTCTGCGAGATATTTATCATCTCCTTTATTTAGAAATTTTTACCAGCAACATAACCCCAACCAAAGTTTTCAAAATGACTTATAAGTTTGCATATTTTGAAATACTTTGGATCTTCAATTTGATGATTATGTTAAAATCAAGAAATTCGGCAGAGGTGCCTAATCACACAGCTAGGAATTTTGATGGAGGTGGTTCAAAACTCTCATGCGTAACTTGAACTGCACCCGTCAAGAGGTTGTTTATTTCAGTATGACAATAGTTCGAACCTTAGTGTCAGAGGTAAAAACTTAACATGACAGAGTTTATCAAATCGAAATAACAAGGATAGTAATAATCTAAATTTTGATGTCAGAGATAAGATTTTAACATGACAGGTCCACGGAATTTTTAGTAAACTCCCAGTTATCAACGGATTTAGGATGCATTTACCAATCGTCGTTTGCGTTGGCCTACCTATATTATTCACCTCAACATGGTGAGTTATTGAGGAATTGATTTCCTTCCCCTTTGCTTTTAACAGCATTGGACAGTTAATTTCATACTTTTATCCCTAGTATGATAGGGTTGGCAGGAAATTTGATCTCATCATCCCGCCGCTTTAGCAGCATTGGGCAATTGATTTCATAATTTTCCCCCCAGTATGATAGAATTGGCGAGGAATTTGATCTCTTCTTCTCGTCGCTTTGATAGCATTGGATAATTTATTTCATACTTTTAACCCTAGTATGATAAGGTTGGCGAGAAACTTGATCTTCTCTTACCGTCGCTTTGACAACATTGGGTCGTTGATTTCATAATTTTACCCCCAGTATGATAGGATTGGCGAGAAACTTTATCTCCTCTTCCACCGCTTTAACAATATTTGATGGTTGATTTCATACTTTTACCCTCAGTATGATAGGGTTGGCGAGAAATTTGATCTCCTCTTCCCGCCGCTTTAACAGCATTGGACAACAAAAATTCGTACTTTTTTGTTATTTGTTGGTTTTTTTGTATTTTTTTCTTTTTTATTTTAAAAGTTTTTATTTATAGCACTCAATTAGCCATTTCAATGGCTAGTAAGAGTAGCAGAAGAAACATGATACTTATCACCATCAATATTTTCGGCACCCCTAGCCCAATCCGGCTGCGAGCTAAAAATAATGACTCTGTCACAGTTGTGATTCGGAGCATAACCAAGAGGCCAATTTGCAAGTGCGGACTGCCCGTGCTTGGTGTCGATCGAGTATTTTTCTTGGTTTTTGTTGAATTAGGTGAGCAACTCGATTGCTCATCTTTCAGCAAGTCTGAGTTTACCCTTATGGTTTCTCTTTTTTTGGTAGAAACCAGCAAGAGTCCCTTCTGCTTCATTTATGGGGATCTTGGTTGATTAACATTGGCTTCTCTACTAGTATATGAGTCGCTCCAGCAGGAAACTCATTGATTCCTATAATTAGAGTTGTCATATTCACGGAAACCTTCTGTTCTTCTTTAAGCTGGAGGACACCAGCTTCAATTAATGCTTGGATTCAATTCTTGCGAGAGTGGCAATCCTTGGTTGGATGTCTAATGTTTTGGTGGAACAGGCAATAATTAGGGTTATTGGTCTTTCCAGCGTCTTCCGGTTTTCGATTCTCCGAAAGTTTTAGCATGTCTTCTCTTAGGAGGAGATAGAACAGAGTACTTGTCTGCTCAGTTTTGAATATATAAGCTTTATCTTGTCGGGGCCTATTCTAAGCTGCACCTCTCGGATTTTGAGTAGCATCTGATACCATCACAGCCTTTCCATTGTTCTTAGAATTATGTGGATATGGTCTATTATTTGTAGAGTTTCTCGTGCCACGAGATTACTCAATCCAGCGAATTATATCTTCCGCCTACTCTCCCTAGTTTAACAGATCCTTCCAGCTCTTGGACTCTACAGTTCCCTCAGTTCTTGAACTCTACAACTCCCATTCTTATTAGTATGCCGATCCTGAAATTATACTTGCATGTTTCTACCAAAATTTCCTGGGTCATACCATATCGACAATGCACAATTTTTCTCTAAAGCATTCAACGAAGCTTTTGACCGCTTCTTCTCCTTGTTTCATCGCAAGAAGGGAATGAACCGATATTTCAATATCATTCTCAAATAAATGTGTCAGGAACTGTCTCTCGATATTGTACCAAGTATTAATGGTCCCCGCGGGCAACTGCATAAACCATGTAAAAACAGGCCCTCGCAGGGTACTCATGAATACTTTAATTATTATGGGATCATTTCCTATTAGATGACCGACCTGCGATATGAAGTAATATAAGTGCTGGGTTGGGGACCCCTTTCCATCATATGATTCCAATTTGAGGGGTTTGTGTTTTTCTGGATAAGGGCCAAATTCCCACTCAAGTAGATACAACCTTGAAATCCCTGATTCCTTTAGTTCTTTTTTCTGCACCAACGAATCCAGTTGCTTCTCTAACTTCTCCATCTTCTCTTCATGAGGATCATGGAAGGAAAAACTATCGTCTTCTTTGTACATTGAGTAAGCTTTTTTTCTTTATCTTCTTCATTTATCTTGGGTGGTGTTTCCTCATTTATTTTCGGTGGTAGTTCCGAGGAAATTTTAGCCTTATTGTTGACTATCTTTTGGATATTTTCGACCACTTTTAGAAGTATTAGTTTGAAATCATCATAAGCTTTTTGCTAATCTCAAATCATTTGTTCTTGGGCTTCAAAGCTCTGGTTGACATCATCGGACCTATCTACCACATGTGATGCTGATTTTCGTGGTCGGGAAGATACACAAAATTGTGGGGAAGCTATAACCGAATTATCACTGTCATCATCATATAAATCTTTTGCAAGTTTTTTTATAATTTTGAGGAGCAACAGCGCCTGATTTGAGTTGGGTGAAATGATGAGATTTTTCATTGTCTGCAACCGACTCATTTTTTTTTCCACGATCTTTTTACTTTTAGCGATCATGTTTGAGGTCACCACCTTCAATTCTTTTTCTTTAACTCTGTAATTCAGATTATTCTTTCTCCTTTTTGGAGTATTTTATTTAAACTCAGTTATTCTGTCAAATACAGATATTTTTTCATACAAAAGCAATTATTCAACACTGCTGATATTATTTGTTCACAATGACACGTCGAACGTGCCTGAGTTTGAATCGTTTTCTTTTTATTCATCAAATAATCATTGAGGTCAAGGACTTTATGAGAAGAGGAATCTTTTGCTATGTTCTAGGCGTGGGGCCCACTTGGCTGATGAAAAAGTCCGGATGCCTGCTGAAACCCTCCAGGGCCAGTGGTGTCATACTACTGCTCAACAGATTGCTTATCTACTTTAATTATGTAAATTGACTGATTTACGCGGAGCTGGCAGTTAACTTCACGTTTTAGAGCATACACGTGAGACTGAGCGATAGCTTCGCGTATGCTAGCCTCGCGTTTTATGCTGGCTTGGTGTTTTTTAAGAAGTTTAACTTCTGATTGTTTAGCCTCGCATGGGGGAACATCCTCGCACGCTAGCATAACTTTGTGATTTACGCAAGAATCCCTGGCTTCACGTTTAACACATAGTTCAAGTTTTTGTTTAAGTTTGATAGTCTCGCATGGAGAATTTCTATCACAAGCTAGCCTATCTTCCCGTTTTATGCGAATTTTGGCTTGTTCCAGAGTTAAGTTCAGTAGCCTCGTGTGGAGAAGCCCATCACATACTGGCTTGACTCTGAAATCAACACCACATTTTATGTGAGTATTATCAATTTTCCTTGCTTCATGTCCAGGACCTGTAGCCTCACATGAAGTGACTTCTTCACATGCTAGCTTACAGTTAGAATTAACTTTGCGATTTACGTGAGTTTTGACACTTTGGCCAGTTTCATAGTTAAGTTTAGTAGTCTCGCATGGAGAAACTCCATCACATGCTGACCAGAGGCTAACTTCATATTTGACGCGATTCATACTGCTCTTGCAATTAACGCAAGCCAGTTCGCGAGGTAAGATCATAATCCTGTATTCTGTCTTTGCATCAGTCTCACATTTTATGCGGGCTTTGAGGGTTTTTCGTCTTGCACGACGTCTCTGATTTCGGAGTTGAGATCTGGTGAAGCCAATCTCTTGACCCTGTTCAGCAATAGGGATAGGATTTTCCCTTAGGGTTTTATGCTTGAACGACGGTTCTATAGCCGCAGACTCAAAGGATCCCCGCTTAACAAAGAATTTCTTATTACCCAATTTACAGGTTTTAGAGATCACATGACGATAGCGTTGCATTTCAGTCAGATCACCTGATTTAGAAGAGAGGTATTCTTCATATCTTTACTGGTCGATCTCAATGACGAGCACGTCCATGACCGATCCAATTTTCTTCACGTCAGATTGTGCCACGATCTCTTGTTCAGTAAAAGAGACATCTCCCACTGTGATTGTCAGTTTGTTCTCCACAAAAATCTTGCTTCCTTCCATTGAATACAATAATTAGAACGAAAGAAGAATAATAAAAAACAAACAAGAGGATTTATATTTTATCGCTCTCTTTTACAATAAAACGTGAGTTCTAATGTGGCGATAGGGATCTATCTAGCAGTTCTTGTTGACGATCCGATGTGCAGATCTTCTACTCAAAGAAGATGATGGCTGGCCCTAGCTTCTCTCGTTACTGATCCAATGAATTCAAGACTCTCACGCATAACTTGAACTCCAAAACAATCGAAAGGATCAAAGATCCATCCCTAAAGTCTTCTGAAAAAAGGTATTTATAAACTTTAGTTGGTTATGAGAGTTTCCATAAGAATAGGAATGAAGGTTTCTATATAACAGAAATAGAAGATTTTTGTATTCATTAAGAATTCTAATCAAATATTTGATTTTGATTTAAATCAATGTTGAAAATAACACATTATAAAACACGTTATATTGCGTTACGTAACCTAACGGAACCCCAACGCTACGTAACAACTGAAAATAACTCAGTGCATCGTAAAAGTACGTTTTTTATATTATTTTACGTTATATTACATAACGTTACGTTAATTCGTTAAGTTACGTTATGTTACGTCATTTACAATTATTTTTTAAGTAGTTTCTCTGCTGTTGTTAATTATTTTTTTTGTAATTTTATATTATTGTTGATTATTATTTTGTTTATTAGCAAATTGCTGTAATTTTCTTGATTAGTTGTTGACTTGTTTGGTTGCTTATGGAATTGATAACTTGTTAATTTATAATTATTTCCTTATTCGCTTGTTGTAATTCATCTCCGATTGCTGAAATATCTTACATGTTGATTGTATTGAAGTTTTAACTAAACTAAAATCAACAATTACAAATATGATAAATTGAACATTACAAAATATAAATTACAACAATAATAATAACTAGAATTGAAATAAAAAATTAAAAACTTGTTTTCTTTTTTAACTAATGACTAGAATTACTGTTGGAGGTTTAATATAGTTTATGAAGATAAATGTGAAAATTATTCAAAATTTTAATATTAAATTAGAATAGATTATGTATTACAAAATAATTCTATATTATTTTTTTAGATATTTTAAATTTATTTTTAATTTTTAAAAATTATTTATATAGTTTTATATTTATTTTTAAATAAATAAATAGGAACTTGCATAATTTACATTATGCGTTACGTTATATGCGACATAACCTAATAGAGACAAAACGTTACGTTATCTTTATCGCTATTTAAACATTAATTTAAATCTCTTGATTTTAGATTCTGATTGGACTCAATTCGAGTATTGGATAAACCCAAATCTCAATCACAATCAATTTAGGATTATGATTGGACTCAATTCAGATATTGAATAAGCCCAAATCTCAATCACAATTAATTTAGGATTTTGAGAATCTGCTCACACGGAGTTAAATACTCTGAACGCGGAGTTATAGATTTAGCTCCGCGTTTTACTCCAACGCGAAATTAGCCTTCTGGTCAGACATAAAGCTACGGAATTAGTTCCGCATTCTGCGAGATATTTGTTATCTCCTTTATTTGGAAATTTTTACTACCAACACTCACCAAATACACTAGGAACTCATTTATCCTTAAACTAATTAGCAAACGCCACTTTGATAATAGACTCCTCATTCACATCCATTCTGCAGTCATCCACTAGTTTAGTGATCCTATTATGATATATATACGCTGGCATTGTGAAAGAAAAAAACACATGTTTTAGTCCCACCATCTAAACCAGGCAAGCCTTCATTTTTGCTTCCATTATTCTCTAGTAATTTATTAACATTATGATATTCACATACCGCGTTGTGTAGATCCATAATTCCCACATTTGATAGGGAACTTCTAAAGGGGCACAAGTTTTTTCCTAGTGAGCCCAGATTTCCTAGTGAGCCCAGTTTCATTGAAGTAAAGGGGAGAATTTCATAGTGAGCACAGTTTTATTCCCAAAATACCCTTCAGGTATATTTCATCTCCCTCTTCTCTCCTCATTCATCTCCACACCGCCTGAAATTTTTTTCCTTCGAGACCTCCGCCGCATCCTTCTTCTTCCTCTTCTCTCTTGCACCCCCCCACTTCCCCTCATTTCCTCATCTCCCTCTTCTCTCCTCACTTTCTCACCACACCGCCTCAAAACCCATTTCTTCGAGAGATCCGCCGCAGCCATCTCCTCCAAACCCGCCGCCGCCGCCGCCGCCGAAGGCTCCGCCGCCGCCGCCGCCGAAGCCTCCTTCCAAACCCGGCGCCGAAGCCTCCGCTGCCTCATTATCTCTCCTGAGCCACACCCCCCACTGAAAGTCTCCACTGGTAAGTCTCATTTTCTCTTGATCTCAGATTTCTCGGCTCCACTATAAGTCTCCTTTAATTTAATTTTAATTTTGTTTTATTTAGTTTATTCTTGTTTGGTCTGTGACTGTCCTGAAAACTGAGAACTTTTTGTTTGGTCTGATAATATTTAAGAATCGGGAAATTCTAAACGAGTACATTTTTTTGTTAATTTTGATTTTTAATATTTAGATTATAATTATGAAGAAAATATAATATTGTAATCGTAGTTGTAAAATATGCGAAAATTTAGTTATTTTTCTAATTATATTTATTAATATTAAAATTTATTAGTTAATTTAGAAGTTTAATGATATTGTCCTAATAGTTGATTAAGTTATAAAGGACGGTTTCAGTGTCTTTAAATTTTAATATTACACTATCTTGTAGTTAAAAAATAAATAGATAAAATATGATATTTGTAGCAAATTATACTTTGTTACTACTTTGATTAAGTAATATTACACTATCTTGGTTCTCTAAAGTTTCACAACGTTTTCTTGGAGTAGCACTAGATGAACCCTAAGCAGAAGAAGGAAGTCAGTCAACCCGGCCAAATGTCGTTGATGAGGTAATCACCAAGTTTATTCTTTATTTTTTGTATCATATAGTACCCAGTTTATTTGATGCTTATTTATTTCCTTCAATAATATTACAGAGATATACACACATAGAAGCAATAACGATCCATTACTTGCGCAAGGGGATAAGGCATTCAAGAAGCGATATGGGCTGTTATTTAGTGCACTTGCAAAGATCAAAGCCGTGCTAACTGCTTGCACTCAGCCAGAAGAACCACCAGAAGAGCAAGCAGAGGAACAAACACAATATCAATCCACTCCTAATACACCCAATACGGCAATTATGACTCGAATCAGAAGTAGACGTCAACCCCCAAGAAAGACAAGGAGACAGTGATTAGATTATAATAGTTGTGTATTGATATGGATGATGTAAGGAACTTCAAGTTGCCGGTGTAATTGTTTCTTGTAAACATTTTGAAGAATTTGTAGAATATATGGTTTTTGTTTGTAATGAACCCTATTGGTCGCTTTATGTTCGATTAATATAAACACTACATTTGTATTTGATCTTATTTCTTTAATTTGCATCATTGTATCGCAATAATCGATGTATCAGTGTTTCACTGTGTCGGTGAGACAGAGTGTCGGTGTATCATTGTATCTTTTTGCTTCATTCCTTATATTTCGATAATAATGTATAAATATTTGTTAATATAAGTTCTTAAAATGACGTTACATTGGATAAACTAATGATTTATCAATGTATTATATAAATATAGTGGATGAGGCAGTGGTGGAGTATCAGGTGGGTCATGTCCCTGTTCGGACTGTCAGTCCGAACAGGGGGGAGCCGTTCGGACTGACAGTACGAACAAAACTGATCTGTTCGGACTGACCTCTTTGTTCGGACTGCCAGTCTGAACAAGACTGGTCTGTTCGGACTCACAGTCCGAACAGACCAGTCCTGTTCGGACTGTCAGTCCGAACGGGGCAAGACAGTCCGAACAGGGGGGAGCCGTTCGGACTGACAGTCCGAACAAAACTGATCTGTTCGGACTGACCTCTTTGTTCAGACTGCCAGTCCGAACAAGACTGGTCTGTTCGGACTCACAGTCCGAACAGACCAGTCCTGTTCGGACTGTCAGTCCGAACGGGGCAATTTCGTTCGGACTGTCAGTCTGAACAGCTCCGAGGGAAGAAAAAAAAAAACCTAGCGCGAGAGGCGGGAGGAAGCGGGAGAGGGAATAAGGGCAAGATGGGAATTTTTTTTAGATGGCAAAGTTGTTATATATGGTAAAGTTTAACTGGGCTCACTAGGAAAAAGCTTGTGCCCCTTTAGAAGTTCCCCATTTGATAGTACGCCAACTTCACGCTCTTTAGTATGCAAGCTTTTAGGTTGATCATGCAGAGAGTATGATTCCTAGTCTTTTATAGCTACCTTGATTCAACTAATATAGAAAGATCTGGATGCATGCAAAGCTGGGAGATCGAGCTAATTGAATTTGATATCAAGTACTTGCACGGCTAGCCGTAAAAGCACAGTCGTTGGTCGATTTCATCTGTCTGGCTGACCCAAAATCTATGATAGATCAAGCTTGTTGATGTTCGTTGGCTTGTCCAAATATAACTCCGCCACCATGTACTTACAGGCAACAAAACTAAGAGAGAACGGGTCAGAGGTGTCAACAATATTGAAGTCGGCACCATGCTTGTACTGTTGGATGATCCCCTTGCAGAAATCATCTAAGTAAAGCTTCCACACTTCGGCCTTATCATCAATTTCGGCCAATGTTGCGCTGAAATTGATATTAGCCGCCTTAAGTTCCTTATGTAACTCCTTGATGGCTTTCAGGGTGGGTTGTGGATCCTGAAGTCACATTTGCCTTGTCAGTCTTCGTTATGCTAAGCACTCTAAGCACTCTGCAGCTCTCTTCTTAGCAGCTCGGACGAGGCCTTCTCCTTCGCCAACTTCTTCTCCTTCAAGTTCCCTTCCTCTTCTTTCCTTTTAGACTTTCCTAGACCTTTTTCTCCTCTTCCTTCTATTTGAGGAATTCGAGATGGAGCAAGTGGGTCATTGCGCTAAGCTTTGTGAACTGCTTGGAGGCATTGTTGCCACCGCTTATGCTATAATATCACAAATTTTTAATCAAAATTTGAAAACTAAAACTATTTCAGTTTTTCTCTACCATAAGACTATGGTAGTGCATTTTTGGTTAAAAATAAACAAATAACCAAAAATACAATCTAAAAAATAAACAAAATACAATATGTCTTCCACCCATAATTTTCCACCCATAAAAGTGGTACATACATACTAAAAATAAACAAAATACTAAAAAATAAACAAAACACATAGTTTTCCGCCTATTGTTTTCAAATACATAGTTTTCCACCTATAACTGTGGTACATAGATAAATGTAAACAAAATACAATCTGTCTTCCGCAAAAATGATTAGTTTTGCAGATGGAGTTCGTAGCCACTACTCCTTGCTAGCCTTTGTCTAGCCTCCTGTCATGAGGGTTGCATCTGCCATAGCTTCGTTATTGTCCAACGCTCTCGCTCTCTGGGATGACCTCGAAGATAGTGCTTCCGCTACTCCTGATGGTGAGCCATGGGTCCCTATCTCCTGTCTTCGTGGACAAGAATATTATCAATAATATGGTAGACACAAAACTCTACATTGCGTGAGATATTTAAAAAAAAATAAAAAATTCTTCCGTTTCTTGCAAGCTACAGGTTCCAAGTTATTGCTGCAGTTATTTTTTTGACCGTGCCCTATGCTATCACCCCTAGACGTGGCTCTCATCCATGAGGAGGATGAGCTTGTCCAATTTAAGCATATGCCTGTTTTCTTTGCAATCTCCTTCCAAATTATATTTCTAAATTCGCATTTGAGCAGAATATATTCCACCATTTCTTCTTGCGTTCCTCACAGTATGCATTTATTTGGCCCCTACAAATCTCTTCCTTGCAGGTTGTCCCACGTTAATAAAGCAATTTTAGAGATGAGCCAGAGGAAGACTTGCACTTTTAGCCGGCATTTCATCTACCAAATGAGCTTGGCACAGCTCGATCTTATTCCTCCATCATTGAGGAACGTGTTGATTTTACCGAGAAAATACCTGAACTCTCTCATCTCCATGTTGTGTAATTATTGTTGTTAATGATGGGGTGATTGTGATGTAGTGTTTCTTGTATCTCTTATAGTAATTGTCTATTACGAGGTGTGCTACTCTCTTGCGTCCACTGTCCTCTGCTCCAAAATTCTTCTACTACCCCGTTATTGTTGGTGCGCTCATTATATATGTTTAGGAAAATGTGTTTGAGTGCCAAAATTCCGCTCTAGTTGTCGTGCCAAAACGCGATTTTTCTACCTCTATGCATCCTGAACTTGAGGTCCATCCAGAAGATGTTTTTTAGTCAGCAGTACTCCCTTTCAAAAGCCGGATGTATTTTGTTGATTTCTGGTTTTTCATCTCCATGAACTCTTTCTCATGCTTCGCCATAAACATCTTTTATATCGTACCTTTTGGGTAGAAATAATTCTCCACCAACATTGGATATCATTGCTAGGTTGAATTTTGTGGTGTTAAGGATGCCTAAACCTCCCTCTCCTTTGCATCTTCATGCTTGTTCCCATATAACTAGGTGAAACTTACGGGCATTGTTTTTCATGTTTACCTATAAGAAGCGGCTATGTACCTTATCAATTCTTATCCTAACCCAACATGGAAGAATAATATATAACTATATGTGGTGACAATTCTGGGTTTCTCTTCATTGCCATCACTATTAAATTACAATGATCTTACAATTACAATGAAAAAGAAAATTTCAATAAAAATAGAAAATAAGAAGAGAGATTTATAAATTTATCTCTTTTTTTTATAAAAATAGTGGACTCTTCACGTGGCTATGAGACTTGCTTCGACCCTTGTTGACTATCCGACGTAGATGGAAGCAGCATAGCAATGACTAATTTGCTTATTTTCATAAACGCGTCTAGGCACGTTGAATTGTTAACCTTCGGTTTCTCCAAAGGTGCCTTCTATAATGCATCATGACGTATATTTATAGGCATAAGTTAGGTGAATCACCTGCTTTATAGATAAGAATAGAAATATACATTTAATCTAATTTGATTTGGTTCAATTTACCTAGTTATGATTTGATCAAGGGAGGATTTGGCAGAATCTCTGAGATTTCCAGTTTAATTAAATCAGATTTTCTTTGAATTTGATTAGATCTGATATCTCTATCTATTTTGATATTTTGTTGAATTCTTTGAGATATTGGTATATGTTGGCCCCTCCTTATCAATTTTTTTCCCATAAAAAAGACTCCCTCCAAAGTTTTTGAAATCTCATCGTCAGTTTGTAACAAGTTTCAAAATAGTTTGGACTCTTTTGTTATGATTTTACTATGGGCTTGAACTATTCATCGATCGATGAGCTATTTAATGATCGTAGTATAATAGCAATTGAGTCATTGATGAATACCAAAGATGATCATTATCATAGTAGTCTTAGGTGATCTTGTTGATGTAGTATTTGAAGGCATCCTTTGGTCGATCTTTTTGATAAATCATCTTGGTGGCATGGAATATCCACTTGAGATTATCTTGTTTTATTACTTGAAACTATTAGCTTCATACTTCTATTGTGCCGTGAAGATTAAAGCCATCAGTAGGTTTCGATATAACATGAGATAATTATAAGAAATAAGACTTTAGAAGACTCTCGCACTCAAACTGCCCAGTGAATAATTGCCAATGAGGTAGAGCCAAATCATCATAACTGTTGCTGAAAAAGTTCGCCAACGGAATTTGAAAGTGATGCAGGAGAGACTGAAGGCTCTCGGGAGAGTTAAAATCTCCATATCTTTTTTTTAATTTGGTTTTTTTTAGCTCTCTTTCTATTTTGCAATGGATTATGAATTTTACACCTTTTTACTTCTTTTGTCCTTCAAACATGAATAAAGGAATATTGCAGTTATCTTTAATTTAATACATCACTCTGAATTTTTTTGTTATGTGTGCTTGTGGTGATGGAATTGGTGAGAGATAATGGTGACTTGACGATTTTGAAAATGAAGATGGTATTGTGATTGAAATGAGTGGGCGATATGTGAGTAGACTTGAGAAGAATGGATAATTGGTGGATAGAATTGAGGGAGGTATAACTTGCTACAATGTGGGGTTACCATAGTAAGCTGAGTGTTTTGATTGTGATAGATATAATGACTAGGTCATAGGCAGAGGCACATTAACACACATACTGGGGAGATCGGGTCAAGATTGTGAGTTGACTTGCCTAGATGATAGACATAGTCAGTTGGCAGAGGTGTATAGTCATAGAAATGATCGGGTTAGGACCAAGAGATAACTCGTCTGGCTAACAAATAGAGCCAGGATGATCAGATTAGGACTAAAGAGTGACTCGTCTAGCTGATAGATAAAGTTGGAATAATTGGGTTAGGACCAAAGAGAGACTTGTCTAGCTAATAGATAGAGCCAGGATGATCGGGCTAGGATCAAAAGGTGACTCGTCCAGCCGGCATATAGAGCCGGTAGTCGGGTTAGGACCAAAGAGTGGCTCGTCTGGCTGACAGATAGAGCTGAGATGATCGGATTATGATCAAAGAGTGGCCGTCTAGTTGACAAACAGATCTAGGGATCGGGCTACGATCACAGGGTGACTCATCTAGCTGACAGACAGAGCTAGGATGATCGGATTAGAATCATGGAGTGACTCGTCTAGCTAATAGACTGAGCTAGTGGTTGGGTTAGGACCAAGGAATGACTCGTCTGGCTGACAGACAGAGTCGATGTCGGGTAAGGACCACAGGGTGACTCGTCCAGCTGACAGACGGAGCCGGTGATCAGGTTAGGATCACGGGGTGCTCATCCAGCTGACAGATAGAGCCAGTGATCAGATTAAAATCACGGGTTGCCTCTCATGGCTGATAGACAGAGCCGGTGATCAGGTTAGGATCATAGGGTGGCTCATCTGACTGACAGATAGAGCCAGTGATCAGGTTAGGTTCACAAGTGTAATGCCTCCATTTTTTAGCTGCTTTCCAAAATGGAGGGCGCTACTTAAAATAATACTAGACTACCCGATAGTTACATGATCTTGGAATAACCGTAATTATAGTCACAATCAAATTAATAAATAACATATCTGAAACTGAAAAGATTCCATTCATATAAAGAGTTAATTACATAATATGGCGCATTGTTCTGAATATGAACACAAAAGAATAATAAAGAAAAGCAATGCCCATGCAAAAGAATATATAAACAAAAATGTACAAAGATTCTCCAAAAAGTACTTCACTGTTTATTGTCGCTTTGTCTATTCAATAAAGTACGGGTCTTCAGTTTGGGCTGGTTCCCCTTCTTTACCTTCCAAAGCTAGATTCAGAACTCAGAGGATCAAACCCAGAAAGTATCATAAAGGAAAATATATGTATACTATCACAGTATTGGAAATAAAAAAAATATGTGAATAAATTGTGTTTGTATTAAACGTGTCAGGTTAATAATGAATAATAGAATAATAAGACTATAAATATCATTTGCAAATAGCAGGTAAATATCATGTAAAAATAATAAGTTTAGGTCATGTTCTTGTATGGATAAGCTGGCGTATAGTTTTTCATATTGTAAAAGTACCCATACATACCTAGGACCTGGCTCAAACCTATAGTACTGAACCTTGACACACAGCTAGGCGCTGCTAAACAAACCCTGTACTATAAAATAGTAACAGATGTTACCCTTATGGGAACTCATGTATCAAACTTTGATTATGCTGCTGTAGTATAAGTTCTCAGCACCTAATAAAAAATGACCACAATGTTCTTCAAACGATATTGTTCTTATCTATCATGTAGTTTCTCCCAACCCCATATTAATGATATATAATATATATGAATGCATGGAAACATATGGTTTAGCAAGTCAGATTATATACATGTCCTTTACTAGAAGCGAAGATTTAAAAATCAATTTAATTCAGGATCATATTCATCCTTAAAAAGTAGACACTCAAAAAAGGTGGGCCCCACAATCCCAGGGAAAAATCATAGGCAGTTGCTAATTTGAATGCAAAAACCATGGGATAAAAGAAATATAAACCGTGGGATTTCTTATGCTAAATAAGAGTTATTTATATCAAATAACTTTGTAAAGGCCAACTCATAATTTAATTCTGTATACTTATTAACTTGTCCTATTAATTAGCATAACTAAATTATGTATCATATCAAACTTTGTAAATAGATGTAATATTCACAGAATCATAGTAATTAGAAGAAGCAGAATGCCTTCGAAACGTTTTAGAATATATTCCAATGTGGCCTAAGCCTGTGTCAGCAATTTGCATCCATTGCGACAATCAATCAGCAATTGAAAGGGCATAGAATGTATTGTATAATGGAAAGTCATGACATATACGTTGTAGACATGATACTGTAAGATAGCTTCTTACAAACGGAATAATATCTCTTGATTATATAAAATCAAAAGATAATATTGCAGATCCATTAACAAAAAGCTTGACCAGAGATTAAGTATATAAATTATCGAGGGAAATTGGATTACAATCTACTAAATAGAGTAACTACATAATGACAACCCAACCTAACTGACTGGAGATCTCAAGATCTAGGTTCAAAGGGACAACCGAATTGTGGGGGAACTCGTAAGAATCACTGAGAAAATAATTCCTATCTCATTTTTTTGGTAAAATAGTGAATAATCTGCAATGTGTAAGGATAAGCTAAGTTTTTAATAATCCTTATATCTTGAAAATCCTAGTAGAGTATGGCAGGATACTTTTAATAAGAGATTACTTATATGAGTGTGAAGGGGCCGCTTCTATGAGAATGATAAAGGCTAAATTCTCTAGAGCACTCATAGAATTACCAGGTTGTTCAGGGCCAAAACGGACATAATATAAAGAATCTGTTAAAATTAAAAGAAATCGTGTGAATATTATTGTCTTACTTTACATCAAAAGCTGAACAGTTCAAAAACATCGTGTTCACTGGTTAGCAAGTAAACTCGATAATATTTCACTAGGGAAGGTTCAAAACCAAAAACCACCTTTCCCGATGCGGTAACTTTCTATTATACCCTCTGTTTATTTGCATTAGAGTCTAAGTCATTTTCATTCATATGGGGGATTGTTGAATTCATGTATATTTGAACATTGAATCTTTGAGCCAATTACACCATATAGAGAGTGTTTTTTAGAATAACAGTTCTTTCTCAGTCCTGCATTACACCATATAGAGAGTGTTTTTTATCAGATTCGCTAGAGCAACAGGATTGCAGCTTCCTTCTTGTTGCAGACCGATCGTTGTATCCTGGGAGACCGACGCCCACTGTAATCCAGAAGTAAGCGGTAGAGGGCGAATCGGTTTTAAGGAGATAGTGTCCGACACTAGTCTCGATCATCTTCCTGTCTTCATCAGATCTGCATCAATTTTCAATATACGCTCATCCTTCAATCCATAAAGTCTTTCTAATCCAGTAAGTTTTTTATTCTGTTTCTTTCTTAGGATAATAACTAGTTAAATAATTTCAGTTTAATAGTTTTCTGTAAACAATAGTAGGTAATAAGATTTATATGTCTATATATATATATTTCTAATTCGAATCTGGAAAATATAGACTGCTATTATACACATATCAATTCGTAATTTTTCTTTAATATTCTCAAACTTTATTTCTGATTGAAATATAACACTGAATTCTTTGCATAGTAGAATAGTAGTAATTCTGTGCATAATAACAGTAGTAATTCTGTTAACTAATAACAATAGTAATTCTGTCTATATTAATCTATAACATACTAAATTAACCAACACAAACAAGACATATCCACGGTCAGCCTATGCGCAAGCTTGAATGGCATCATGTACCGAGTCATACAGGGAGTTGCTCATGAGGTTTTGGTTGATAGGTGGGCTGTTGTCCACGGCCACAAAGGCATTTTGCATGAGATTGTAATCAAACCGAAGGGCCCACTCACCAACTTTCCACATGCGTGTCTGATCAATTTTTCCCGTCGGGAAACCTGGGAGTCCCTTCTTTCCATGTAATCTTCGTCCGGCCAATACAACACTAGGAATCTCACTTAAAGAGGCAACATCCTCATAGCACTCATACAGTATATCCATACAAGGATTTTTATGATACACTGTATGCAGCATCAAACTCTTTCTTGCAAACCTCTCCTTATCAACGGCATCCACCAAATATACCGCATCCACCTTTGCATAGTAATCTTTCAAGACGAGGCAGGCAATCTGATGTCCTTGATTTCCCCGATGCTCAGCTCCTCTGAGGTTGGGTACTGCATTGGCTGGTGCTGAACCAATCTCTCGTCCTCGAACATGTGGAGGAGAGTGGTCTTGCAGGCATTATTGAGGCCAAGGAACTGGATCTTGGCCTCCTTCTGCGAAAGCCCAGCGATGCCAGCATGCTGTAGAACCAGAAACATTGCTGCCGCTTGCTTGCTTGCTTTGTCCTGTTGCTGCTTGCAGGGATCTTCTTGACCCAAGTCGGGCAATGTTGCACTGAGGAGGAGAACTGTACTTTTGCTACCTCTTCTTGGGCCAACACAGCAACCCTTTGATCACAATGTAGTCATTCTTCACAACACCATAATGAGGGAAGCCCTCCTATGGAGGTGATATCCTTCTTGCCTCCGCCATTGCCCCAAGACCACCAACGGCCTTCAGAATGAAAGGGTACGTCAAACTATCAGTGCACAGTCTCTTGCCCCGCATCTAACAACCTAATTTCATCATAACTTACATTTTTGATATCAGATTAATTCCAAAATGAATGTGTTGTGTCTGTCTCATTTTTCTATATTTTTGTGATTTTATTAAAATTTTTAAAATAGTCACTTAAAATAATATTATTTTAATCACCGGTGGGTCCTATACATATTTTTACTAGTCTCTTTTCTTTTGACTTGTAAAGATGAAGTTTGACTTTTTTTTGGATTAGTTTAATTTGAAATTATAATTTTAAACAACTCTAATAAACTATTATTAGTATTCATTTGTCCTATGCCTATTTTGTTTTATTCACCCATATCTTACTTTATCAGGCTTGTCCTTTAGACAAGCATAACAAACCATCATCTATTCCTCCATATCTCTCCTTTATTATATCTTTTTCTTCCCTTCGTTTCATTTGTTTTCTCTTTTTTATTTTTCATTCATCTCTTCCTTTTATTTTTTTACTCCAACTCAAGAGAAGAAGAAAAGAGAAGAAGAAAGGGAGAAGAAGTTATTTAGTCTCAAACTAGGCTTATCTTCCTACCCATCAAGGCAGGTAAAATCACATCCACTCTCATGTTTTGTTTCTAACTCTAATTGTTTATGGTTAATTTAGAATCTTGATTTGTTAAAACTTAAAAAAAATAATATCTCTATAAATAAAAATCTCTATGATTATTCTATAAAAAAAATATGATTTTTACACTTTACTCTATGTTTATGTATCGAATTTATTATTTTATTTATAATCTCTCATTCTTAAACTACAAGTTGTAAAGTTAAACTATATGCTTAATTTTTAAATTATAAAAATGCCACATTTATGAAAGTTCATCATATTGGATATAAATTTGAAGTTTTCTATATAAATTCTTTGTGTATAATATAATGATTTAAAAATTATTTTCCACTTGCCATTAGAAAATAGGTGTATATATATATATATATATATATATATATATATATATATATATATATATATATATATATATATATATATATATATATATATATATATATATATATATATATATATATATATATATATATATATGTATTCATAATCATGTTTTAAAGAGAAGATTTCAAATAAGTTTATATATTAAATTGTTAAAATATTTCTTTTATACGAGATATTATGTTAGGTCATAATTCTTTTTATGTTAATCCATGTTTACTTGAAAAATATATACATTAGTAAGATTTAATAAATTTGCTACTTTCCATACCATGAAATCATTCTAGAATTTGGAAAATTCATACATTATTAAAGCAATCGTTATAATAGTGTTAATCCTATTTAATTTCTATTTTTACAATTTAGTACACACTTACCTAATATGTGTTTATATGCATAATTGTATATATATGATTCACATGCATGATCATCAAAGATATTTTTACACCCTAATGCCCACTTACATACATGTTTGTATGCATAATTGTATATATGTGTGGTTTACAAACATGATCATTATTTCCATAATACATTCTAGTATTTTATGACTATCATACTTGCCTTGATATATACATACTAGTCACTTGTACAATATATATGAAAATATACCGAATTTTTCTTATTAGTACATACACATGTCTTAACTATGCCATGGATTCTAACTTGCCTGTTAACTTGATTTTGATACTCCATCATATTTGCCTTGACATATACATACTAGTCACTTGTGCAACATGCATGAAATTATACCAGATTTTCCTTATTAGTACATACCCATGTTTTGATAGGGCCATGGATCTTGACTTGTCTATTAACTTAATTTTGACACTCCATCATACTTGCCTTGACATATACATACTAATTATTTGTACAACATACATGAAAATATGTCGAATTTTCCTTGTTAGTACATACACATATTTTGATAGTGTCATGGATCCTTACTTGCCTGTTAACTTGATTTTGACATGGACCACATCTTGCTTGTTACTAGACATGTATATGTATTAACCTTGGCATAATTGGTTCATCATATTCCGGATTGATTTTCATATAATATAACTTGAAATCTTGAGTTATGGGAGAACTAAAAGATGAACAAATATTGTATTGTGAAAATTTTAGGATAGGTTGCGCAACCGAAATAGGAGACCATCCGCGGGGGCGCTCGGATGGTACTGAGCCATCATCTCTTGTTTAGTCCATTTGATGGGACGACCGATTACTCAGTAATCGGTATCTGCTTGAGTGCTTAGCGGTACGGCTGGTTCAGTGCCAGCATCTTGGCCGGGTCCCGGGTATGCCCGGGTACTTTGACGATACAGATTTATTTCTTCACCAGTTAGTTCAAATATAAAATAAAATATGATATTAAGTTAGACTTGATATGCATATATATCCCTACTTGATATTTTTACTTAATCATTACTCTTTCTCATATATGTGCATATGATTTTTACATCACTTCATATTTTACTTGTTAGTGCATATTGCACACTCCCTATGATACAGGTTTATTTCTTCACCATTCAGTTCAAATATAAAATAAAATATGATATTAAGTTAGACTTGATATGCATGTATATCCCTGCTTGATATTTTTATTTAATCATTACTGTTATCCATACATGTGCATATGTTTTTTACATTAAGTCATATTTTACTTGTTAGTGCATATTGCATGCTCTCTACGATAAGAGTCTATTTCTTCATCATTCAGTTCAAAACATTAACTAAAATAAGATATTAATTTAGACTTGATATGCATATACATTCTTCCTTGATATCATTACTTGATCATTTAATATTTTTCATACATGCGCATATGTTAATATCCACACTCATATCTAACATATTTGTTTACACGTTCCGTACTTCTTATTGTTTTACTTGCCGGGTTTGACCCTAAACTCCCCCACATGCTCAGGTACTGAAGATGTGAGCGAGAATCCGCCATTACACGATCCGTACTTTCTAGAGCAGTTTGAGCAGCAGTAGATTTATAGGCCTCCGGTTTTGTATTTTTGGTTTGGTTTGTATCACCCCTTTGGGACTTTATTTCCAACTTTTATATAAGTATTGTACTTGTTGCTTCTTATATTAGACATGTATATCTTCTCTTTTATATGACAGTAGACTAACTTCCAAAATCCTGGTTGATGACTAGTATTCAGTTCTATTCATTTTTTCTTTTATATACTTATAGGTCTCGTGCATGTCGACTTACACGTGCCCGCCGGTAACGCACTCTGTTTTCGTATTCCTCCGGAAAATGGGGCATTACAGAGTGGTATCAGAGCTCTAGGTTAATTTAGGATGTCTTTAGGACTACTGCTATATATAAACATGTCCAAATTTTTTTTGATTTGAAATCTTATCTTGGTCCTTTTATTAGTTAATTTTCTATCTTGCCTTATTCTTTAATCCATACTATATCTATTTTTTGATTTTCTATGTATCTCGTCTTGTACTTCTACTGTTCGAGTCCTATTGAGTTGACATTGTAATTATAGAGTTTTATTCTCAGTCGACAACAATTACAGTCATTCATTAGAACTATAGCAAGCGGATTTATGAGATACTCCATAGTTGATTTTCGACTAAAATTATATGCTTTCGCTATTATGGGTCTTACCTATTGGCGTGGTAATAATTAATCTGCAGGTAATTATTGCAGCTATTCGCAAAGATCTTAATAAGTGAGACTTATGATATTTTTTCCATCATATATCTTTGATTATTTATCCCACTAGTTTAGATAGTATGACAAGTTAGTTTTCAATTATATTCTGATTGGAACTATTTTCTCAATAACCAAATTCTTATCAATTGATTGATATCTTATTACTCCAATCAGTAAAAAAAAAAAAAAATTAAATTTCGAGGACGAAATTTTTTTATAAGGAGGGTAGGATGTAACAACTTAATTTCATCATAACTTATATTCTTGATATCAGATTAATCCCAAAATGAATGTGTTGTGTTTGTCTTATTTTTCTATATTTTTGTGATTTTCTTAAAGTTTTTAAGATAGTCACTTAAAATAATATTATTTTAATCACCGGTGGGTCCTACACATATTTTTACTAGTCTCTCTTCTTTTGACTTGTAAAGATGAAGTTTGACTTTTTTTTGGATTAGTTTAATTTGAAATTATAATCTTAAATAAGTCTAATAATCTATTATTAGTATTCATTTGTCCTATGCCTATTTCGTTTTATTCACCCACCCATACCATACTTTATCATGCTTGTCCTTTGGACAAGCATGACAAACCATCATCTAATCTCCCATATACCTCCTTTATTATATCTTTTTTTTCCCTTCCTTTCATTTGTTTTCTCTCCTTCGTTTTTCATTCATCTCTTCCTTTTATTTTTTTACTCCAACTCAAGAGAAGAAGAAAAGAGAAGAAGAAGAAAATGAGAAAAAGTTATTTAGCCTCAAATTAGGCTTATCTTCCTACCCATCAAGGCAAGTAAAATCACATCCACTCTCATGTTTTATTTCTAACTCTAATTGTTTATGGTTAACTTAGAATCTTGATTTGTTAAAACTTAAAAAGATAATATCTCTATAAAAAAAAATCTCTATGATTATTCTAGAAAAATAAAAATGTGATTTTTACACTTTACTCTATGTTTATGTATCGAATTTATTATTTTATTTATAATCTCTCATTCTTAAACTACAAGTTGTAAAATTAAACTATATGCTTAATTTTTAAATTATAAAAATGCCACCTTTATGAATGTTCATCATATTGGATAAATTTGAAGTTTTCTACATAAATTCTTTGTGTATAATATAATGATTTAAAAATCATTTTCCACTTGCCATTAGAAAATAGATATATATATATATATATATATATATATATATATATATATATATGTATTCATAATCATGTTTTAAAGAGAAGATTTCAAATAAGTTTATATATTAAATTGTTAAAATATTTCTTTTATACGAGATATTATGTTAGGTAATAATTCTTTTTATGCTAATCCATGTTTACTTGAAAAATATATACATTAGTAAGATTTAATAAATTTGCTACTTTCCATACCATGAATCATTCTAGAATTCGGAAAATTCATACATTATTAAAGCAATCGTTATAATAGTGTTAAGCCTATTTAATTTCTATTTTTACAATTTAGTACCCACTTACTTAATATGTGTTTATATGCATAATTGTATATGTATGATTCACATGCATGATCATCAAAGATATTTTTACACCCTAATACCCACTTACATACATGTTTATATGCATAATTATATATATATATCTAGTTTACATATATGATCATTATTTTCATAATACATTCTAGTATTTTATGACTATCATGCTTGTCTTGACATATACATACTAGTCACTTGTACAACATATATGAAAATATGCCGAATTTTTCTTATTAGTACATACACATGTCTTGACAATGCCATGGATCCTAACTTGCCTGTTAACTTGATTTTGATACTCCATCATACTTGCCTTGACATATACAAACTAGTCACTTGTGCAACATACATGAAATTATACCGGATTTTCCTTATTAGTACATACACATGTCTTGATAATGCCATGGATTTTGACTTGCCTATTAACTTGATTTTGACACTCCATCATGCTTGCCTTGACATATACAGGTTTATTTATTCACTAGTTAGTTCAAATATAAAATAAAATATGATATTAAGTTAAACTTGATATGCATGTATATCCCTATTTGATATTTTTACTTAATCATTACTCTTTTCCATACATGTGCATATGATTTTTACATCAATTCATATTTTACTTGTTAGTGCATATTGCACACTCCCTATGATACATGTCTATTTTTTCACCATTCAGTTCAAATATAAAATAAAATATGATATTAAGTTAGACTTGATATGCATGTATATCCCTTCTTGATTATTTTTACTTAATCATTACTGTTTTCCATGCATGTGCATATGCTTTTTACATCAAGTCATATTTTACTTGTTAATGCATATTGCATGCTCCCTACGATAAGAGTCTATTTCTTCACAATTCAGTTCAAAACATTAACTAAAATAAGATATTAATTTAGACTTGATATGCATATACATTATTCCTTGATATCATTACTTGATCATTTAATATTTTCCACACATGCGCATACTTTTATATCCACACTCATATCTAACATATTTGTTTATATTACGCACTTCGTACTTCTTATTATTTTACTTACCGGGTTTGACCCTGAGCTCCCCCCATACGCTCAGATACTGAAGATGTGAGCGATAATCCGCCATTGCACGATCCATAGTTTCTAGAGCAGGTTGAGCAGTAATAAATTTATAGCTTTTGTATTTTTTGTTTGGTATGTATCATCTCTTTGGGATTTTATTTCCAATTTTTATATCAGTATTGTACTTGTTTCTTCTTATGTTAGACATGTATATCTTCTCTTTTATATGGCAGTAGACTAACTTCCAATATTCTAGTTGATAACTAGTATTCAGTTCCATTCATATCTTCTTTTACATACTTATAGATCTCGTGCACGTCGATTTATATGTGCCCACCTGTAACGCACTCCGTTTTCGTATTCCTCCGCAAAATGGGGCGTTACACAAACCTCTCCTTATCAAAGGCATCCACCAAATACACCGCATCCACCTTTGCATAGTAATCTTTCCAGACGAGGCAGGCAATCTGATCTTCTTGATTTCCCTGATGCTCAGCTCCTCTGAGGTTGGGTACTGCATTGGCTGGTGCTGAACCAATCTCCCCTCCTCGAACATGTGGAGGAGAGTGGTCTTGCAGGCATTATTGAGGCCAAGGAACAGGATCTTGGCCTCCTTCTGCGAAAGCCCAGCGATGCCAGCATGCTGTAGAACCAGAAACATCGCTGCCGCTTGCTTGCTTGCTTTGTCCTGTTGCTGCCTGCAGGGATCTTCTTGACCCAAGTCGGGCAATGTTGCACTGAGGAGGAGAGCTGTACTTTTGCTACCTCTTCTTGGGCCAACACAGCAACCCTTTGATCACAATGTAGTCATTCTTCACAACACCATAATGAGGGAAGCCCTCCTATGGAGGTGATATCCTTCTTGCCTCCGCCATTGCCCCAAGACCACTGATGGCCTTCAGAATGAAAGGGTACGTGAAACTATCAGTGCACAGTCTCTTGCCCCGCATCTGATTATAGAGCGTTAGGACTCTCTTGAAATGACCATCTTTGCATGACGCTTTGATCATCAAGTCGCAAGCAAAGAGAGATGAGGTTTTGATGGATTGAAGCAAACTTGACGCGCAACTCAGCAACCTGACTTGTGGTTTGGTTGTCCAGACATGAACAAATAACCAACAATTAAAGAAGAAATCCCCGGCAGGGGGATCATTCGGAATCGGAATCCTCATCTCGGTTATCTCTGCCGGGAATGTTTCCAAACATTGTTCCGGCTCAAGTCCAGAAACGTCAGCAGATTGCATGTGCAGATCTCGAGAGCAATCTGGCCAATAAATATTTGAAATGCAACTTTCTGTTCATTTTCATCCCCAAATGCCCAGGTATAGATCAGCTTCAAGAATATCTTGAAGAAGAAAATCACCATCAGTTGTTGCCTTTGCACGAAGCGCTGCCAGAATTCCTGTTAAGGAAACCGAAGGGCTGAGCAATCCACAGAAAGTTTAATTCTTCCACTCTCATCTTCTGAATAAGATGATCGGGATGCATGAAATTATCAGTCTTGACAAGGGTAGCCGCAGACCTCTCCTTAAGAGTATTCATCAAGAAGGCTTGAGCTTCGCATATAGATGTTTCCAATGATTAGGCATTCCCTGCCTTCTTCAAGTCCTAAAACAGGCCATTTCTTCCTCTCAAAGAGATAAGGGTAGCCGACGGCGGCCACGAGGCCTTGGACCGGGCCCTCCTCCCGCGAGGCTTGAGCTTGAGCGTTCGGTTCACGAGGATCGCGCGGGACCAACGGGTCAGGCACGGGCTGTGGCGGCGAAGGCCCAGTCCGTCGCCTCCCGGTCAGCCAGGGTTCGAGCGGCGGACGTGGCGGAGGGCTTGTAAAAGCTTCGACGAGTACAGCTTCTGCTCGCACTCATTCCTCGAGGGGCGGAACCGAATCATGAAGATGACGGGTGAGGTTTAGCGCTCCTTTTGCTAAATCAGAGCTAGAGCGAGCTGGGAGAAGACGGTCCGCAACAGACGTCATCGATTGATTTGGGAGCTACCTCTCTCGGTTAGGGTTTTTGATGGAGGAGGGCCTGATCTTGATCGTCGGAGAGCCGGAGCGGCGGCGGCGGATTGAAGAAATGGAAGGCGGGATAAGGCAACGAGGTGGAGGAGGATCCTGATGGGGCAGCCGCCATTGATGCCGCTACTGGCTTTCTCCTCGAAGCGAAGCCCCCCGTTGCTGCCACTCCGAGGAAAGAGAGAGCGCTTAGCTTTGAAGTCCTCTACTAGTTAACTTTTTTGATTTTCTGCTGAAATAAATCTTTTTTTTTTTTTTTTTTTTTTTTTTTTGGCTCTGATTTTTTTTAGGAGGGGAGATACTTGGATACTATGTCAATGTGTACCTGCTAGTAGGCTTGAGAGTCCATCATTGGCCAACCTTCTAACGTTATTCCCATCTTGAATATTGAATTGCACCGCACCTATCTTGAATATTGAATTGCACCGCACCTTCTTTTGAGAAGGGCGCTCCCATTATAGTCATCATTTTATTTTCAGTAAAAATTCTAGGTTTCTGTTTATTACCGTCACTATTAAATTGCAATGATCTCATAATTACAATGAAAAAAGAATTACAATTAAAATAAAAAATAAAAAGAGAGATTTATAAATTTATCTCTCTTTTTACTAAAGTAGTGGGCTATTCACATGACTATGACACTCATTGATTATCTGACGTAGTTAGGAGCAGCAGCATGGCGACGACCAATTTGCTTATTTTTATGAACACGTTTAGGCACGCTGAATTGTCGACTTGGGTTTTCTCAAAAGTGTCTTCCACAATACCTTATGACGTCTATATATATGTATAAGTTGGATGAATCACCTGTCTTATAAATAAGAATAGAAATATACTGTAATTCAATCAAATATTTGATTTAATTTAATCTAATGAAAATATACTGTAATTCAATCAAATATTTGATTTAATCTAATCTGATTTGGTTCAATATACCTGGTATTGATTTGATCAAAGGAGGATTTGGCAGAATCTCTGCGATTTCCAATTAGATTAGATTAGATTTACATTGAAATTGATTAGATATGAGATCTCCATCTATTTTGAGATTTTGTCAACTTTTTTGAGATATTGGCAAGATGTGGGCCCCTCCTCATCAGTTTTTTCCCGTCAACAATAACACAAGGTATAAGGGTGTTGCAAATAGCACTTCGTTTATCAACGTGTGTTTCCCTCCAACTGAAAGGGCTCTCCCTCTCCATCTCTCCAACTTCTGATCTTATCAAATAGATGTTTCCAATTTGATCTATGCAGATTTCCTAGTCTAATGGAGATACCCAAGTATTTAATTGGGTAATCCCTTTCACACATCCGAAAATTCTTGTTATAATGCTGCTTGTAAACTTTTGTGATCCCGTTAATGTGAGTGAACTTTTATGATAGTTTATCCATATTCCAGACCAAGCTTTGAAGCAGTTAAGCACCCATTTAAAGGCACTTGCTTGTAGTGTGTTGCAGTAGCAAAATATTAACATGTCATCCGTATATTGTAGGTTCATGAAGGAAGTCATGGGTGCCCCAACAATCCCTTTATTTTGTCTTTGCTCTCCATTTTCCTAAACAAAGTATTTAATCCCTCTGCTACTAGTACAAACAATAGTGGGAATAGTGGGTCACTATATTTGAGTCCCCTTTTACATATTATTTCTCTGCTCAGCTTCCAATTCACCAGTACACTAATTTTTGTCGAGTGCAGCCAGATTTTAATCCGGCTAATTCACTTAGTTCTGAAACCTCTCTGATTCAATATCTCTAGCAAATATGACCAGTCTACCTTATCATAAGCCTTCTCTAAGTTAAGCTTCAATAGTAACTCCATATGGTGTTTTCTATTCTGATATATTATCTCTTAAACTATCGCCAGTCCGTCTAATATATTTCTTCCTACAATAAAGCATGTTTGGTTCTCTCCTACTAACTCCTGGAGGTGTGATGACAGTCAGGATGCCAGGACTTTTGAAAGGATTTTTAATACACTATTTTGCAAAGCAATCAGGTAGTATTCGCTCACCATTCTAGGGGAGCTTTTCTTTAGTATGAGCATGATATGTGAATTATTTAGTCTATCAAGTCATGCCACTCCCGCGTCTAATTCCCTGAATAAATTCAGAATGTCTGTTTGATAACCTCACAGAAAGTCTTGAAGAGGAATATTGAGAATCTATCCAGTCCAGTCGCTTTTCCTATTCCAGTCCCCAGATCGCATTCCTTATTTCCTCCTCTATAAAATTTCCTTCTAAATTGTGAAGGTTGTTTTGTGTATCCCACACTTCCGAGAGTAGACTGATTCTATTTCCCATTGTTATTTCAAATATCTTGCAGAAGTGTTCGGGGACATGATTATTTAGGTCCTCACCTCTAGCTAACCCTCCCCATCAATATTAAGTGTATTAATCATATTCGTTATGTTCCTCATATTTGCCACTTTATAAAAGTAGGCTATGTTGGCATTGCCCTTTTCAACCATTTGGACCTAGAACATTAGCGCTACATAATTTCTTTCCTCATGAATTGTTCGATTTTCTCTTTGTGATATTCAATGAGGGTCATCCTGTCCTCGCTTGTCAATGTTCCTCGTTCCTCTTTGCACTCTAAACTTTAAATTCATTGCATAAGGTCCCTCTTTCTGTTATTTTTTTCTCCCATCTCATCAATACACGGCAAAGTCGTCTAAGCTTGGCACATATTATGTATGTCATCTCTCTCTCTCTCTCTCTCTCTCTCTTATTGGATAAGCCCAATTATCTTTAATCAATTCATGTACCTCTTCATGTTCTAGCTATCATTTTCCAAAACAAAATAGTCTACTTCTGTGATTTTATGCTTCTCTAGATTCTAAACAAATTGAAGCATGGTCTGAGGTGGGCCTTGGAATCGAGTGGGCCTTTGCAAATCCAAATTTGTTGTCCCAACTGTTTAATAGCATTACCTTGTCGAGTTCAGCCAAGCATGGATCCTCCCTCATGTTAGACCATATATATAATTTGTCCATGAGAATAATGTCTATCAAAGTCATTGAAATCCTCTGTCCTAGTTGTTTGAGTCGCCCTCTTTCCTTTCATCAACAAAACTCACCACATTAAAATCGCCTCCAATTACGTGAGGAAAGTGATTTTTCCCCTTGATGTCCATAATTTTTCTCCATAAGTCCAGTTTTTTCCCCCTGGTTGGATCCATAGACTGTAGTTACTATCTGCACCTACACCTAAAAGTCAGTCTTTCATCTGATAATGACTGAGAGATTATATTCCTTCTCAACAGCTGCAATGACTTCAAAGTTGTTTAAGTTGACTCCAATTAGTATCCCTTCTGATGCGCCCTACACATTTTGTTATTGTCAAAGTATAATTTCTATTGAGAGTTATTTTTCTCCATACTGAACCAGAAGGATTAGTTAGTTTTGTTTCTTCTAAGCAAAATATATCAGCTCCATCAGAAGGATTAGTTAGTTTTGTTTCTTCTAAGCAGAATATATCAGCTCCATTATCGCGAACTACTTTGGTGACCATTTGCCTTTTAGCTCTATCTCGTAGTCCCTAACATTGCAAAATATAATCTTCATTAGTGTGTAGGCATCCTCTCCATGGAATGTGGACTCCCCTTTCTCTCCCCTCTAATAGCTGACTGAGACAATCTTTCGGAGAAACAAGTGCACCGCATCCTAGTGTAGTGGCTAGAAGGGATTCCGTTGATGACAGTGCAGCTTCGTCGGATGGTCGTTCGAGAAAATGCAAAGCACTCCTTTTGTTCTTTTTTTTTTATCATCCCATCCTACCCTCCAGTACCAATGAAAGCAACGAAGGTCTATCACAAAGGGAATGATGGCCGTCGTTGGAGATAAAAAAAACAGTCAATGAGTCTAGGATGACTCGCTCGACGAGGCATGTGATAGCGCGATGGCAGATCCATCCACCCATATTGCATTTACCGTATTCGACACGACGATAGAAGTGACCAACACCAAATCTGACGAAAAGTGTAGCTGCAAACCGGAGAATTACCCCGGGATTGATCGTAATAAACTTACCGTCTGCGTTTCCCGATGATAGTGAGTAGTAGATCTCCGGTGTCGATTGCCTCTCTGAGTTGCTGCTCGCTCTTGACGTCATGCATCCCAACGTCCGTGCAACCCGTCACGTCACCCGACCTTCACGGCCTACGATGAGAGGATACGAAAGGAGGAGGGATGGGTTCAGACTCCCATCGAATGAGGAAAACTATACTAGATTTACATTATAAAGCAATTCCGGGCTGAAATCATTGGCAATCCTTCTCCTTTGAGATTTAGGAGACTCGACGATGCCTTGAATCTGAGATCTTCCATTTCAAAATTGGGAAAGTGCATCGGATTTGCTGGTGGTGAACGGGCTCCCTTCTTGCTTTCTTTTCGAATTCAACTGTAATGAAAATGGGGCTAGAGGAAAGAGCATGTCATCCGACGAAGAGGGCACTTATGTCAAATATGGCATCGATGGAGTCCTACCACTATGAGTGATTGGACGGTCCGTCGACACGCTTGCTATGAAGGTAGATAAGTAGAGCCAGATCTTATTTACTTGATACTGACGCACTGGCCTTGATGAATCCTGATCCGAGGCCAAAGGAAGAAGGTGGCCCATTTGTCATTCTAGATTGCCATAAGCCCTCATTGTTCTCATGACGACTCCCACAGCCCAATAATGCCTAGAGTGATTGGTTCAAATCCATGAAAGAGGAAGAGGGTAGGACCAATAGAGAGAGGTGCAATATCACTTGGCTTTATCCCGACCCGAACTCAGCCTCGAACTATTCCTTCGGAATAAACAGGATCCCACTCCGTTATGGAGGGGCGGTTGCGCTCTCATGGAGTCGGGCTTTGACGCAACCAACGTCTGATGAGAAAGATAGATGCTCTCATTACCAGGGCTCTTTCCATCGGCATGCTACTTATCATGCTATCAGCACGTCGGATTGACACCTCAAACTTTCTATCCGTATGAGTTCGATTAAAAGAGTACGATACTGCATCCTCCTCCTGTATTCTCATGACGTGACGGTGGGCCATCTATAGATATAAAGCCAGTGAGAGAGGGGTCTTCGGATAAAGAGGGTCTATGGTGGAAGGCCTGTTTGGATTGAAGAGAGGGAGGAGAGTGAAGAGCACTCTACCTACCACGAGGACCGCAGCCTGACGATGGCACAACCACTTGAGACATGATAATGAGCTAATATGGGAGACTATTCAGCATCTTTTCTTCCTTCCATTGACAAAGGGTTCGGGATTCGTCGAACGCCAGTCAATTATAGATCTCTACAGAATCTGTCCTTAAATCGCCCAAGATGCTCTCGACAGAAGAGAGAAGAAGAGATTAAAAGGCATACCTCGTCAGATCCTCAGCTATAGATCCTAGGCCCTGACGGCATACACTCAACTCAGGCTCAGTTGCAGCATCAGTTTGTAACTTCGACCGAATCACTATCAATCATTGGCTAAAACTACCTCTTTCCCTCTTCCTTTGCGTCGGAAAGCACACGACGGTTCAGGCTCCCACTACACTTAGAGATATCAAAATAGCTCTCTCGCCGCATTCAGAAATGTGGAGGGGATTGAGCCTTCTGGCGTAACCTCCCCCCTGAAAGAGGGAGAGGGCCACTCACGCAAGTACGACTTCTAGTAATGACGGAGGCACATAGACTGCCCCTGCTCTCTTTCTATGCTATTCTCATGTATGCTCTCGACGATCATGGGTTCTGTTCTCTGTCTTTTCAAAAAGAGATGATTTGCAAGGCTTGCGGAAGGAGGGGTCTCAGACTACCTAGATCTTGCTATACCGAAGACGTGTGAGTGGAAATTCCCTCTCACTATCCCTTATTATGTCGATTCCATTCTCCTGTCTGTCCGAAGCATTTGCCATCCAACATAGAACCGTCAGCATAGAACAACAAATGCCTATTGTTCCGACACACAGATCCACGATGAATGGGGCCTTTTGGCAGATATAATGTACTGAGGCTATAGACGTGAGAGATGGTTGCTCACCATGTGTCAGAAATCTGGTTGGTAATAACTCCAGCACAGTAGAGCAACATCAGTAGCTCTTGTTGTGCAGGAGAAGGACAGTCGAAGGTTCAAATCCTGTCTTCACAAGCCCTTTATCCCCCTTCGACACGTCGGCCTAGGATTTCTAATTCCAGCTCGTCTTCTAGTTTGTATTCGGGATCTGAGTCTGACGTCGATTGCTTGGGATTGCTTTTTTTTGTCGTTCTCTTTTGTTTTCAATCTCTTTGGGGAGAGTTTTCAGAAAGGAATGTGTGGAATGGGCCAGAAGGAGGGTGTAAGCTAGCTCGACTAGCAGGGGAAGCGGTGTTGCAGGGAATAGGGATTGGGGGTTGGAATCAGTCTACGCAAACAGTAGTCTCATTGAATGCCCATTCATTGAGTTTCTTCGGATTAGTAGCTTCAGTGGGACCCTCTTTTCTCATGTGATTGTGGGTTCCACACGAAGGAATTGCAAAAGGGGTTAAAGTGAGAGCATGAGTCTCTTCGATTTTGATTGGTTCTCCTTCTTAGTCACCTCTATCCCCTGCCATATGGTCCGTGGAGCAAGAGAATACATGCACAACCGTCTGAGAGGCGATAGTATGCAGAGAAGCGACCAACCGACCTCCAGAAGATGGGATCTTCGAACTCATGATCGTGACCAATTGACGCTCATGGTATTGAGAGCCCTGTCAAATCCCTTTCTAGAGAAGGCGTGCTAAGACTAGGGTTACCTCGACAGATTGGATCGGAGGGAAAAGAAGATGAGGCCCATACATCTGCAGAGAAGGTTGAGTTGGAGCAAGAGCACTCAATGAGGCTACAGATCACACGTTGAGAGTCTCGAGATGTGCTATATCGGTCATCGTCAGTCAGTCAAATAAGCGACGCCTTTCTTTTTTGTAGGAATATTTAGATATAATGAATTGCATATATAGAGAAGTGCATCGCTTATCTTCTACTGTGTCTACTTTGATTGAAGTAGATGTGCTCCCTTTTTTAGCCCCGCTGATGCTACGGGGCCCCTATCTAATAAGGAATTCAAGTCAATTCAGACGGTCTCATGACATATCTGGTTCAATGGCTGTTCTCTACTAACCTCAAAGATTTCGATACTCTATATTTCATCTTCGGTGCCATTTCTAGAGTGATGGGCACATGCTTCTCCATACTGATTCATATGGAATTAGCCTGACCCGGCAATCAAATTCTTGGTGGGAATCATCAACTTTATAATGTTTTAATAATAGCTCATGCTTTTTTAATGATCTTTTTTATGGCTATGCCGGCAATGATAGGTGGATCTGGTAATTGGTTTGTGCCAATTCTGATAGGTGCACCTGACATGGCATTTCCACGATTAAATAAAATTTCATTCTGGTTGTTGCCACCAAGTCTCTTGCTCCTCTCCAGCTCAGCCTTAGTAGAAGTGGGTAGCGGCACTAGGTGGACGGTCTATCCGTCTTTAAGTGGTATTACCAGCCATTCTTGAGGAGCAATTGATTCAGCAATTTTTAGTCCTCATCTATCAGGTGTTTCATCAATTTTAGGTTCTATAAATTTTATAACAACTATCTTCAACATGTGTGGACCTGGAATGACTATGCATAGATTACCCCTTTTTGTGTGGTCCGTTCTAGTGATAGCATTCCTACTTTTATTATCACTTCTGGTACTGGTAGGGGCAATTACCATGTTATTAACCAATCGAAACTTTAATACAACCTTTCTTGATCCTGCAGGAGGGGTAGACCCATATTATACCAGCATCTCTTTCGGTTCTTTGGTCATCCAGAGGTGTATATTCTCATTCTGCCTAGATTCTGTATTATTAGTCATATCATATCAATCTTTTCGGGAAAACCGATCTTCAGGTATCTAGGCATGGTTTATACCATGATCAGTATAGGTGTTCTTAGATTTCTTATTTGGGTTCATCATATGTTTACTGTTGGCTTAGACGTTGATATGCATGCTTATTTCATTGCAGCTACCATGATCATAGCTATCCCCACTGGAATCAAAATGTTTAGTTGGATCGCAACCATGCGGGGAGGTTCGATACAATACAAAACACCCATGTTATTTGCCATAGGATTCATCTTTTTGTTCACCATAGGAGGGCTCACTGGAATAGTTCTAGCTAATTCTGGGCTAGACATTACTCTACATGATACTTATTATGTGGTTGCACATTTTCATTATGTACTTTCTATGGGAGCCGTTTTGCTTTATTTGCAGGATTTTACTATTGGGTGGGTAAAATCTTTGGTCATACATACCTGGAAACCTTAGGTCAAATTCATTTTTGGATCATTTCTTTCAGGGTTAATCTGACCTTCTTTCCCATGCATTTCTTAGGGCTTTCGGGTATGCCACGTCGCATTCCAGATTATCCAGATGCTTATGCCGGATGAAATGCTCTGAGCAGTTTTGGCTCTGAGATATCTGTAGTTGGGATTCATTGTTTCTTCGTGGTCATCACAATCACTTTAAGCAGTGGAAACAATAAAAAATGTGCTCCAAGTCCTTGGGCTGTTGAACAGAATTCAACCACACTTGAATGGATGGTACAAAGTCCTCCAGCTTTTCATACTTTTGGAGAACTTCCAGTTATCAAGGAGACAAAAAGCTATGTGAAGTAAATGAAGAAAAGATCGCTGACTGCTATTGATGAACCTAACAGAACAAATAAATTTGGTCTGAGTGGCTAACAAATGGCAGGCCTACAGGAGAATTTTTTTTTTTGGAGGAGTATGATAACGTGTTGTTGTTTATTGAGTCTCGGTCATGCTTTCTGCTCCCGTTCTTCCCACGTACGAAGAAGAACTTTTGTTGTTTGTTTCTACCATTCCCGTACCCCGTCATCTTTGAAGAACTGGGCGGCATCTTTGTTGGTTTTGTGGGGTGCTTTAACCCCGAAACTACCAATGGGAAATCATTGCATGCAAATTCTAGAAAAGGGGGGCAAACTACTCCACACTACACTAGCGTCGGTTCATGCGCAGGAAGAGGAGAATGTCGGTCGGCTTGAGCCACTAGCGTGGCCCCCGATACACGCAATGTGATGAAAAGCCCGGTCAACTACCTTGTCTACTGAGCTCAAAGTATCTTGTGAATAAATATATTCATTTTTGAATGTGTTCCCCTTCAAATATGCAATGCGGTCGCTCAGCCAACCTAAAAACCAATGAAATGGACCCGCAACGTCCTCTACTACTCTCCTACGTCATTTGTCGATGGATGTAGTTCCACTTGGGACATTCTCTCTCACTGTCTCCTTTCCAACCCGTCGTCATTGGCTGATTGGTAATCTTCCTCTGTGCCTCCGTTCGCTAAAGGAAAGGAAATCCCATTCTTCAATTCATCTGCGAAAGTGCACATCACAAAGGCAAGAAAGAGAGCAATGGTAATATCAAATGTTTGTTTCCCTTTGTTACTGATGGCCCCGCCGTTTGAGGGGAGCAAAGTGACGGCCTTTCCATGGTCAAGCCATAGCGACGTGAGGCTTTGATGGCCTTGGAGCCCAGCATGCCTATCTCCGACGTTGAGGCTTTCAGGCGACGTAGCCAAGCCTCACGATGACAAAGGGGATTCGTGGGTTCCCTTCGAGCTGTGGAGAATGTGTTTTGTTACATGTTACTATTGTTAGGCAGTTTATGATGACTATAGGACTCTCTTTGTTATTCAATTGTGGAATTTCGTCAACGTCACCATGACTTTTTTCATTGGATCAGCAGCCTGACGACTGCTTCTGCGACTACCTTCTCTCTGAGTGCCAGGGCCACAACAATAGCTCCAATCATAGTGAAGTAAGTGATGGATCAGTTATTCATGTAAATGTGGAATGGGTCGTGCACAACGGGATCGATTTGACTGCGTCGAACATAGTTTCAATGGATCAAAATATTCATTTGGCTGTAAAAACAGTTTCGACGATGTTTATCATGAATTTTCCCATAGTGAAGTATGCCCTTCCTTCGCAAAGAGGCAACTCTTTATATAGCTTAAGAAACATGGGCAATATTGTGGTTTCGGGGCCTGACCAAAAGAAATCCCGAATGCAGGAGGAAATTGATTCTAATATCTTCTCTGGAAGCCTGAAAGCAGACGACTCTCTGATGTGAATGCTTGAAAGCACTGAGGAGATGAGCTCCATTCTTCCGGCATATGACTGCAGTCTTCCTTTCCAATTGCGTCTTTGGTGATAGAACGTCGTCCGACGAGGGGGAGACAGTCAGAGTGTCTCAATCTGGTAGATCTCTAGGGCAGTCCCCAGTATGTCGAGAGGGAGATGCATCTCACAAAAGCCGATGAGTTCGAATGATTTTCTGTTTGACTCTATACCCTATAGCTGAGAATGAGAGGGAACATTTTGCTTTCTCCATCCCAATACCTGCCCAGCTATGAAACTCATTCAGCATGTCGATTGATGGCCAACGCATTACACATGGAGCGGTATGTGAATCTCCGATAAAATCATCAGCATATATTTCTCCATAAACTCTATGTTTCATCAAATCTTCATCGAATGGGTGATCAGGTTGTTGTTTACTTTCCTTTCCAACTTCCAACTGAATATTTTCATGACTAGGGTGAAAATACCAGCTCTGACGAGACACCTGTCTCAAACTATAGCCCCCCTGAAGAATCCCGATGGGGATCCGTTAATCATAACTGCAAATGGAGATACATTGTTAGAGACATCTTACCTGACATTTTAGGAAAATTCGACGAATTCGACGGGTATTGAGGATAGCATCTCGACGGAACTGAGTCATACGCCTTGCGAATATCGGAATTGGTGCAAAACGTTAGGAGTTCCTTTTTTGTCTCTATGAAAGTTACAGACCAGCTCGTGAACCATGATGAATATTTTCACTGATCTTCCTACTTTTAATGAAAGTCGACTGATGGGGATCCACCAACTCGATGCATAGAAACAGGTAAATCGGGAGGGTTTTTTCGAAAAGCACCATCAATACGCGGGACATTACTCCCGTCATCTTGTCCAGTCTATGCCTGTCTAATCATAAGACCTTCCATTCATCAAAGTCACTCATTTTGAGGATGTAACATGTCCCCAGGCCATTGAAAGTGGCAATTAGTTCTGAGTATGAGAGAATATTGTTCTCTCGTCAGTTTGATGCATAGTCAGACATATTCCTTTACCCTCATAAAAATATCTATTTATTCTATTGAGAACTGTCAGATCGTGAGACGATCGTCATTTGTGTGCATGCAAGCCAGCCTGAGCATCTTCTTCACCATCAACCAGTGCTCTCCATATATGAAAAATATTCATACCTTTCTCTTCCAAAGAGAGAGAAGTACTCCACTTCTAATTGCCTTTCTTTCGGGATTGGTTGCATTGGTTGTTCGAGATCTACTTCACTGGCGGATAAATGCCGTCGACGGGATCCCTGCCTCATCCCGCAATGGACAGACCAACGAGAGATGGCAACTCGACCTAGACACTTTTGCCTATCCGAATTGAATGTCCGTCGGTAGCAAATGGCTTTTCAAATCGACGCTACTTGCTGCGACTGTCAAGGCCATCTCTGTGGACGAATCACCCAACTTCATGGTATTGACTACGATAAGATATTCAGTCCCGTAGGCAAACAAACCTGTGACAATTATCGACCATTCTCACTAGCCTCTCATGTCTCACTGGATCCTCTCTCTGAGATGGGAGGAAAAGAATAGCAAGTCTAGTTTATCATGCATCAATATGGGAGGCTCTTCGAGACCTCAATCCCATTCGTTCTCCCTTGACATCTCATTCAAGATGGGATGGCTTATCAATGAGTCTATCAATCCCTCCCCCAACAACTGATGGCATGGGAGCGAAAAACTCATGCTGCATTGCTGTGCTTGCATCGCGGTTTGGAATGCACAGAGCACACATCGCAAACAAAAGGTCCTCTGCACGAAGCAAAGACATAGAGTCGGGAACACACTGATGCAGAGTTGTCATAGGCCCTAGCGTGTAGAGCAATAGTGACGCTACTTCACCTGAGATGAAGAAAGACACTCTCGCTGGACTCAGATAATGATTAAGCTTGAGCTCATCTCTTGCCAAGCGGGATCTGATGCTACTGCTCAGCTCAACTCTGAGACTTCGACGAACAGTACGTTTATTTAGGAACTGCACTTCTACTTTATTTATTTACTCACTGGCCTTCCTTGTCGCTGGTTGGCCTTGTCGCGTCGACTGCTTTCTCCGGTGCCAGCTCTGAAACGGAGGTATCTCTACCGACTTTCTCCCCTTCCTTCCGACAGACCCTTCGGGATAATAATTCGAAAACATTATTTACTGCTTGCCGTATTGTCGGAAGGCATACTCTATTCTATCTACAGATGATGTTTTATACGTCAGCTTCCTTCATATGGGTGATGAATCGACATATTCAATCAAAGTGGATCACCTGAAGGGCTACCTTTCTGCCTATAATAGTCAATTTCATTATCTTTTCCGATGACGGTGAAGCCCTTATTGAATCGAATCGACATATGTAATGACAATTGTTGATCAGTGGTTTTCTTTCCGCTCTTTGAGGCTCTTCGTTGTAAAGAGAGGCATCGATACATACACCCCAGAGCCCAAAAGCCCTATGAACGAGGAGGTAGTAACCGGTCCGGTGTGAGCGAAGATCCATCGATGAACTGAAAGAGCAGTAGAAGACAACAATGTACTCCGTTAATTGGATAGCGACTCGATTTAGCCTCATAATGGTGCAATATGTTTTTCTTTCTGTCTTGTCTTATTCCGACGGCTGGAGAGTCAGAGTAGCCGCTAGAATGTCCACTCGCCCTCAACCCTCAACCGCTTCGTAGCATCTTTTTAGGCTGCATTCAACTCCCTTCAAAGACAGAAGACAATCGGAGTCTTTGCTCCCTAGATAAGTCTCATTTGATGTTGCAACTGATGCTTAAAACATATGATCTTCTCAGTCTTCGATCAATCATTCTTTACTTCGACATAGGAGGGGACTTCCTCTACCTAAAGTTGATGATCCTTACGTCGATAGGAAGGGCAAGCCCAAAACATCACGTCATAGTCCATCCATCAAAGGAATTGATCTGACTGATGATGATGCGGGGGAAAATCGTAATCGATGGTCTGTCTTAGTATCAGGTTTCATTCTCTTTTTTTTTGCCTGTGGCCTGTCAAAAATCGTGATAATAAACGTTGTGCGGCTTTATTTGATTCCTTCCCCATAGAAAAAAGGTTCTCTCAATACCCTTCTCATCCTCATTCCTTTTTCCACCTGCCATACGTTGATTCCGAAGCACAAGCGAACCCTTTCTCGATTCTGGATTTAGACTGAGTGCAATTTAGTTTGCGACCATCCCAAGTGACGGAAGAATCAGCCAAGTCGGAAAAGGCGGCTAATGCTCACTTCGGCACTGAACACCGTAGCGCAAGGATATTTCATCCAACCTCATAACTGAAGTGGACTGGACGGGACCACACTGAACTGAAAAAAAATGCAAGCAGAGATGGCTGCGAAGCCTGTATTGGGAAGGAGGTTCAGCAGGAATCAAGAGAGTCGCCATCCCTTTAGATTCCTGTATAGATAGCATTGGGAGACCAAACAAATGTTTCACGCAATAGCGTGAAAGAAGTCCTGCAGACTCTCGACGAAGCAGATAAAGCATCGGGTTTGTCGGAGAAGAATAAGTTCACAGAGCACAGCAAACCTCCTAACCATGTGTGCGTGATTGCTCGCCTATCATGAGTTTGACTTGCGCTCTGACAGCTGTCTTTTTGAGGAAGTCCGGAGAGAACCGTTTATGACATTCGTCGTGGATAAAGCAGTCAGTGAAGCTTTTTCGTCATGTTGTTTAAGACCCCGTCATTGGGAAACTCTTGCGACGATCTATTATTCCTTTTTATCAGTGGGTACAGGCTTCATCGAAAGGCTCTCCGCCTCATGGCATGAGATTATTTGGTTTGCCTGCAAACAACACTTCTCCTCTCGCCTCCTGTCGGATCATTTTTGAAAGGCTTTTCCCTGACTTCATATTCCCACCGTTTGTTGATCAGATCCCATGACGTGCTACTGAATGGCATGCCAGATCTCCCCTCTCGTATCATGATTTGCCATGTCGATTCCTGGCGACCAAACTTCCCTGTGATTTGTTGATTCACATCGATCGAACCAGTTGTGTGCCACATACATGGTGCGAATCCCGAGCTTCCTATTACCTACCAGTATCAATCCGACGTCATTGAGGGACCAGAATGACGAGTTCCCCTCTGGACCTGAGAGAAGGTTCAAAATCTGATCTCCTACATAGATTCTCAATCAATATGCATAGAATGAAGGAATTGGTCCATTCTCTGGTCAATATTGGGTAAGCTGACGGGTTGCATTCATGGATCGACGTAATAGAATATATGATGTTCCCGATCCTGATGACCCACATATGATTTCAATGAGCGCTAGAGGAAGGAAGGAGACAATAGCACCGCTCACCATGCAAAATCTGAACAAAATAAATCATCACAACTGATGCTTCAAAAGGACAACCATTTGTATTGAAATTCATTCTACCAGATGTCTTGGATGGAACCGAATCTGCTTCGCAAGGGTATCATTCACATGACTAAAAGAAAGCGTCGGGATAATCGACGGTATGCTGACGGAGCTTTCGTCAGTAGGAAAAAAGGCATGTACGTGGAAAATGAATCTCAGTGATGGCTACCGATTCGCAGGAATGAACGAAGAAAAAGCTTCCAGACAATTCAACATCTGTTGATTTATTTTCGAAGGTGTAGAAGGTTAGAAGCGATGTAGTCCCTTCAAAATAGTCGTCTCGCTATGGCTTCTTTTTAAGCTATAGTTTGCACGCATCCGAGATTCGACGATTTGGTTTTCGCTGTCGATCGCGAAGCGGCTTGTTGAGAGTAAATGAGATATCCCACCCTGTCAATTGTCAAACGTCACAGCTCCCATGAACCAAGCACAGGATGGATGGTGTACCAATCAATTTTGTTGGGAAGAGGGAGAGGATGAAAGAAGGATATCGAGAGAGAGATAGGAAAAAGAGTACGGAAATGAGAGCGAATACAAGACAAGCTGGCATAGAGCGTCGACGATGCGTTCAAAGGATAATGAGGTTCGAGCAAACGAACGGGTGAAAGACGAATTCCTCGAGGTGCCCAGATCCTATTTCGAAGGAAGAGGAAATGAATGAATGCGTCAAAGTGACGTCTTGGTGCCTCCCTTCCCTTTTTTGGAGACGAGGATGAGGCCTACTTTTTGTTTGATCCGACGAGGCTGGACTAGGGATTTGGGAGAGACGAGCGGAGAGAGTGATGGTAGATAGCGGGGGAGAAAATCTCGGAGACGAGTGGGACTGAAATAGAGGAGTAAGACCCTCGCCGGGAGACAGTCAGCAGATTCACTATCATCTAACGATGAAATAGACGAACAGGAGTGAAAGAAAGGACAGTACTCGCATCTAGTCCACTGTTAAAATGCATGCACGAAAATCGAAGCTCCGATGATGCCCTACCGCAGTGCATGACGAGGCGAATCCACTATTCCCATTGAGGAGGGAGTTCTGCTATCTAAAATCTCACTTTTCCTTACTGACGGGGGAATCTTCCTGCTTGTTCAATGTCAGGGGATACTCTCTGGTCGATGGCTTTTCGCAACCAATCAATTACTAAATAGAAGAATGGGAGAAGAATGTCGGTAATGCTGATGGGCGTCGGCAGCTTCGGAAGTGATAAACGATGGCTACACTCTCTTGGGTTGTAGGATAAAGATCTCATCTTAACAATTAGAGCAGATCAGGGCTCCCCTGAGAGCTAGTTTCGAAATACCCTAACCCATCACTGTCATATGGCGTACAATCCCTAGAAAAAGCAATGGATGACAGGATATAAATAGGGGAAAGTCATATCCATAGTTCTTCCGAACAAGTAAACAAGTAGACGGTAATGAATAAAAAGCTTGACATGCTTCCGCTATGGAACAAGCCAGACCAGAAGGTGAGGCACCTAGAGCTTTTTCTTTCTCACTGTGAATCGATCATAGGCATTATTCCTGCCCTATACCAGGCAGAGAAAGTATCGGTAATATGTTTAATGAGATTTCAATCTGACGCACATCAGGTAATCAAATCCGACGTCTTTCATGACGAGCTAAGCCAAGCCAGCCACACTTTGACGCATACGCATTTACTATGGGATTTTTCATATCCCCAATCCGGATCATGGGATAGACACAAATGCCTAGCCATTTTCAAATAGCCTTCTTTGCCCATCTCATCGGAAGAAAAAGGGGGCCAATGAGCGACGAGTCCTGTCGCCTCCGATCAGTAGCTTGTCAACCACTGGACCGTAAAGACCAATGCCTTGAAATTTCATGACGTATGGTGACGCTCTTTCAAGCTTCATGATTTGATTCGGACTAGATCAGCCCTACTGCTCATGAAAGGACCCTATCTGACATAGGGGTTTTATATATCCATTACTTTTCTTTGGATAAGGGCTTTTTAGTGGTTCTAAAGTGAAATGGGCGGAGAGACTATAAGATGTCGGACGCACACCTGAGCGCTGTTGAAGCCTAAAGGGCCAACGAGGAACTGATCAATATAATCGCACTCAACAGAATCGGAATCAGAGCTGGAGCAAGCGAGAAAACTCCTTGGGCACGGGATTTAGCATATGTTTTTCAATTGTTCCGAGGCTTTCTTCACAGGCTCTGATCTTCTCGTAGTGGATGAATAGCATGACGATAGTTTTTCTCTTTCTCAATATACTACGTCGTGATGTTTACCGTCGAATTACCTGACGGTGATTTCAAAGCAAAGCAAGGAATAACGGGAGGGGATGTAGGCAAGCCAAAGGGAAGGAGTCGAAGAAGAGGTTGTCAGGCCAGAGGGCAAGACGGCTGAGCCGAAACCACCGACGGAAGGCTGAACGGCAGGAGATGAGGTCTTTCATCTATTCGAAGCCGCATTTCGCACACCCCATTAATACAGTGCAGTCGGAAGAGGCGAGGGAAGCTGCTGAATGTGATTGACGGGGATAATGAGTGAGTCGATCAGGAGAGGCGCACGTCAGTGTCACGGTAAATGTCTCTAACCTGTGACCGTCAGTCAACACGAGGGCATTGCACAACTTCGTTTCAGACTCCGGTAAGTGCGATGAGATAGTAGAACTCAAATGTCCCCTATCATCGTCAATCCTACGAGAGGAGTGACTCCCAACATGATTCTGACCCACCAGACCATAGCATAGCAACACCTGGAGATCTCATGATCGATCCAATGGACTGTCGTCGCGGGATTGACCCTCGGATTCTAAAGACGTTGAGATGTCTCCGGTAGGGGCGACTCTAAATCACTCGCGCTCGATCGACCTTGTACGGAGTCCCCTGACAGTCCGTCAGACCAAATAGATGCCATGAAGATGGAAAGAGCCAACATGTATGAACCCAGTGACCCTCCCATCCATCAGATAGCTCTCGGGATGGATTTTGTCAATTTACAGCTTCTGTGGGCGATATCTAAATCTTGAAAAAGAAATGATTTCCAGTTTGATCAACCATCTAGATTGCATAGTTGACTATGAGAATTCTCTTCTCTCTCTGTATTTCCTTCTTTCATTCATCCCTTCTTCTAGGAATGGACTGTTGGGTTTCACGGATGTGGATGAAAACTCATTTTCGCTAGGCGCATTCTGGAAGGATCCGTCGGATAACGCAGCTGATTGGACTCGTCGCTTTTCTTCCTTTCATTCTTTCTTTTAGTTTGACTAGAGAGATCCGTAGTGATCTCGGTGGAAGCTCTCCCTTTGTCTCGACTGCATTTTTGCATCCCTTGCAGATTCATGCTTGAAGGAATAAAATGGAGACAAGAATCCCCCACTTAAACTTGAAGCCCCAAAGGCACTCGAGGACTCATTGACTCTGACTCTTTCGATCTAGTGTACTCTGTGGATGAGTCGAAATGCAGAGTAATAAACTACAGCTTTGTTTGATCGACAATGTCGCTAGTCGATAGAAGGATTTTCAAACTCTACCGTGTCACTGGCTGGAAAAGTTTCTGGAACTCTGATAGCATTCTCCTTTGCCTCCCGACAGTCCTCTGTAGGGCACTCAACACTTCAATCGTGAATTCTCAGTTGGAATCTTCTATCCAAACATATACCATATACCGGGCGGGAAGGACTAAATGCGTCAGTATGCTACCCGGAAAGAGGTATGTGGGAAGGAAGTTGCCTTTCGACTGATGTTCCAAAGGCTGTCGAATTGAGAGAGATAAAAATTCTGAGACGTCGGTTCTTTTCTCGATTTCTCGAAGGATGTCTAAGACATAGTATTTTTATCCTATCTCGCACAAGTGAGATGACTGTTTGTGTAGTAGCGACGGAGAAGTACCTTATCCCTCTAGTGGGGTGCATCTACTGAGAAAGCATCCAACTCAACATGTTCGATGCAAGATAAGACTGATCCTCTACGAGAGTATAGGTTTTTTACTTGTACGAACGGAGACTCACCTGATCGAGAGCTCATGACGAAAAGGAAAAAAAGAGTCGACGTAAGACTTCAGTAGCAATTGAGCTTTAGGCTACGACTCAGCATCCAACAGGATTCGAACTTGCAAATTCTCCTTTCGTCAGGCGGATCGCTTTCTCCATTTAGCCATGGATGCATCGCGAGTGAACTAGATTTTTTGGGTATTCCTTCTCGAGCTTCTATTTCCTCCGTTAAGGGGGATTCGGGAAAAGATGGAATAAGAAGACGTGCTTCCAGAACAAACAATATACGGGTGGTAAAGGGGGAGTTAGCAAAGTTGGACAAGATTGGAATGAGCATAGAAACATGTATGGATGTACCAGATCGACTAATGCTCCCAGGTTGATACGATGTATTCCACCAGTTGACTGGAGACTTTATTATTGGTATATCGATCGGTCCAGCACAAATTGAAATTGGAGCTGGTTCGATAGGAAGCTTTTGAAAACGTAGTGCACCCAGGTAAATAAGGAACAAGATGAATACAGAAGTTAAACGAGCATCCCACACCCGAAAGGTACCCCACATAGTTTTTCCCCAAAACCCCCCAGTCACTAAGGTAAACAAAGTCGAAAAAGCACTAATTTCTGTACTGGTTCTGGAGGAGCGAAGAAAAAGGGGATGTTTTGTTAATGGGAACAAGAAACTGCTTATGGCTATTGCGATATAAACCAATATACTCATCCGAGCCACAGGAAGATGTACATACAGAATACGAGAATTTCCACCTTGTTGAAGATCTAGTTGTGCTACCCAAAGACTTAAATGAATAGTCATCGTTGTTAAGGACAACCTAGATCCAATGAGAATTTTGGTGTAGCTTCTTGTCTTTGACATAATGAAAGAAGGTTGTAAGGAAGAAACAGATATGTGATAATTTTGTCCTTGCCTTGCTAGTGGAACAAGAAAGACATGGATGTATATTCAATATGTAAGAAAAGGATTTCGTGCCACGGAATGAATCGAGGAACTGAAGACGTTTTTCATTTTAATACCGACTACTGGTTGTTCCTACCATCAGAATTTTCCATTCTCTCTTCCCCCACTTTTGATATCTTTGCGCAATCAACTTCGCTCGAAAGTCGTGTGTCGGTCACAACGAGTGGGAACTCGAAGTACGATCTTTTTGAGATCGAGTGTGCATAGTGGCCTTCCCAACTAGAGGAACAAATTCATTGTTGATGAAGGCCATACATGCCTTCATGCAACCTAAGAAGCATGCTCTTACGCAAACTGAGATCTGATGATACTTCGACTATGTTCGGAGGCAAAACTTCTGCGTAATCGACCAGATTCTACCGAAGTAAACTCAGAAGCCATTCTCCATCGGGTCTCCTCACTTGTCTGCTTTCGTTGAGACTCGTCATAACTTATAATGACAAAGAGAAGAGTCAAACTTTCTCTTCTAGCAGTACCCACTGCAGTCGTCACCTTCTCTTGCATGTTTGTCGAATGAAAAAGATTGGCTCGTTGACTACCAGCGCATGCTGCATGACCCACGCATGTCGATTGAATTTTGACAGTGTAGCAGGAAAGAGGGACGTGCCTAGTCAGCCATTCATCATAGAACGTCATGCCTCGTCGTGATAAGCCGACGGGGGATGACGTTCCTAATGCCAAAAACTTTCTGTTGCGCTAGGGTGTGTGTGAGTAGAGCGGTAGTCGAAAGACCAACTGCTTATTTGACTGAAATACATACAGAGGAAGACGGCCCCGGAAGGATCACTCGGTAGCCAGCTGCCAATAGTCTAGCTCGTGGACTGACGAAGAAAATGAAATCTTAGTTCCACCGTCGGGAGGGATTGTGAACAAGATTCCCTGGTGAGATGATACCCCTCGACCGAACACCTCCAGTCTCATCACAATATCGCCTTCATGGCATCGCGTCTGTCCTTTCCTTTCCTCTCTGTCATGCTTTCTTTCTGTATTAGGTCTAGAATTCTTTTTGCTTGTTCTGGTTCAATGATGTCAGTTGTCGCATGCTTCAATTTGTTGATTTAGCTATCGCGTGGTCCGAGGTGGTTCTTCTTTAGCTTTCATTTGTCATATTTCTTTTGTTGATTTAGCTACCGTCATTTCTCTTTATTCTGTTCAGTGGTAGTTGTTGCTGTTGATGGTGATGTTTATGTTGTAGTCGCTTCAGTTGCAGCAACGTCATGCGTGCTACGGTTTACACTCGTCGCTATAACCTTCACTTCTTAGCTTTCGTATACGCTTCTCCCAAACTGTTGCATCAGGTGCTACAGCTTCTCAGCTTTCTCACGGTTCAGGATTGGGCTACTATTTTGGGTAAGTGACGAGCGGAGGGATTGAAGGAGGAAGGAAGGTTTCATCTATGAGCCATGTCACACTGAACTGCCTTATGAACTGTCGAGCTTACCAACGTTGACTTGCCTACCAACCGAGACAGGACTAAAGCTAGACGTAGGCTCTATATGCACTCTCTCTCCTCAACCCTATCTCAAAAACTTTCAGATGGTCCGAAGGACACGTCAGATAGTTCTGAAGTCCCCAATATGCAAGCGGTAGTCAGTATCAGCTGTCTCATTTGATCAATCTCATGTCCCACAAATGACAAAGGAGATTTTGATCTGATGCCTGTACCCAAAAGAGAAAGAGTTATTTGATCTCTCTATAGACAATCGATTGCCTTCTCTCTTTGCCCAGAAACCATCACTGATAGGAAAGCCGAAGGCCAGTTTAAATTTGGCACCGTCCATTTCGACATAATAGGCTTCTCATGGTATAACCGGAAGGACAACTAGATGTTCACTCACACTTTAGTAAAGGGAAGCCCTCATTCATATTTATTTTGACAAGCAGTCGAAGACCTCCACATTGGTTTTTTTTAGAAAATCTCGTATGTCACATCTATTCGTTGATGGCACGACGATCATTACAATTTGATGTTTTCCCTTCGACGAATTTCGGCTATGACCAATCCCCCACCGGGATGAATAGGCATAACATAACAAAGCTACCTGAAAAAAGGTGACGGTGCACTGTTGGATTGAAATCAACGAATTGCGTTTTGCCAGATTCGTCTGGAAAGACTCTCTGGATAAAGTCCAATATTGAGAATCTAAATAGACGATGCATACGTGGGCGGGAAGGGCCCCCCCTCTACTTCTTCATTCAGGAGGGGACTCACCTCATGACTTCCCATTGGGCAAGAGATGCACCGGAAACACGTACCCACTCATCAATCACGGTGTTCAGCTGTCTTGCACAGAAAGACCCCTATTGTTTAGAGGGGAATGTCGGCGCCCCATCTTTTGACTGTTGTCAACAAAGATTTTTCATGTTCGATTCTAATCTATGTTCGAACATTTCTGTGAATGCTATCCAATCTAAGTGGTCCTATTCAGGGTCCCATGCTAGGAAGCATTACTCTTCTTTTCATTCCAAATTCAAGAATACGACCGGTACGATTGATTGGTCTGTGCACTTCTCTTATTACTTTTTTGTATGCCCCTGCTCCTTGGATACAATTTGATCCTTCTACGGCCAAATCTCAATTTGTGGAAAGCCTTCGATGGCTTCCTTATGAAAACATCCATTTGTGTATGGGTATAGACGGCCTTTCATTATTCTTCGTGATATTGACCACATTTCTGATCCCTATTTGCATTTCAGTGAGTTGGTCTGGTATGAGAAGTTATGTGAAAGAGTATATTATAGCATCTCTAATTGGTGAATTTCTAATGATCGCCATGTCCTACATGCTGGATCCTCTACTATTCTATATTCTTCCGAAAAGCGTGCCAATCCCTATGTTGTGCGGAGTTGAGCATCTTCTATTCACTGGAATAAAGCTTTTCCTCTGCAGGGGCCGTCGTGCAATAAACCTCGTCATGGGCAGTCCTCCATCGTCATAAAGTAGTCAAAAGTTGACATCGTCCCTGCGAAGCTTTCGGGAAGAGGGGTAGTCTTGTGTGTAAGCATCGCATTTCTGGTCGAACCACCGAACCACACATCTTTTTTGGTGGGAGGTTACTCCGAGTAGTGGGTACCCCGTAGGACGTCGACCCGCGTACTTGGGTCTTATATGGATATGCAAGAAGGGGCGCTCCTAGGTGTGTGTAGGGGGTATATTTGTTTGCAAGAATGGATTCCTCATCAACATCAGGGGGGTGTGGACGCACTTGCGTGAATTCGGGGGAAGGCTACGACGGGCGCAACAACGAAAGGAAACTGTACCTGCCGAGGGATGGACGTAAACTCGTAATCCTCCGATGGTAGGGATAATCATCCAGGTCTTATTGTGAAACAAAAAAGCCGCCCCGTCACAGCAGGCAAGGATTCCTTTCCGATCCCTCTGTCGTCGCCGAGGAGCTCATTGGCGAGGAGACCATATGATGATGTTGCTAAAACAAATGAAGGTGCTGAGAAAGTCATTCAGTAGAATTCCAAAGAAAGACTTTCAGCAGTAGGTGGAGATCTATGGCCCCCTTTAAAAAATATGTGGTAGGGTAGTGCTCGAAAGAGGGTTCGAGAATAGGGTAGGGTCCTTTCCTAAAGATGAAGATCGACAAAAGGGGTGGGTCCCGTCTATGCATGCATCTCGATACGATGTTCCGGCCGGAATGATCAAACCTCTCTGAACCGCTCACATCACAGTAGTCGTAGTTGCATAAAGGCCATCAGTCGGGGGGTGACCAAGAAATTACGGCAATTACTTTCACAGATCTCTCTCTAGATATCAATAGATAGAGAGAGGAGAGAGAGAGAGAGAGAGAGATCTACTACGTGAGCAACCCGACTGTGCCATCACATGTGCTCTACAGGCCACACTCAATCTTTCTTCCCATTGAGCCCATTTTTTGTCTAGATGGAAGACGAGCAGGTTCGAAAGGCAGGATTTTTGATGGTCGGGCCCATACCCCCCGTTCGGCGGGATAGTGAGCGGTTCTTTCGAGCGGGAAGCAGGCCGGACCCTACTGGCGGGCATCCCCTCCCTGCAAGTAGCATTGTTCGCCACCACCTGAGAAGCAAAAGAATAGAGAGTTGGCAAATAGGCTGCAGGATACAAGCATAGTGGTTGGGAGACAAGGGCCGACAACGGAAGCTCGGGACGGAGCCGTATGATGCAGAAGTCTCACATACGGTTCCCTGAGAAGGGAGTGGCTACCCACTGGAACTTCAACCAACAATCACCACCGGTCAATTTTTCTTTGGGGCCACCCCGTAGTCTACCATTATTATAGGGGTATGGGGTTAGAGACAAAGAAATATCAAGGAAGCATATTAGTTTTTTCTATATACTTCACTTGGATCCGTTTTTATGCTATTAGCTATTCCGTTGATTCTTCTCCAAATAGGAACCACCAATTTACAAATCTTATTAACCACAGAATTTAGTGAGCGGCGCCAAATCTTTCTATGGATTGTTTCTTTCGCCTCTTTTGCCGTCAAAGTGCCTATGGTACCATTTCATATTTTGTTACCTGAAGCCCATGTAGAGGCACCTACGGCTAGATCCATCATCTTGGCAGGAATTCCTTTAAAATTGGAAACCTACGGGTTTTTAAGATTTTCAATACCCATGTTTCCCGAAGTGACACTTCGTTCTACTCCTTTCATTTATACTCCAAGCGCTATTGCTTTAATATATACTCCCTCAACCACTTCAAGACAAATCGATCTTAAGAAGATCATTGCCTACTCCCCAGTGGCCCATATGAATCTGGTGACTATTGGTATGTCTAGTTGGGTGGCGGCCGTTTGGTCACCTATTGTTGAGTTATGAACACACAAGCGATGGTCAAAACATGTGGTCGGGCGTGTGACCGATCAACCTACTAACAACGGGGGAGAAAACATAGCATGTTGCAACAAAAGCATCAATTCAAGGTTTCAGCAAAACACTGCCGTCTGTTCCAAAAACAAAATCCCTGGGGGACCTGGGACGGGAGTGGGGTACGGCCCTACTCGCAAACAGTAGCAGCACCGGCTCGATGAATCGAATCTTTCTATTGGTTTTCCCGTGAATGATGAATTGTTAGGCACGGCGAAGCGAGCTCTTCGGGATGTTTTGCTTGCTTCTTTCGTCATTGTATTGTGGCGGCTATTATGGCGCGACGGAAATAAATGAAAAATGCGAGATGAACGTTTTTTATTTTTAAATCAATTTCTCGATGGCCTGATTTGTTCATCTCAATCGAAAGAGTCAGAATGTTCCGAGAAGAAGGAATCTATCAATAAAAAAGGGAAACCCCTATTTCTATCGGAGGATGAGACAAGATATCGGTATATTCTGGATCCATCAGAAAGCAATCTACCTGTATCTGATAGAATCTGCATCGTATGTAGAGTGCCTGACGCACTTTTTTGGCTGGATAAGAGAACGTCATTCATTGGTCCAATGCATTGGGCTCATCTCATGGAGTGAAAAGAAAAATGTAGTTGTGTTGTTGTTGTTCGCCGCCTCGACGCATTCCCTGGCATCTCCCACACAAAAAGAAAGAGCGCAGAGCCCCGGTCCAACCTATTGCTCTGCTAATGTAAAGCAAGGAGTTGAGCCTGAACTGGTGAACCGAAGTCACTTTTATAATCACACTTCCTACAGCGGAAACGTGTCCAGTCCAGCAGGAACGCACAGCACAAACGGACGTGAGTTGCTATACAGAGTCCCCCGCTGGCCATCGGGGACCGAGTAGTGATAGCCATGATCTGCAGGGGAAGAGATCACTCATTCTTCTATTGGGGACAGGTGCACGAACGACAACTCCAAACATCACACATCAACCGCCTACCTACCGTTTAGGTGGCACCGGCGAGATCTAGCTGACGATAAGGAACTTCATGTCGCGGCTGCTCCACTTTGCTGCGGTCTCTTCAAACTGAACTTCGTTGCCTTCCTGCGCGGGAAGCGAATGGGCGCTATGCCGTGGATCAGTTTTGGGGTGGGGGTAGAGAGAGACAGACCATGACAAATGATTCATTTGGATCGACGAGCCATTTCGTGATTGAATGTAATGTCTGTCGGAACATATCTATTAAGTGTTTATAGGAAGGGCCATATATGCACTTTTTATGGCATGATGTCATCGCGCCGAGAAGCCACATATCATCTGCGCTCACTATGTGAGATTCCTGTTGGATCAGACATAGCGAAAAGGACTCTGACGCCTTCGCACAAGCAAGCATGAGAGAAGCAAGCAAAGGCCGAAGCTTTGCCAAAAGCGACGACAAGGAAGCGGAATTGTCGTAGAAGCGGGGGTTCCCCTAACCTACTACAATACAATAGTCACGACCATGAAAAATAAATGCCCTTTTTCCGAGCCTCCACTGACGGGCTGCTCGCCCCCTACTCTTCAGATGAGTGACTCAAAAGAAAGGTGAAGAGGGTTTGTTTGGCAACAAGTGGATGGCCTCTATCATAGTTGCGATGGCTTTTTTCGTAAAGCGCCGTCCCCCCTGTTGACGTAGCAAACTAGAGGCAGCTTTCGATTTCAGGACGGGAGGCTGTTCACTATAATCCCTCAGCACTATCATCAGATTGAACGGCAAAAAATATTCCCAGTCAATGTTCAATCTCTGACGGTGGGTTTCAGCTGAGGAGGGAATAGTGTTCATGCCAAAAGGGAAAAAAAAGCTAGGGATTCGAGAGTTCGCTTCTTTTCTTAGGCCGGAGAAGGGCAACTACTGATTGATCGCTGTCTGGTTGTTTGATTTGTTTTCAATTTCATACAATACAAATTACAACTACACCGATAGCGGAAGGGCCACTCACTACAGAATCCCAAAGTAGCCGGGACGTCACCATAAAAATGTATCGTAGAGTATCCCCGTCGGTTGAAACAAACCGTCATGGTCACGACATGTTATTTATATTGATTGAGTTTACGGGATTCCATCGCCATGGAATCCATCCATAAATCGTCACCCCGGTGACCTTTGTCACCAAAGCATCACGACTCCGACAGGTTACCCATCATCTCATCTCTAGTGGATGCCCAACAAAATCGGAGCATGTAGGCTCTTTCCGGATAAACCCACTACATAAGCCACAGGCAGAGAAAGCTCGAAGAGCTTCCCTTCATTCACTTCGCGGGAGTCACACACAGCACATAGCCATACTACCTGCCGGGACCTTCGCTCCGAGGGACCGTAGAACGGAAAGTGCCTTCCAAACAACTCGACAGAAGGGAAGGGGCCTATGTATTTGCGTGACCTCTACAGATTTGACTCTACCTACACTCGGAGCCAATCCCCTAGCGGTCCTGCCATCACGCTGCAGAACGAGAGCTCGTGTGGAACCATCGGATTTCTAGCGGGAAAGCGGTGGAACATAACAAACTAACTCTCCCTATGGTCGTGTAACATAGGGGCCTACGCTATGGGGAACTCAGCCAAAATATGACACTTGAAAGGCCTGGCACGCACAATCTGGTAGGTACGAGCCCATCATTGCACTTCGGATAGCCGTCCATAGCATCATGATGGAGCACCTGCCTTTCGAGGTACCACTGTCGGTACGGTTGTTTATTTGTGTTGTTAGTTGGTCTTTCTCAATGTGGTGTATAGAACGAAAAACCATTCATCTACGATGATAGGGCAAAGCCGTTCACATGAAAGAAGAGAAGAAAGGATTTCTTCTCTTCTTTCGGTTGGGCGCATTTATTGACAATTCTCCAGGATCACAAGTAGAACGCTAACACGACGGGTGGGAAAGTTGTGAGCGGAGCGCCAAATAGAAAGAAACAAGCAGGGGAGAGTAAACGTGTTGCCTACGCTTGCTCTTTGACGTGCTACGACAACCCTAGTTTGACATGACAGCTATGGGAGGGATAGCGTTTTTAAGCTAGCTACGTTTTGTAGTGCACATACTCTTCTGTGGAGTCGCACGGAGTGAGCTGTCATCTTCCCTCCAATGACGGGATCCCCTCTTGTCGTTTCGGTCTGACAACGACCCTTCTCTTGTCGTTCTAAGACTTCCGTCTGTGGTGTGGTCCAACCCATGGCGGAGAGAACTCATGCCCCCATTGCTCAGTGCTCCCTACAGCTTTGCTGGGCTTTACCCATGTGGACACGGGCTTCAAAATCTATAAGAGAATAAGAAGTTATCTCTGGAAAAGAAAATGCAAACTGCATGGAGTTTGTTTTCTGCCGCCATTGGGTGGCTGGCGAGGAAACATAGCCTAGCCCCCTCTCAAAAATCAGGGATCCAACAAGCACTTGCTGCAGAGGGGGGCCCACGATGCACCCGGCCCGCCCCCTTTGTCATTCTGTAAAGCCGACCTCTTTTTTGCTAGTACTAACACAGTGCACACGTAGATAAGGAAAGCAAAATCCCAGTGGGGGGAGGTGGGGCCCAGTGCCTTTTGACAACCTAAACTCCCCCATTTGTCAGCCGTGGGGAACTACTACCGTCTATGTCTGAGGCAGGGGGAGGGGAAAACGTCGGGCCTACCTATCCCGATAGGACCCTATAGATGGGAGCAGTTGAGAGGTTCCAACCGACGCCGAAGGGCAGAACTTCTGTACATGATCGTAGTATGTCTTGCCGTCTCATCCTCGCAACATCGAAGAGTACCAATGCACTATGTTTCGGTTCACTGATAAGGAAGATAGAGTTGGGGTGGGGGTCTACGATGTGATACTATAAACAATATTACTTGGGGAGAAAGATGCGCAACTCAAAACGGAAGCAGGAACAGTGTTGTACAAAATTTTGGGGCTTACAAATCTCTGAGACTACCATCACTCCGACAAAGCAGGACAACCAAAAAAGAAGTTGATTCTGAAAGCCTTATGATACGTGATAACTATCTTGTACGGTTCGGGGGTAATCGGCGTACTCCGATCAGTGGGGGGAATATGTTGACTCTATCGAACATACGGAATTGGAGGTATCATTCCACTGATGTCAAGTCATGGACTGGTTTCTCTAGCCTTTTTTCTATGTGTTTGTGTTCTATATGACCGACATAAGACTCGACATTCCCGATATTATGGAGGTTCAGTGAGCAGCATGCCGAATCTCTCTACCATTTCCTTCTCTCCACTTTGGCCAATATGAGTTCACCTGGTATGGGAAGCTTTATAGGAGAATTTCCAATCTCAGTAGGAGCTTTCCAAAGAAATAGCTTAGTAGCCACCTCCGCAGCGCTTGGGATGATTTTAGGCGCGGCGTATTCCCTTTGGCTATATAATCGTGCGGTTTTTGGGAATTTCAAACCCAATTTCCTCCATAAATTCTCTGATCCAAATGGCAAAGAAGTTTCCATATTTCTACCTTTTATTGTTGGAGGGGTGACCATCCGTTGAACTACCAAAAAGGGTAAATCAATGTGATCATGACATTGTAGGTGCTTGCGATGGGACGGATGCTACTTCCCTCATCAGTGATGGGTGGCATAGCCCATAGCAGAAGTCCCCTTCTGTCGATCAATTTCGGCTATTACCCTAGAGGGGCCTGGGTGGGACCGAGAGAAAGAAAGGACGGGGGGCAACCATGCATGGCACTTCTCGACCGTGTCTCCGAGGGAAAGTTGAACGAGCAACTCATGAATGTAGCCGGGTCGGACGAGCCAATAACTCGAACGCGTGCGGTCAATTTTTTGAGCAAGAATCACAACTTCCTCTTACCTTCATCATGATACGGACTCCAAGTTCTTATGGCAGAGCACGAGGAGTTTTCGTCAAATATGATGATGGGAATGGAAACCAGAAGCACGCCGGGGTCTTCGTGGTCCGAGATAAGATGTCATATATGAGTCACAGTGACGAAAAGCATGAGACTTTTTGGCAATACCGGTGAACCAGATAGCCGCAGCGATGGAATTTGGGACGGAGGACTCGTAATATCTCTATAGATCTGGCAAAAGAGAAAGACCCCATGAAGTCAGGGGCTGACCACTAAGCTCACTGGCCTTGCACGGCAGGCCAGAGTGGGTGCGAGTAGTAGCTGCCATAGCTTATGGCTAGAACAATAGGAGGGGGCCCTGGTAGAGAGAACAGTGATGGAGGAAGACCACTCTGCCCGTGTCTGCGGGTGGCAGGAGCTGTGGACAACGTGCGTCGGTAGGTCAACAGCCCAGTGAATTGGGAGGGGCACTCAATGAAAGGGGGCACACTGAGCAAGTACAAGAAATTGGCCCCGCTCTGCTTTCGTAAAAAAAAAGGTCGAACCAAAGGACCTATGGAAGTCGGGGCTTGTCCCCGGTCAATCTCATGATCAAACAATAGGGGACCATAGCACTGGCCCTTTTTTTTCAATGACAATAGGGGAAATGATGGTATTGTTCCCTACCGAGACAACGGACACTCTCAATGGATACTCCACGCGTTGGGCATACCATACCTCTTCCGTGCGTCTTTCTCGTGGCGGGAACAGAACAATAGGGAAAGACCCGGCCAATCCGCCCAGGGCTTAAGGGCGAGTCATACGAGAGTGAGTCGAATCTATTGCCATTCGTCGGATTGGTTTGGGCCCCTCTCGATCATCTTTCGTATGACAGAAAAGGCGAAAGAGTCTAAATCAATGGACATTAATGAACCATCATTGATGGACGTTGCACATGACATGATCAATTTGACTCGATGGTCTGGTGCAGAGAGAAGTAGCATACTCTCCGTCGGGTGAAGGTGCCAGGGCAGGGCTTTTTCATAGTAATAGTGGGCGGGTCTCATGAGATCAGAGATATGTCGGCCGTCGGAATCAAATGAAGGTCGAAGGACCATTCGATTCATTGATGGGGGACGGCTCGGACTATTTGTTTGGTCAATCACCGGACGGCAGGAGGGCAGGAACCACTATGGATGACACCTCCCAGTCTTGATTCTTTTGCATAGTCCGGGGGTTGGCTCTGCAGGCGCCCTTGCTTGGCGCTATTCCCGAACCAAGAAGCGGACGGGCAGGCCGGGCCTGAATTCAAAGAGGACTAGACTCCTCTTTGTTTCAGCTACTCTCATGCACGCAGACCAGAAGATCACAGTTGTCCTAGACTGGACAAGTATGTGGAGATCTTTATGGGACCAGGGAGGGAGTCTCAATCGATCTTTTCTAGGATTCCAACTCATGCCATGCATAGAGATCTTTCTGTTGATAGAGTGGAGGGCTTGGCTCCCCCGACACATCAAAGGTTAGGTTACTACCTACCTCTACGGAATAGGTGTACATCTGTGCCACCCGGAGGTCATATAGATCAGAACTCGTAGCGCGTTGAATGAAACCCTATCCACAGCTACAACTATCGGCGCTTCAGACGGGTTTTAGATTCGAAGGGCGCTATTAGGGTGTGATGCCCCGAATTTGTACTTGACGTAGTGCTCCCATTGCCGTCCAACAAAATAAAAGGCGCGACCATCCCCCCTTCCCCTATTTCTGCATTTCATTCTGTATTTGGGCCACCTCATGAAAAATGAGAGGCCTCATCGATTCTAAGTAACTACGAAAGGGGTCAGTCAATAGTAGAGATATTTCTTTCCCGGGTCTCCTTTCGAAGGAAAGCCTTCACATTCGTAATTCGGTAGGGCCGGACGGCTTTGTTTACCCTAGTTTGGCAAATCGCATCCCCGCGCCATCCCGTCACTGCTCTCGCGAAGTCTTTGCAATGGCTGGGAAACCAGCCTACGAAGCGAAGCCTATTGCCACACCGACCATCAAATACGAGATTGGGACCCTCCTCGACATCTTTGATGGAATGGCCCAGCCCAATAGACAGAAGGTGGAAGTACGTGATGTGTTCCATTTGTACAAATCGTGAACATGCCACACACGACTGGACGTAGAGCCAAAATATGAACTGGCGGACCGGGCCAGGCACAGGTGTATGATCCTAAAAGTAGAGTCTTGATCAGCCTAGTGCACCAACTACGTGGTACGATGGGCACTCAAAGACCTGGCGAATGATGACTCACTCCATTGGACGAGCGCTTGTATTATATGGGAACAGAGGTCTGGAAACAATCCGTCATGATTGTTGATATCCGGTGACGTGTAATGACGAATAAAAGTCTAGGTTGGTTGGTAAGCCTAGTGATAGGAGACTATCTAGTGTCGGTTCGGAGAGCACGTCATTGGGTTAAAGATTTGTTTTTTGCAAAATATTATGGCCTACATGCTGAACTATTGACCCTACTTGTTTGGATGGGTGTTTACCCCAAAGTGTTCCTGGACTGCATGCATACATCTGTAAGTAACTTAGCAACATGGCAAATTTTATTGAGAGGAATCAACAAAGAAAAGAAAAACTGGTCGTCACTCTGTGATGTATTTGAGAGATTGTCCTTAGGTCCACATGAATTTGTGGAGGTGTTTGCATGTCTGCGGCCCTCTTTACTATTCTGTCAAGAGTTAAGATTGCTCCACCTGATGTCGAACGAAAAGGAGGAATTGGAAATGAAACAAAACAGACAGGGGGAGCCAGAACAGACACTTCCGGTATTGTTGCTTACTCTCCTATTTCGAAGAAGGCTCTTTGGCAGATTATTTAGATCTGGATAGAGTCATGCTCGCTGTCTACTAAATGAGCCTTCCTTTGATCGATAGATCAAGCCACTCGGCCCCTCTCTTTCTTCTGGAAGTCGACGTAAAGTGGACTCGACATTGCAGGAAGTGAACAGCCCAACCTCTTGATGCTTCTACATGCTTGTTTTGTTGAAGCTTTGCTTCCCCGGAGTCCAAGAAACACAACGCACAATTTGCAATAAGAGGAAAAAGCTTATCTTTGATAACGGTCATAGGGAGGGTTCAGAAAGGATCTGATCATAGATAGAGACTGAAGCAGTGTGCGGTGGTAGGGACAGATGTAGCCAAGTGGATCAAGGCAGTGGATTGTGAATCCACCACACGCGGGTTCAATCCCCATCGTTCTCCTATAAATAAATGGACCATTTGTTACGGAGACACAAGACAAACCTTTCCTATCGTCAAAGAATTTTTTCTATGACGAGTCAATTCATTTCGAGGCTTTCAAACGCATCCGACACCCTCAGTATCTGATTGAAAATCTTCATCATAGATTTGCGTCACCTACTTGCTGAAAGCACACATGGAATGGTCGATCATTCATTGATTGAAGTGTTTTCTTTTGACTTACGGAGAAGCCATCACACTTTTGAGTTCATAATGAAACCCTCGGATGAAGAGAAAATCTGCCAATCAATTATCATAGGCGGTCGGGTGAGGCTGAAGTCTCGAATTCCCTACCTGCTAATGAAGAAGCAGTGGACGCAAAAAGGGAGAGTGAGGTTGGTCTAGGCGGAGACCAATATAGGCTCTGGAGGCTATTAGGATGCAAGCACGCCCAGCGAGAAAGGCTCTGGGAGTTTCACTCATTGAAGTACCGACATTCCTTCCATCGGTAAATGCATATCGGAGGAGTGGGTGATCCTTTTTTGATCACCGATTGGGCTGTCCATTTCACCAGAATAGTTATCTTTCTTGAAACGCGACGTCGACGGTCAATCAAAGAAACCGACGAAAGATGCTACTAAACATAAATACCATTTGACACTAAAAAAGAAAGCCTAAAAATGATAGGGAATACAATGCACGGAGTTCTCACGTCGGCGAAGTTGATAAGCAGACACTGTGAAAAGCCGTGCGCATGAGGCAAGCATATGACACCAAATCTTTCAGAATCATATCCGTCAGACGGTCAGGAGCTCAATCAAAATGGTACCAACGTCACCTCTCAGCCTGCCCGTCATCCTTCATGGCTGGTGAAACTCGTCGGACAAATAGGACTTGTCTTTCATGTAGGCTCTCTTTCACTATTCCAACGATCTACGGAAGTCTTCACACAGATGACCCGATAGTTTTGCAAATACCACAGAACTCTCTTTCACACCATCAAAAGAGTGCTTCGTGTTCAAGGCAAGAAATGATTAAGAACAATGAGGTTACCCTCAATGATTCAGAAGAAGTGACCACAATAGTTGCACCAGTGTTCATGGGCTTTAATGAAGAGGTGCACTCCTCAATAAAAATGGAATCTCACTCCAATCTTTTCATCTTAGAATTTGAAGTCATAAGTTTAGACTCAGAGTTCATCGAAGAGGTGTTGATACCGAATCCTTTCCATTTCTTTGATGCACCATATGCGGAGTCGATTGTCGGAAGGAATATGCCGATTTTGAGATTACTACTTTACCGCACATGACTTTTTCACGAAGTCTGCTTCCACAGTTGTGTCGACAGATGAGTTTCCCACCATCACGTCCCAACCTTCATCACTTCTCGACTTTCTTTTGTGCCAAAGACTGATGACTAGTGGAAAGACTCCTGGTCAACATGAGGATGACTATACTTTTCTTCTGGTAAAATGGACAAGAAGAGCAAGTCTCTGTCCAACTACTCGGAACTGGAGGGGAATGATAGGTGATAGGCCAATAGGAAGCATCGCTATGGTCTAGTTCGGGTGGGCCTAGAAAGCGCGATGGATATGATCTACTTGTTATCAGCCAATGCATCTTCATTGCTACCCGATTTTGACAATACTGATGTCGATGAGATGACCATCGGGCACAAACAACTATCAACTATTTGCTTGCTTCAATGTAAACTCACTGCATAGCCTTCGTACTTTTTTGTGGACTGTATATTTTCTGAAAATGATGGTGAAAGACCCGGCCGATCCGCCCAGGGCTTGAGGGCGAGTCAATAGGGCACAGAACAATAGAGTTGATCTTCCACTCTCGATTCGTGAGTGGTCGACTCTTTTTTTCCTTCGACCCGACGTCGGTTCGTGATACGCGACACAGAAGATGTCGCCCTCTGATCGACGATATTGAAATTAATCTAGAAGAGTTGATCTTCCACTTCCTCTCGGTAATGGGGTTTGGGAAAGGGTACCTCTACTTCGGAACCAATGTCGCCCCATAAACCTGCCATTGTCACCAGGGAGAGGAGAACGACCCGATCATGCGAGTACTGACAGACAAACCCACTGGACAAGCATCTTCGATGGGGATCAATTCCTGCTACAAATGCCATCATCGCTTTCGTTCATTTGGCTGACGACCACACCGCACTACTTTTTTTTGGGCGAAAGCTTCCCATTCCAGGTACTTCTGCCCTGATTATGGCCCTTCTATTCATCAAATTCAAAAAATGAACTAGGCAATCCTCTTTCTCCTCCTTTCATCGGAAGGAACTACTTCTTCCTGTGGATCAGTACGTACATAGGTTTATTGTCTTCGTCATCGAGATGGAGGTATAGGGGCTCTCATTTCACCAGAATGTTGAAGTTGCACAGGGCAAAGAGTCGGTGGTGGAATGCTCCCATCATCACTTGTTGAGTGCTCTTGACAATCATCCATCTAGTGAGCGTATCCGTATCCATACTCGTCCAAAGAATGAGGATGCGGCAGCCAGTGAGGAACGGTATATGTTTAGTGGAGGTTAGGAGTCCTTTCAATGGGGAGGATTACTTGCGTGGGCAGAGTCCAAAAATTGAACACTCAGGGGAGAGCTATCTGCACATGTAAAAGCACTCACTGAAGAGGTGTGAAATGTCATCATCTTCAACAACCACACGAAAGAGAACATGAAAAAAGTTCTCAAAATCTCGAGCGCTTGCCATAAACAAGTATGGGTGGTCGTTTGTCATGGGAAGTCTATATCAGATGCTTCACTACAATGTCTATCCTTGTCAGCTCGCTTCCGTCATCCTTTCGAAAGGGAGGGACGAAGAAGAGGTCATCCACCTAGAATGAACGGGGATTCACTCTTTTTCCATATGCCCTGACAATGACGAGCCCGATATATATCGACGATGTTGTAATGCATTCATTCGCCACTTGTCTGGAGCTTCCAATTCTGCAAGTCCTGTCTACGCATAATTGGGGGAATCCATTGGGGCATCGCGGGGCACTTCCCATCTCAACGAGGGTAACTCAATTTCAATTGGTAAAAGAGCTACGGCACCATAAAAAATAAGAAAGAGTAGTCCACATTGACATTCAGAAAGACGTGCCGTAGGCCCACACAGCAAGCGATAGTTTTTCATGCCAGTCTCTTTGTGATTCATTCACAGTGCGACTGAGAATCCTGATCAAAATCTTGTTCACTACTTCCACCTGCTCGTTCATCTGGGAGTTGTATGGTGACGAAAAATATTGCTTTATTATTTACTTGTGGAGGAGATCCTTCACAGGTTGGCTGATGAATTGGGATGGTGAGGAGACTTTGTTTTAGGAATACCAACCGAGAGATGATGTTCTCTTGAATGAATGCCGCGAAAAATCCGCTTGCTGCTTCCCAACATAGCTCGCGTCTAAAGGAATCACCTCAGAACACTTCTACTCATCCCGCACTCTTCATTACTCATCTCTACCCATCTTGTCACTCATCTCTCACCCCACCCTTCCCCGAATCACTCCTGCTCTTCCATCCATTTATGAATACCATCCCATAAATGGAGTTGCTGTCTATCCTAGCTAGTGAAGTAGGCTTTCCCTCCTTTAGTTTGACTAGTTCCGGAAGTTCAAACTCAACAAGAAACTGATATCCAGTGCAATGCAAACAACTGTTGAGGGGGAAGTCTTTGCTTCGGTGAATTGCTTTTTTCCTTTTTTTTGTTGAATTCTCTTTGGTAGAATTGTTGTACATGATGATGAAAAAAATGATCGTTTTTCTTTTTTATGAAAATAAAAAAAGAAAAGAATTCGACGTTAAGAGAAGAGGGTAAATCAGAACAAAATCAGAATGAAAATCGATGATATATGAAAAATCTTGAATGACAAAAGATCTCAGATAAAGAGAAAGCAAAGTACCTATCACCCAACCATCTCGAGAATGAGAGCTCGACTGATCGATGACTACCGGACCGGGATCGATCGTTTCGACTAGGAAGGAGATAAATAAATGAAAGAAAGTTATTTGATTCCCGATGAGCAGATGAGTCGTCGACCTTTTTCCACAGATCAAACAACGAAAGACCGATCCAGATTCACCTCAGCGATTGACCCGTCAACCGGAGATCGTTACAAATAGAGGACCGGGCAGTTTAGGTAGAAATTTGACAATTGAGAATTCCCAACTTTCCTTCGCCAATCAAGCGCTGGGTGTACTACTGATTGATTCCAGACCCCTGTCAACCAAGGAGTATGATGTATAGGAGACAAGGGAAAGCAAGCAAAGTGAATTCCAATGATTCGAGTCTGGATAGCCCACTGAGCTAAGCAGCAGAAGTTGGACCTGACAGCGATGACGCTTGTTAGCCGATTCCCATCCTCGACGAGATTTTTTCTTCTATGACGGATGAAATACAACCTCGAGCTATAGTAGTCGAGCCCTATGAGAGCTGACGCTTCTCTTTTGGCTTGACGAAAGATGGTCATAAAAACGAAAACTTTCATCAGCCTGGCCAGATCAGACCAGGTGACATACTCCATATGAGTGGCCAATCCTAATTGCTGAGGAAGATATAGAGAGAGATTTTGATTCAAATGAAGTCGCAGGCCATATTGGAATGAGATGGGAGGTAAGCCGCTTCACCTCCGTCTGCCGATAGCCTTTTTTCTTCTGTCTATTGCCGCTTCTAGACATGGGAAAAATGATTTGAATGAATGAGGTACTGCTAACCAGAATAGAGAGATATTCCCAATTTCACGAGCAGAGCCAGAGTAAGCGGATTGGCTTCCTCAAATCCAGATGAGCTCAGAGCCATAACCTATGCGTACCAGAGCTCTTGTACATTTTCGACGCTTACTTCTCCGACGATCTAGTCTAACAAAAAAGGCCTATTTGAGAGACGTCATTTGTCAGTAGGAGACCCCAAAAAAGAGCATCGAAGAGGCACTATAAACATGAGGAGGGCATAGATCCAACACATACATATGCGCAAAATGTTGCGACGGCTCCAACCTTTTTGTTGGGATCTTTTTGAGAGATACAGAATTTTTTCATATTCTATATTCCCTATGTGCCATAGCCGTTCACTTTCATTCCTTCACGGAAGACTAGAATACATCAATTGCATTGAGGTTGTGATAGCGCATTGAAATTGGATACGTTAGCATAGAAATGAAAGGTGCCTTATTGAGAGTTCTGACTGGCGGGACCCCCGGAGGGGTTTGAAGGTGAAAAACTATAGGGTTGACGCTTCAAAATGGCTGCGCGGAGAGCAAAGCCGTTGCAAAAAAATGATGTACCGTATTTGGAGAATGATATGCTATGCTATTGTCTTCATTTCTGAAGTACCGATGGAGATTGCGTCAAACCCTTGGTTTCCGGATTCCACCACATATGATGATGAAAGCGAATCGAGACATTCTGTTGATGGCTAGTAAAGCTTCATGTCCTGATGACCTTATAAACTCATCAGTCCTCCTTTGGTCCACTCCAGCCGAACAAATAACTAGTGCCTCTACATTGAGTCGAGCCTTTGATGCTTCCACTCCCTCTCTCACGCATGAACCGAAGCTTTCCCTCATCGAGTTTATCTTCGTCTAGGAAGATTTTCTCTTTCTTTCCTGACGGCCCTTCCGGCTTTGTTGGCGTACTTTTGTAAATCCATTCAATGGGAGGGAGGGGGGATCCTACTACATTGGGGGCATCGTTGCTTGTGCAATCCTGTCGAGTGATGGTCGAACAATTTAATAGACTTTGGCTATTGTTTGCATTCTTTTTGCTTATTGCCTGTCACCTGGTATTCAAATGTCGATGTGAGTAATACATGGTATTTTTCAGACCATTTTACTATGCCCGGAACTATTTTGATGATATTGTATTGTTGGTACGTCGACTATCTCTCTCGTCTGCTACCTTTCCCATTCCTGATGGCTTCCTTTGGTCAAAGGTCCATTACTGACCGCACAATCTGGCAGATTGATGCTTCAGCCAGGATATCTATGGAAGGCAACCTCAAATGTCGGGCCATGTCTCACGTTGTTTGTTGGCCTCCATCATCATCAATCTCTATGATGATGTTTGGGCTTTGAAACCTACTGACGCCATTCCTTATTTGCTGATTCAGTGACATAGATCAATGCTGACCTGACTCCATTCGTTGCAGATAAGACTTTCGGAGTATTTTATGCGAAGGGAGTTGCGAGATAACATGGTAGATTCAGTCCAGTAGTGTCAATAGTCTTGAAAAGGGTGCCATAGCTTTTTCTTTCTACACCTGCATCTTCTACTTGACGCTTTTTCCATGACGACGGTTCCAAAGGAAAAACGACTGCCTTTCTCACCAGTGGGCAAGTCTGATTGATCCAATCATGATGAATGATGTCGACCCCATCTTTTGTGTCGTACTCAACTCTGATTCTCCCACTATGAGAGCTGATCCAGGGTCCCGTCCGGCTACTGAATTTACGAAAACCTGTCTTTTCGACTCAATGTATTGCCCTATCGGGACTAGGATCCGACAAGGAAGTGACAGAGGGAACACCAAATATAAGTGCATACCATTACCCCAATCCAATGGACTATGTCATACAGGGAACAACTCATGGAGGTTGGGACAAAAAGAAAGCTGGTTTTGCTTCTGCTTCCTTCCCCAAACTCTTTCGTCAGTCTCTCGTCAGGTGTAGGTTGACGTTCCCTCATTCTGACTTGACTTCTCCTATCGGGGGACGAAAAGATGATCGTGACGTCGATGTAAGGGAGTAGACAACTCCTGTTTCTGGCTGGACTTCAATGAATAAGTGTTATTTCGGTTCCTGACTTTGGCCCAACCTGACCAGACCTTCTCTTGTTCCCCGACCAGTTTGCTTGCTCCCTCGAAGAGTCAAGCAAAAGTAGCTAGTTTAGGAGGAAGAGGACACTAGGAGCTCTTCAGCCTCACTTGTTGGAGACTAAACTACCGGAATGTTAGCTCGTGTTACTTGCTGATCGATGGGAACAACCGGTAATTTTCACTTACTCTCAGCATAGAAGGAAGAAGATTGAAAATCAAATGTCACATAACAAACAAATTGTCGAAAGTCCTACGTCATGGGCTGACTTGGCCCAGGAAACGATGGTTGTATTTGACTTGTAGGGCTCGGATAGCTGCTACTCTATCGAAAGATGAGGTCCAGTGGAAGAGGCAGGTCGAGCAAGGAGTACTCATCTCAGGCGCGTCGCTTGACATCTCTCTGTCGAATCTGAAATCTGACATTGATTTTGTCTCCATTGTAGGAAAGGAGGAAGCTGGATCTTTATCCCGCTCTACCGGTGGAGGAAAGGTATAATTTCGTGGAAAGATAAGAAAAAGAAAGGGGATCTCGCGTCACTGAAAAAGAATGGAAAGAGCTAGAAAGAGGCATCGACTAGCTAGTTCGGGAAGCACCACGAAAAAAGGTAAAAGAAAAAAGAATGGATCGCATTCAACAAAGGATCGCTCAAAACTGGAAGGATCGATCAGTTCCGGGTGAGGCTGTCCCGTCAGGGAAGGAAAGAAGGCGCAGACACCGACCCATGGGATAAAGCCTGTGTTTTCATTTTGTTTAACACTTTCCTGTCGAAATCTGAGTTGGATTCCATCAACGTCATGATGATTCACGGAAACTGTCTTCCCATCCACTGTCGATGGTCAGATCGAAGCAAAACGTTTTCTTTCCTCTTCCTATCAGAAAATGACGAACTTGCCATCCCACCTCTCTCTATTGGGCTCCACTTGTACGTTACCCTTCCTCCTTCTTTCCACAACAGAGACTCGTCACTTCTGAAGAGCGGCTGTAATGGAGATCCGGAGATGGAAGATACATAGAAGATGACTCGACCTCTGAAGATGTTGGAACTACTTATGGCCTTCCGAACAGTTCATCGGAGCTAGTGAAAACAGGGAACTCCCTATCTCATAGTTTCGAAGATTGTCGGTCCCTACCTCAACATTCCAAAATGTGAAAATTTGATGAGAAGATTTATCGGATACCCATTCCATAGAGGTCGACCGTCGAAGTGACGCCTCCGTATTCCATCCCCTATTTGAATGCAAAGTGTTGAGATATTCGGGCTTTCCAACTGACAAACCCCCTGGAGCTTCGGAAACGCCCATGAAGTATTCCTTCTTCGACCTGTTGAAAACCCAGCCACAAGACTAAAGATGAAAGCTGCGACGAATTTACTATACGAGATGAGGGATTCCATCGCCTTCTGTTGGTGAAGGTAGTGCATATAAGCATGGAGGGGGGGGGGTTCCAAAACTCTCTGCATTCAATGATCGAGCCCACAACCTGCCCCCAGTACCGAAAAGAGATGTGCGGTAACTAATGCTGAAACCCGAACAACTCCTTTGCAAATCCATATGCAAATCCAGTACAGTAGTGAGGGTTGACTTCTACTTGTTGCGAGGTCAATGGAAGAATGAGATGGAGTGACAGTCTCTCTCATCATAGCATATAATGACGAAGGCTGATTCATTCAATCGGATAATCAATTACTTCTTAGGGGTAGCCAAGATAACAAAGTCGAGCTTGCCCAGTAGTGCCATCTTTGGTCGGGTTGAAGCAACGTCGTGAATGAAAATTTCCTGAAAGAAAGCCTCCATTTTGCTTTTCTATGTTGGAAACATGGATTCTTCGTTCACCTCGTCAGAGTCCTCATGCCGTCATCGCTCCTTTCTCATTGACAGGCCACTCTTTCATTGTCTGCTTTCGTCGATTTGATGAATACACTCGATCGTCATGTACCAACTGATTGTGTTTTTGCCTCTGGTCAGTAGTTCCGTAGTTTCAAACGTTTTCTAGGATCAGAAGGAACCACTATAATGACCACCATATGCATTTCATTTCCTTTGATCTTCTCAATGATTGCTTTTTCTCGGCACATCCAATTATGATCAACAACGTCGGAGGTATGGCTGAGTGGCATCGACAGCATTGGTTTGCTAAATCGACATACGACGAAGATTGTATCATGGGTTTGAATCCCATTTCCTATGGCACAAAAGTGGAACGGGCGGGCTAAATTACGTGAGAGAAAGAACCTCTTCGTCGATGGAGTCCCTCGAAAGATAGAATATCACTACGTCAGTTTAGTGACGTAATTAGACTCTACAAGACCTCTTTTGTTATTCGTCGGTGGCATCTATAGCGAAGAACACTTGATCGAACGAGGGTCGGCCTCCCTGGTCGGCTCTCGGTTCATCGAGCAAGCTCTTCCACTGTTGGTGGGGCGCTCATAGATGAAGAAAAGAGACTTTAGGAAAGTGGTTCAGGTAGCTCAGTAGGTTAGAGCAAAGGACTAAAATCTTTATGTCAGTGGTTCGAATCCACTTCTAAGTGGGCTTTTGGTCCAAAGGACATGTAGCATAGCTAAGAGCGAGCCAGATGAAGAAAGAAACATGAAATAGGCGTCAGAGGTAGATTTCCGACAAATTGGTGGTTCTCGTGGCCCTGTGCCCAAAGCGGGGTGGGCGAGTTCAGTTCGAGTGTTTATCGATCGGGTGGAGCACAGTCTGGTCAGTGCATCTATTTTGGGTACAAAGGGCCATAGGTTCGAATCCTGTCACCTTGATGTTCTGTTCAGTCAGCGGAGACAAATGAATATCAATCTACTGTGAACGTCGACTGACGTACGTACACCTGACTAGCCTAAAAATGATTTTCTCATTGCTAATCATATCATTTATTGACTGGTAGTCAAATAGGCAAGGTGAGCTTCCTGGGACTCAACCAAACCAACCGTAACAAGGGAAGAGAAATGATGTTCAGTAGAAGAAACTCGAACGATGAAAAGAAATTAATCTGATTTTCGTCGATGGGACGTCGCTTCGACACCCATAGGCCTGTGTGTGAGGAAATGCGTCAGACTTTCTTAGGCGGGATAAGATGACAGAAAGACTTAGAAAAGTTGCCGATGACCGATTCTGTCATTGATGCCAAGCCTGGCTAGGCCGATTTGGAAAATCAGTGAATACGTCAAATGAGCGAAGACGAGGGATTCCATCGGGTGTCAGGCTGCATAGCTACAGTTATTCCTTTCTGACGCCTCTGCTCCTTCACATGATTCTCTCATTTATCTTCCTCGTCACTTTGAGAAAGGGGAAGACTACTGCTCACCCAATTTCCCATTTTATTTCTGACTATTCTTTATCATCTTCGAAAATCGCTTTTGTTTCAGCCATTTTAGTGCCACGGAGCCTAACGATTCTTTGATAGGTCCCGAATGAATGGAGGAAAGCAGAAATGAAGGCTTGTGGAAAAAAAGAAGTTGCTTCGACAGTTTCATTCTCAAATCCTACGTCGCTTCCATCTCAAAAGCATCTAAACTATTCTGGAACAACTTCTCCTGTAACTCAAATAGATAGAAAGAAGATCCTTGCCCCGACGGATCTTAAACTTTCTCATCCAGGGGAGGAGCACTAGGTTTCATGTAGAAAAGTCAGTTTTATCTTTTTAATCTAGTCTAGAGAGAATAGTCGAAATTGTCCTCCTAGGGCATCGACTGCGCCTTGCAACCTTCATTCTTTGATATCATCAACTGTCCGACATGACGAGTCAATTTCTTTCCAGCAGCTGCATTGTGCTCTCCAAACACAGGGATATCATCTACATAATTGTGGAAAAGTGCTGCTGAGGGGGCTGGAGAAAAGAAAATGGGAAAAGAACTCAAACAAAAAATGCACACTCTTTTTTTGTCGGGAAGAGTCATCCTGTATTGTCACATATTGTCAAAAGTTCGTAGTGAGAAGTACAATACGTCGTCATTTTATTTTCCAGGATGGCGGTATGGGCCGACAACTATGCATCACTGAGGGTTCCCTAAGGGAAAACAACACAGCGGAGCTGCATGATGGAGGATTGGGAGGTCATGTCACTTTGGCAGGGATAAGACGATCGCGTTGGTTGAAGAGAAGTCTTTTTGGCCTTTGCTTAGAAGAGATTTCTGAAGGTATATGTCAGTGATGCATGGTATGCCAACTATCAAAGGGGCAGACACGGAATACCAGACTATACACCCCTTTACCTGTTACAGTAGAGCCGTCGTGATTGATAAGGCACAACTTCATCCAGGCCTCGAACATCATTATTTTTTCTGCCAGCCCCTCATTGGACAAAATCAGACGCAACGCCCTAATCAAACAAAAAAAAATTTGAGCCATGTCGACAGAGCAAGGGGATTGTCGAGTCCCTCCCTATTCCAATCTGGATGTCGTACAGAGATCGTCGAAGCCCGCATAAACCAATGAATGCTGGAGAAGCTTCGCTCCCTTAGACGTCGGTAGTTTTCCCTGTCTTTGACGTGATATCCACTATGGAGACTCTCGAATAAGAGAAGGGGAAAAGAGGTCACTTCCCATTTCATAATCGCACAGGTGGTCAACTACATCTGTAATGAAAGAGATAACTTCATTCTTTTTCGCAAGGTAAGAAAACATTTTTTGACATGGGAAGGTGGGTCAATAGACCAGAGGAACTCAGCTCAAAGGTTCAGAGTCGGATAGGCAAATTTGATGGTCAACAGGGCAATCATGTCCAGAAGAGGAGAGGATTTGATGTTGGAGATGGGAATGGAATGAATGGCATAGGTAGCATAGGCATAGACGAAGAAAACAGAAGCATAGGCATGAGTGCAACAGCCAATAAATGCTTTCCGCTTCGAGTAGGGACGGTCGTGTCGTTCACCACAACTATCGGGTCTTTGATTTGCTCCAGTCAGTTATTGAAGTCAAAGCGATGGTCCTTGAAGTCAATGAAGTCACGGTCCATTCCCCGTGACCACTCGCTTCTCTCCGAAATAGACATTTTATCGATCGGTTCTCTCTTTCAGAGTCCAATTGAATTGACTTTTCTTTTCTCCCCATGCAACTATTAGTTGAAGTTGAAAAAGCATGGGCGTCGCGGTCTGTCAAGTGAAGTGGTCTTGTTTGGAAGTGGTATCCTTCTTTCGAAATTCTAATACTATATAGAATATCATACTTACGTTTCCCATACCTCCTTTCCCAACCACCGAACGTCTCATTCCCGTACTGTTTCGGTCAAGCTCTTTTAGAACCTTCACCGTCAACTGTCACGACGCACCTAGAAGAGCCAACCACACTCGAAATAGGAACCTGCAAACGTAGTCGTTAGGAGCAATTTGCCAATTGTGTGCTCACCTTTTGACCACTATATAAATGTCAAAAAACTAGAATCGGTAGCAAGCAAGCTAGCTAGCTGAGTTTAGGGAGAGATATCCTATTTGTTTGCAGACAGAGCTTTCCTTTTTTTTTTCATACACGTTCCACAGGTTTGGGAACAAGCCATGACGGAGCTTAAACAATAGGTTGGGCTAAAGCAACCGGGAATTCACACGATGGAAACGGCTGTGAAGAGAAACTCGTAAACTCAATGGCAATCCCAAGTGAGCAGGGTCTCTTCCGACAATAGGCGCCCCTGACGTGCATTCTTTTGATCCTAATCAGAGACCAGTTTAGTTCATTCTGCTTTCGATAAGCCAATGCAGTTTGAGTCGGTCTTTCTCCTTTTGCTTCGTCAGAAATCGCTACGACGTAATAGGGGCATCGTGATTGAGCTCGTCGAGGTGTCTTCGTAGGAGTAGATGTAGGAGCGAGCCAATTCTGGTCAAGCTAGCAGGTGAAGATTGAATGGATTTGGTTTTGTTGATTGCGAGTGACGATGCGTTGCACTTATTGTTGAAAGAATTTTTCTATATACAACATCCAAAGGCTTTTCGATGACATTTATCATCATATCGTTGATCACGAGTTCAAAAGCTATTGATTCACTCCTTCTATATATGAGAACCTCAAATAAAAAACTCTTCGAGGCGTCACTCGATTGCAATAGGGAAAAGTGGGAGAATGTTATCCAACTCACAACTAAGAATGCTGCTTTGAATAATGATGTTGACAACTTTCAACTGAGAATGATGCGTCACTTTGCTACTTGCTCATAAATCTTAGGATGAATGCGTCGCTTGTAAACTCGCAATAATGATTAAGTCAAGCTAGCTTGTTAACTTGCTCACTAAATAGATTCAGAAAGAGAGTTCTACAACTCACTCACATAAATGATGGAGGAAATTGTTTTTGTGATGATTCGGATGGAATTGACGCTCGTGGACTCTACTTCCCTTTGTTCCCTCATTTGGCACGTTAGAAACACAAGGAGAACCGTTTTTGCAGAGAAAATCTACCAGAAGAAGAAAATTGGAGCTCAACTTGGTCACTCTGATTGGTTAGATCTTCCCCATTGATCAACATCGTCTGCATTATTATGCTCATATTGAACACGCACTGTCAACCAGCGAGTGGAGTTTACGAAACGAGCCAGGGAAGCTTTACAACACACTAGCCAGACAGTCAATTCTTTTTTTTAAATTCTCAAACCATAAAGTCTTCCTGTACCTCGACGCATTGGATACGCACGCACCTACTCATGACGCACTGTCACCCGCTGGAACTGAACCCGCTAAAAGACCATTCCCACGTGATGAAAGGTGGCAAGTAAAGACCCATTAATTCACGGTGACCTAACTTGCGTGAGGAAAGCAACCCCGTCCTTCTTCCTCCAGGATATGCATGCCTCGACATTTAGGTTCTTTGATAGGAAGGTATGCCCTGACGGAAGGAAGACCTGGCACATTTGATTGCGCTGATGGTTTGATGAAGTAGAGGGACACATACCAGACTCGTCTCAGGTAAGTTTTGTTGATCCTATGATTCGAAATCAACAGATGGGTTTTTTCAGAAAGCGCCTTCAATCACGATTCGATGAAAGTCGCTTGCTCTCCTAGCGATACGGGCAATGACATGATGATGGTAGACGTCACACGATTCAGATCCATTCGTCTATGCCGTTGATGCTCTGGACCCGTCACCTCAGGATCGGTGGTTCGTGACCCTTCTCTCACTCCAGTACTGAAAAAGGAAAGGTTTCAATGTCAGAATTTACTTCATGAGTTTCTTTTTCCAAGTTCTACCCCCACGTTTATTTCACAGAGTCTCAGTTGGATCTCAAGTGTGCGGACGGGATTTTTTTCGGAAGTCAAAAGAAATTCCCTGCCTTCTACCAACCGTCATCATCATCACCCACTCCTATTTTCTCATTGCTCAATTCTGAATATATCAATTGGTGATCCATTTCGTCAATAACAAAGGTACAGGTGGAGATGAGGAAAGATCGTGAGCGACAGTTCGTCATTCGAGCATTTTCATTCTCCCCCGATGGATGAAAGCTTCCTGCCTCCAGTCGTCGCCTTCGGAAATCGAGCCAGAAATCTTATTATTTCCGAAGTGAAATAGCCCCTGAAAGCTACGTCTCTATCGTCATTGATTTTGGTCCAGCAATGGTAGGGCCACTGAAGCCATCCCATCTGTCCAGTTGGTCCGACTGTGTGCAAACTGCGAAGGCCGACTGAGAATGACAGGACCTATGAAGTTCAAATCAAAGTGTTCCAGGCAAATAAGCTTTCGCGTGTACTGAATGAAAGGACGTCTTCCTATATGGGCCCAACAAGTGAGTGCAGGAGATGGTGTAGAACAGGGGGATATCCTGACGTTGATGTGCACAAGTGCTTCCTCTGTAGGAAGTCGATTGCCTCAACCCGAGATCTTTGTACGTCAACACGACGAAGTGGCGATTCTGGGATTTACACCGCCACATTCTGACTATGGGAAGATGGGTAGGTGGGGCCTCTCAACCAAGACAATCGTGGTTGTCGAGTGGGGGACTATCTCCTCGGAGGCGACGGTTAACTCTAGCTTCAATCGCTCTGAGGATGACTGGAAGAGACCGTATCTGAGTGACGATCGTCGTTTACGAACCTCCAGCTTTGACCTTTTGATCCTCCTATTTTGATGTTGTTTTCACTGCTCCGTCGAGTTGCTGGTCACATCATGGCATTGATGAAATTCCGGTACTATTGACTGTTGGTTGGATTCACTCACCAACATTCCGAAATTCGAAAGGAGGATGATATGAAGTGCTATTTGATTTTCGTTTTCCTCAAATGAAGAGGCTCATCAATGAATCCTGTGCCCCAGGCATTTTTATTGATGAAAGGGATACGACAACGACCGAAGCATTCAACTGACCTGCCACATGATAGATCTTACCACCCTAGCGAGAAGGAGGGGAGTATTTGAATTTCTGGTGGCAACACGGTTTTGCTTTTTTTGTGGTACGGGAGCGTCTACACTCATCGATTTCGCTGGGAGGAATTCCTCCCGCAAAATGCATGTTGAGATACTGCGACTACTCAAAGGGATCTCATTTCAGTTTGATGTGAGCTTGGCTCCCTGAAGCTGATCCAATGACTAGACGTACTGGAGACTCATAAAAGTACCATTTCTTTGTTCGAGAGAACACGAAACCACAGAATAGACTTTCCTAGCACCTCTTGCCAAGAAGACTCATTAGAGAAGACACTCTACCTTCCCCATTGCTCAAACCAAGACCTCACAGTCTCATCGATCGATGATAGTTGGGATCTCTTGCATCATGGGTCGAGCCTTCCTTGGTCTTTGAATGACAGACTACTAGTGAGATCGGAATATGACAGACTATCGATTGGTTCTTTAGATTATCGACAGTATATATGCTGCTACAATATTGAATCTTCTTCCATTCAGCACCTTTCACTCCGGATTGTCGAAGTGACTTCGTGTCGGATTAGTCTTCCACTTTAGATGACCCACTTGCATCACAATCCAACAACATCTCGGAATGACAGTCTCAGCCGATGTCTACTGCTCGTGGACTTGAGTTTGAGGGAGAGGGATCGTCGATCATTCTGAGGCGAGATTGGCTATTGGAAGGATCGGTTCCATTGAGTTCAACAAGGGAAGGGTGGAAAAGAAGGAAGGTGTGGTCATGGTGAGAGGCTTTCCGGTAGAGAAGAGGGGGGCTCCGGTACAGGCTAGAAAGAAGAACAGAAAGATGGGGGCGTCGAACCACGACTAGTCATTGAAGCCCATAGATCGAGAGGATAGTTGAAAGAATGAGGTCAAAACAGAAAGCGCGCAGGAAGCCGATAAGTCGGGTAGAGAGACCAGATTGAGTCAATCAACAAGCAGAATCGACATGAACCTGAATGTTGAAATTACCGATTGGTGAAATTATTGCACAAAGCCTGATGGGTGGTTTACTCCACAAATAGTCCACTCATCCTCAAACTAGTCTTCCGACGCAAGATGATTCAAGATTCCAACAACCTCATAAAAGAAAAAGGTGCAGAATAGAGATTGTGACAACTAAATGACACACTGGTAGGAAGATGTCAAATCGGTAGTTCGTGCTATCGGACATCATGAAGAATTGTGCACTATCCATTCATTGTCCACTCAATCTTTCGATTGATGCTTTTCACATGCCGATTCACCATCTTTCATCAACCTCTATCCTAAATTGAAAGCAAAGATGAAGAGCATATTATGGAAAAGCCTGCGGGTAATGACGGTCCCTATTGATCCGTGTCCGTGGAAACCTTTCATCATAGGAGATAGAATAGCTCAATAGTTATTGTCGGTAAGGAGAAAGAAAATACCGTCTTTTTTCTTCAGACGGTAATTGAATCTCCGGAGTACATTTTCTCATCACATCAAAAGAGGACCTTTTCTCTTGAATGGGCTCTAATGGATCGCGCATCCGACTTTTGGGTTCCCTTCTATCGGAACGTCTTGCCTTTGGCACCCCTATTGAGTATAGTACCTGAATCCATTTTTTCGATATCCAGTTCCACCAGCGGCAAAGACAGTGTGATAGGTACCCCTAGCATTTGCTTCAGCTGCTTACGTCTGAACCAATGTTGAATCGCACTACAAGTATAGGTATAGACTGATGGCAGATCAACATTAGATATTAGCAGGATCGGCCAGCATATGAGTAAGTATCAGTAGTTTCAGTTGATGACCCTGAGGCAAAGAACAAGTCATCGGATAGTTGTCACCGATCCGGGAAGAGAAGATTTTGAGCTATTGGTAATGACTTTGTCGCTAGTGATAGTGCAGCTTTCACCCTTGCTGACGAGGTAAACAGGAGGACCAAGGGGACTAAATATGGAAAATGGTTGCGGAGATGCTGCTTTCTTCACTGCTATTCCAGCATAAGTTGATGTTCCAACAAAGTTTACCTGGGGCGTCAGGACATCCGGAATCATATAACCGGAGACACACCATTGACACATCAGTTGTGTTGTTAGGTTGGTTGTTTGGACAATTCGTCAGTCCAATGCCCCCACCCAACCTTCCTTCACACCCTGCAAGGGCAATTGGTCATCCATGCTTGCCATATTCCCTGGTATCCCCTCGGCAGGTTTCCTTTAGGGGTGATCTCAGACTGTGTTCTTTCGATTCGAAGGCCTCCTCTATAGCAGTTTGGTAAGTAGCACACTCTATCGGTTGGTCTGGTTCGTCGTGCTGGGAAGGCACCCGTCAGTTTCTTTTGTTGTGCAGAAGGGATATGCCCTATGATATGCACTCTGTCAGTTGGATCGGACATGGAAATTCTATAAAAGATGTTTCCACTCATTCATCATAACGTGTGATTTTAACACCCAACCTTCGACACAGATCCCTTCTTCCACTCTGCCCCGAAGAGTAACTAAGACCAATTCATTCATGTTTTCATGTTCCAATTGAACACTTTCCATTTATGATCAAAGGAGAAGATTATTATTTTTACCAAACATATGCGGATCAAATCACGATCTTCTAATCTAATAAAATAAGAACAAGAGATCTTTCTCGATCAATCCCTCAGTCGAAGTCATGGCATGGGGGGGGGGGCTCGGAATGACGAACGTCGTGGTGGTGCTACGAGATGGTAATTTCTCGTATAGAAGAAAATTGATCCGTAGACCAATTGAGATGCGAAGCGATCGATCGGTATCTAAGAATAGAAAAGTCATTCTTCTATTGGTAGTTCGATGGGCAAGGGGAGAACATGTAGCGGCTTGCCTAGATCTTGTATTTCCCACGTAGCTCGTCGGTCCTACCAATGATTCTCTTCTCAAATCAACAGTAATAGAGAGAGTTTTTTTTCCAGTATGTAGTGTAGTTCCACAAGCGAGGAGCACATCATTGGGGCAGGGTGAAAACGGGTCATCACTTCTTCTTTCTTTTGTTTGTGTCCAGTACGTTGTGTATCTTTGTTTTTAGGTTTATCTTATCCAGAGGCTACTATTCTGGGACAGAAAATGACAGTTTTTTGCTGCAGATCCACATCGAGAGCAGCTCCTTTAGATTCCTTCAGGGTCGATCTTCCTTCAACTCCAAGTAATCGGTCAAGCGAAGCGGGAGGCTACCCTTGCCTCGACTCACCTCTCTCTCTCTAAGAAAACCCCTCCACTGAGGAGAGCAGAAGCTCCAGGATGAATATGTCCTAGATTCCCGGATTCATTCTTGTCATGATCCACCGTTTCCATTTTCAAAATCTACAAAAACATTAAAGGAGAGGGCTCATAATGATCTTTGAGAAGATCACGATGGTGCTAAAGTGGCTGGAGGGGGGAGGGGGGATCCGTTGGTTTTTGTGAAAGGGATGCTCGGCATCATGCATGCTATTTCTGATATGATAAGAAAAAACAAAGTACTCTATTTGATGTCGATTCATCCACACTTCCATTCCATCGCAGAGGAAAGCGGAATGCTTGCTGGCTGGGAGCTGTATGAGCGGTAACGTCCACGTACAACTCCATGAGAAGGTGGACAGAAATAGCCTTGTTGTACCTCACTCCCGTCTTCAATGGGGTCTGCTCTTTTTTTTTTTTGGGGAGAGTATGCCAATATGATCTTAATGACGGGGCTTTGCATTTGACATTCGTTGGGCTTCTCTCTACGATAGCCAGCGTCCCAGTGTTTTTATGCAATAAAGCCCTCCAGCCGAAGACAAGTGGTAGGTGGTCCCGCGGAGCTTTCAGAGAAGGGTAGCCTAGTGTGTAATCACAACAATGAACCGTGCCGAACCCTCAAACGACCCATCTGCATCTCAAGAGGGAGATCCTCAGTAGTGGTGACCCGTCTGACTCTTCCACGGATGTCATACATGTACCGAATGCTCATACGGGAAAGTGAACTCCTAGGTCTGGAACCATGGGGTTGTTCTGAGAAATCCTTTCTTTCTCATCCGCTCTAGAGGGTGCAGACACACCTGCACGGATTATAGGTGACGGTTATGATGAATGGAGGAGAAGTGAACAGTACCTGACGACATTCAGGGATGAATGTAGACCCATCATGCAGAGATAATCATTATGGTCCTGGGAGTGGTGGCGACACTAGTCTGAGCTGAAGGAGGCCCTATGAGTCACTGAAATGACCGTTGGAGGTGCATCCTGACGCCTAGCTTCTTGGAGTTGCTATTGTGAAATACTGCTTGCCCATTACGACTATAAGCAACAGGAGGGCTGGGCTGCTCGCTTTCTGCGAAAGGCGACTGGGCCTATCTCCAATGTTTTCCTTTTTTAAAAGAATAGAAAGAGAAGGGCCAACAGGGGGTTAGGAGATTCATCAAAAGAATGCATGGCTTCTTCCGAGAATACTTCAACACAAAAGAAGATTGTTACGATGGTGCTGGCTTCTGTGAAGATCATCAAGTCAACAACAAACGACGTTGTGTGTAACCAGATTGGCATCATTGGGAACACGGTCTGATGAGACCGACAGTGTCATTCTCGCCTTCATGATGAATCGAGAACCCCTCCATGATGATACAAAAATGATGATGGTGAGAGGAAGAAGCTCTATCCACTTTCGAGTCGCAAAGAAAAGAGTTTTTCCGGAAAGCGCCATCAACTCGACGAAAACTGTCGATAGTCATTTTGAGCGGACCGCATGACGTGGCAAAGCGACGATGGGATAGCAGAATAAATGGAATATTTGGTATGAAAAAGAAAGACCGTCACCGTCACTCGTCAGAAGCTAGAACAGGAATAGGAAAGAAGAAAGGGTGTTATAAAAAAGACATACTCCATACATCCTGATCTCGACTTTCAACTACCGGCGAAGCCTCCGGGGAGACCCAAAAAGAAGCTCGATAGTCCCACGCTTTTAAAAGTCTCGTCAGATTCATTTCCCTTAATAACACACTGCCAGTGCCCTCTCCCCCACGGCATGCTCCCTTCGACTCCACTGGGTCCCCGCGAAGAGACATACCATAGCAGCCAGGCGCTTCTAGCGATTCTCGCGCCACTTATCATACCATCATATGCATTCATGGGTAAAGAGATATTTCACTCCAGATGGGAGATTCAAACAATTTCGTCGCATCATTTGGAGCTGGATTCGGTACATCATAAATTGGCTTGATCCGTCCTCTACCACCTTCTCATCAGTGGGCCTTCCCGAGGCATCTCTTTCAGTAGTATTCTCCTCACACCCACCTCTCCCCATCAATAATGACGAATATTCGCTATTCAGAGACAGTAATGAAACAACCGGATCTACTTATTGTTTGATCAAAAAGGAAACCTCTTCGCAATTCCCGTTGACCCATCGAGATGAAATTGGATCTTTATCTTCCAATGCTCTCCTAGCTTTCCTTGTTTCTAGTTGATTGAGTCAGGTGGGCACTCTCTCTTTCCCCGATCCCATCTCTAATGAATGAATTATGGGCCGGACAGGCGTTTACCTTTCGAGTGTGGGAGAAACGAACTTCGGAACGAGATACCTACCTCTAGAGGGGATGATACCATTCCATACCATTCCCCTTCAACCATCTTTCCGGCCATGATTCACACTCTTTCATTGTTTTCTTTTTCACCCGGAAAAGGCAGTGGATGAAAGAAAGGTGAATGACACTCGTCGGAATATGACGTTGGTTCTATGAAGCGAATTGAGATATGCCACGCGTAACGATCTACTTGGTCCAACTCTGATGGTCGACCGTGTGTGGCAGAGATAGCATCAGCTTGGTCCCATTCATGACTACAGAGAAGGAAATCCCTAGAGACACTGTCGAAATAGAAAGCATTGCGATATGGATACAATTCTTGGGATACGGCAAGTATAGACGGTGCAGTCAAAGTCATAGCCTCTCCGTCCCGATTCCCACCAGTCGACAGGCTCGAATGAGAATTTGATTCATAAAAAACTGGGAGAAGTGGTTAGTCTACCATCACTCCAGGTGATTTACATTTTCACCAAGTCATTCAGAAAGCATAGTATTGAGGGATGCCGCAACATCCCATTACGTGTGTAGATGAACTGTCGAAACCACTTCCACTGAAAAATCAATCATCAAAATCATGAAGGAATTCCTTAGACTTTTTGTTCCCTCTACCCCACCCCTATTTGTCTCGAGCTTGTTTTGTACCATCGAGCGATCAACCGGGGAGGGGGAAATGGAAGGGGATGGAGAGTAGGGATGAGAACAGGATTGTGTTGAGGGAAGGGTGGAAGGAATATTGTATAGGGGGGAGTAAATCACCTAGTCTCGGTAGGCAGAAGCGTAACAACGACCAGCTACAACTACGACTACGCCCATCAATTGTTTCTAACTCTACCGACGATTTTTTGACCTCTGCTGCCCAATCAAATGATACATAGTTCCCTCAACGACTACTACGTATACATATATTCCCAGCCAAATCCCGAATAGCTAGTGGTAGTTGGGTAATAGTTTGTAGTAGATGGTCTAATCAATAGCTTCGTCGGGCTACAGATATAGACGGGCCAGGCACCTGCTGCTATCATTTCATACCTATCACCAATGTCTTAGTGAGTTATATACATTCCATCTCATCCGTCGTCGATGGAATACGTGAAAGAGAAGGGCGGAATAGGAAAGGAAGAGAGTGACTTTTGACTTTTAGGTTTCTTCGTCAATGCGGAGAGACAAGCAGCCCAAAAAGAATTTCTTCGACGATGAGTTGTGCAAATAGACAAAATTCGTCTACGTCAAGCTAAAAACACAAATGAAATTCGATAGACGTTCCCTCTCTCTGACCGAATTTCTTCTTAGCAAAGAAAGATTGGTGAAGACAGATTGTTTAATACGTCACGTAGTCGAAGCAATCCCTTTCCATCGAGACGGAAACTGAAGCTTGTTCATCCCGACCGGAGGGAATGAATACGAACCAACCAGATTGGCATGTTACCACTATAACTCCATAAATTGATGGAGCGGATGGATGAAAAAGCGATGAACTTCGATGCGGATCTGGAATTCCACAAAAATTTGGAAATCACTTCTTCGTATTTCTCAATAGATTCGGGCATTTGGCGAAAGGACCTACATCCCTGCACTTCCAGCTGGCTAAGATGCGTCACATCTATCTCAAATTTTCTCCAGCGGAAGCTATTTCATGTATTTCGGGAGAAGAATCGATGAACAATCCGTCGTTGTTGAAAGTCCGACGGACGAAAAAGTCGTCTTGTCGAATGAGGGGAGGCGCTTTCTTGTATAAACCGTCAGACCATCAAATGGGCAGGTAACATAAATCATTTCCATCATCAGATGTCACCGAGGAATGACTTGTCACCCTGGGCATTCCGTATCCCTCTATACCAACCATGCTAGAATGGATAGACCATTCCTCCCCCGTCAGTTTGAAACCTACCTCTATGGTACTACCTCTATCCACTAAACGTCTTCAATGCTCTTCCCTTCGTCAATTTTTGATATAGGTTTCCAATAATGTGACAATCAGACTGTAAAAATTCTGAAAAAGACAGATAGATATGCAGCGACGAAAGAAGACTTCTTTGATTCGTCATTTGTGAGAATCTCTTGAACAGAACACAGATATACATAAATCAACGTGAACGAATTTCTATATCCCCTCTCACTTTAGCAAGGAAAGTGCCTACACATCCCCTTTTTTAGAGAAGAGGTCATAGCCTTCCACAGTGTCGGGTGGTGCTTCGACAATCTGCTTTCGTCTACGAGTATTTCAATCAAAAAGAGTCGATGAGTGGATGGTCTGTTGCATGCATTTAGTGACGTAGGGTTTTTTTTAGACGGGCTGCCCATGGGACTCAGATCGGCTTCCCTTTCCGTTTGGACGGGGGGAAGTCGAAAGCTTAAAAAAGTGATTTTCTATACCCTTTTGTGCTGTATCGGTGCCTGCTCTTGCTTGTCTCTACTACCTTTCTTCCCTGACATATTTCGGGTTGTTGTCCCACCTAAACCTGACCTAAACTCATGACAGACTATTGCTTGCTCTGGTCGACGAGCGAAAGCCCTATTTTCATCTTCACCTTCCTTGTATGATCGATCAACAAGACTGGATTTCGGTTGGCTTTAAATTGGGATTTTTGACAAAGCAAGAGATGAGACCGGAGATGAAAGCTTCCTTTTTGGCTCTGATTTGCTCTTTGTTTTCGTGATAGAAAGCGAAAGCTCTCGGCTATCTTCCTTTTGAAAAGTGTTTCCTGGAAATAAGAGATGCATTCCGCCTCCTCCCCCAAAAGACAGTGGGCGCTTTATTGTGTGGTGTGAGACTCGATATATATAGGAGAACTGAATAAAAGGGCCTTTCACGTCGAAGATAGTCTTTACCACTCACGAGAAGAAGGAAAGACTATTTGGCGTCGTAATCGATCGGGAGCTATGTGGCATCGTGCTTCTTTTGTTTGTCCCGGCATCGAGCGGTCCTCTTTTCTTGGGGAGGAATGAGCGTCGATTGTTGAAAGCCGTCTCAAAAGAAGGGTTTCTTTTTAGTTGAGAGCATCCCCGTGGGCATAAGCACTTCCCATTGCTGAATCGAGATTTTATTGACATTGAGGGAGTACCAATCACAGATGTTGGTTCCTTTACAAATGAACAAGCAACGAGTTCGAGAAAGGTGACACACGAAAGGGAATCACTTTTGACATTCCCATCAAAAAGACGAGACGGAGTTTGGGTGATCAGACAGCAGTCATATAGGTAGTCTGGATTTTCAGTCCTTCTTCCGAGCATCCCTTCCCCTACCTCTCAAAACAGAGATTTTGGTCTGGACCTTTCCCTTCCCCCTATCCCATTAGTTTTTTTTATCCCTATGTGTTGTGTCATTGTTGATCCTTTTTTGTTCTTTCGAGCATACCGGAGAATTATGGCTTGTGAACTCGACATATCTCCTTCATTTGCCTACTGCTTTTGCCCATTCTTCATCGACGGGATGGTTGAGCTAGCAGACCCACTCAACGGTTTTGTTTGACCTTCTTTTTCGAATGAGCCCTTTGCTTCGTTGTTGCGATAATGAAGAGGCTTCCCTGTGGGACTCGATGGGTCGACAATGTTTATCTTCTTTGCCAACCCATTTATCACTCATCAGATCGATGCCTAAAAACAAGAGAGACAGGAAGACAATGCTGTGAGGTCTTACTTATGCAACTCAGTCAGAATCCGTGGAAAGTTCTTGCGACGAATGAAGAGCAGCGCCACCTTTGACATGTAGACATAGGATTCCATGACGACCATAGATCAATTAATCCAATCCCAAAGAAAATATTCCTTCTTTTACATCTTGCTTAGTAGGGTCCCCTCTATCAAAAGAGACGAGCATCGATTGCATCGGGTTCTAAAAAAAAGAGAAGAAAGCTGATCAGTGAATGACGAACTCAAGCCATTCATCCGGAGCAGTAGACACGCATTCGATGATCAAGAGATACAATACGAAAGGATGCTTCAGAAAGCACTATCTATCCACAACATTATCATTGGAGTCGAGTTGAGTTGGGGCGCTATGATGACGGTAGGATCATACACCTCAACAGCGCTATGTCCATCCTCTTTTGTTGGCCAATAAAATGGATAGCTGAGTTCACCTTGGCTTGTTCAGTCTGTGATATGAGTAGATGAATCCACTTCATCCAGAGATGGTGAAAGCTCGGTTAATGAATCTATGTGGAGATTTCCACTATGACAGGTCTCCCCGACTCTTTGTTTTTTTGCTTCACAGTAAGAAAAGTCATTCAGTAGCTCTCAAACAAAAAGATTGAGTGCCATGCGAATCAAACTCGACAGTAAAGCAGCTCAATCCACAAGAAAATATGGAAAAAGGTCAGCCGCAGATCTCTCTTGCCAATTATCTCATCAATAAGCATCCCGCACACACAGTATCGTCATCGCATCTATAGAGAGAAGGAAGACCACTCACTATGTGACCTATTCTGAGCATCTTTTTATGCAATTCTTGTCTTTCGATTTTCTCTACGGAATAGAGATCTTGTTACCAAAAAGAAAAGATTTTCTTCCTTTTCGTGTAAGAATGGATCTGTATGGTCTACTCTCTTGTCTTTGGCACCAACGTCGAATAGCAGTAGGTATCTGAAAAATCTATGTTGCGGTAGTCATGCCTTTTCCCCGTCGGGATCGTCGATCATGACTGTCTCTCTCTCCCTCATCTTTCGTCGGGGCTATTGTCTCTACTGTAGTCATTCCTCGCTACCTGTTCTGGTTCCGTTTCCATCAGATTTCTTTTCTGCTACACGCCTTCTCTTTCTATTTTGGATGCCTATGCTCACGTCTGGTATCTGGTGATATGAGCGTCTTCCTCGTTTTGAGATATATAGTGACGATGGGGGCAGCCTGGTTGGCTAAGCAGCAAGTCGACTGATGTATTCCATTCGGACCTTGTCGAATGGAAATCAAATCTCCATCGACATGGGTGTGCCACGCTATACCTTACCCGGTTGCAAGGGAAGACCGATTTCGGGTAGCACGAGCTCAGTCAAATGGGTGACGAATGCACAGCGGAATATCCTTTCACATCTGCTTGCGAGATCTACCCAACTGCCTCATGATGACGATCGTCCAGCTGACATCGTCGAGTTCAACCTCCTTTCTCTCTCTCTTTTTTGGGAACCCAACTCCTCACCTACTCTCCTGGTTGCTCCACCATTGTCAGTTTAGTTCCCCAATAGTGAAAGGGGTTTACCTGGCAAAAGTCGTAAGTGGAATACTCACGTGATCTTGCATCAGCTAAAGATGTTCGAGAAGATTCCCATCCAGACCGTCTATCAGAACTATATCTCCAGGCCTTTCCATTGTCAGTGGATTCGTCCACACCCACTGCTTTGGCTGAAAAAGCATCTTCTCTCCATTCAGGAACTTTTCCCTCCTCAAAGCACGGAGGTGAATACAAACTATGAAATATTCTACCCACTGTCGGAAGCTGGAGCTTATCTAGGCTTGTACGCTAATCCGACGACCTTCCACCTGCCCATAGGAAATATGACAAAAAACTCACGATGTCGATTAAAATCCCTTGTTGTTGGAGATGTTGCTCGGCCTACGCCTATAGTGGTGCCAACGTTAGTAAGGTGGAATGGCTACTGGACAAGCTTCAAACTCATCTGATGATGCGTTGACCAGTGAAATGATGGCAAAGACTCAGTGGTAAGGACATCCTCCCCTGTCTCCCTGAGTGCAAGGGAAAATGCTGTTCTCTCTATTACGTGAGATTATGAGTCAGGAGCAGCCTAGTGTGAGAATCTCTCAGAGATTCTATTCGTTCTGGTTCCTTTGAGCTTTCTCCTCTTCTTTCGGTTTAGAGAAAGTAGAGTTGGTGGATGCTTCTTATCCCTACTTTCTAATGTCTCATCTAATTCCAACGTCAGAAAATGAAAGAAGTTGATCCTCCGACTCAGCTGCTAAAGTAGCTCGTCGATCCTGTCTGCCTCAGTGCGGACATAAGCCAGTGCCCTAGACCCGGACACAAACGAATGAACAGAAAGGGTGCACGCAACAAGTGAATTCGGAAGACCTATAGGTGGGGAAGAGATGCGATAAATTTGCTCCGAAAAAATATGTTATTTCAGTCCCACGGGATTTCAGTCAAAGCCGGTTTCGGAATCGCAATTTGATTAAGTGAACGTTGGTCTTTGAGACTGTTCTATATTCTATTCGTACACCTTCATCTTCGATAGTTATTCTTTGGAAAGAGGTAAACAAGCAACGAGGGAATTCTGAGGTCAGCATCTGTTTTGATGAAGGTCTAATTTGGAAAGAGGAAAGATGCATCAGAAGGAGTTTTTAGGGCACGACTCCTGAACCACCCATGGAGGGGGACTCAATTCGGTTATAGCACATGAAAATGGCCAATGCAAATAGCAAGAGATCTGGACCACCACCCAAGATCAGGAAACCATTCAATTGCCATGGCTTAACAACAGACAAAGGGGCGAGTGCTGAAGTGAGCCATTGTCCAATGAGGTGACTGACGGACAACGAAGCTCCCAATTGAAGTAGCCAAAACACACGATTGAGCCCTGCACAGAACCATGATTGAGTCAAGTGATGAATCGTCTTCAACTCGATTGCCATGGAGACTCCAGGAATGTGTCAAGATGCCAGTGAGTGAATGAGGACCACAGTGGCTTTCATGAACGGATAAGGGAAGCCCGTCAAGCAAGGGAACCCCATTCAATTGCCACGGATTGACAGAAGAGCAAAGGGGTTGAGCCCCAAGTGCCATTGAGTTCTCGTGCCAAGGGAGGATGGATGGAATTCTCTCAAATTGACAAAAATGAATATACCGAGAGAAAACACATCCTTTTGAAGTACACATAGCCAATGACCAACTGTCGGGGACTCAATGACCCTAACCTCCTATCCAAATCTTCGCTCAGGAACCCAATCGAGTCAATGCCTCACCCATTTTAGGAAGCAAATCTCTCATAGTGAATGAGACTTTCCTCTGTTGATTGACGATGGACGACAACCCCACCGATCAATGGCTTGACACCGGAAGAAGGCGAGCAATGAGTGAGGGTTTTTGACCATTGATTCACTTCCTTTTCAACGGGAAATGCACACTCGACTACTAGGGATGGTCTTTTGCTTCTAAGGTGGTATCCATCGTCGTCATGCGGGCGGGCTACCCGTTTAGATCTCCGTCGATTCGACTCGGTGGAAAAAATAAGGCAACTCCTTCTTCTCTTCTAGGCATGATCCCAACCTTCAACGTTGGCATATCATTCTCACTTTCCCCTTTAGAAGTCGGATAAAAAATTCTCGGGCGTATATCCCGTCACGGATAAGAGAAGTAGGGATGAACAATGATCCACTAGTCGTCGTTCTGTTCAGTGACAATTCGGATAAAGGAGTCACGTTGCATTGGTGGAAGACAAGCAACCACTGACTCTGACGCCCTTTACTCTTGCGTGTAATTCACAAGGGATGGGATAAGCAGACTGTGGAGCGCGAAAGGAAGACTCTCAAAAAGAGAGAGAAAAAGGGAGTATGGGCTCAACCCTTCGAAAGAGTGGTGAAAAAGGCATCGCTCACATAGAGGCAGGCAAAGAAAAAACTAGATCGTCGATTTCTCTCTGACTCCAATTCATCATCTACTTGTCAACTAACGTCCTCACTGCTTCCTGCTCCAGCTACTCTGTGCTTTTTTCCATTCCCTGCTTTTTTCCAGTTGAACTACCCTGTCTACTTTTCCTAGACCAGAAAATGATGTACCGATGTGACAGAGATGGAAGTCGATGTTGACGAGGCAGTGATGTGACGATAAGGCTCTTTGGTGAACTAGACTATGTCTATTTTATTGAACCAATTGTCTTCCCGATTGGTATTTGATGAGTGCCATATATTACATATTTATAGCCTCCATATTATCTATTTTTTTATTTAAATAATGCTACTCAGGTGTTTTTAGTGTGCTTTTCAGGTAAATCTGTTCTTACAAGGAGACAGCATAAATTCAGAGCCGAATTAAAAAATCAAGTCCAGAAAAGAGTTAAAAGTGAGTAAAACTAGGAGATCATGAAGCTACAGAAGACCAAAGTCCAATACAGTCATGTATATCAAAAGAAAAGGATCATAGCTTAATGCAAAAGAAAAATCAGATAAAATATCCATACTTTTACCGCTATTTGGCGGCATTAGCCACCAATTGGCAACTCCATGGGCCCACTCTGGGTGATTTTTCTACGGGGGCTTCGATGTAATTTTATAGTTTCTCACTTGTACTCAAATTAGAGTTTAATTTTCCGAAAGCTATATATTGGTCGTATCCTTGTAATCTAGGATTTATGATATGAGCTAATTTTGTACTCAAATTTTATTGAATAAAATTAGGGATTGCTGAAGGGGTGACGGCCGCCATACCAACTCCCGAGATAACATTTGCTGTTCATCAATATTTCTTAGGTAATCTTCTTCTAATTTCTTTCTAGATAGATTTATCTTGCTTTATAGTATAAACTTTAATTGCTTTCTAGGAAAAATATGATCTTGCTAACTAGAACTATGAGTAGCTAATTTAATCTAGCTCTAGAATGTAGATGAAACTAGGAATCCACCATGTAGTTGCTCTCTAGTGTTTATTTCCTAAATAAAATAATAAAGATAAGATTTTTCAATGAAAAGATTAAAATATAACAATTCGTAGATTAATACTTTGATAAGTTATACTTAAATTAGATTTCTTGATAGTCTATACTTAGGTTATTACTTTTCATCTTTTTCATAGAGTTATCTAATAATTTAGTTTACTTTTATGAAAAGTTATATTTTTGATGCGTCATGCTTGCACACCACTTGATAATATATGCTTAGAACACTTTAAGTAAAGATTAAAACTAAAAGATCAATTTTTATTATTGGAAGAAGATAATAAAAGTAATACATGGTTGGAAACTAGTGGACTATATAGCTTTCGGAAATCTAACTTAGAACCTGTAGTTAATCCACTAGAACTAAAGAATTAGTGAGAATGCAAAAACACCTTAGATCCCTGTGGGAACGATCTATACAGTGCTACACCGATACTGTGCACTTGCAGTAGATATTTCACATCAAGTCTTTGGCGCCATTGCTGGAGATCGACGGTATTTTTCTTGGTTTTCTAATGTTTTACAGGTTAACAGTGTTTGTTGTGTATGCAGGGACCTAGAAGTTCAGATACATGAAGTAAAAAGGGACGAGAAAAGTCTCGAAAGTACATTGCAAAAACCAGGGAGCCAAACTCCTTAGTTTTACTGCTAAACAGCGGCCATTGCCGCCATTTAGCGGCAAAGTTGGTGAGTTTCTCCCCCTAGTTTTCTCCAATTCTGTATTTTTGGTCCCTGGTTCTGCAAAATAATACAAAAAAAAGTTTTTAGGGTAACTAACTAACTAAACAAAAAATTATATTTTCTTTAATAAATCAACCTAATTTCAAATAAAAGAATAAATTTAGATTTGAAATTTGATAGGAGAGTAGATTGGATGATACACTAAGAATTTTATGAAAAAGATTAAAATTCGAAAAAATAAATACCACTAACAGTAATTTTGAGGTAAGTATATAAGTATTTTTTACTTCACAATAGTTTATTAGGTTAAGAACAAAGATGGTAACGATGGAGTAGTCTTCTCTCTCTAAACAAAAAAAGGGAGTGAACCTGGTTATTAAGGCAATAATCTCAGAAATGAAAAAAATAGAGAAGAAAAAAGTGGGTGAGTCTCGTATTAAGGCAATAGCCTTAGAGAGAAAAACAGAGTGAGCCTGGTATTAAGGTAATAGTCTCAGAAAGAGAAAAAAGTATGATCCGAGTAATCGGGTACTTTGCGCCTAAGCAAACGTGAATATTCGTATGAAAGGTGAAATATTCTTAAAAAAATTGTTACGAGAGAGGAGATGAATCATGAGTTAGAGTTAAAGTCCAAGGCCAAATTAGACTATCACACGTGCACGTAGATATATAGGAGCCAATGAATTATCTATTAGTAGGTATTGAAATATAGGATTTGAATTTTTGATCAAAATAATAAGTGTATTTGATATGACACTTGACTTGAAAATTGATAATCTAAATGTGTTCTTGAGTTTGTATATTAGTGATATTAATTGAAGAAAATATCATAAAATAAGATTTTTCTTTCTTTTTTATAATTTTTTTGTTTTTCTTGATTTTTTATTATCCTTATTTTTCTTTTCTTTATTCCTTAATTTATTTTTTTCACGAATTTTGTGGGTATATTCACTGCAAACTCTTACGAGACACAAATCGCCCAGCAGGATAACCTAGGGGTTTAACGGCTTGTTGCAAGTATTAAGTGCAATCGCGAATCCTGCGAAAGTGAGTTAGGATTTTCTTTTTTTAGGCCTAGGTTTTGCTCAAGAACTAGTAAAAGATAGGTGTGGATGTGTTATGAGTGTAATATATTGCACATTTATAGCCTCCATATTATCTATTTTTGTATTTAAATAATACTACTCAGGTATTTTTAGTGTGCTTTTCAGGTAAACATATTCCTACAATGAGATGGCATAAATTCAGAGCCGGATTAGAAAACCAAGTCCAGAATAGAGTTAAAAGTGATCAAAACTACAAGATCATGAAGTTACAGAAGACCAAAGTCCAATACAGTCATGTATATCAAAAGAAAAGGATCAGAGCTTAATGCAGAAGAAAAATCAGAAAAAAATATCCATACTTTTGCCACTATTTGGTGGCATTAGCTGCCAATTTGCGGCTCCATGGGGCCCACTCTGGGTGATTTTTCTACGGGGATTTCGATGCAATTTTATAATTTCTTACTTGTACTCAAATTAGGATTTGATTTTCCGAAGCCTATATATTGGTCGTATCCTTGTAATCTAGGGTTTATGATATGAGGTAATTTTGTACTCGAATTTTATTGAATAAATTTAGAGTTTGCTAAAGGGGTGACGACCCATACCTACTCAAGAGGTAACCTTTGCTGTTCATCAATATTTTTTCGGTAATCTTTTTCTAATTACTTTCTAAATAGATTTATCTTGCTTTCTAGTGTAAACTTTAATTGCTTTCTAGGAAAAATATGATCTTACTAATTAGAACTATGAGTAGCTAATTTAATCTAGCTATAGGATGTAGATGAAACTAGGAATCCACCATGTATTTACTCTCTATTAATTTCTTCCTAAATAAAATAATAAAGATAAGATTTTCAATGAAAAGATTAAAATATAACAACTCGTAGATTAATATTTTGATAGGTTATACTTGAATTAGATTTCTTAATAATCTATACTTAGTTAGGGTTGGGGGTTGTTACTTTTCATCTTTGTCATAGAGTTATCTGGTGATTTATTTTGTTTTTATGAAAAGTTGTATCTTTGATGCGTTATACTTGCACACTACTTGATAACACATGCTTAGAACACTTTAAGTAAAGATTAAAACTAAAAAATCAATTTTTATGATAGGAAGAAGAAAATAGAAGTAATACATGGTTCGAAACTAGTGGATTATATATCCTAGACTAATTAGAATAACTCAAATCCAATTAGAACCTGTAGTTAATCTGCTAGGACTAAAGAATTAGTGAAAATACAAAAATACTTATATCTCTGTGGGAACGACCTGTACAGTGCTACACCGACACTGTGCGCTTGTAGTAGATATTTTATATCAGTATTTCTCTTGGGAATGGTCAAAAAGATCTCTCCTTTCAGTTGAGTGCTTTCAGCGCCTTTCTCGGCATCCCTCTATTCTTCTTGTTGGACCGTCGCCTTCCCATCCTGGTATGAGTCAGCTATTCTCCTACCTTGATAGACGCAACGCGCCATCGCTCAGTGGAAAAAAGGATCCAACGTCTTCTCTTTTTTTTTCTGGTTTCGTTCGACGCAGCTTATGGCAATCAACCTCCTGGCGCTTTTGGCAAGTGCAAGCGACTGACTTTGGATAAATATGGTATTTTGTGTGGGTCTCATCTCCGAAATCCTACTTTCTTTTGCTCGTCGAATAAATCACTGTCCGAAAGAAGTTGAGATAATGAGCTCATCAAAAGTCTTCATATATCTTGATTGTCAAGGGCATTGCCTCTGACGCTGCTTCCGCCATTTAAATCTCTCTCCCCTGGGCCTGCTATTGAAGTTATTATTGCGCTACGTGGGGAAGTATCAATCCCAGATAAGTGGACAGGGGCTAGTCTTATCTCCCAGGTTACAGAGCTGGTACGCGCCGTCAGCCCTCGATGATTGCGTCGAGAGGTATGATGGATGGACCGGGGCACTGGAAAGAGGAAGAAGTTCTCGCTCTTTTATGTACAGATTCGCAGAGCAGAGTGGAATGAGGGTACGACACCGTCGCTGCTGTTGGTAGGTCTCTCCTGCCTCCGTAACTCTTTCTGTCTATTATAGAATCACAGTCCATCGTTCGACAAGGGAAGAACGATTAGGCATGCAGGATCACCTGTTATTTCATTGGCTTTGAGTCTGAAAGCATACCGTTTTCTGAAAGCGTACCGGGAGACCGTCGTCATAGATCAATCAGGTAAAGCAAGTCAGGTTCCGACAGGAGGTAATGAAAAGCCATAGCGCAGGTTCGACAGGCGTTGACGGGGAAAGAAGGTAAGCTGACAATAGTTTATTCCATGGTAAGGGATACAATGACATAACCAAAATGCGTTAGTATACCCCGACATCGACGTGCTCCGAGTGAAGCATGGAACGAACTTCTCTTTTTTTTATTTTTCTCCTATGAATCTCAGGCGAAAAGATATCAACCATGATTTGCCTGGTCAACCGGAACCCCGACGTCGCTCGTGGGAAGCGACGACAATGAAATTGAAGACGAAGCCTCGGAACCGCGTCGTCGCCCTAGGACTTCCGACGTCACCTAGAAAAATCGGGTCTCAAAAAGTCCCGTCAGTCCATTCAGTCATACTACCTACGAAGGGAGGGTATAGGACTACTAGATAAGTAGAATAGAAGAGAAGTAGTGCTATGGATGGGTAAAGCCACTCGAGATATTTACACGGGAAAGCACTCACTCGAACGACGTACCGGTAGTTTAAAGCGGTTGTGCAAGCCTTGATGCACCGGGGAAGGCACCGAGATCAGTTAGACATTCGATGCTCTGCAGCATCAGCCGACAAAAGAACGGCTTTGGTTTATCCCTTCGAGACAAGGGATTTAGTTTATCCTGAACCAACGGATCTCATTTCTATCGAATCACCAAGAGCACCTCTTTATCCGGAATCAAATAATCATTCCATTCTCCAATCTTTCGAATGAAAAAGTTTGAATCTGACTCTCCGAATCAATTTACAGCACTCATTTTTCCAACCCCACCCTCTGCCCATGGTTGTGCAATCGTTCCAGTTGGTTTTACGTGTGCTCCCTACTCTGCTTGTCGTGCGTCAGATGAAAGCAATAAGCAAAAGGCTTTTCTTTCGTCGATGCCTGGCCTGGAATTAAAAGTTCGTTCCAGCTTCTTATGAGAAGTGGATTATGCCTCAGGCTCATCCTCCATTGAATCGGGTCAGTAACATGCTTCTGTCACTACATCCTCCCACCACTCATCTGGAAAACCCATATTGGAATTCCCAGCTCGGCTTACACGATTGACGATCAGGCGTGAGAACTTTCCTCAACCGGATTTGGCTATCGCGGTACGCCTTGCATCTATATGTCTGTCTGTTGGCTTGTTTTTTTCCTTTTCCTAAAGCAATTCAGGAGGATCGACGGCATTGAATCGAAACTCTTCATATCCCTACTACGGACCTTCTCCTCTCAGAACACATCCCGAGCGAGTGAGAATGAGTAACCATTTGATGCCGAGTAGGTGGTGATTCCACTGAAAGAAATGGTTGTTGGAATTTTTAGAAGAGTCTTCTTCAGAGGCGGATTCGGCTAAACACTGAGGCTTCAGGTGCAGCAGATTCGCAGGGATTGAGTTCAGTTACATTGGTATATCTTCTTTCGTTGAGAGAAAGGGGATGCTCCTTTGATTTGAAAGAGACGGGACCTTTCAGGTGACTTTCTTCATTAGAGTTTTCCCGTTCTCTGGTAAGCCCATTCGCGAATAGACAGATCGACGATGAGCTACAAAGATGCTTTTGTCGAAGGCTTCACGTGGAAGAGTGCAAAAAGAAACGTTTTTAGCCACCAGGATAGTTCACATTAGGAAATGCCCTATCTATTCGGAATCAGATGCTCCATCTGCTTTTGTTGATTGCTTGTTTGTCTTGAGAAGAATGCTTTCAACGACGGCGAGATGATAGCCATCATCTTAGCTACTGATTCGATTCGATTGTCAAAATAGATCTTTTCAAGCAACACTTTCGCGCGGTAGCTCATGGAGTTGCTTCTTCAGAAGCGCAGTGACATCGGCATCGGCATTGGCTTCTTTCAATCATCGTCCTCCACTTGCTTTCCTGCTTCTTCCTTTGGCAATTGGTCCAATCCATTTAGCAGTTCCGTTGCAAGGCTTGACGGTTGTTTACCGCTCCATGGGCTACTTAATCCAAGTGACGTAGGGAATCCCACATGATTTTTATAATAATAATAAAGTAAATAATTTATATATAAAAATCATATTTATATATATAGCTGTATTTAATCTAAAATGGTTTAACAAAATTAATCGATTTCAAATCTGTTGACTGTGATGATATCCAAATCCGTTCAATTCACTTGAACAGATTTAAGGAGCATGGGCTCTAATACTACTTGAATATCAACCGGCACGACATCCAATTGGACTATTACTCTCTCCGTAGGTCGAGCACTAAACTCTACAGGTTCTTTGGTACTACTGCCCCCAATGAATTCGAACTCCGAATGATTCGGTATCTTGAAGACAACATTTCTTCTCCGACAATCAATAATTGAATAGAAGGTACTCAACCAATCCATTCCCAATATCACGTCAAATCTATGAGTATTGATAATTAGGAAATTAGCATAAAATTTTCTCTTACAAATTACTACAGGACACAATTTACACATTTAACTAGAAACAATACCCCTGTTGCCCGTACTTATCTTCCAGTTAATGTCCAGGTTCTCATAAGATATGGTATGTAGTCACAAATGTAGAAGAAATAAAGCAATGTGATATTCCTGAGTCAAATAAAACTGATGCGGGTATATAATTGACTAGAATCATACATACCACCACGTCATCTGACTTCTTTACTTGCTCTGTGGTTAGGTAATGTACTTGTCCATGTCCCTTGTCCACTGCCTTATTCTTCTTAGCCTGCTCATAAGCTCTATTATGAGGTAGAAGTGGTCGCTGATGAATAACATATATTGTATTTTTCCTCTCATACTTTATCTATTTTTGTATATAAATAAATGCTACTCGGGTATTTTTAGTGTCTTTTGCAGGTAATCCGAATTATACAAGGAGAAGGCATGAAATCAGAGTCGGAGTCGGAAATCAGACTCCGAAAAGTTACTAAAGTGGGCAAGACTACGAGAATATGATGCTGTAGAGACTCAAAGTCAAATACAGTCAGGCATATTGAAGCTAGAAGACAAGGGTTACATGGGTACAAAATTTCATGAATTTATCCCAAATTGGAGCCGCTATTTAGCCGTTAGTACCGCCATTTGGCGGCCCAATTTGGGCTCCATGCGCCGAGATTTTTCCTATGTCTTCATTGTAATTTGGTTCACTTTTTCGTTCTGCTATAAATAGGGTTTGGTTTCCGAGGCCTATTTAAAGGCCGACCCTTGTATTGTGACGGTAATCTGGAATTTTTGTATTCGATTTTTCTCTTCAATAAAGTTGGGGTTTTTGCTAAAGGTCGACGGCCACAACACCGTGTCCAGAGGTAACCCATTGTTCTTGAGATACCTATTTTCTTTCTGCATAGATTTGATTGCTTTTTAAATTAGGGTTTACTGCATTCTAGATTAGGGTTTACCGCTTTCTAGATTAGGGTTTATCATTTTATGAATAAAAAGTTGATCTTCCTTAGTAAAAATCATGAGTAGCTAATTAGATCAGCTCTAGGATGTAGATGAAGCTAAGATCCACCATGTAATTATTTTCTAATATTTTTCTTCTTAAATAAAATTAATAAAGCCATGATTTCTCAAATGAAAGATTAAAATACAAGGACCCGAAGTTTAGAACTTTGATAGGTTATACTTGAATTAGGATTCTTGATAATCTATGCTTAGTTAGGGATTGGGGTTGCTGGTTTTGTCTTTTTATTTGAATTATCTAAAAGAATTAGTTTATTTTTATAAGAAGTAGCATCTTTTGATGAGCTATACTTGCACAATACTTGATAGCTCATACTTATGGCACTTTAAGTAAAAATTAAACTAAAAAGATTGAATTTTTATGATAGAAGAAAATAGTATAAGTAAGAACATGGCTGGAAATTAGTGGATTCTATATTTTAGGCTACTTAGATTAATCCGATCTCAATGTAGAACCTCTGGTTAGTCCGTTGAACTATAGAGAAAGTAAGAACGCAGAAACACCTTAGATCCTTGTGAGACGACCTGTACAGCGCTACAACGAAACTGTGCGCTTGCAGTAATTTATCACATCAAGTTTTTGGCGCCGTTGCAGGGGATCGACGGTGTTTTTCTTGCTTTTTCTGACGTTTTACACGATTAACAGTGTGTGTTGAGTGTTCAGAGATAATAAAGTCCAGATACAGGAGAAGAAACAGTGCGTATTAAGAATTTGGAGTGTAGTGAAAAAAATTGAAAACCTGATTCCTGCTTTAGGCCGCCAATTAGCGTATAAACCGCTATTTAGCGGTACTTTTGGAAAGAAACTCCACAAAATTTTCCTGATATCTGTATCATGTGTCTCTGGTTCTGGAAATAAATTCATAAAAAAAAAATAAAAAACTATTGCACAGTAGGAATCACATTTTTATTTGATCATATCTATTCCACCGTTTTATCTCTCCACTACACCCCACTTCTTGCATTAGTTTAGGAAACTCACGCATACACTCACGGTCGTTGGTTCATACGACATTGGATCCAAAATCAATTTGGTCGACTTGTGAGATCAGATTTGTTCATGGGAGCCAATATGGACCAACCGATCCCGATCCTTATGGATCGATGTTACCTGTTGCGCACATCTCTTCCATCATGCATAAAACTTCCACACGCAGCGGGTAATCACTATGAGTTGAAACTGCAGTACATTAGTATGCTTCCTAAATTCACTGGTTCTGATTCAGAAGATGCATATCTCTTTATCAGTGAATTTCAAGAAGTATGCGTAATGATTAAACTGCAAAACTTATCGGAGGACGCAATTAAGCTCCGCTTCATCCCTTTTGCACTTAAGGATAATGCCGAGAAGTGGTTGTACAGTATGCCTACTGATTCAATCACTACTTTGAATGAATTCGTTACAGTGTTTCTCAAGAAGTATTATCCTACGCACAAGACGGCAAGAATCAGAAATCAAATCAATCAATTCCGTCAAGTGCCAGGAGAACCCTTCTGGAAATACTTAGAACGGTTTAAGGATTTATTAGCTCAGTACCCCCACCATGCAATAGAAACATGGCAGTTGTGTCAAATCATATACGAAGGACTTGATTATACATCCAAAACTCTTCTGGAATCCATGTGTCGAGGGGAGTTTATGAGGAAAAACGAGGATGAAGCATGGGACTTTCTTGAGGACTTATCATGGAAGACTATGCAGTGGGAGAGTTCCACTGAGAAGCCCAGTATATCAACTTCTGCTCATAAGAGTGGGATCCATAGCGTCGACAGCTCTATAGCTGCTGAAGCAAAGATCGCAGCCCTTATGAGAAGAATTGAGGCACTGGAGACTCCTATTGCTCAGTCTCCACCAGTGGGTCAAGTGAATCAACTCCAAAGTCCCACATGCTTTAATTGCGGAACTCCCAATCACGTTATGGAAGAGTGTCCATTATTAATGAATTCCATGGGTCGCACACTTGAGCAGGCTAACGCCTTATATCAACAACCCATGAACAATCCTTACGCTCCTACATACAATCTTGGCTGGAGAAATCATCCAAATCTATCATGGGGTCAAGGGCAATATCAGGGGGGCCCTAACCCTAACATGCAACCTCCAGCCACTGGTCAGTTTCCAAGACCAAATATGGGTACTTATAAACACCCAAATATTTTAAACCTTGGGAACAACCAGAATAGACCACCTGTACAAAACCACTCATATCCACAACATGGGTCTAATAATGAACAAGAAAAGCGACTTCAGTCACTTGAGAAGCACGTTGAAAATCTTCTCAAGTCTCAGTCCAACCTTGACACATACATGCAGAATCTTATAAAAGTGTCAACTGATTTTATTCAAAGAACAGATCAGCACCTGCTCGTGAACTCTCAATCTTTTAAGAATGTAGAGCAGCAGGTTGGACAACTAGCTAATCAAATGAGTGAACGTGGCAAGGGCACTTTTCCAAGTCAACCCATAACAAATCCTAACGCCAGTTCCTCAAACTCCAATCAGTCACATGTCCACCAATGCAATGCCATTCACACGCTTAGATCTGGCAAGCAAGTGGATAATAGTGTAGCCGTGCCCCCTGATCCCACTCCTACTATCTCGCAGGCTACATCATCTCTTCCACCCGTTTCTCCACAATCATCTCCATCACCTCCATCACCGTCACGTACTCACTTGGAAGAACCTGTTCCTGAGCCGAAAGCACCATATCCAAATCGGCTTAGAAAGCCTTCACCGCAAGTAGAAAAGATTCTTGAGATATTTCAGCAAGTGAAGGTTAATATTCCACTCCTTGACATGATACAACAGGTTCCTACTTATGCTAAGTTCCTCAAGGATTTGTGCAGTAAGAAACGAGCAAGAAACGTTCCTCAAAAAGTTTTTCTTGCTGCAAATATATCACATATCCTCTCTAACTCCTTGCCTATCAAGTACAAAGATCCAGGTTCCTCTACAATCTCATGCACCATTGGGAACACTACATTTGATAGGGCGTTGCTTGATTTAGGGGCAAGTGTCAATTTGCTTCCTTACACTGTTTATCAGCAACTGGGGTTAGGAAAACTTCAACCTACCAAGGTCACATTACACCTAGCTGATCGTTCAATTAAGAGACCACTTGGTATGGTTGAAGATGTGCTCATTAAGGTTGGCGAGTTTATTTTTCCTGTAGACTTTATTATTTTAGAAACTGAGCCAATCTCCAATCCACGGAATCAAATTCCCATTATCTTGGGTAGACCATTCCTTGCAACATCAAATGCATTGATTGATTGTAGGAGTGGTCTCATGAAATTATCGTTTGGAAATATGACTGTGGCATTGAACATATTTAATATGGATGAGCACGCAACGAGCTCTCTCATTGAGGTCAATATGATTCATAGTTTGCACTCTCATTCGACCTCTTCCACTGATGATGAACCTTCATTTGAGCAAATGTTCAAAGATGAGCTCATACTATTAGAAGAATTGGCACATACTGATTTTATATATGATGATACTTGTGCAAGTGTACCATTGAATTATGAGCAAACTTTTGAGGATTTGTTTGCAGAGGAGCTCGCATTACTTCATGAGTTAGAAGAGCCACCACCACATTCACTTAATCATATTAGACTCTTCTCACCTCATGATATTTCTACATGTATGCTTGTTACTAACGATGATTGGCAGGTTTATAATAAAGAATTCTTTAACCCAATTGTTAATACTTACATGTGGACAAAGAAAAAGCGAGGACGACATAAGAAGTAGACAGGTAATCTCGTGACTTGTAAAAGGTTGATGAAATATAATAATGTACCCACTTCACGTTTAAAACGCACACACTATGAAAGTGGGAAGCGATCGAGAGGTCGTAACCGCTTTTCATGTGTTAATAGGGTGATGATATTGAGATCGTAACTTTTACGACTCTCATTTTTTGTATAGTATTTGTATAATAGTTTTCACAATTTGTTTTACCACACTTGGTTTGTGTATGAGGGCATACACAAGTTTACGTGTGGGGGAGTAGTTTTTAGGAGATTTTTATTTTTAGGACTTTATTTTATTTTTTATTTTTTTATTTTTAGTATTTTGGGTTTCTTTATTTTACACTTTGGGTAGTTTTTAGGGTAACTAATTTAAAAAATTTTAAACAAAATGAAAAAAAAATTTTAAAAAGAAAAATTATATTTTCATCAATAGACCAAACTAATTACAGATAAATGGAAAAATTTAGATTTGAAATTGGATAGGAGAGTAGATTGGATGATACACTTTGAAATTTATGAAAAAGATCAAAATATGAAAAATAAATATTGCTAACAGTAGTTTTGAGGCAAGTACACATCTATTTTTCACTTCACAATAGTTTATTATGTTAAGGACAAAGATGATAACGATTGAGTAAGTTTTCTCTCTCTAAAAAAAATAAAAAAAATAAAAAAAAGGTGAGAATAAAATAATGGGGTGAGCCTGGTATTAAGGCAATAGCCTCGAGAGTGATAAAATAATGGGGTGCGCCTGGTATTAAGGCAATAGCCTCAAGAGTGAAAAAAGAGTATGATCCAAGTAATCGGGTACTTTGCGTCTAAGTAAGCGTGAATATTCGCATGAAAGGTGAAATATTCTTAAAAAAAAAGGGAAAAAAAAGAAAAAAAATGTTATGAGAGAGGAGATGAATCATGAGTTAGAGTTCGAGTCCAAAACCGAAGTAGACTATCACACGTGTACGTATATGTATAGGAGCCAATGGATTATATGTTAGTGAGTATTGAAAGATAGGATTTAAATTTTTGATTAAAATAATATGTGTATCTGATATGACGCTCAATTTGAAAATTGATAATCTAGATGCGTTCTTGAGTTTGTATATTAGTGAGATTAATTGATGAAAACATGATAAAAAAAAAAGATTCTTCTTTCTTTTGTATAAAATTTTTATTTTTCTTGATTTTTGGTTATCCTTATTTTTCATTTCTTTATTCCTTAATCTATCTGCTTCATGAATTTTGTGGGTATATTCACTGCAAACCTTCACGAGACAACACTCGTCCACTAGGGTAACCTAGGGGTTTAAAAGCTTGTTGCACGTGCTAAGTGTAATCGTGATTCCTGCGAAAGTGAGTTAGGACTTTTGTTTTTGTTTTCTTTTTTTCTTTTTAGGTTTAGGTTTTGCTCGAGGACTAGCAAAAGATAGGTGTGGGGGTGTGATGAATAACATATATTGTATTTTTCCTCTCATACTTTATCTAATTTTGTATATAAATAAATACTACTCGGGTATTTTTAGTGTCTTTTGCAGGTAATCCGAATTATACAAGGAGAAGGCATGAAATCAGAGTCGGAGTCGGAAATCAGAGTCCGAAAAGTTACTAAAGTGGGCAAGACTACGAGAATATGATGCTGTAGAGACTCAAAGTCTAATACAATCAGGAATATTGAAGCTAGAAGACAAGGGTTACATGGGTACAAATTTTCATGAATTTATCTCAAAGTAGAGCCGCTATTTAGCGGTTTTTACCGCATTTGGCGGTCCAATTTGGGCCCCATGCGCCGAGATTTTTCCTGTGGCTTTGTTGTAATTTGTTTCACGTTTCAGTTCTGCTAGAAATAGGGTATGATTTCTGAGGCCTATTTAAAGGCCGACCCTTGTATTGTGACGGTAATCTGGAATTTTTGTATTCGATTTTTCTCTTCAATAAAGTTGGGGTTTTTGCTGAAGGTCGACGGCCATAACACCGTGTCCAGAGGTAACCCATTGTTCTTGAGATTCTTATTTTCTTTCTGCATAGATTTGATTGCTTTTTAAATTAGGGTTTACTGCTTTCTAGATTAGGGTTTACCGCTTTCTAGATTAGGGTTTATCATTCTATGAATAAAAAGTTGATCTTCCTTAGTAAAAATCATGAGTAGCTAATTAGATCAGCTCTAGAATGTAGATGAAGCTAAGATCCACCATGTAATTATTTTCTAATATTTTTCTTCTTAAATAAAATTAATAAAGCCATGATTTCTCAAATGAAAGATTAAAATACAAGGACCCGAAGTTTAGAACTTTGATAGGTTATACTTGAATTAGGATTCTTGATAGTCTATGCTTAGTTAGGGATTGGGGTTGCTGGTTTTGTCTTTTTATTTGAATTATCTAAAAGAATTAGTTTATTTTTATAAAAAGTAGCATCTTTTGATGAGCTATACTTGCACAACACTTGATAGCTCATGCTTATGGCACTTTAAGTAAAAATTAAACAAAAAAGATTGAATTTTTATGATAGAAGAAAATAGTAGAAGTAAGAACATGGCTGGAAATTAGTGGATTCTATATCTTAGGCTACTTAGATTAATCCGATCTCAATATAGAACCTTTGGTTAGTCCGTTGAACTATAGAGAAAGTAAGAACGCAGAAACACCTTAGATCCTTGTGAGACGACCTGTACAGCGCTACAACGACACTGTGCGCTTGCAGTAATTTATCACATCAAGTTTTTGGCGCCGTTGCCGGGGATCGACGGTGTTTTTCTTGCTTTTTCTGACGTTTTACGGGATTAACAGTGTGTGTTGAGTGTGCAGAGATAATAAAGTCCAGATACAGGAGAAGAAACAGTGCGTATTAAGAATTTGGAGTGTAGTGAAAAAAATTGAAAACCTGATTCCTGCTTTAGGCCACCAATTAGTGGTATAAACCGCTATTTAGCAGTACTTTTGGAAAGAAACTCCACAAAATTTTCCTGATATCTGTATCATGTGTCTATGGTTCTGGAAATAAATTCATAAAAATAAAAATAAAAAACTATTACACAATAGGAATCACATTTTTATTTGATCATATCTATTCCACCGTTTTATCTCTCCACTACACCCCACTTCTTGCATTAGTTTAGGAAACTCACGCATACACTCACGGTCGTTGATTCATACCACATTGGATCCAAAATTAATTTGGTCGACTTGTGAGATCAGATTTGTTCATGGGAGCCAAGATGGACCAACCGATCCCGATCCTTATGGATCGATGTTACCCGTTGCGCACATCTCTTCCATCATGCATAAAACTTCCACACGCAGCGGGTAATCACTATGAGTTGAAGCTGCAGTACATTAGTATGCTTTCTAAATTCACTGGTTCTGATTCAGAAGATGCATATCTCTTTATCAGTGAATTTCAAGAAGTATGCGTAATGATTAAACTGCAAAACTTATCGGAGGACGCAATTAAGCTCCGCTTCATCCCTTTTGCACTTAAGGATAATGCCAAGAAGTGGTTGTACAGTATGCCTACTGATTCAATCACTACTTGGAATGAATTCGTTACAGTGTTTCTCAAAAAGTATTATCCTACGCACAAGATGGCAAGAATCAGAAATCAAATCAATCAATTCCATCAAGTGCCAGGAGAACCCTTCTGGAAATACTTAGAATGGTTTAAGGATTTATTAGCTCAGTGCCCCCACTATGCAATAGAAACGTGGCGGTTGTGTCAAATCATATACGAAGGACTTGATTACACATCCAAAACTCTTCTGGAATCCATGTGTCAAGGGGAGTTTATGAGGAAAAACGAGGATGAAGCATGGGACTTTCTTGAGGACTTATCATGGAAGACTATGCAGTGGGAGAGTTCCACTGAGAAGCCCAGTATATCAACTTCTGCTCATAAGAGTGGGATCCATAGCGTCGACAGCTCTATAGCTGCTGAAGCAAAGATCGCAGCCCTTATGAGAAGAATTGAGGCACTGGAGACTCCTAGTGCTCAGTCTCCACCAGTGGGTCAAGTGAATCAACTCCAAAGTCCCACATGCTTTAATTGCGGAACTCCCAATCACGTTATGGAAGAGTGTCTATTATTAATGAATTCCATGGGTCGCACACTTGAGAAGGCTAACGCCTTATATCAACAACCCATGAACAATCCTTACGCTCCTACATACAATCTTGGCTGGAGAAATCATCCAAATCTATCATGGGGTCAAGGGCAATATCAGGGAGGCCCTAACCTTAACATGCAACCTCCAGCCACTGGTCAGTTTCCAAGACCAAATATGGGTACTTATAAACACCCAAATATTTCAAACCATGGGAACAACCAGAATAGACCACATGTACAAAACCACTCATATCCACAACAGGGGTCTAATAATGAACAAGAAAAGCGACTTCAGTCACTTGAGAAGCACGTTGAAAATCTTCTCAAGTCTCAGTCCAATCTTGACACATACATGCAGAATTTTATAAAAGTGTCAACTGATTTTATTCAAAGAACAGATCAGCACCTGCTCATGAACTCTCAATCTATTAAGAATGTAGAGCAGCAGGTTGGACAACTAGCTAATCAAATGAGTGAACGTGGCAAGGGCACTTTTCCAAGTCAACCCATAACAAATCCTAACGCCAGTTCCTCAAACTCCAATCAGTCGCATGTCCACCAATGCAATGCCATTCACACGCTTAGATCTGGCAAGCAAGTGGATAATAGTGTAGCCGTGCCCCCTGATCCCACTCCTACTATCTCGCAGGCTACATCATCTCTTCCACCCGTTTCTCCACAATCATCTCCATCACCTCCATCACCGTCACGTACTCATTTGGAAGAACCTGTTCCTGAGCCGAAAGCACCATATCCAAATCGGCTTAGAAAGCCTTCACCGCAAGTAGAAAAGATTCTTGAAACATTTCAGCAAGTGAAGGTTAATATTCCACTCCTTGACATGATACAACATGTTCCTACTTATGCTAAGTTCCTCAAGGATTTGTGCAGTAAGAAACGAGCAAGAAACGTTCCTGAGAAAGTTTTTCTTGCTGCAAATATATCACATATCCTCTCTAACTCCTTACCTATCAAGTACAAAGATCCAGATTCCCCTACAATCTCATGCACCATTGGGAACACTACATTTGATAGGGCGTTGCTTGATTTAGGGGCAAGTGTTAATTTGCTTCCTTACACTGTTTATCAGCAACTGGGGTTAGGAAAACTTCAACCTACCAAAGTCACATTACAGCTAGCTGATCGTTCAATTAAGAGACCACTTGGTATGGTTGAAGATGTGCTTATTAAGGTTGGCGAGTTTATTTTTCCTGTAGACTTTATTATTTTAGAAACTGAGCCAATCTCCAATCCACGGAATCAAATTCCCATTATCTTGGATAGACCATTCCTTGCAACATCAAATGCATTGATTGATTGTAGGAGTGGTCTCATGAAGTTATCGTTTGGAAATATGACTATGGCATTGAACATATTTAATATGGATGAGCACGCAACGAGCTCTCTCATTGAGGTCAATATGATTCATAGTTTGCACTCTCATTCGACCTCTTCCACTGATGATGAACCTTCATTTGAGCTAATGTTCAAAGATGAGCTCATACTATTAGAAGAATTGGCACATACTGATTTTATATATGATGATACTTGTGCAAGTGTGCCATTGAATTATGAGCAAACTTTTGAGGATTTGTTTGCAGAGGAGCTCGCATTACTTCATGAGTTAGAAGAGCCATCACCACATTCACTTAATCATATTAGACTCTTCTCACCTCATGATATTTCTACATGTATGCTTGTTACTAACGATGATTGGCAGGTTTATAATAAAGAATTCTTTAACCCAATTGTTAATGCTTACATGTGGACAAAGAAAAAGCGAGGACGATATAAGAAGCAGACAGGTAATCTCGTGACTTGTAAGAGGTTGATGAAATATAATAATGCACCCACTTCACGTTTAAAACGCACACACTATGAAAGTGGGAAGCGATCGAGAGGTCGTAAGCTCTTTTCATGCGTTAATAGGGTGATGATATTGAGATCGTAACTTTTACGACTCTCATTATTTGTATAGTATTTGTATAATAGTTTTCACAATTTGTTTTACCACACTTGGTTTGTGTATGAGGGCATACACAAGTTTAGGTGTGGGGGAGTAGTTTTTAGGAGATTTTTATTTTTAGGACTTTATTTTATTTTTTATTTTTTTATTTTTAGTATTTTGGATTTCTTTATTTTACACTTTGGGTAGTTTTTAGGGTAACTAATTTAAAAAATTTTAAAAAAAATGAAAAAAAATTTTAAAAAAGAAAAATTATATTTTTCATCAATAGACCAAACTAATTACAGATAAATGGATAAATTTAGATTTGAAATTGGATAGGAGAGTAGATTGGATGATACACTTTGAAATTTATGAAAAAGATCAAAATCTAAAAAATAAATATTGCTAACAGTAGTTTTGAGGCAAGTATACATCTATTTTTCACTTCACAATAGTTTATTATGTTAAGGACAAAGATGATAACGATTGAGTAAGTTTTCTCTCTCTAAAAAAAATAGAAAAAAAAATAAAAAAAAGTTGAGAATAAAATAATGGGGTGAGCCTGGTATTAAGGCAATAGCCTCGAGAGTGATAAAATAATGGGGTGCGCCTGGTATTAAGGCAATAGCCTCAAGAGTGAAAAAAGAGTATGATCCAAGTAATCAGGTACTTTGCGCCTAAGTAAGCGTGAATATTCGCATGAAAGGTGAAATATTCTTAAAAAAAAAAGGAAAAAAAAAAGAAAAAAAATGTTATGAGAGAGGAGATGAATCATGAGTTAGAGTTCGAGTCCAAAACCGAAGTAGACTATCACACGTGTACGTAGATGTATAGGAGCCAATGGATTATATGTTAGTGAGTATTGAAAGATAGGATTTAAATTTTTGATTAAAATGATAAGTGTACCTGATATGACGCTCAATTTGAAAATTGATATTCTAGATGCGTTCTTGAGTTTGTATATTAGTGAGATTAATTGATGAAAACATGATAAAAAAAAAAAAAAGATTCTTCTTTCTTTTGTATAAAATTTTTATTTTTCTTGATTTTTGGTTATCCTTATTTGTCATTTCTTTATTCCTTAATCTATCTGCTTCATGAATTTTGTGGGTATATTCACTGTAAACCCTCACGAGACAACACTCGTCCACTAGGGTAACCTAGGGGTTTAAAGGCTTGTTGCACGTGCTAAGTGTAATCGCGATTCCTGCGAAAGTGAGTTAGGACTTTTGTTTTTGTTATCTTTTTTCTTTTTAGGTTTAGGTTTTGCTCGAGGACTAGCAAAAGATAGGTGTGAGGGTGTGATGAATAACATATATTGTATTTTTCCTCTCATACTTTATCTATTTTTGTATATAAATAAATGTTACTTGGGTATTTTTAGTGTCTTTTGCAGGTAATCCGAATTATACAAGGAGAAGGCATGAAATCAGAGTCGGAGTCAGAAATCAGAGTCCAAAAAGTTACTAAAGTGGGCAAGACTACGAGAATATGATGCTGTAGAGACTCAAAGTCGAATACAGTCAGGAATATTGAAGCTAGAAGACAAGGGTTACATGGGTACAAAATTTCATGAATTTATCCCAAATTGGAGCCGCTATTTAGCAGTTTGTACCGCCATTCGGCGGCCCAATTTGGGTCCCATGCGCCGAGATTTTTCCTGTGGCTTCGTTGTAATTTGTTTCACGTTTCAGTTCTGCTAGAAATAGGGTTTGGTTTCCGAGGCCTATTTAAAGGCCGACCTTTGTATTGTGACGGTAATCTGGAATTTTTGTATTCGATTTTTCTCTTCAATAAAGTTGGGGTTTTTGCTGAAGGTCGACGGCCACAACACCGTGTCCAGAGGTAACCCATTGTTCTTGAGATTCTTATTTTCTTTCTGCATAGATTTGATTGCTTTTTAAATTAGGATTTACTGCTTTCTAGATTAGGGTTTACCGCTTTCTAGATTATGGTTTATCATTCTATGAATAAAAAGTTGATCTTCCTTAGTAAAAATCATGAGTAGCTAATTAGATCAGCTCTAGAATGTAGATGAAGCTAAGATCCACCATGTAATTATTTTCTAATATTTTTCTTCTTAAATAAAATAAATAAAGCCATGATTTCTCAAATGAAAGATTAAAATACAAGGACCCGAAGTTTAGAACTTTGATAGGTTATACTTGAATTAGGATTCTTGATAATCTATGCTTAGTTAGGGATTGGGGTTGCTGGTTTTGTCTTTTTATTTGAATTATCTAAAAGAATTAGTTTATTTTTATAAGAAGTAGCATCTTTTGATGAGCTATACTTGCACAACACTTGATAGCTCATGCTTATGGCACTTTAAGTAAAAATTAAACTAAAAAGATTAAATTTTTATGATAGAAGAAAATAGTAGAAGTAAGAACATTGCTGGAAATTAGTGGATTCTATATCTTACGCTACTTAGATTAATCCGACCTCAATATAGAACCTTTGGTTAGTCCGTTGAACTATAGAGAATGTAAGAACGCAGAAACACTTTAGATCCTTGTGAGACAACCTGTACAGCGCTACAATGATACTGTGCGCTTGCAGTAATTTATCACATCAGTCGCCTACTCTGATCGTTATTCTGATCCTTTTGTAATTGTTGTTGTCATTGAGATACTGGAAGGCGAGGTGTTGGTCCTATGTTCCTCCTTTGTGCACAATCTCCAATCTTGTGTTCACTTGACCCACATGCTAAGCATAAGTTGTTGGCATACCGACACTCCTTAATAGTATATCCTGGCTTCTGACAATGTGTGCAAGTTAACTTCTGTTGCAAAGAAATGACTAGACGCTTCTCAACATTTCTAGATGAAGTTCCTCCCAACATTTGACTGGCTGACCTCTTAGTTGCAAAAGACTGAAACCCCCTTTTCTTATTCACTACTTGCTCTATATCCCGAGCTGCATCAATGACTTCAGCATAGGTCTCCATTCTGGAGGCTACCAAATACTTATGAATGTCCAATCTCAATTCCTATTGGAAGCGATGCGTATGGTCTACCTAATCTGATACCATGTATGGCGCAAATCGACTTAGACGAACAAACTCTGATACAAACTCTTCTACTGTCAATCCGGCCTGCCTCGAGTTAATGAATTGTTGCTCCATGTCTCTTCTGGCTGCTCTAGGAAATAACCTTGCAAGGAAACTCATTGTGAAAGTATCCTACGAGATTGGTTGGGGTAGTCTATTCTCTTCTAATTGCCACCAAGTTCTTGCTATATTCATCAATTGTATTTTGATGACATTTACTTTGTCAACATCTGGAATTCGAGCTGCTCTTAATAAGTCTTCTATCTGCATGAGCCACTGTTCAGTTTCCAATGCTCCTACAGTCACCGAGAAAGTAGATGGATGAAAGCGCCTAAAGTCAGATATCCCTCCAGGACGCTGGTCCCTCAGTTCTGCCACATGATCCAAGGCTGCCATCACACCTGCCCGAAAAGCTTCGGCCTATTGATGTTGTGCGTCGGCCATCCTACCAAGCAATCCCAACATTTTATTAGCATCAATGGTGTTCGGAGTCATGCTGGAATTTGCTCCATTTCTATTAGTCCGACGAGCCATCCTTCTGAGAAATGGGATAAAGTAAATATCATTTAAATAAACATAATAAAAGGGATACATATATCTAGAAAAATCATATTTATGTATATATATGTAGCCGTATTGAAGCTTAAATGGTTTAACAAAATTAAACTAATTTAATTTTTTTGCTGACTATAATGATATTCAAGTCTGCTCAAATCACTTGAACAGACATAAAGAAGCTTGGACTCTGATACCACATGTAATGCCCCACTTTCCATAGTGTGGATAGTTGGGATATTCGGCATCGAATTATAACTCGACAAGTCTCAATAGCATTACAGTCATATCCCAACAAAAATATGAATAGCAAATAACAATAAACGATAATTTTTTCCAATCAATGTAATAATAAGTTTCTTTAAGTAATCAAACAAAATGTAACTACGATAAAATTGTCTCTAAACAAAGAAAATATCTCAAATAAAACTAAGTGACATGTCATATGCACTTAGTACATTTTCCTAATATGAAAGTAGTCAACTAAAAAGAGTCAATGACAACTGTAAATCTGCATATTCCTTAAAGTATGTCATATTCTGCTCTGTTTCTGGTGGTTCTACCTCTTGATAAATATTTGCATCTAGTCATACATAACTAGGATCATCAGTAAAACGATCCAATGATAAATAGTAAAAACATAAAAAGATAATGTCTCTGCATCATGAAAAGTCATATGAAAATATATGTTAGAAAATCACATATTTGAATGTTTTATGTGGTTACCATTATTTTTTTCCCATTTTCAGTTAACATCTTTTAATTATCTTATTTGAAAAATTAGAAAAATATGAATATAACTGGTTTGAACGTATTCCCATCTACCCCCGAAAAAATAGAACAGTAATATTGATCGGAGTCTATCCCAATCCTTCTAAAATGGGAAACAATGGTAATTTTGATCGAAACCTATCTCGATCCTCCCAAAATGGAAAACTGTGGTACAGTTACATCCAGCCATCAAATTCATATAAACCCTAAAAGTTTCCCCAAAAATCCGATGTATATCAGTTCAGTATTGGTTGTTCAAGTTTAGTTCAATAATTTGATGGTCATTATTAAATTTCAGTATTCAATAGCAGTAACGGTATCATTAAAAGAACAATGTACAACACAGTAGTTAATAATCCATTACCAATCACATATGATAGCAACTTGTATTAAGTCAGTGTCTTATCATGTCTCGTTTGACTATTCATTTTCCTTTTTCTCTTTAGTGGTTAAAGTTTCCTTAAGTTGGCTTAGAACGACCACAAGAAAGGATAGTGAATAGGTGATAAGTCTGACAATATTACTAAAATGTGCGATAATTATATTGAATCAACAAGAAGGCATGCTAAAGCTATTTATGCACAAAAATGCTAAAAGGAAGAAAAAAAGAAAATTATATTATTGAAAAGAAGTGTGATAGATAATAATATAAATGTGTGGACATCTCTTATATTAAATTCACAAGTAGCTAATAGGTAAAGTATTACTAATAGAGCATCTATAGCATTTTTCTCCTTAAATCTTAAATCATAGATATCATAATACATCATTGCCTAAGGAGTTAGAAGACATTTGATACAAGTGGCACACTTCCTTTACAAGGGAAACGAAAAAACAACAAACAGACTCAAGGTAAGATTTCATCTGCCATTTAGGATACATGACCCTAATATTGGAAAATAGGCGATGGCCTGATGCAAGCCAGTTTTAATCCCAGACCAATTGCCACAGAAAGAGTAGCTACAACAGTGCTGCAATAGCACTTGCCCAAGACCAAAATAGGCATGTTCATATGACAAGGTGATCCAGAAATATATGAGTAATAATTTGTACTATGTCCAAATAGCAAAAATATATTTGTATATCAGCAATAATAAACTAAGACCTCTTCAAGGCTAAAGAGAAGGAGCTGTTGTTACTGCTGCTCTGTCCCTTTTTTTTTTTTCTCCTCTTTTTTTTTTTTTTTTTTTTTTTTTTTTAAGAGGAACAATCCATAAATTTGAGGGCTTTAGCATTTAAATTCTAATCATGGATTCTACAAAGTTCATAGTTCCAATTCTCAACGCTGATCTCTAGAAACTTTTGCGTAAGACCAAAATTAGATGCACCTAGGAAAGTGATATATTTGTCAAATGTACAGAACCTGAATGAACGTATAATACAACTAGCATACAAAAATTGTAAACTGATTAGAGATGACAATTTAAAGCCATAATGAAATATGAAGAATTAAGAAAGATTAAAATGCCATTCTAAATCAATACGACATTAATCAATCTCTTTGTTTGCATATATTTAATTTAAATTTATACACGTTCTTATCTTTCATTGTAATTTCTACTTATGAGGAAAGTATTTACAAAAGTTGATCTGGCAAACTATTTTATAACAGAATAGAAGAAAATGTAAATAAACAGTGCATCTCATTGGACTTGCTATATAGTAGGTGCCTGATTTGTTGTTATGGCAACAACAATTGTTTTACAATAAAAGTTTAGGAAATATTATAAGCAGTGGAGTGGATTTTCACAACGTAAAACATATTGCTTTATAATTATTTCCTGAACTTTATGTTGCAATATAAGAGTTGGTACCTTAATTCATGTACTTAATATATAACAGAGTGTAACCATCTTTCTGCTGTGTGACCCATATAGTAATCAACCTTGTCTGTTAAGTGTTTTGTGACTATTTGAGACCAAATCCCATAACTCAAGTAAGTTACAGTGTATATATATATATATATATATATATATATATATAGACACACACACACTACTCTATAAACTATTAAGTATAGCTTAGAATTTATTTCTTAGGATTTAATTCTTTCTACATAGTTCAGTAGTTCAGTACATATATAGAAGTAGCAGATGAACTTTCCTTAACAAGTGGAAAAAATAAAAACACTTCTGCTAATACGAAAAAGGAATAGGTAAGAAGCAACCAACCTCTGCATAGTCTTTTCAATAAATCAACATAATCATAGAAGGAATAAGTTAAGGCAGGCTATAAATGGGAGACATTGTTTATGATGAGCCCTTGTGTCTAAAGCATCAATACTAAGGAACATCTATCCAAGATTTTTAATTTTAATTAAATAAACAGTAATATAGAAATAAATATGGCTAATAACATGTTACAGTGAGTCAAAAGAACTCACTATAGACATAGTACTAATTATATTTTATCTTAAAGTGAGTCATCTGACTCACTATAAACATGTTGCTGATTATATTTTATTTTAATGTGAGTCCTCTGACTCATTATAAACATGCTAATGATTATATTTTATTTTAATGTGAATTTTATAACTCATAAGTGTGCTTTATCTTTTATATTTTCTGATTTATTTATTAAAGAATGAATTGTGTCCTAGTTTAAAAGTATTGTTAAGCCTAGAATACGAAGACAAAGGAGGGGAAGTAGCCCTAGTTGATGGCCCATACTTCATGGAGCATATCGAACGGTTGTGATCGACAAAGTATATTCTGGAGGCTTTGTACATCTTATTTATACTTTTGCTCAAACACTACAAGGAAGTAGCCTTCCTTGTATTTTGATCCTTTTGTGCCCTCCTTGTATTTTGATCATTTTGTGTAAATATTTAGGGTAGTGTGTCGTTTTATATAACCAACTATTATATGAAATGAAATACTTTCAGTTTTAGAAATGTTATTTATTCATGTTGATGTAGTAATAGTTACTATTATTTCAAGATCTTATGACTGTTGGTTATAGAATAATAATAAGTAGTGTTCCCCGTTTTGGGAAGTAACTGAAAAACGGGGGTGTTACAGTTACCCACAAAAATCAAGAAATATTAGAGATTAAGAAATAATAAAAGAAAATTAAGAATAAGTGTAAAAGACAGAAAATGAAAAATGATAGTATCCTATTAGCTATTTATCTATATTATACTTATATTTATATTTTTTGGTTTTCACTTCTCTTTCATATCAAACTCAATTAGAGATACATACACAAATATTTATGAAAATGTCAATTTTTATAAATCACTTATAATCTAATACTTTTATGTATTTATTGTAATCATTTAAATCGTATTGTAGATATACTTTTACTTTCAATTATCCTCTCCTATGCACTCTTGTGAGTGTGTCAATAAGCCTTGTCAATTCTCAAACCCCAATCAAACTTATATGAACCTTTTCACACACACACACACATATATATATGGGATTACTATAAGTGAGCCGCCAGCTCAAGAAAAGTTGCGTGAGCTAGTGGCAAAACTATAATTATATAATAATTTTTCTTTAATTCTATTTTACAATTACTATTTCTAACTTCTTAACTTCTTTCGGATTAAATTTCATAAATTTTGGAGTTCATTTACCCTTTTATCAAGTGGATACAAAATGTTTTATTCATTTAAAACCGTTAATTTTGGGTTAACTTTATGGAGGACCAAATCAAAACTAAAACCCAAGAAATTGGGTATGAGTGAACCCTAGGAGGTTGAGATCATAATCCAAAAGAAAGTTTTTAAAAAAGATTATTATAGATAGTGAAAATGAACTACAGCTTAGGAAACTTGTGTGAGTTGTCAGCTCATTTCCATTTTACTCTCTCTCTCTCTCTCTCTCTCTCTTTCTATATATATATATATATATATATATATATATATATATATATATATATATATATATATATATATATATGCATATATTCTTATATTTTTTTAATTTTTTTTTCATAGGCACTTGCTTTTTATGTGAATATTCATGCTTATCGAGGCACAAATGCCAAGTTACTCAGTCCATGACTATAATAAAAATTCATAAGTATCGTTCATATGAATATGCACACTTACCGATGGACCCAACTACTTAACACTTACTTTCTCTTATTTATTATATATACTTTATATATCCGAAGTATATTGCCTTAAGTAGCAGGTTCACTTTGTTTTTTTCTATTTCTTTTTACACATATATGATAGGTCTTCCTTTTAAGTTTTCTCTTTGTCATAACTTCTCATGACTTATTATGTAAGTGTGTAGAGTACATACTCAATTCTAATTTTAAGTATCCATATATCTTATTGTCAGATTTAAAATCTCAACTAAGACAACATAAAAACTATTATAATATAAGTATCAAAATTAAGATATTTGTCTCATAAATATGCAATATCCTCAGTGCATCAAAAATATAACTATGAAAGTAATATACTAAGAAATAATATAAGAGGTTAAGGTTAGAATACACCTAGCTTTGACGGTTCTAAAAAAAACTCATTCCCTTTTGTAGTCGATATCAATGACATTTCTGATGAAGACCATCTTGTCACTTGCGCCTTTGATACCAATGAAACCTAATGGTCCCCTAGCTCGTCCTTTCGTCCTCATCTTCAGAAACATGGGCATTCTCACCAGCTATTTGTCTAAATACTCTGGTGAGTAATCGATAATGACGTTGTTTACGACACTCGGTTCGGGCCTGCCTGTCTTCAGGTATGCTCATTCTCATAGTGAAGGAGTTCGACATTCTTATGATCAACTCATTTATAGTGTAGACTGTTATTTTATCTGGTCGGGCTGCTGCATCTCGTTACTCTTGCCCTTGTTCGATATATTCATGATCTTGTTCTTCGTGACCTGCAGGTTGGGCAGCAGCTTGTTGTTACTTGTGTTGCACCTGTTGTTCATGCTGGGCAAGTCGGACACTCATGCTTCTTCGCACAGTGGTATTCATAAATGGTTGCTTAGGAGGTTCAAACGTATCACCTTGTGCTGGATGAACTCCATTATTCATGCAAGTTTTTGTAATCAGAGAAGGCAAAACTAAGTGAGACTTTCCCATTCTAGGATGATGGATACACTCATAGACTTGACTCATGCATTTAACTATCACGAAGTTCATGATGGATGCGACATTGAATGCGTACCTTCACAAAATCATGATTAACAATACTATGTTCCTCGTATATAGTTCCGTTGTTGAGGAAGATGGCAGTATGTTATATTTACTATAAAGACTTACCAAAATGTACTCTTGTCTGACATAGCCAACCTTCAAAAAGCTCTCATTGAAGACAATATCGCTTAAATTCTCGCAGAGCTCTTTGAACTAGTGAAAGCCGCTTGGTATCTCATTCACAATATCTACAAAAGAAGGATTTTCCTCCTGCACATTGGGTATAGGGAGTGTTCTTATGATTTCTTCCTTTGTGAATAGTATCTCTCTACCCCTAACAATGGAGTATCCATATTGATCTCCCATTGTTGATTGCAAGTTGGCATAAAACTCATGCACGATCTCATTGCATGCCAGTGCATGTTGATATCTTGTATATGCTTCACATTCTAAGGCTACCATTTGTGCTCTAAAGGTCAAATTTTTATTCAATCTTAAATAATCTACTACTCGTTCTGATCAAAACTTGAAATCATCGAGCTTCTCCAAGATCTTATTTGATTTTGCAACTCTAACTCGTTGTGGAGAAGATGGGCCAAAGGATTCTACTTTTAGCCTCTTAAAAACGGCCTGCTTCTTTGGTGTCATTCTATAAAGATTAACTAAAACTACATAACTTAGAATAATTATAATTTCAAAAATCTATTTATGAATTTTATCTTATACTTATCCTATTTATTATTTTCCTTTTGGTTAACTTCTTTCTCTCTTCTTTATTATTTTTATTATTTTAGAATTAATTTCACCCACATAATTCCTTATTTTCCTAATTTCTACCTCAAAAATTATCAAATTCCACTTTAATGTGATTATTATTGAATGAATTTGTTAAACCATAGTTATACAAGCAATCTATGAAAGATAATGCTAAAAAGTTGAGATTTTTATGCTTTCTACCATTAATTTTAGCATATTATGACAAAAAATCCATAAAATTCATCATAAATCCTCATATCTTTGTTAAACTCTACCAAATCTACCACAAAGTAAGGATCTAACCTTGATTTACTCATATTCGTACATATAAATTATAGATATAGGTTTTGAGACAAAAATATACTTTTTACCAAGAGAAAATCAAAGAAAAATCGTAGGGGAGAGGACTTACTTGCTTGTAGATTGATGAAAATTTGAAAAGAATTGCGCAAAAAGAGATTAATTTTTCAAAAGGAGGAATTTTTGGGCATGGATGCAATTAAAGGAAGCTAGTGGTTTTGTCTTGTGGAGAAAAAAGAACTCTAATTTATTTATAGATGCCCTTCTCTGTTGACAGGCGCATCGATGGTGCCTTCAACAGCCATTCTCGGCTAAAAAAATTTTCTTTTTACAGTGGCCGTTGTCGACAGTGGCTTTGACCGCCGCTTCGATGGCTTCCTCAGCCTGAGTATTGTCAAGCCTAAAAAAGTTTTTCTATTTTTTGTCAGTTATTGTTAGTCCCTAAACTAAGTTTATTCCTATATCTAGTTGTTAGTTCCTAATTCTAAAATTAATTCTAAACTAAAATTAGTTCTTAACTCTAAAGCTAATATCAATTAAAGATTTTTTTGTTTCTTTTGGTAAAAAATTTAAAAGAAAAAGAAAATAAAATTTTGAAAATCGTTGAAATCATCCTAAGCATCAAAACTAAGTTATCTTAATAAGTCATCTCCCCAACTTAAAATACACATTGTCCTCAATGAATCGATATATCCATTTAATTAATCAAGTAGAAATTTAAGAGAGAAGAGCTTAGAAATTATCTCGGTTCGGTACTCAAGATGTAACAATCTGCAAAACAAAATTGTTAGCATATAATATACAATAATATACATAGTGTCCTTCATTTAGCTCGCATCCATGAGATGTCGGAGGATTCACTAGATCATGAGATTTCTCTGATTGTTTCGGAAATTACAAGTAGTGCTTCAATCGTTTTTCATTTACTTTGAACATATGCCATTCTTTGGATTTTCAATATCAATTGCGCTATGTAGATACATAGTTTTAACTATGAACATTCCTGTCGACCATGAATGTAATTTTCCTGGAAAGGCATGAATTATATAGAAGCACTTTGTCAGAAGGATAAAAAATAAGGCGTGAGATACGATGATCGTGCTATATTTTTATTTCTCCTTTGAAATGCATGAATTATCATATACATCACTCCTTATCTCTTCCAACTCATTTATTTGTAGTTTTCGTAATTGGCCAACTGAATTCAGATCAAAATTTAATGATTTAATTGCCCAATATGCTTTATGTTTTATCTCTATAGGCAAATGGCAAGCTTTTTATAGGATAATCTATATGGAGACCTACCTAAGGGTATTTTCTATGTTGTATGGTAAGCCCATAAATCGTTGGTCAGTTGAAACAACCAATCTTTGCTAGACTAATTAACTGTTTTCTTGAATATTTGCTTGATTTTCCTATTAGCTATTTGACTGAGGATGATATGATGCATAAATTTTGTGCATGATATGATATTTCTTCATTAAATTTTTAAAGGCTTTGTTACAGAAATGTGAGCCCCCATCGGTTATTATTGCTTTAGGAACTCCAAATCTAAATAATATGTGTTTCTTTAAAAATTTAATAATAGTTTGTTAGTCATTATTTCTAAAAGCCGCAACTTCTACACATTTAGAGACATAATCCACTGATTCAAGAATATAAGTTTATCTGTTAGAAATAGGAAATGATCCTATAGAGTCAATGCCCCAGCAATCAAATATCTCAATTGTAAGTATGAGTGTTAGCAGTATATCATTCTTCTTGGTTAACGCTCCTAGTTTCTGACAAAACTCACATCTTTTACAGAATTCATATATGTCTCTAAACATGGTAGGCCAATAAAAGCCATACTGAAGTATTTTGGCTGCCGTATTTTTAGTCGAAAAATAACCCCCAATGTTTTTGTATGACAGAAAACAATGATACTCTAAATCTCCTCATTGAGCACACAATGCCAAATGATTTGATCTAAGCATTATTTAAATAAGTACAGATCATCAAAAAAGAAATAACGTATCTCGTATAAGAATTTTTGTGCACTCCAATGATTCGGCATTTCTCCTGCAACAAGGAAATTATTAATGTCAGCATACTAAGGAGTTATTGTGATAGAAAATAGTTGCTCATCAGGGAACGAGTCCCTAATTGGTAGCTTATCATTTTCAAAAGTTAGTCTAGAGAGCTGGTCTGTAACTACGTTCTCTACTCCCTTTTTATCTTTAATTTCTAAATCAAATTCTTGGAGCTATAAGATCCATCGAATCAGTCGTGGCTTTATATTTTTCTTTGATAAAAGATATTTGAGTGACGAATGATCTATAAAAACAACTACATGTGAGCTCAAAATATATGAAAAAAATTATCAAGAGTAAATCTATAGCTAAAATCTCCTTCTCTATGGTAGTATAATTTGTCTGAGTATTATTAAAAGTCTTGCTAGTATAGTGACCACGTAGACTTTTTATCTCTTCGCTGCCCTACTATAGCTCCAATTTCATAATCGCACATGATTTTGAATGGAAGCGTCCAATCTGGAGGTTGTCATATTGGCGCGGTGGTGAGCATCTTCTTGAGGCTTTTGAAAACTGTCTGACATGCCTGCATCTATTCAAACTGCACATCTTACACAAGAAGATGAGAAAGGGGTATACCAATAGTACTAAAATTCTTTATAAACCTTTTATAGAAACCTACGTGTCCTAGAAATGAACATATATCTTCCATGGTCTTGGGTATTGGTATTTTAGAAATAGACTTAACCTTAACCCTATCTACTTCCATCCCTTTAGATAAAACTATGTGGCCCAACAAAATACCTTTTGTAACCATGAAATGGCATTTTTCCTAATTTAGGAAGAGATTTTTCTGTTGATATCTTTCAAGCACAGATCCTAAATTAGTCAAACAAGTTTCAAAATTATCTCCAAATCCAGAGAAACCATCCTTAAATACCTCAAGATAATCTTCCACCATATCGCTGAAAACTTATCATACATATTTGAAATGTTGTGGGTGCATTACATAATTCAAATGGCATTCTTCTAAAAGAAAAAGTGCCGAAGGGACAAGTAAAAGTTATCTTTTCTTGGTCCTCTAAAACAATTTCAATTTGATAATAACCAAAATAACCATCAGAAAAATAATAAAATTCATGTCCAGCAACTCTTTCAAGTACTTAATCAAGAAATAATAATGGAAAGTGATCTTCGCATGTTATTTTATTTTACTTTCGATAGTCGATGCACATATACCAACTTGTAGTAGTTTGAGTGGGTACTATCATCTCACCATCCTTGTTTTTAATTGCTATTACCCTACTCTTTTCGCAACAACTTGGGTACTACACACTTACTATTAGCGATTGGATAGATCATGCCAGCATCAAATAATTTCAACACTTCAGTTTTAACCACTTCCTTCATGGTAGGGTTAAGTTTTCGTTGCATTTGCTTAATAGGTTTGGCTCTATCTTTCTAAGTAATACAGTGTGTGCAAATAAGGGGGTCCATACCTTTGATGTCCATCATATTCCATCTAAGAGCACCTTTATACTTTTGAAATATCGATAGTAGTTGCTCTTACTAATTCTCATCAAGATGCACTAAGATGACCTCCGAAAAAGTTTCCTTTGGTTCCAAAAACACATACTTGAGATCTTCAGGTAGCGGTTTTAGCTAAAGTATCGGTGCTTGATGTTAGATGGTATCAATATTTTCATGATTTGAGGTAACTCTTTATACACTTCCATTATTAGAATCCATCCCGTGATATTCGAACATTGAGTATCAGTTAAGTGTTTTATTATTACGATGATATATTCGAATTGAAGATATTCAAGGAGGTCTTCATTCATTGTTAATGTCATCTCCAAAGGATTAGACATACACAATGATATGATATGTTCTTCATCATGGATTCATTCAATGTAATTAATGTCTTCCAATTCATCAGTATCTATGTCTGGTTATTTGCAAACATTAAAATATTAAGTTCAAGGGTCATATTTCTAAATAAAAATTTCACCACACCATTCCTTCAATTTATAATTGCATTAGCTATAGCTAAAATAGATGTTCGAGGATAACTGAAATATGAAAATGTGAATTCTTTATGGGTATAGTATCGATAACTATAATATGCACAGGAAAATAAAAGTTTTCGATTTGCACTAAAACATCTTCCACAACGCCCTTAGAAAGCCTTTATGCCCTATCAGCTACTTGTAGTGTGGCGGGTATAGGTTAAATTCTCCTAGACCTATGTGCTTGTAAACTGAAAATGGTAAAAGATTTACACTAGCTCCCAAATCTAGCCAAACTTTCTCTATATTATTTTGCCTTATCATACAAGGAATAGTAGGATATTCAGGATCCTTATATTTGAGAGGCATTTCATAATAAACCTGCTATGTGAGAAATGCATTTTTCTATACGTTATGATGTCCTTTTATGGTGCAAAAGTCCTTCAAGAGTTTTGTATACGATGGGACTTGCTCAATCGCTTCCAGAAAAGGTATATTGATAAGTACCTATTTAAAAATCTTTTGAAATATCAGTATAAGATGCATTAATTTTTAAATTTTAATCTTTGAGAGAATGATAAAAATGGTTTATAATCATTAGAAATGGGTTCTTTAAAATTATCATCTTTAGATTGTTGAGTTGAATCATTGTCTTGTTTCTCCTTAATATTTGCTTTTGAAATGGGCTTATCAAGCACTTACCACTTCTTAAATTTATGCAACAGTTATCTCAAGTACATCATTATTAATGGAAGAACTAATAACATTTATATATTCGACTTTACCTTAAGAATTGGCCTCCAGTTGAGATGGTAGATTACTTATTTCCGTCGCTTGCAATGTGAATTTGAGGTGGCTTATCTGTGAGCGAATATCGTTAAAAGTAGTCGCATTCTGACTATTGATTGTTTGTTGTGACTGAATAAACTGTTGTTGCACTTGGATGATCTGATCCATTTTTTGCTGTATCTGCAAAAAATTATCCTCAAAATTTCTCTTCGGTGGTGGTTGGTATACCAAAAATTGATTAGTAGGTTGGATGTATTGTTGAGGTGGATTAGTGGGTGGTTTATTTTTATTATTAAATTATTGAGGATTCTGCTTCCATTGAAAATTCAGGTGATTCCTTAAACCAAGATAATCTATTTGTGAATATGGGTTGTTTACTATTTGAGAAGTAGTGTTTAAGGCATTAGCTTGTCTATTTAATACTACTTTAAAAGCAGGAAGTGTTGGACATTCGCAAGTCATGTGTCCTTGCAATTCGCAAATATCATGAACTTCTTGAATTTTTTCTATTGCCATAACTGTTTCTGTTTTTTTTTGTAAGCAAATTTTCAAATTTATTAGTGATAGTAATTAATCGTGCAGTTATATCTTTGGTTTCTCCCAACTTGAGAAGACTGCCTCTATTTTGAGATTTATCCTTTAATTGGTGTCTATCCAAAGTATCCTCATCCTCAGGCTTGTGCATTTTCGACAAGTGATTAAGATAGTCTCATACCTCTTCAACATCCTTATTTAAGAATTCACCATTGCACAGTCTCTATGAATTGCCTGATTGTAATATTTAACTTTTGATAGAATGTACTTACAGTCCTTCATATTTCAAAATGTGATGTGGGAATGAGAAAAGCAAATCTTTAAATCTATCTCAACACTCGAATAATGGTTCATCTTCTTTTTGTTGAAAGTTTAGAATTTGCTTTCGCATAAAATTTATTCGATGTGAAGGAAAGAATTTCTTTAAGCATTCTCTTTTCATCTCATCCCATGTTCCTATTAAATTCGGACATAAAGAATGTAACCATGTCTTCACTTTTTCCTTAAGAGAGGATGGAAAGAGCTTAAATTTAAGTTGCTTTGTAGCAATATTTTGAAGATTAATGATAGAGAAAATTTTTTTAAATTCTCAAAGATACAAATATTGGCTCTCTGAATCCATCCCATAGAATTTAAACAAAAGTTGGACTACTCTAGATTTAATCTAGAAGTGTCCCATATTCAATGAAAATGCAATGCATGAAGGTTGTCCTATCAGGTTGCAAATAATTTCGTAAAATCCTCCCATTGCCTTTATGATGGCTATGATTATCATTTGTATCTCCATCATTATTATTATTATTGTTATTTATAATGTTATTATGATTAATGCTCATGTCGTGAAGTGTTTAATAGATTGAAAGTGATTGTGGATCTGAGTATAATTGAATTATTCTACTATTTGAAGTTCTCCTTCAACTAGTCATACAAATTCAGAATTGAAAAACTTAATGACGTAGGAACCGTAATCTATACTAAAGTATAACACAATAGTATGATCTCGATAACAGTACCAAAAAATTGACTGCGATCTAAATCGTACACTCCCAAGTGCAAGAGATTAATAAGTTGTATAAGGGTAGTGACGCACGATCATTCTCTCGAGAATCGTTTGTTAATTGTATGATATAAGAATAAATTATGGTACTAAAAATGAAAGTAAAGATTGGATTTTTTATAAATTAAACTAAAATTAAAGATAAAAAAATTTACTTACGCTAAAATTGAAATTGTTGGTCAATAGATATAATTCCTTAGATAATTTACTTGATATATTCATACTTTTTTATCTTAATTGCATAAATCACGTGGTCTTCTTACAACTGAAAAATAATTTAATTAAGAACAAAATATATAAAGTTGTGAACTATGATACTTTGACTAATTTCTCCCAGTTAATCTTATATGAATCTTGAGCTTATCTAAGCATGTGATATGAATAATAAAAATAAACATTCAAAATCTAAGCATACACCGTACCTAAAGAGTCTATAGTATATTAAAAACTAAGAAACAAATATATCATCAAAGTGTAAAGTATCAAATACTCAAAATCATATTTAATCCATCCAAAGATAGTAGAGAATCAAAGATATCAATTTCACATAAAATAATTAAAATCAATAAATATATAAGAATACATACCAGTAAATCACCTAGAGTTTGTTATTCCATCTGATCTAACTCAAGAATTTAACCACTCGTACTCATCATAACCATGAATAAAGAGAAAATTTTATTTTATTGATTTATATGAACGAGTACAAAAACTAAATCTTGAATCTATTCTTTCTCAAAGGGTGCTTCCAAAAGAATTACAAAACTTAAGATTCAATGGCTATTTATAACCTTACAAAACTTAATAGAAATTCTTTTTACAAGAAAACTCTTAATTTCCCTCAAAAATCTCCAGAAAACAACTTTGTAGCCATGCCCTTCAATGGACCTATCGACGGCTGCTCTTGGGTATGATTTCCAGTTGACGCCTGTCGATGGAAGAACATATGGCCTTCGATGGCCATTCCTGAAAATACATAGTTCTGAGCTGATACATTAGATATACTTTGATAATTTGATTTTCTTTCATATAAAACCCTAACAAAACATTGAAAAATACTAGAAAAATATCATAGTGAGGAATTTGATTAATTAAAATCATTCTTTTTATTAATTTCTTGTATTAGTCAATAAAATTGGATTACACTTGCACAAAATAAACTAAAAATATTATACTTTTCAAGCATAATCAAGATATCTAGAGGTATTTGTGGATAATTTCTTCATATTTGGAAATAATTTTGAATCTTGTTTGACTAAATTAGGATCTATGCTTGAAAGATATCAACAAAAACATTTACTCCTATATTGGAAGAAATGTCACTTCATTGTCATAAAAGGTATTGTGTTTTCATCTAAATGGATGGAAGTAGATAAGAATAAAGTTGAATTTATTTTCAAAATATCAATACCTAAAACCATGAGTAGCATACGTTCTTAAGAACATGCAGACTTTTATAGAAGGCAAGATGTGCAATTGGAATGGACGTAGACATGCCAAATAGTTTTTGAAACTCTCAAGCAGATGCTCATCACAGCACCAATCATGCAACATCTGGATTAGTCATTTCCATTCAAGATTATATGCAACACAAGCGACTATGCAATTGGGCAATACTGGGGCAACGAAGATATAAAAAGCCCTTCGTGGCCTACTATACTAGCAAGCCTCTCAATGATGCACAGACAAATTATACGATAACAGAGAAGGAGTTTCTAGCTGTGGGTTTTGATCTTGAAAAATTTTATTCATAAATTTTGGGCTTACATGTAGTTGTTTTTACATATTATTCGGCGCTCAAATATCTTTTGTCAAAGAAAGATGCAAAGACACAATTAATCAGATGGATATTGTTGTCCAAAAATTTGATCTTGAAATTAAAAACAAAATGGGAGTAGAGAATGTGGTTGTTGATCAACTCGCTCAATTGACTTTTGATACAAATAAGCTACCAATTAGAGAGTCATTCCCTGATGAGCAGTTATTTTCAATCAGACCAGCTCTAGTATGCTGATATTATAAATTTTATTACTATAGGTGAAATGTCAAATTATTGGAGTGCGTAAAACAAACGACGATTCTTACACAAGATACGACGTTTTTTTGTTTTTTGACAACTCTCACCTATTTAATATTGCTCAAATTAAATCATTAGGCGTTATTTGCCTAATGATGAGATACAAAGCATAATTCACTTATGTCATACAGAAGCGTGTGGAGACCACTTTTTGTCTAAAAAGATAGTAGCCAAAATACTCAAATATGGTTTATATTAGCCTACTATGTTTAGATACACACATGAATTTGGTAAATAATGCTAGTCATGTCAGAAATTAGGAGCGGTAACTAGGAAGAGTGAGATGCCTCTAACACTCATGCATAGAATTGAGATATTTGATTGTTGGGGTATTAATTTTATGGAACAGTTTCCTATTTCTAACATTTATGTTTATATCCTCATAGTGGTCGATTTTGTCTCTAAATAGATAGAAGCTATAGTATATAGAAATAATAATCAATAAACTATTATCAAATTTCTAAAGGAACATAATATTGATCAGATTTGGAGTTCATAAAGCCATAATAAGTGATAGGGTTCTCATTTCTACAATAAAACCTTCAAAAATTTGATGAAGAAGTATCACCACAAGATTCTACACCTTATCACCCACAGTCGTATGGTCAAGTTGAACTGGCCAATAGGAAAATTAAGCAAATTCTTTTGAAAATGGTTAATCTGTCTCGTAAAAATTGATCGTCAGACTAACTGATGCTTTATGGACTTACCTTATTGCATATAAAACACCATTAAGTATGTCTCTATAGAATAATTACAGAAAAGCTTGTCATTTGCTTGGAGAGATAGAGCACAAGGTGTATTAGGCAATCAAATCAGTTAATCTAGATCTCAATTCAGCTAACCCATTATAAAAATTACAAATAAATGAATTGGAGGAGTTAAAACGTGATGCATATGAAAATTAATGTATTTCGAAGGGAAAAATGAGAATATGGCATGATCACCATATCGCATGTCGTATTTTTCATCCTTTTGACAAATTGTTTTTATACGATTCACTCCTTTATCTATTTCTAGGAAAATTGCTTTCACGGTGGACTAGACCATTCTTAGTGAAAACTGTGTATCTATATAGAGCAATCAATATCGAAAATCCCAAAAATAATCATACATTTAAAGTAAACGGAAAATGCTTGAAGTATTACTTTGAATTTCCAAAGCTCACAGAGAAATCTCACGATCTAATAGATCCTCCAATATCTTATCAGTACGAGCCAAATAGAGACACAATATATATTATTGTATATTATGTACTAACAATCTTGTTTTGTAGTTGTTACGTCATGAGTACTGCACCAAGATAATTTCCAAGCACTCTCTTAAATTTTATTTTTACTTGACTAATTAAATAGAAATATCAATTCATTTAGAACAATGTGCATTTTAAGCTGGGGGATTGCTTATAAAGACAACTTAGTTTTGATACCCATAATATTTTAATGATTTTATTCTAAAAAGAAAATTTTCACATTTTCATATTTTCAAAATAAAAATCATTCATAGTTACTAACTTTAAAATTAGGAAGTAATTTTTAGTTTTAGAAATAATTTTTGAATTAGGAATCAACAATTATATTTTAGGAATAACATTAGTCTAAAAACTAACATTTTAAAAAAATAAAAATTTTGGCTTGATGCAACTCTTAAGAGAGAGCTCCTGTCGAAACTGCTATCGAAGCGGCTGTCAACAACCACCGACTGCAGAGCAATTTTTGCTCTGCCCAAGACCGGCTGTCGAAGTCGTTGTCGAAGAGACTGTCGACAGCCGCTGATAGAGAGAATAAATAGATCTTTGAGTTTCTTTTTCTCCACAATCAAATCCTAACCTTCTTTCCATAATACCCTGGAGAGAAATTTTTCCATTTCGAAGGATAGAACTCAATTCTGCACAATTTGTTTCAAATCTTCAATGATCTCTAAGCGAGCAAGTTTTTTTTTCTCTTTGGTTTTTCTTTGGATTGTTCTTCGTAAAAGGTAAATTTTGTTTCAAAACATAGATCAATGATTTATATGCCCAAATTTGAGTAGATTAAAGATAGATATTTATTTCTTAGTAGATTTGGAGTAGTTTAGCAAATTTTTAACGGATTTTTGACGAATTTCTTGGAGTAATTGAAAATATATTCTAATTCAAAAGTAAATCAAATAAAAATCTCAACTTTTTAGCATAAAAATTCATCGGTTGCTTGAATAACTAACTTATATCAAATTCATGCATTAAGAGTCAAATTAAAATAAAGTTTCATATATAATTAAAAGAGGAATTGGGAATCATAAAAAAATAGAAAAAGGGGAAAAGAAATTATACAAATGAAAATAGAATAGAAATATATAATATGTGTGTGAATTCATGCATAATTTTGAGATATTATAATATTTTTTTAAGATATATTTTTGTTATTATTTTTCAGGATGAGAACCAAGGAGGCAAATGTTTCTAAGAGGCAAAGAGCAAGCTCTTCAAGCTCATCTCCTCCACAGAGATACAAAGCTACAAAGGTTAATAAGAAACTGTTGGAGAAGTATGAGGAATTCAAACTCTTGCTCGAACAAGCGGTGGATTACTCGAAGATGCACGAGAATCTTATCTTCAGAGCACAAATGCAGGCTGCAGGGTTAGAAGCATATACAATGCATAGACACACACCGGTATCCAAAGAAATCATGCATGAATTTTATGCTAATCTACAATAGACACTTGGAGATCAATATACATACTCAATAGTAAAGAGCAGGGAAGTGTCATTCACAAGAGAAAAGATCTTAAGATTCATCCTTATACTTGATTTGCCTAAGAACATTGACTGAGTTAATGAAATACCAAGCAGCCCCTGCAAATTCAAGGAGCTCTGCACACATATTACGGTTTTAATGAAAGTTTCTTAAAAGTAGGCTAATTGAGGTAGGAGTACATTTTGGTAAACTTATTTATCTAATATAACATCTTACCGTCCTCTATAGCAACGAAATTCTATTCAAGGGCGTGGTGTTATTAAATATGATTCTGAAAATGCACTTGTTCGATGTCGCCTCCATCAATGCATGGGGCAAGCCATGAGTGTATCCAACATTCAAGATTGGAAAAACTAAATCTAGTTTTGCCATCTCTGATAATAAAAATTTGCATGAATAATGGGACCGATTTTTCATCAACTTACACAATTGCGCAGGCATTGCAACCATTTACGGATATGACCATTCGAAGAAGCATGAGGGCTCAACACGTATAGAAGGAGCAGTAGGTGCAACAATAGAAATCTCAAGGTGCTGCCCTGCCGACTGGCCTTAGCAAGCAACAGCAAGAACAAGGAGGTATAGCAGCTGCGGTGGCCTAACCAGAGGAGATTACACTCCAAACTTTGAATGTGTTGATAATAAGAATGACTAACATATTTAATGAAAGGCTGCAAATCATCGAGACTCAGCAAACCCGAACTGAGCAATGTCAACAATGTCAATATCAGCTTTTCACCTAAGTATACAGATGAATTGCTGGTGATGATGTCCTCATTTCTCCCGATGAAGACGAAGAGACGAGATAGGGGACCACAAGGTTCCGCCGGTGTCAAAGATGCGAGTGATAAAAAGGCAATCATCAGCAGCATCATTGATATCGACTATTTGAGGGAGTAAATTTTCTGTACAAATGTCAAAGTCAGGTATTTTCTACCCTTAACGTTTTACATTATTTCTTCGTGTATTGTTTGCGCAATTATATTCTTAATGCACTAAGGACATTGCATAATTTAAGTTCGGAGATGAGATAGATACACTATACTTTACTGCATCATATGTAACTAATTAACCTATTTAAACTTTTTTTGAATTTTGCATTTCTTTGAAGTAAAAAAGTGAGATTAGAAGTATTTTACATGGTGCATTTATGAGATTAATATATTAATATTGATGCGTATATGATAATAGTTTTTATGTAATCTTAATTGAGATTTTAAATTCGACAATAAGATATATTGATACTTAAGATTTGAATCAAGTATGTACTCTAAACACTTACACAATGATCTTGAAAAATTGATAATAAAGAGAAAACTTAAAAGGATATCCTATCTAATATATATATATATATATATATATATATATATATATATATATATATATATATATACTTTGAAAAAATAAATATGAAAATATATATAATATATATAATAAATAAGAGAAAGTAAGTGTTAAGTAGTTGGATTTGTGCGCCTCGGTAAACATGTGTATTCACACAAACAATGCTTATGGACTTTTGTTATAAATTTGAGCTAAGTAACTAGACATTTGTGCCTCAGTAAGCATAGATGTTCACATGAAAGGCAAGTGTTTATGAAAAAAAGGAGAATATATATATATATATATATATATATATATATATATATATATATATATATATAGAGGGTTCCTATAAATTTTGATTGGAGTTTGAAACTTGACAATAATTATTTACACGATCACAAAAGTGCATAGGAAAGTATAATTGAAAGAAAAAGTATATCTATGATACGATTTAAATGATCATGATATATATGGATTACGCTTGAAAAGTGTAGTTATTTTAGTTTATTTTATACAAACGTAATCCATCTTTTGATTAATACAAGAAATTAATAAAAATTTATTTTTATTAATTAAATTCCCCACTATAAGTTTTTCTAGTATTTTTACATGATTTTATATTGAAGGAAATCAAAGAATCGAAGTATACCTCAAGTATCAACTCAGAACTATAATTTTATAGGTCTAGCTATTGATAGCCATCAACTGTAATTCAAACTCGAGAATGTTTATTTTGTTATTCATATTGCATGCTTAGATAAACTCAAAATTCATTTAGGAATAATTGGGGAAACTTTTTCTAAGATCAAGTTTGCAAATTTGTTAGATTTTGTGTTTCAATGATATATTTTTCGGTTGTAAGAAGACCACGTGAACTATACAACTAAGATATAAAAAAGCATAAACATATCCAGTAAATTATTTTACGGGTAGTTAAATCCATCTAACCAATAATTTTATTTCAAGCAAATTTAAATCCTCTTTAGTTTTAGTTTTAATTAATAAAAATTCAACCTTTATTTTCATTAATTCCTTAATTTGTTCTTTTTAGTGTCAACATAATAATCAAAATGATTCTCGAGAGGGTTACTATCTTTGTACTATTTGTCGATCTCTTGCACTCAAGAGTGTACGATTAAGATTGTAGTTAAGGTTTTGGTGCCATTGCTGGGATCAATAATATTGTGCTACACTTCAATATAGATTGCAATTTCTATGTCATTAATTCTGAGATTCTGAATTTGCATAACAGTTGTAGGAGAACTTTAAACGGTAGACTTATTCGATCGTACTCAAATCCATATACAATTCCAATCCATGAAACACTTCACAACATGAGCACTAATAATAATAACAACATGCATAATAATAATAATAATAACCGATTTGGAGATGATAATACAAATGATAAAAATAGCCATCATGGAGGTAATAGAAGGCCCTTATGAGATTATCTACAATCTGATATGATAACCTAGCCTTCATGCATAATATTTTCTTTGAATATGAGATACTTTGATATTAAATTTGGAGTTGTTCAATTTTTACCTAAATTCTATGGGATGGATTCAGAGAGTCCATATTTGCATCTTCGAGAATTCGAATAAATTTGCTCTACTATTAATCTTCAAAATATCACTACAAAGCAACTTAAACTTAAACTATTTCCATTCTTGCTTAAGAATAAAGTAAAGACATTGCTATATTCTTTACATCCCAATTCAATAGGAAGATGAGATGAGATGCAAAAAGAATTCTTGAAAAAAATTCTTTCTTTTACATCGAACAAATTTTATGCAAAAACAAATTCTCAACTTTCATCATAAAGAAGATGAACCATTGTTTGAGTATTGGGATAGATTTAAAAATTTGCTACTCTCATACCCACGTTATGAGTTTGAGATATGGAGGACTGTAAGTACCTTCTATTAAGGGCTAAATATTACAACTAGGCAATTTGTAGAAACTATATATACTAGTGAATTTTTTAGCAAAGATGTTGAGAAAGCATAGGATTATTTTGACTCACTTGCCGAAAATTATAAGCCTCAAAAACTGAGGATATTTCCGATAGACACCAATTAATAGAGAAATCTCAAAACAGAGGTGGACTTATTAAATTGGGGAAACAGAAGATATAGCTACCCGAGTAATTTCTATCACGAAGAAATTTGAAAATTTGATTGCAAAGAGAATTGAAGGAGTTAAGGAAATATAAGAGATTCCAGAAGTTTATGATATTTGTGAATTACAAGGACACGTGACTAGCAAATGTCCAACACTTTCCACTAGGAAGGAAGTATTAAATGAACAAGCTGACACGTTTAACACTATTCCTAAACCAACAAACAGTTCATATTTACAAACATATTACCCTAGTTGAAGGAATCATCTAAATTTTCAATGGAAGCAGAATTCTCAGCAACAATTTTATCATCAAAATAAGCCACCCAATAATCTACCACAACAATACGTCCAACATTCTAATAAGCCTTCGGTGTACCAACCACCACCAAAGAAAGATTTTGAGGATAGTTTCTTGCAGATACAACAAAGAATGGATCAGTGATCTAAATACAATAGTTTATTCAATTGCAACAAACGATCAATAGTTAGAAAGCGACAGTCCAATAATATCCGATTACAAATAAGCCACCTTAGTTTTCATTGCAAATAAAGGAAAAAGGTAAGCTATTATCTCAACCGGAGGTCAGTACTTTAGATAAAATCAAAGGTATAAACGTTATTACTTCTTCTATTAATAATAAACATATACCTGAGATAACTGCTGTAATAAGTTTTGAAATGGTAAAGTACTTATGAACCTATTAAATAAAAATACTGAAGAGAAATAGGGCGATGATTCAGTACAACAATCTAAAAATGATAATTCTAAAGATCCCACGTCCACAAATTATTAGCCACTGTACCATTTCCTCAACGATTGAAAGCGAAAAGTATTAATGCATCTTATATAGATATTTTAAAAATTTAAAATAGGTACATATCAAACAAGTCCCCTCATATGTAAAATTCTTAAGGGACTTGTGTACTATCAAAAACGTCACAACGTACAAAAGAAAGTATTTTTTACAGAACAGGCAAGTGCATTATTCTATTATGAAATGTCTCTTAAATATAAGGATCCCGGCTGTATTACTATTTCTTGTGTGATAAGTCAACATAATATAGAAAACACTTTACTAGATCTGGGGCTAGTGTAAATCTCTTGCCATATTTTGTTTACAAGTTTCTAGGTCTAGAAGAACTTAAACCTATACCAGTCACACTACAATTAGCCGACATGTCAGAAACGTATCCTAAGAGCATTGTGAAAGATGTATTAGTTCAAATTGAAAGCTTTTATTTTTTTTGTGGATCTTATAGTTATCGATACTACACCTGTAAAGAATTCACGTCTTCACATTCTTGTTATCCTCGGACATCCATTTTTAGCTATGGCTAATGCGGTTATAAATTGTAGGAATGTTGTGGTGAAGTTTTAATTTCGAAACATGACCCTTGAACTTAATGTTTTTAATATTTGCAAACAATTGAATATTGATAATGATGAATTGCAAGACATTAATTACATTGAGCAAATCTGTGAAGAAGGAGATATCATATCATTATACGTGTCTGATCCTTTCAAGCTTGCATTTAAAATGAAAGATTATTTCCTTAATTATCTCAAATCCGAACATGCCGTTGAAATGATCAAATATTTAACCGATGCTCAATGTTCAAATATCACAGGATAGATCCCAAAAATGGAAGTGTCTGAAGAGTTACCACAAATTAGAAAGAAATTAATACCATCTGATATCCAAAAACTGATACTTGAGCTAAGACCACCGCCTGAAAATCTCAAGTATGCATTTTTGGGACCTAAGAAGACTTTTCCGGTGGTCATCTCCATACATCTCGATGAGAATTAGGCCGAGCGACTACTAATGATATTGAAAAAGTATAAGGGAGCTCTTGGATGGAATTTGATGGATATTAAAGGTATGAACCCCCTTAATTATACACATTGTATCACTTTGGAAGATGGAACCAAGCCAATTAGGCAGATGCAACGAAAGCATAACTCTGTCATGAAGGAAGTGATTAAAACCGAAGTATTGAAACTTTTTGATACTGGCATCATCTATCCAGTTGCTGATAGTAAGTGGGTAGGTCCAACCCAAGTTGTTCCAAAAAAGAGTGGCGTAACAGTCATTAAAAATGAGGTTGGGGAGATAATATTCACTCATACAACTACGAGTTGGCATATGTGCATTGATTACCAAAAATTGAATCAAGTAACACGTAAAGATCACTTTCTATTGTCATTTCTTGACTAAGTACTTGAAAGAATTGCTGGGCATAAGTTTTATTATTTTCTTAATGGTTATTCTGACTATTATCAGATTGACATTGCTTTAGTGGACCATGAAAATATAATTTTACTTGTCCCTTTGGTACTTTTGCATTTAAAAGAATGTCATTTAGATTATGCAATGCACCTTCAACATTTCAAAGGTATATAATCAGTATTTTTAGCCATATGGTTGAAAAATATCTAGAGGTATTTGTGGATAATTTCTCTGTATTTGGAAATAATTTTGAATCATGTTTGACTAATTTAGGATCTGTGCTTGAAAGATATCAATAAAAAAAATCTACTCCTATATTAGGAGAGATGTTACTTCATAGTTACAAAAGGTATTGTATTAGGCCACATAGTTTCATTTAAAAGGATGGACGTAGATAAGGTTAAGGTTGAGTATATTTTCAAAATACCAATACCTAAAATCATGAAAGACATAAGTTTGTTCTTAGGACATGCAGTTTTTAATAGAATATTTATAAAAGATTTTAGTACTATTGCAAGACCCCTTTCTCACCTTCTTGCGCAAGATGTCCAGTTTGAATGGATGCAAGCATACCAAATAGCTTTCAAAATCCTCAAGGAGATATTCATCACAACACCAATCATGCAACCTCCGGATTGGTCACTTCCATCTGAGATTATGTATGAGACAAGTGACTATGCAATTGGAGTAGTATACGGGAAACTAAGAGATAAAAAAATCCTGCATGGTCTATAACGCTAGCAAGACACTAAACGATGCTCAGACGAACTATACAATAACAAAGAAAGAGCTTCAACTGTAGTTTTTACTCTTGATAAATTTTGTTTATATATTTTAGGCTCACATATAGTTGTTTTTACAGATCATTCGATACTCAAATATCTTCTATCAAAGAAAGATACAAAGCCACGATTAATCAGATAGATACTGTTGCTCCAAGAATTTGATTTTAAAATTAAAGACAAAAAGGAATTAGAGAATGTGGTTGCTGACAACCTCTCTCGACTGACTTTCGATAACAATAAACCAAATAGGGACGTGTTACTTGATGAGTAGCTATTTTCAATCAAAACAATTTCCTAGTATGCTAATATTATTAATTTTCTTATTGCAAAAGAAATGTCGAATTGTTAGAGTGCACAAGACAAGCGATGATTATTATATAAGGTAAGCCGTTTCTTTTTTTGACGACCCTTACCTATTTAAATATTGCTCATATCAAATCATTAGGCGTTATGTGCCTGATGATGAGATTCAAAGCATAATTATCTTCTGTCATACAGAAGTGTGTGGGGCTACTTTTTGTCTAAAATGACGGTAGCCAAAATACTCTAATATGGATTCAATTGGCCTACTATGTTTAGAAATACATATAAATTTTGTAAATGATATGAGTCATCAGAGATTAGCAGCGTTAACCCGGAAGAGTGATATGACTCTAATATCCATACTTCCAATTGAGATATTCGATTGTTGGGACATTGACTATATGGGACTGTTTCCTATTTCTAAATGAAATGTCTATATCCTCGTGGTAGTTGATTATGTCTCTAAGTAGGTAGAAACTGCATCATATAGAAATAATGACCAACAAACCATTGCCAAATTTTTAAAGAAACAAATATTGTTCAGATTTGGAGTTTCTAAAGGCATAATAGGCGATGTGGATTCTCATTTCTATAACAAAACGTTTGAAAATTTGATCAAGAAGTATCACATCATACATAAGATTTCTATACTTTACCACCTACAGTTGAATGGACAAGTCGAACTAGCCAACGGAGAAACTAAGCAAGTTCTAGAGAAAATGGTTAATCCGTCACGCAAAGATTGGTCATTTAGACTAATCGATGCTTTGTGTGCTTATCATACTATATATAAAACACCCTTAAGTATGTCCCCATATAGAATAGTGTATGAAAAAACATGTCATTTGCTTTTAGAGGTAGAGAACAAAGCGTATTGAGAAATCAAATCAATTAATCTAGATCTTAATTCAGTTAGCCCATCACGAAATTTACACATAAATGAATTAGAAGAGTTAAGACGTGATGCATATGATAATTCATGCAATTTGAAGGGAAAAATGAGAATATGGCATGATCACTATATCACATGCTGTGTTTTTCATCCTTCCAACAAAGTGCTTTTATACGACTCACGCCTTCATTTATTTTTGGAAAAATTGTGTTTATGGTGGTCCGGACCATTCATAGTTAAAATTGTGTATCCACATGGTGCAATCTATATTGAAAATCCTAAAAATAGTCATACATTTAAAGTAAATGGAAGAAGATTGAAGCATTACTTGGAATGTTCGAAGCACATAGAGGAATCTCACAGTCTAGTGGTCCCTCCGACATCTCACTGATACGAGCTAAATAGAGATATAATGTATATTATGTACTAACAATTTTGTTTTGCAGTTTTTACATCATGAGTACTGCACCGAGATAATTTCTAAGCACTCTCTCTTAAATTTTTATTATTCTTGATTAATTAAATAGAAATATCAATTCATTGAGAACAATGTACATTTTAAGTTTGGAGCTTACTTATAAAGATAACTTAGTTTTGATACTCATGATGTTTTCAACAATTTTACTTTTTTTTAAAAATTAGAATTGGAATTAATTTTTAGTTTTTATTACTAACTTTAGAATTACAAACTAATTTTTAGTTTTGAATAATTTTAGAATTTGGAATTAACAACTAGATTTTAGTAGTAACATTAGTATGGAAATTAACACTTAGAAAAAAATAAAAATATAAATTTTGCCTTGACGCAGCTCTCAACAGGGAGCGGTTGTCGAAGTCGCCGTCGAAGTGACTGTCGACAGCCGCTCTCTATTGAGAGCTGTGTCAAGCCAAAATTATTCTACCTGAGAGTGGCTGTTGAAGCCACTATCGAAGTGGCTATCGATAGTCGTCGACAGAGAGCCCTTGTTATAAATAGATCATTGAGTTTATTTCTTCTTCACAATCAAACCTAAGCCTCCTTTCCACAGCAATTTAGAGAGAAATTCTCTCCTTTCGAAAGCTAAAACCCAATTCCGTGCAATTTGTTTCAAATTTTTAAAGCTTTCTAAGCAAGTCTTCTTCTCTTTAATTTTTCATTGGATTGTTCTTAATAAAAAGTTAATTTTTATTTAAAAAATTTAGATCTACAATTTATATGAACAAATTTGAGTAGATTGAAGATAGATTTTTTACTTTTTAGTAGATTTGGAGTGGTTTAGCAAATTTTTATGGATTTTTAAATAATTTCTCGAAATAATTGAAAATATATATTAATTCAAAGGTAAAATCAAATAAAAATTTCAACTTTTTAGCATAATAATTCATGGGTTGCTATATTAAGAGTCAAATTAAAATAAAATTTGATATATAATTGAAGAGGAATTGGGAATTATAAAAAAAATATAGAAAAAGGGAAAATAAAAGAAATTATACAAATAAAAATAGAATAGAAATATATAAACATGTGTGAATTCATGCATAATTTTGAGAAAATATTTGTTAAGATATATTTTTGCAATTATTTTTCAGGATGGGACCAAGGAGGCAAACCATTTCTAAGAGGCATAGAGCAGACTATTCAAGCTCATCTCCTCCACAAAGATACAGAGCTACAAAGGATAATAAGAAACTATTGGAGAAATAAGAAGAATTCAAGCTCTTGCTCGAGCGAGTAGTGGATTACTCGAAATACATGAGAATCTTATCTTCAAAGCATAAATGTAGGCTGTAGGGTTAGAAGCATATACAACACATAAACACACGCCAGCATTCAAAGAAATCATGCATGAATTTTATGCTAATTTATAACAGGCACTTGGAGATCAATATGCATATTCAATAGTAAGGGACATGGAATTGTTATTCACAAGAGAATAGATCTTAAGAGTCATCCTTGTACTTGATGTACTTAAGAACATATGTCATTCATTGACAGAGTTAATGAAGTACCAAGCAGCTCCCACAGATTCAAAGAGCTCTGCACATATATCAGTGATTCCACTTTCAACAAAAGTTTATTAAAAGTGGGCTAATTGAGATAGGAGTATATTTTGATAGGCTTATCTATTGAATATAACACCTTACCATCCTCTACAACAACACAATTATATTCAAGGAATGTTGTGTTATTAAATATGATTCTGAAAAGGCGCTCGTTTGATGTCCTCCCCATCATGCACTTTTCAACAATTCAATGCATGGGGCAAGCCCATGAGTGTATCTAGTATTCGGGATGGCCAAAGTCAAATCTAGTTTTGCTATCTCTGATAATGAAAATTTGCATGAATAATGGAACCATTTTGTCATTGTTCGTAGCAAAATTCATGCCTTCTTCCATTGGAATAACTTAATTACAATGAAAGTGAACAAAAAAACAAACAAAAGGATTTATAACTTATCTCTCTCTTTTACAATAAAAAGTGGGCTCTATGCAGCGATGGGATCTATCTAGTAGCTCCTTTTGACGATCTTGACGTGGAAGTCTTCTTTCTCGATGAAGAAAATGGCCGGCCCTAGATCTTCTCTGCTGGTCTTCGCGAATTCAAGGCTCTCACGCGTAACTCGAATTTCACAAAAGTTCCGAAAAAATCCTCTAAGGTTCCTCAAGAGGGTATTTATAGTCTTGGGCTAATATGAGAGTTTCCAATTGACTAGAATTGGAAAGTAGTTGTGTTCATCAAGGATTCTCATCAAATATCTTAATTTTGATTTAAATCTATTGAATATGAATTCTGATTGGACTCAATTTGGGTATTGGATAAATCCAAATCTCAATCTCAATCAATTTAGAATTCTTCTCACGCGGAGTTAACGCGGAGCTAAAACACCAGAACGCAAAGCTATGGATTTGCTCCGCGTTTTAATTCAATGCGAGGCTAATCATAGCCAAACGCAGAGCTATGGAATTAGCTCCTCATTCTGCGTGGTTATTTCCTTTTTACTAATTTTTGAAAATTTTACCACCAATAGAACCCCCTCCAAAGTTTTCAAAATGGCTTTCAACTTAGCAAATTTTGAAATACTTTGGATCTTCAATTTGGTGATCAGGTTAAGATCAAGAAATTCGGCAGAGGTGCCTAATCGCACATACCTGACGTTTAGCGGAGATGCTTAATTTGCACACGCCAAGATGATCGGGTCAAGACCATCGATCTTTGGCAGCGATGCCCAATTGCACATGCCTGATAATTTGGTGGAGACGGTTTAAGGCTCTCTCACGTAACTTGAACTACATCTCTCTGTCAGAGCTAGGAACTTAACATGATAGAGTTTATGAGATTTTTAGCAAATCCCCATCTATCAACGGATTTGATTAGCCTTTACCAACTACCGTTTGAGTTGGGCTAGTCATGCTATTCCCCTCAGCATGATGAGTTGTTGAGAAATTGATTTCCTCTCCCCTTTGCCTTTAACAACATTGAGTAGTTGATTCATACTTTTACCCCCAGTATGATAGGGTTGGCGAGGAAGTTAATCTCCTCTTCCTGCCGCTTTAACAGCATTGGGCAAAATTTTTTTTAATTTATAGCACTCAATTAGCCATTCCAATGGCTAGCAAGAGTAGCAGAAGCAACATGATGTTTATCATCGTCAATATTTTCCCCAGTCCAATCTGGCTGCTAGCCAATGAGGACAACTCAATCGCAGCTATGGTTCGGAGTGTACCCAAGAGGCTAGCTTGCAAGTGTGGGCTGCCCGTACTTGGTGTCGATATTGGCTTTCCTACTGATACAGGGGTTGCTCTTATAGGGAACTCATTGGTTCCTACCACCAATATTGTCATATTTGTAGAAACTTTCTTCTATTCCTCTTTAAGTGTGAGAATTCCGGCTTCTATCAATACCTGAATTCGGTTCTTAAGATGATAGCAATTCTTAGTTGGGTGCCCGACGTTCCGATGGTACAGGCAATAGTTAGGATCGTTGGTTTTACTAGCATCTTCCGGATTTTGATTCTCCAGAAGCTTCAACATACCCTTTCTGAGGAGGAGATGGAACAGAGTACTGGTCTGCTCAGTCTTGATTGTATAACTTCTATCTTTTCGGGACCTATTTTGACCTGCACCTCTTGGATTATGAGGTCTTGGCTTCGGATCTGCAACTGACGCTATCACAGCCTTCCCTTTATTTTAAAGATTCTGTGGATATGGTCTGTTATTCGTAAAGTTTCTCATGCCATGAGATTCCTCAATCCGGCGAATTATATCTTCCGCTTCTCTTCGTGGTTCAGCAGATCTTTCCAAGTTTTGGACTCTACAGCTCCCATTCTTATCAGTATACTGGTCCTGAAATTATACTTGCAGGTTTCCACCAGAGTTTCTTGAGTCATACCATGTCGACAATGCACGGATTTTTCCCTGAAGCGTTCAATGAAACTCTTAACTATTTCTTTTTCTCCTTGTTTCGTCGCAAGGAGGGAATGAACCGATATTTCGGTATCATCTTCAAAGAAACGTGACAAGAACTGCTTCTCGATATCGTACCAAGTAATATTTGTCCCCGGGGGCAACTGCATAAACTATATAAAAGCAGGTCCTCGTAGGGTGCTCATAAATACTTTGGTTATTATGGGATTATTTCCCATTAGGTGATATGCCTATGATAAGAAGTAATATATGTGCTGGCTTGGGGACCCCTTTCCGTCATATGACTCCAATTTGAGGGTTTGTATTTTTCTGGATAGGGGGGTGAAGTCCCACTCAAGCGGGTATGGTCTTGAAACCCCCGACTCCTTTAGCTCTTTTTTTTGCATCAGCACATCAAGTTGCTCTACAGTTTCTCCATCCTTTCTTCATGAGAATCATGGAAGAAAAACTTATCATTTTCGTCATGCACTGAATAAGTTTTTTCTTCTTTATCTTCTTTTTGTTCGTTTGTCTTAGGTGGCGGTTCCTAGGAGGATGTTTTAGCCTTATCTTCGACTATTTTCTGAGTATTTTCGACTAGTTCTAGAAGCATTAGTTTGAGGTCATCAATAGCCTTTTGTTGGTTTCGAATCATCTGCTCATGGGCTTCAAACCTCTTGTCAATATCATCTGACCTATCCACCACATGTGATGCTGATTTTCATGGCTAGGAAGATGTACAAAATTGTGGGGAAGCTATAACTAAATTGTCATTGTCATCATCATAAAAACATTTTGCAAGTTTCTTGTAATTTCGAGAAGTGACAGAGCCTGATTTGAGTCGGATGAAATGATGAGTTTCTTCATCATCTGCATCTGACTCATATTCTTTCTTCGTGATCTTTTTGCCTTTGTCGACCATATTTGCACTGTATTTAATTCTTTTTCTTTGATTTTGAATCTCAGATCATTCTTTCTCCTCTTTAGAGTATTTTGGTCTAACTCAGTTATTCTGTCAAATAAAGATATTTTTTTCATACAACGGCAATTACTTAATACTGTTGATATTATCTATTCGCAATGACATGTTGAGTGTGACGGAGTTTGAGTCATTTTTCTTTCATTTGCTAGGTATTCTCTGTGATCATAAACTTTAGGAGCTGAAGAACCTTCAATGTTGCTCTAGGCCTAGGGCCCACTTGGCTATCAAAGAGATCCGGGTATCTGTTAAAACTCTCCAGAGCCAATGGAGTTGATATGGTGCTCGATATTTCGATTATCAGCCTTAATTCTGTAAATTGGCTGTTTTACGTAGAGCTGAGCATTAGCTCTGCATTTTAGAGCACTTATGCGAGGCTAAAACATAGCTTCACGTTTTATACTAGCCTCGTGTTTTACGCTGGCTTAGTTTTTCTGAAGAAGTTTAACTTCTGTTTGTTTAGCCTCGTGTGGGGGAGTATCCTTGCATGCTAGCATAATTTTGCGATTTACGCAAGATTCCTTGGCTTTGCGTTTGACGCTTGGCTCAAGTTTTTGTTTATGTCTGATAGCCTCGCGTGGAGGAATTCCATCACACGCTGGCTTATCTTCGTGTTTTACGTGAATCTTAGCACTTTGGCCAGTTTCAGAGTTAAGTTCAGTAGCCTCGCGTGGAGAAAAATCATCACACGCTGGCTTAGCTTTGCGATTAACGCAAGAATCCTTGGCTTCGCGATTAACGCTTGGCTCAAGTTTAAGCTTGATAACTTCGCATGGAAAATCACACGCGGGTTTCTCTTTGCGATTAACGCAATTAACTTCACGATTCACGCGATAGTAGCAAGCCTTGTGATTAACGCAAGATTTACTATCTTCGCGATTAACGCTAAGCTCAGTTTCAGTCTCGCGTGGAAAATAACAAGCTGGCTTAGCTTTGCGACGCAAGGAATTCTTGGAATTAATGCTTGGCTCAAATTTAAGGTTGATAACTTTGCATGGAAAATCACACGCAAGTTTCTCTTTGCGATTAATGCAATTAACTTCGCGATTCATGCGATAGTAGCAAGCCTTGCGATTAACGCAAGATTTAATGGCTTCGCGATTAACGCTAAGCTCAGTTTTAGCCTCGTGTAGAGAATCACACGCGAGCTTATCTTCGCAATTAACGTGATTGTAATAAACCTTGTGATTAACGTAAGTTTTACTGGCTTCGCGATTTATGCTTGGCTTTGTTTTCTTTTGAAATTCAATAGCCTCGCGTGGAGAGTCTCTATTACACGCTGGCATAAGTTTGCGTTTAACGCGATGTTGACTGGTCTTGCGATTGACGCAAGCCAGTTTGCGAGGTGCAGTAGCCTCACGTTCTGCCACTTCATTAGCCTCGCGTTTAATGCGGGCTTTAAAGACTCTCCTCCTTACTCTCTTATTTCGATTGTGGAGTTGGGTTCTGCTCAAACTAGTTTTTAGGCCCTTTTCGGTAGTACAAAGGTCATCCTGTATTAGGGTTTTTTGCCCAAACGATGGCTCCATAGCCGTGATCTCCAAGGGTCCCCGTTTAATGGTGGATTCCCGATTATCCAATTTACGGATATTGGTGCACATGCGGCGATAGCGCCGCGTTTCAGTCAGATTACCTAATTCAGAGGAGAGGTACTGCTCGTATTTCTGCTGGTCGATCTCCATGATGAGCATATTAAAATCGGATCCAATCCTTTCCACATCAGATTGTGCCAATCTCTTTTTTAGTAAAAGAGACGTCTCCCACTGTGGCGCCAGTTTGTTTGTAGCAAAATTCATGCCTTCTTCCATTGGAATAACTTAATTATAAAGAAAACAAACGAGAGGATTTATAACTTATCTCTATCTTTTACAATAAAAAGTGGGCTCTATGCAGCGATGGGATCTATTTAGTAGCTCCTTTTGACGATCTTGATGTAGAAGTCTTCTTTCTCGATGAAGAAAATGGCCGGCCCTAGATCTTCTTTGCTGGTCTTAGCAAATTCAAGGCTCTCACGCGTAACTCGAATTTCACAAAAGCTCCGAAAAAATCCCTTAAGGCTTCCTCAAAAGGGTATTTATAGCTTTGGGCCAATATGAGAGTTTCCAATTGACTAGAATTGGAAAGTAGTTGTTTTCATCAAGGATTCTCATCAAGTATCTTAATTTTGATTTAAATCTCTTGAATATGAATTCTGATTGGACTCAATTTGGGTATTGGATAAGTCTAAATCTCAATCTCAATTAATTTAGAATTCTTCTCACGCGGAGTTAACGTGGAGCTAAAACACTAGAACATGGAGTTATGGATTTACTCTGCATTTTAATTCAACGCGAGGCTAAATCATAGCCAAACGCGGAGCTACAGAATTAGCTCCGCATTCTACGTGGTTATTTTCTTTTTTACTGATTTTTGGAAATTTTGCCACCAACAGTCATCAATTGACACAACTACCCAGCCAATGCAACCATTTACGGATATAACCATTCGAAGAAGCATACGCGCTTAACACACATAGCAGGAGCAGTCGGTGCAACAAGAGAAACCTCAAGGTGTTGCCCCTTCGACTAGCCCTAGCGAGTAGAGCAAGAAGAAGAAGGTATAGCAATTGCAGCAGTCTAATCAGAAGAGATTACACTCCAAACTTTGAACGTGTCGATAATAAGAATGACTAATACATTCTATGAAAAGATACAAGTCATCGAGACTCGGTAAGCCCAAATAGAGCACCATCAACAACGTCAATATCAGCTTCTCACCAAAGTATATAGACAAATGACTAGTGAGGATGTCCTCATTTTTTTCAATGAAGACGAAGAGGCAAGCTAGGGGATCATAGGATTTTGCCGGTATCAAAAATACAAGTGACAAAAAGATAATCATCAGCAGCATCATTGATATCGACTACTTGAGTGAGTGAATTTTCTATACAAATGTCAAAGCCATGTGTTTTCTACCCTTAACATCTTACATCATTTCTTAGTATTCCACAATTATATTCTTTATGCACTGAGGACGGCATAATTTAAGTTGGGGTGGGATACATACAATATACTTTACTATATTATATGTAACTAATTAACCTATTTAAAATTTTTCAAAAAAATTCATTTCTTTGAAATAAAAAGCAAAATTTGAAATATTTTACATGGTCTATTTATGAGATTGAACTCAAACATTTCTTAATGTTTGAGGATAACATCATTGGTAACTTTCACGAGACAACACTCGTCCACTAGGGTAACCTAGGGGTTTAACAAGTTGTTGCATGTGCTAAGTGCAATCTTGATTCCTACAAAAATAAGTTATGATTTATTTTCTTTTTCACTAGGTTTTTAGCTTATTATCCTAATTTGATAATTTTACTAGAGACTAGCAAAACTCAAGTCGGGAGATGTGATCACGCTTGAAAAGTGTACTTATTTTAGTTTATTTTATACAAGTATAATCTAATTTGTTGATTAATACAAAAAATTAAGGAAAATTTATTTTTATTAATCAAATTCTCCACTATAATATTTTTCTAGAATTTTCTATATTTTTTGCAAGGTTTTATATGCAAGAAAAATCAAAGAATAGAAGCATATCTAAAGTAGTAGCTTAGAACTATGATTTTACAGGTCTAACTATTGATGGCTATCTGTTGGCTATCGATAACCATCGACTATAATTCAAACCTAAGGGCGGCAGTCGATGGGGCTATCGAAGGCTACTTCTGCAGTTAGAATTTTTGAGATTTTTTAGCGTAAAATAGAGTTTCTTGTAAATAGAATTCTTGTTGTGGTTTTATAAAAGGGTATAAATGCCCAATGTAATTGAGAGATATAGATATAGAAGATAGATTATTGAAAAAAGAGAATAGAGTGTTAGTTATTGTACTCATTCATAGAAATCAATAAAAAAATTTCTTTTTCTTTATTCATGGCTGTAATGAGTATGAGTGGCTAAATCTTGTGCTAGTTCAGATGGGATAACGAACCCTAAGTAATTTACTAGTATATAATTTTTATACTTATTATTTTTAATTGAATTATGTAAAGTTAATATCATTAGTTCCCTATTAAAAGGAATGAGATATAATTTTGAGTCTTTAATATTTTATTATTTGACAATATATTTATTTCTTAGTTTTTGATATGTCGTAGACTCTTTAGGTACAATGTATACTTAGACTATGAACGTTTATTTTTATTATTCATATTGCATGCTTAGATAAATACAAAATTCATATAGGATTAATTGGGAAAAGTCATTCAAAGTATCAATTTTTCAACTTTGTTAGATTTTGTGTTTCGATGATATATTTTTCGGTTGTAGGAAGACCACGTAATTTATGCAACGGAAATATAAAAAAGGTATAAACATATTCATTAAATTATTCTCTGACCAACAAATTTGTTTCAAGCAAATGTAAATCCACTTTAGTTTTAATTTTAGTTAATAAAAGTTCAATCTTTATTTTTTTAGTTCCGTAATTTATTCTTTTTAGTGTCAACACAATAATCAAAACGATCATCGAGAGAACGATCTTAGGTTGCTGTCTCGTACTACTTGTTGATCTCTTGTACTTGGGAGTTTACGATTTAGATCGCAGTTGGATACATAAAGGTATTAGATTATAAGTGATTTTTTAAGGTTGACATTTTTATAAATATCTGTGTATATATCTCTAATTAAACTTGATATGGGACAGAAACGAAACACAAAAAATAATAATTAATAATATTATAATAACATTTGCTTTTCTTGATTTTAAACTTATTCTTATTTTTTCTTTTACGAGACAACACTCATGCACTAGGCTAATATAGGGGTTTAACGGCTTATTACACATGCTAAGTGTAATTGTGATTCCTACGAAAATAAGTTAGGATTTATTTTATTTTTAGTTAGGTCTTTAGTTTATTTTCTTAATTTGAAAATTTTGCTAGGGACTAACAAAACTCAAGTTAGAGGTGTGATTACACTTGAAAAGTGTAGTTATTTTAGTTTATTTTATGCAAGTATAATCCAATTTTGTTGATCAATACAATAAATTAAGAAAAATTAGTTTTATTACTCAAATTCTCCACTATAATATTTTTATACTATTTTCTAATGTTTTTGCAGGGTTTTATATGTAAGGAGATCGAAAAATCAAAACGTATATCAATTATCAACTCAAAACTATAATTTTATAAGTCTCGCTGTCGACAGCCATCGACTATAATTGAAACCTGAGAGCATCTATCGGTGGGGTTGTCGAAGGTTACGTCTGCAGTTTGATTTTTTGGAGATTTTTGAGATAAAATATAATTTCCTTGTAAATAGAATTCTTGCTAGGATTTTGTAAAATGGTATAAATTCCCAATATAATTGAGAGATCACAAGAGTCATAGAGAGAAGAGAAAGGAGAGTAGTTTAGAGATTCATGATTTTAGTTTTCGTACTCTTTCATAGAAATCAATAAAAAAATATATTTTTGTTTATTCATAGCTACGATAAGTACGAGTGACTAAATTCTTGCGTTGGCTCAGATGAAAAATGAACCATAGGTAATTTACTAGTATGTGATCTTTATGTGTATTGTTTTTAATTGAATTATGTAAAGTTGACATCATTTATTCCATATTATCCTTGAAAGGATTTAAATATAATTTTGAGTCTTTGATATTTAATAAGTTGATGATATATTCGTTACTTAATTTTTGATATACCATACACTTTTTAGGCACGGTGTATATTTAGACTTTGAATATTTTTTTTTGTTATTTATATTGCATAATTAAATAAACTCAAAATTCATATAGATTTAACTTGGGGGAAGTTATTCAAAGTATCAAGTTTGCAAATTTGCTAGATTTTGTGCTTTAATGACATATTTTCCAGTTGTAGGAACACCATGCAATCTATGCAACTAAAAATAAACAAAACATAAGCACATCTAGTAAATTATTCTATGGGGAGATAATCCATCTGACCAATATTTTTATTTCAAGTAAATTTAAATCCTCTTCACCTTTAGTTTTAATTAATAAGAATTTAATCTTTTTTAGTTCCTTAATTTATTCTTCTTTAGTGTCAACATAATAACTAAAATGATCCTTGAGAGAACGATCTTGGGTTATTACCCTTGTTCTATTTGTTAATCTCTTATACTTGGGAGTATACGATTTAGATTACAATCACTGATTACATGAGAATCAGATTCCGCACCGTTTGGCGTGTTTTGGTGAAATTTAATTTTCTTTTCATTGCCATTGATATGAATTACAATATTCTTGAATTATAATGAAAAGAAGAAAATTGTAAAAAAAATGAAAACAAGAAGAAAGGATTTATAAATTTACCTCTCCTTTTACAGAATCGTTGTTTCTTTATGTGACTATGAGGTAGCTCTGATCCTCATTGACTATCCAAGTAGATGTGAGAGAAAACAATATGGAGATGGCTAGCTTGTTTGATTTCTTAAACGCGCTTAGGCACGTAAAATTGACTGGATAACTGATACGGACTGGAGATTATGTCAAAATGACCTTGGGTCTCCCCAAAGGTGCTTTCAACAATTCTTTATGATGTCTATCTATGATATGAGATGGTTAGATCACTTATCTTAAAGATGATGATGGAATTATGCCGTAATCTAACCAAATATTTGGTTTAATCCAATCAAATATTTGGTTTCCTATTTTACTTGATTTGGCTCAGTGTATATGGTCTTGATCTGATCAAGAGATTCAGTTTGTAGAAGATTTGGAAGAATATCCTATTGATTTATTGTTCAAATATTTGATGTAATTTAATTTGGATTTGATTGGATTCGAAATCTTCATCTTGATATGTTTGGATTTGGTTTAGATACTCAAATCAAGGTTAAAAACTAATTTGTGATTTTATTAAGATTCTCTAAGATCTTGGCAGATGCAGGGTTACTCCTTACCAATTTTTTTGCGTCAACAAGATCCCCTCCAAACTTTTTGAAATCTCGCTATTAGTTTGTAACTAGTTTCGAAATACTTTGAACTCCTTTATTATAATTTTGTCATGGGCTTGAACCATTCATTGATCGATGAGCTATTCAGTGATCGTAGTATAACAGTAATTGAATCATCGATGACCACTAGAGGTGATCATTAATCTTGTAGTCTTGGGTGATGTTGATGTAGTACTTTGAGGGCATAATTTTGTCAATCTTCTTAATAGATCTTCTCAGTGGCATTTGACTCTTTCTTTAAGAAATATCCACACGAGCCTATTAGCCTTTGTTACTCCAAGCTATCAGTTTCACGTTTCTGTTGCATTGCGAAGAGTTAAACCATCGGCAGACTTAGATCTAGCAGAAGGTAATAATGAGAAATAAGGCTCTAGAAGACTCTCGAACTCAAGTTGCCCCTCGAATGACCTTCAATGAGGAAGAGCTACATTGTCATGATATGATTGTTGCTAAGAAGTTCGCTAGCAGAATTTGAAGATGATATAGGAGAAACTGAAGACTCTTGGGAGTGCTAAAACCCCCTGTATCTTTTTCTTTATTTTGGTCTTGTTAGCTTTCTTCTTGTTTTGCAATGGATGATGAATTTTACACCTTGTTCCTTCTTTTTTCCTGCAAAGATGAATAAGAAAATATTTTAGTTGCCTTAAATTTAATGCATCACTATGAGCTTTTGTGTGACATTAGATTTTGGTGATGGAATTATAATTGTGGTGATGGAATTGGTGAGAGCTGATGATGACTAGATGGTTTTGAAAATAATGATAGTATCATGATTTGAAGGGGCAATATGTGAGCGGACCTGAGAATAATGGGTGATTGATGGACAGAATTAAGAGAGATGGAACTTGTAAGGGAGTGAGGATACCTTAGCAAGTAAAGCATCTTGATTGTTATTGATATAATGACCAAATCACAGGGAGAGGTACATCGTCGCATATACCAAGATGATCATGTCAGGATCATGGAGTGACTTGCCTGGATGACAGACAGAGCTGGTAGATAAAAGTACATTATTATACATACCAAGATGATCGGATTAGGATCATGAGATGACTCGTCTGGATGATAGATAGAGCCAATATGCATTGTATATACCAAGATAATCAGTTTAGGATCATGGGCTGATTCATCTGGATGACAGATAGAGCCGGTAGGTAGAGGCACATTATTGCACATACCAAGATGATAGGATCAAAATCATGGGGTGACTTGCTTGGATGATAGACAGAGCTAGTAGGCTGCCTTGTTGCACATACCAAAATAATCGGGTTAGGATCATAAAGTGACTCGTCTAAATGACAGGCAGAGCCGATAGGTAGACGTGTATTGTCACACATACCAAGATGATCAAGTTAGGATCTTGGGTGATTATTCTAGTGTGTGAGATGGTTCAGATCTAGTTAGAGATAAGAGTTTAACATGACAGGTTTATAATAAGTGACCATATAAAGTGATATGGGTGAGATGGTTCAAATTTCACAATCAGAGATAAGAGTTTAATATAACAGGTCCATGGAGTTTTTAGCAAACTCTCAACTATCAACAGATTTGATATGTTTTTACCAATCGCAATTTGTATTGGGCTATCCATGCTATTCCCCTCAGTATGATGAGTTATCGAGGATTTTGTTTGGACTTATATGCCAAACGTTCCCTCTTCCCTTCACATTTGGGGCTTTGGGCTGTTGATGCTCATACTTTTACCTCAGTATGATGGGATGGACAAGGATTTTAGTATGCTCTGCACCTTGCCTCGAAGGCATTGGGCTATTCGCACATTGCTTCCTATCACAATACGTTGGCGAGGATTCTGTTTGGGCTTACACGCCAAATGTTTGCTCTTCCATTTGCCTCTTGGGCTCCGGCTTTTGATTTCATACTCTTACCTCCAGTAATATAGCGTTAACGAGGATTTTGATTTCTTCTCATTTTTCCCTTATCAGTATCGACTAGTTCATGCTTTTTTCTCAACATGATGAGTTGGTGAGGATTTAATTTTCTCTCCCCTATACCTTTGCGGTTATGAGTTATTCATACTTTTTATCTCAGCATGATGGGTTGTCAAGAATTTTGTTTTATCTCCACTTTGCCTTTGCAGCTATGGGTTATTCATTTTTTTTTACTTGGCGTAATAGCTTGGTGAGAAACCTATTCTCTTTCCATTACCTTGGCAATGTTGGATGGTTCATGCTTTATTCCCTAGCATGATAGGTTGGTGAGGAACTTGTTCTATTTTTGTTATTTTGGCAACATTGAATGATTCATGCTTTTTACCTCATAATAATAGGTTAGTGAGAACTTGTTCTCTCTTTCTTTTGCAGTATAGGCAGTGATGTATCCTTATAATCAATTAAGGATAATACCGTGACAAATTTATAATGGGATTTTTAGCAAATCCTAACTATCAAAGAATTTGATATATCTTTCTAATCACCGTTTGCATTGGGCTAACTATATTATTCCCCTCAGCATGATGAGTTATCGAGAATTTCTTTTAGGCTTACATGCCAAACATTCCCTTTTCCCTTCACCTTTGGGACTCTGGGCCATTGATGTTCATGCTCTTACCTTAGTATGAGAGGGTTAGCGAAGATTTCAATTTCTTCTCCCTTCGGACATTTTGGCCTTCAAGTGAAGCCATAATATTACATGTATTTCTTTAAAAATTTGTCATTGATAGGTAGTATCAGTATGTCAGCATCTTGATTGATTAGATGGTAGGCTCCAATTGAATAAACCTTTTCTATCACAACGCGCCATTCCCACTTGGGTTCGAATTTGTCTTTAGTCTTATGGGTTATGATCATTGGTTTTTTGACCACTAAGACCAAATCCCCTTCTTTAAAAGTCCTATGTTTGACCTTCTTGTTGAATGCCCCTGAAATGTGTGCTTGATATAATTCTATTTGTTGCTGCACTTTCAAACACTTCTCATCCAACATTTCTAATTCTTAAAGTCATTGTCATTAATTTTCTTCAGTTGTCATTCATGTAGCTAGCGCGACTCGCAAAGATGGGATCTAAATCTCGAGCAGTAAAATGACTTCATAGCCAAACACCATGGAAAATGGTGTGGCTTTTGTTGGAGTCTTTATTGTGGTTTTGTGAGCCTACAAGTATTCTCCTAATTTTTCGTCCCAGTCATCGACTAGCAAAGATGAACTTCTGGAGAAGTTTCACAATAGTCTTGTTGAAAGCTTCGACCAAACAGTTAGTTGCCATATTGTATGGTATCGAAGCTACATCTTGAATTCTGAACTTGTTGTAGAATCATACAACTGAAGTGGTACGAAGCTACGTGTTGAATTCTGAACTTGTTGTCATGGATAATACTGGGGTACACTGAAGTGGTAGATCACTTGATACTTGACAAATTTTACTACATCCGTTGTTTTAATTTCTCTTAAGGGGATGGCTTTGGCTGATTTGGAGAAGTAATCAGTTATTGTAAGTATGAAATGATGTTCTTTAGATGAGGGTAGAGTGACTGGTTTGATGTTATCCATACTCCAAGCTTCAAATGGCCAACTTGAAATAGAAGTATGCAAATATTATGGCGGCTAGTGTATGAAATTTGTGTGCACTTGGCTAACATGGAAACATTTTACGTATGCCACAGCATATGTGATCATTTTGGGCCAGACGTAGCCGAATCTTCTTATGTGGTCTCAAAACTTCGATTATGGTTCATGGGCCCCATAAGTCTCATCATGGATTTCCACAACTACTTCCTGAGCCTCTACTTTCGATAGGCAATGAAATAGGGCATTACGATATAGAATTTGTAGAGCTGCATTATAATAGAACTTGGCTACTTTATTTCTTATTGAAGCGGCTTCTTTGGAGTCTTCTAGGAAGATGCCATATAGCACGTATCTATGACCAGGAAGCACCAGTCCCAGAGCTTGAAGTTTATCCTAATCTGGTATACTTCTCATGCTTCTAATATTGTTTTGGAGTAAAGAAGTTCGTGGCTCCTGATAGTGACGTGTTTGGTTGACCCCATGGGAAATGCTAAAGTTGCAATTAGCACTGTCAGGGCATCAACATATGTGTTTTTGTGCCTCGGCATGATTCATATAAAATTCTTCAAACTTGTTAGTCATTTCCATCATTGCTTGATGAGAGGGCACGAGGGCCCGTGTTTGACTTCGTATTCTCAGGTCATTTGGTTGACGATTTGTTTCGAATCACCGTATGTCTCAAGGTGTCTCACTCTTAGTTTCCAGGTTATTTGGAAACTGAGTATGAGTGCATTGTATTCTGCTATATTATTCAAGCATGGCTCGGTTAGCGAATACCCTCGAGGTATCACGTGTCTGTAGGGCGATATTAGTATGACGTGTCTCTCCTTGCTGCTCCATTAAAGAATAGTTGTCATGTTCGTCCCTATGAAACTGTGTTGACTTCGGGGGCTTCATCCGGGATGTCATTGTAGAGTTTAGAATTTCTGGGATGGGGTGTTCTATAAGGAAGTTTGTTATTGCCTGCTCCTTTATTGCTTTTCGGGGTATAAACTGTATATCATAAGGTGACAGAAGTAGTGCTTTATTTGCCAACCTATTGTTCAATGATCCTGGCTTCATTATGAGTGACCACAGTGGGTTAACTCAAGAAATAATGTGTACTATTTGGCCAGTTAAATAATGCCACATCTTTTGGATCATGACACTAGTGCTAAACATGCTTTCTTAATCGGGTTGTATCAATATTCAACACCAATCATCTGTGACTAAGAAAATATATAGTATGCTCCTAGCCATGTTCATTATGTTGTGCTAATAAGGCACCCAGAGTATGATCTGTTGTCCGCACATAAATGAGAAATAAGGCACCCAGAGTATGGGGGCTGTTAGAATGGGTGGATTCATAAGATAGTCTTTGATGTCTTCAAAAATTTGTTGACATGCATCGTCCCAAACAAATGAAACTCCTTCTTCATGAGTTTCATTAATGATTGGCATCTTCAAGATAGATTTGTGATAAATCATCGAATGTGAGCCAACCTGTCCTCTAGTCCCCTAACTTCCTTTAGGTTCTGAGGTTGTTGCATTTCCCAAATTGTTTTAACCTTGCGAGAATCAAGATTGATTCCTTTTGAGGTCACAACAAATCTTAGAAATCTACCATTGGATACCCCTAGAAAGGTCTTGGTTGAATTTATCTCCAGCTGATATTTCCTCATAACATTGAACACTATTCTCAAATCCTCGTTTTCCTTTTTCTTACTTTTAATGACAAGTTTATCTACAAAGCACTTGACAGTTTTACATAAATGTTACTAGAAGATGACACTCATGGCATGTTTGTAAGTGGCACCAGCATTCTTCAATTGAAAGGGCATTACTATGTAGCATTATAGTCCTAGCGGCATTCTAAAATTGTGTTTCTCATCCTTAGGATGCATTTTCATCTGGTTATATTCTGAGAAACCATCTATAAAGGACATCCTCTTGGACCCGCTAGTATTATCGATCATGACATCAGTAATCAGTAGAGAAAATTCATCTTTCGGACAAGCGGCATTGAGATCTCAAAAATCTATGCATATATACATATTGTCATTCTTCTTGAGCATGGGGATGATGTTCGCCACCTAGTCTGGATGTTGCTCCTTTGGGATGAAGCCTGAGTCTATAAGTTTCTTTACCTTAGTTTTTATTGCTTCCATTAATTCTAGTCAAAATTGTCTTTGTTGTTGTTTCATTGGTTTGGCATCTACTCTGATATTGAGCCGGTGCATGGCAACATGTGGATCCAAACCTAGTATATCTTCATAATTCCAGACGAAGATATTAATGTACTCTCTTATTAGAGCTATAAGATCTTCTTTTTCTTGAGGAGTTAAACTTTCACTTATGAAGATAGGTTTAAGGTTTTCATTGGTCTCCATATTGATTTGGATTATTTTGTCTTTAGCAAGTGGTTCTCACTGCTCAAACCGAATATCCCATTGGATATCCCTGTGCTGGGCCCAGGAGTCATCTGATTCGTCATGACTCCTTGAAACCATATTTAAAGCAAGGGCTTAGAACACCACACCTGTGCTAATATCAGAATCCTAATATGTTGTTCCATTACTATTTTCTGAACAAGCTGATTCTTCATATTTCTTTTCTAAAGACGTACGAGTTGTGATATAATCTAGCCCCCTGTAAATTAGGTGGTAATAGTCAGGGTTCTTTTCCTTTGGTATAAAAGGACGTAAGAGACTTCGTTGTCCTTTGTTGAAGTTTAATCCTTGTTTAGAGTTAGCTCATAACCTATCTTCCTCATCATCTGATGGAAAACTTATTTATGGTAGTTAAATTAAGGTACCGCTTGATCGTCACTTTCACTGTCTGTCTTTAGCTTGGGTTACGACTCCATTTTTCTGAATATTATCGGACGTTTGTCTAACCACCTAGTGGGTACTTTGAAAATAGCTCCCTTTGGATTGGATATTTTAGATTGTGTGGTGAGTGATGATCTTATAGGTCAGTAAAAAGTTGTCAATGTTTCTAGTTTAGACAGACTATCCACCTCTGTGTTGTACAGGAAGGTGTGGATTCTAAAGCAATGTCGGCGAGAAATTCTGAAGTCATCTGTCAAAAACAAAGCAGATCCACGAATTTAGGGTTTTAGATCCACAACTCAGAAGATTCGCGAACCTAAAGTTCGAGGTTCATGACCCAGCTACGACAGAACAGATCCGCGAATCTAAAATTGAGATTCGCGATACTATCCATAGCTCCCGGGGAGGGGTTTAATATAGAGTCACCCGACCCAAACAAGGGAAGTTGCCACCTCAGATCATGGAGCTAACTGCTGAACAAATGTAGCGGCATTATTTCGATCGTGGGGTTAACCACATAACGAATATGACGGCACTTCTCGAGTAGTGGGGCTAACGGTCCAACGAATAAGGCGGGAACGTTGCCCTAAAACTCCTATAAAAAGTCAAAAAAAAGAAAGAGAAGGGATCGATCATCTTCTTCTTAAATTACCCTTTGAGATCAGAAGTCCAGAGCCTTTTGGTCAATTGAAAGAGTTTTGTGCGAAGTGTCAACGGAGAGCAAGATCGTCCTCCACAGCTACTTCAGAACCCAGTTTTAAACAAAGAAGAATTTGATTTTTCCTCATCTTCTATAAACAGGAAATCGTTGAAATTGTAATTCTTTATTGAAATAGCTCAATATAGAATCATTTATAATTTTATGGCGAACAGAAGATTGGCGACTCTGCTGAGGACTGTCATCACCTTCAGTGATCTGGTAGTAGCTCAATCCGACAACATTTTGGTTGGCAGCCTGGTCAATTCGCTCACCATCCAGGTTGACCAGGAAAAGTATGAAGAATTCCTTTCTTCCGGCTCAAAGAGCCCTACTTCCTTATGGGGGTGCTGTAAGGTCTCAAAAGGATCAATCTCCAAGGAGACTTCAAAGGCAATAACTCAGGCAGAGGATTCAGTAGACCAAACTGGTCTGAAATCCTCCTCTTCATCAATATTGGGCTCTGAGCCAGTTTTGGCTAAGACTCCTGATCTCCCTAGCAAAATGGATCAGGATCCCCTCTTCAATAAGGGGAAATGACCATTACCTACTCCGCAGGACTATGATGTGGGGAAGGAGGTTCCTCTCACTCATACAATGAGAAGGAACTTAAGAAGAAGTAAAGCTCATGCCCTTCGCAGGATCACGCAGCAACAAGAAATTGCGAACTCATCATCGCAAAGGCCTACTGTACAAGTATGGAGGCCAAAATGCGAGATAACAGAAGATCAAGATGCGGAATGATTTACTCGCGTTTCCTATAAGAAATGGAGTAAATCCACCAAAGTTATATATGATTACAAATGCAGAATCTACATTCGCGTCCCTCGAGTTTTGGGGGGAAAGCATGATCGCCCAATAGAAGAAGCGCGCGAACTTCAGACTCGTGGAGAGCATACGTTTAGCAAGGATCCTATCTCAAAGGCTAAAACTATCCCACCCACTATTCCAGTTAGGGCAAGACTTACTTCGAGAGCCTTTGACGAAACAGGAACTCCGGTCCCAAGGCTATCTTTCAAAGATGACGCTGTCACCAAGAGTTCCAATGCAAGAGATCTTCGAGAACTTCTAAACAGAAAGAGAGAAGAATCCCATGCATCTCACTGCCATTGCGAATGGCTGATCAATGCAGCGCTATTACACTATCATTGTTCAACCCATACTAGGCAGTCGGTGTTCCATCAACTATCAACATCATCAACATCCTCATTCCAACCGTCAAAAAGGAGATGACGAAACAAGCTCGAATTTTATGAGCCCGAATACCCCGAAGTATCATCCAACATGATAAGTTTTGGGGAAAAGAAGACGAAGAAGGTCTTCGAGAGAGATGCTTCCAACTCAGAGCACTCTTCAGGCCAGAAGAACGTGCTAAATGAAGACCGAGGAGTTTTCCAAAACACTCAACTCAAAAGTGGAGTGGCAATCCTGATGAATTATAGACAAATGGCTAGAGTCTCCTCCGACGAGGAAGACACGACCAAATCTGTTATGGCCGAGTCACAAACGTCCGATTCATTCCTTGAAGACTCCGCCTCCATGTACATGGCCCAGAATAGTACCCCAGAGGAATTCATGCGGAGGATGGATAAACAAGATAAGAGTATCCAACAATAGCAGAATGCTATCAGCGAGATTAAAGATATGCTGCATGTTTTACTGGAATTGGAAAAAACAAGGTTGAATAATGCATCTTCAGAGACGCCACCCCATAACCCAAAAAACTGACAAGGAAAAGAGGACGGATGAAGAAGGCCATACTCTTTGCATGAATGAAGAAGAAGAAGAGCATCATGAGGATGATGACAATTTTTTCACACATCAGGAGGGGAACGCGAATGCCATCTGGATGGAGAGTTTACAAAATCAACTGAATGCCCTCATGCATAAGAGTGATTTGCAAGAGTTGGGCGTTGTAAGGTCATACCTGGTAGAATGGGAAAGCATGCCGTTCCCAGAAAGCTACAAACCATTGAAGCTCAAATCATTCGATAGTAGCCGAATCAGCACCTTTACTATTTCGAATAGCAAATTGGGCATTTAGCTGGAAACGACACCATCATTACGCGAGTATTTGTTAGTACTTTGGCAGGACTAGCATTTGAATGGTTCCGAAGGCTAGAAACGGGAACTATCAATTCATGGAATGACGTGAAAAAAGCCTTCTTGACCAGGTTTTATGAAGATGATATGGAAGTATCAATGCCGGCGCTTCTGGCCACTAAACAGAAGAAGAGGGAGTCAACCCGGGACTTTATTAAAAGGTTTCGGAATGATTCTCTTAGATGTTCACATGGGATGCCAGAGAAGACCTTGGTAGAAACTTGTCGACACAATCTCTCGACTAAGGTTCTAGCCAGGATGGGAGCTGTGAAGTTCTCGACCTGGAAGGATTTCACTCTACAAGCTGAAGAGGCTGAAGAAATAGCGCAAAGTCTTGAAAAAGGAGGCGAGGAGAAACAGAGATGAAATAACGACAATAACCATAGGCCTCGATTCCGAGGATATAAGGGGAAGGAGACAATGGTGGCTGATATTTCGCAGCTCACAAAGTCTTCTCAAAAACTCCCTCCTCAGTCGCGTGTGCACCAAAAGCAATATTCTTTCAAAGACGAGCATACGAAAACCATCTTCAACCTTCTCATGACTAAGAAGATGCTGAAGCTGTCAAAGTCCAAACATCCTAAAGAAGCAGGGAGAATTAATGATCCTAATTATTGTGTCTACCATAAGATTATTAACCACCCTACTCAGAACTGTTACATTCTCAAGGATAAAATCCAAGCCTTAGTGGATGCCAAAGTCATCAAGCTCTAAGAACACCAGAAAAAGGTGACCACGAACATGGTGACTTTCAAGTTCGGTAAAGCACCTGACTGGATAGAATCAACAGTTCAAGATGGAGTGCAACCCATTCCTAGAGATACGATGCAGACCGTGAATTTCGATCCGCATCAACAGCAGAAAAAAGGATTATCCCTCTTCAAAACTGATACAGGGGAGATAATGTGGGTGCATCCAGATTTTCTTAATAATGAACAATGGACTTCCAATTCATTCAGAAGGAAGTGAAAAGGGAAGATCCTTACTTTTAATATTGTCTCCATAATTTTCGAAGATGACAAGAGCATTACAACTCTAACAGATTCGAAAGGAGAAATCAGAAACTCTCTGGTGGCTGATGCGGATCTACCTCCCTCTGGAACCCATTCGGAAAAAGACTACTTGAAGAATTATGGGTAGGCCGCGAAATCCCGGCCACTTCTAGAGAAGATCAAACAAAAAGAGCTTAAGTTTGACAAAGATCTAAAGAAAAAAGGGAAAGAGCTTGTTGAAGATTTACAAAAGTCATTTCAATTCGACATTTTAGCGCAGTTAGCCAATATTCCCGCAAGAATAACCTTGTATGAGCTTCTGAAGCTTTCTAAATCAACTAGAGAAGCTCTGCAAGATCCAGAGGTATTCCTAGCGCAGATACCAGAAACGATTGAGAAAGAAGAATCTTTTTGCACAACATGTCGCAAGACCTCTGGTAAAAACATCCCTTGCATCACTTTCTCTCCGGAAGACATGCAAGTTCGAAATAATAAGCATCAACGCCCTTTGTATTACAAAAGATACATAGGGTCAGCGAAGATCAATCGCATTCAAGTTGATCCAGGCTCAGCCTTAAGCATCATGCCACGGAGGATGCTACGGTACCTTGGAGTCCTGATGAATAGGTTAGCAGCAACCAGTACTACCATCTTTGGATTCAATGCCAACGATAATAGACCATTGGGCAAGATAAAGTTTAAGTGTCAAATCGGCTATCTGAAGACGGAAGTCATGTGCTATGTGATAGATATTGACACGTCTAATAACCTGCTACTGGGGAGACCCTGGATCCATAACAACCTCATTGTGCCATCCACACTACATCAATGCATGAAATATGCGGATAAAGACGGAAATGCAAAAATGCTGGTCATGGAAAAGCAACCCTTTAACGGAGTCAAAAACTACTTTACTGACGCGTTGCTATATCAAGATGCATCGATGCCTTAGATCAACCTGCTCTAGACGCCTCTGATAGCGGTAATGACGCCGATACAGAATCAGGATCCGAAAATTCGGAATTCGAATATGTAATTTGGGACGGTGAGCCCATTGTGATAAGCCTTGAAGGCCTTGATGTAAATAACACCGTTCACTCTGATGGTGAATGGGTGATAAATGAAAGCTTAAAGTTTGCTTATTCTTCTGGTGTTGATTCTAAACCCTCAAGTACTAGAACTGACGCGTTCAGCGATTATTTAGATAAAATATGCTCTCTAGCTTCTTTCCAAGAACCTATCAGATCGTCCTTTCACAAACTGAGTGATGATGATGAAAATGCCAATAAAGCTGTTTTTGAGGTTCCTCCCAAGGACGGAACTCAGAAATCCATAATATTCGGGAAGCAAGTAACAAAAGCAAAAAGAAATACTTAGATTCTGAAGAAGAACAGAGAAATCCCATGTTCTTCCACTACGATGAAAATTCTCATAAACTAATAAAGAAAATGGGGTATAACCTAGCCAAAGGCCGGGTTGAACTTCGAAAGGGGAAGGAGAACAATTCTCCGACCCCTTTGTCCCAGAGAGAAAAATGCCAGATTATTATCAGAAAACCAGCAGGGGATTGGGATATGTGACCACTCGTGAAGGTTCCTCAGGTGAGAGAGCTGAAGAAGGGTAATTCGACCATTCATCAGAATCGTCCTGCTAGAATTCAGATGTCAGTGTCGACATGATCTTCCTCAAAGTGCCCACGAACATGGCCTCCGCGATCCAAGAAAGCAAAGATCTAGATGAAGCCTCGCCGATAAAAGATGACCCCTGGGCCAAACATCTTAACACGAAGTGGGAAATTCAATTTGAACAGCGCGAACCTCCAACCAAAGATAAAGTAATCCAAATAAATATGGGAAATGAAAAGAATCCTAAACTCATATTTAAAAGTGAGAACCAATCCTCAGAAGAGAAAGAGGAATTAATATCCCTCATTCGCGAGTACATCAACATTTTTGCCTAGAGTTATGAGGAGATGCCAGGATTAGACCCAAGTGTCACGGTTCAAAAACTGAACATCCGACCAAATGCTAAGCTAGTAAAGCAACAGAAACGAAGATTCCGTCCAGAGATCATGGAAGCTATTGAAGTTGAAATCAAGAAGTTGAAATCAAAAATTTGATCGAGTCAGGCTTTATTCGCGAGGAACAACATCCTGATTGGGTCACGAATATAGTTCCTGTAACCAAGAAGAATAGAAAAATCCGGATCTGTATTGATTTTAGGGGTTTGAATGAGGCTTGCCCTAAGGACGAATTTCCGTTACCCATCACAGATGTTATGATAGATAATACTTGTGGGTACGAATGTATGACATTCATGGATGGGTTCTCAGGGTATAATCATGTAAAGATGTATTCTGATGATGAGAAACATAAGTCCTTCAGAACACCACTCGGAGTATACTACTATACGGTCATGCCCTTCGGTCTAAAGAATGTAGGTGTCACGTATCAACGTGCTATGAACGTAATATTGTAAGAGCATCTGCGAAAGACAGTGAAATTTTACGTAGATGATCTAGCAATTAAAAGAAAGAATAAGAGTAATCACCTAAAAGATTTGAAGACAGTGTTTGACCTCATAAGGAAACACCAGCTCAAGATGAACCCGACTAAATATTTTCTAGGAGTCTCTAGTGGAAAGTTCCTCGGCTTTGTAGTAACTTCCAAAGGAATTTATCTCGACCCAGACAAGATTAAGGCAATCCAAGATATGCCACCTCCCCGCAACCTCAAAGAATTAAGGGGGCTACAAGGTAGGCTGGCGTACATCCGCAGATTCATGTCAAATTTATCCGGTAAATGTCAGCCCTTTACCAGGTTAATGAGGAAAGGAGTGTCAATTTTTTAGGATGACGCATGCCAAAAGGCTTTTGAAGAAGTCAAACAATACCTCACGAAACCACCAGTGCTCGTAGCCCCAGTCTCGGGAATACCTTTCTTGCTATATGTGAGGGCTATGGACCACTCCTTAGGAGCCTTGCTAGTGCAGAAAAATAAGTCGGGTCACGAACAAGCTATTTATTACGTCAGCAGAATGATGATCGGGACGGAACACCAATATACCCTAGTGGAGATGAATGTTTAGTTTTTTGCAGTGCAGAAAATACGACACTATCTAGTTGGACAAACCATTCACGTTATATCGAGAGTTAACCCCCTGAGAATACTAATGACTAAATCCGGATCGTTGAATTTGAGTCCATCCAATTGGGCTATTTTGTTATCACAATATGATATACATTTTGTCCCTATAAAAACCTATTAAGGGACAGGCCGTAGCTAATTTCCTAGCCGAGCACCCAATCCCAACATCCTCGAAGTTGTGCGAAAAAATTCCTAGAGAGTTGTGTGAATGGAGTCCGATTCTAAAAGATGGCATCTCGCAAGAGTTTCCGGAGGCAAATATTGTTACGAAAGGTGTATGGTAACTTTTCTTCGATGGTGCTTCTCGAATGGGATCCGAGAGAGAAATGACAATAGGGGGTAGGAGTTGTTTTTGTCTCTCCTTACAACCACATCATTCCTCGAGCTTACTCGTTAACAAACCCGTGCTCCAACAATGTTGCGGAGTATAATGCCCTCCTATCGGCTTAAAGATAGCTAAACAATTGGGGGTCAAATATTTGGAAGCGTATGGGGATTCTCAACTTGTCGAAAACCAAGTTAAAGGGGAATATGAAGTCAAACATGAAGACCTTTTGCCGTATTATCGCGCAATAATTAAGATAGCCGATGGTTTCTATGTCAGCCACGTAAAGCGTCATCGGAATGCTATGCAGATTCACTGGCTTTCATAGCTGCTACATTGGCCTTGTCCAAACATGCTAAAAAGCAAATTATGTTAGGTATTCTGTCCAAACGGCGAACTCAAAGAGGAATTGAGGAAGCAACAAGAAGACGAGACTGGTGTTTTCGAGTCAAATCTAGAACCAAGGGATTGGCGATTCCCTTATATAGATTACGTCCTTTACGGCATATTACCCGAAGATCCAAAAGAAGGCAGAGCAATCCAAAGAAGGGCTATTCGGTTCTATTATAATGTGGAGCTCCAGACATTGTATAGGAAATCTTATGACGGAATCTTACTTCGTTGTCTCTCTAGCCAAGAAGCTCGAAAAGTACTTGAAGAAGCTCATGCTGGCATTTGTGGAGCACACTAACCAGGGCCGAAACTCAGTGATAGAATTCGAAGAATGGGTTATTACTGGCCTAAGATGATGACAGAAGCGGTTAACTACTCAAAGAAGTGTAAAGACTGCCAAATACATGCAGACTTTATACATCAAGCTCTAGAATATCTCCACCCAATGGCTACATTGTGGCAGTTTGAGCAATGGGGAATGGACATTGTTGGGCTGATTTCTCCGCCATCAACGAGAGGGCATCGGTTCATTCTAGCTATAACAGATTACTTTTCGAAATGGACTAAAGCCATTTCCCTAACCAAGGTAAAGTCATCGGATGTGATCAAGTTCATTAAACACCATGTGCTCTATTGCTTTGGAGTGCCCAAGAGAATCATTCATGACAATGGGCCTAAGTTTGTGAGCCAAGTATTTTCCAGATTCTGCAATAAATACAGGATCGAAGACGTAGCTTCCTCGCCATATTACCCTGCAGTCAATGTCTAGCAGAAACTTTCAATAAGACCATAGTAAAACTCCTCAAAAAATTTGTGTCATCCAATCAAAGAGACTAGGATGAGAAGCTCGGAGAATGTCTGTGGGCATATCGCACTACAGTCCGAACTCCCACCAACGCCACACCCTTTTCTTTAGTGTACGGGTCAGAAGCAGTCTTACCTTTAGAAATTCAGATTCCATCATTGCGAGTGGCACTAACGACTAGGATGACGCAAGAAGAATGGCATCAGCAAAGGCTCCAAGAATTAGAAGCCTTGGATGATAAGTGGTTGGAAACTCAACAGAGTATTGAACTATATCAGGCGCGAATCTCCAGGACTTTTAACAAAAAGGCCAAATGAAGAACTTTCAAAAAGGGCGATCTGGTCCTTTCATTAAGAAGACTGATCATAACTAGCCAAAAACCTAAAGGAAAGTTCTAGCCAAAGTGGGAGGGGCCTTTTGTCATTGATACGGTTTATTCTAATGGCGTATATCGGTTGGCAAAACCAAATGATGATAAGATCATGATGCCAATTAATGGCAAGTGTAATACCCTAAACTTCGAGCTATCTGCATTGCTCTCTTGAGACCAATCGTACCGAATAAATCCACCGAAGTCAATTTTGGACACCGAAATAACCTTCAGTGAACGTAACTTTAAATCTACAAATCCAAATGAAATTTGGTCTTAGCGATTATTAGTTTTGTAATATTTAGGATTTTTGGAGATTTTTCTTACGAGGCCGAAAAATACTCCCAAAATTGCTAATTTAATAATATTAAAATATCCTTCTAATTACTTCGGAATTTCGGTTCATTTATACCGGACATCGAAACAACAAACGGATAATTTTGTAGTGTTCCTCTCGTTGAGCACTATGACCTACATTAATTTGGTAGGATTTGGAGAACGTTACACGGAAACGAAATTATTAAATTATTAAATAAAGAAATTTTTTTAACCCAATCTCTTCCCCCAGGTCATTGTTTGCTGTCAAGAGAAGTGGGAGCCAGTGGTGTGTTGTCGAGTAGAGAATAAGGGTGGCATAGAATAAAAATTAAGTGTCACCCTCTAAAAAGAAATTTAAGAAGATATATGTAAAACTTAAAATGCCCACACCCTCTCTCTTATCGCTCTGTATTCCCTTTCTCACTCTCTCTGTCAGCATCAACAAAGCCAGAAAATAAAAGAAAATAAAAATAAAATGAGAAGAAGAAGGAGAAGGAGAAAGGGAAGAAATGGGGTTCGACAAATTGAAGGAGATTAAAGCAAATCTGATGTAAGTAACACTCTTTTCTTCTTCTATTGATTATTTTTCTTTTAATTATATAATTTTTCTTTTTGATTGTATTATTTAGAAGTAATTAAATATTAGCTATTTTGTTAAAATTAAGTTTCGGTTTGGAGTAGAAAACTTATTTTAGGTATGAGCATACTCACAATTATAATTGTGTACATTACAATAAATTTTGCAAATAGGTAAATAAATAAAAATAAAAATAAAAGAAAAAGGAAAAGAAGATAAAAGAAGAAAAAGAAGAGGAGGAAGAAGGAGCAGAGAAAAGAAAGAAAGAGAGAGAAAAGAAAAAGAAAAAAATAGAGGGATGGGCTGGGCCGAGAGGAGAGAAAGAAAAAAAAAGAAAAAAAAAAGAAACAAATAAGGAAACTGGGCCTGGCCTAGTTCAGAAAAAATAAAGAAAAAAAAAGTAGCGGACTTAGATTAAATTTGGGCCAGAAAAAAAAATAGAAAAAAAAATAACAGACTGGGTCGGCCAGCCCAGCCCAGTAAAAGAATAAGAAAAAAAAAGTGAAATGACATGGGCTTGGGCCTGGGTCTGGGCCTGACAGAAAAGAAAAAAATAAAATAAAAATAAGTGAAAATTTAGTGGGATTGGGCTTGGGCTTATTTTGGATTAATTGAAAATAATTGATAGGTAGAAATTATTATTACATGATGTACTTGGTTCCCAAATTGGGTTATTGATTGGCATTGAGAATTGAACCAGATTATTGTAATAATTTTGATGATATGCATTGTGGTACAATTGTGCACTAATATCCATCAAGCTTAATGTCATGTGATTTGATATTACAAGTCATGTGTTTTAATATTACAGATCATGTGTTATAATATTACATGTCACGTACAGTTATTGAAACGCAAGCATGTTATCATGAATTGAAAAATAATTAAAGAAACAAAAGAAAAAGTAAACAAATAAATGAAAAAATAAAATTTTCATGTGCATAATTCATTATGAACACGGGGATGGGAGAAACTATATAATGGATAAGAGTCTTGCCGTATAAGAATTGATTGTATTGTTAGGGTCGGGATTCTTTTACTGCAGCGGCCTGGGTGATTACTGGATCACAATTGATAATTACCCAGAGTGGTATATCCATTACTATAATACAGTACGGAAATTGATTGTAGTGCCTAGTGACATGTCATATTTCAACGCTATGAATATTGTAGTCGGGTCCCGGGTATGCATGGGCACTTATACGACAATTGAGAATAGCGCTAACTTATCCATTAATACAGTTTCTACAATTAAATTGGACGATGACTGAGACCAATAGACAATAGGATTAAATAGATAGAGCAGTTATTGTCATATTTATTTATTTATGCATTTATTTATAATTGGTTTCATGTTTAATTTATATGTACACGAATAACACTGACATAAATATGCTCATGCACACTTATATTCATGTACTATGATAGTACACAATTTCTCTTTTTAAATGTGTTACTTATTGGATTTATTCCCCTAGATTTTGAACCCAGATTTGGAACGTGAAGAAGGGAATCCAGCCCCAGTTGAAGACCCGTACTTCATTGGACAGATCGAGTGATAATAGGCAAGCAAAGTACCATCTGGAGAGCCTTTGTATATTTTGTTTATATTTCCTTTTGTCTGGGCATTGCTTTCTCTTTTGATTCTTTTGTGTTCATATTTAAAGCAGTGTGCCATTTTACGTAATGAAATTTTTGTATAAATGAAATCTTTTCAATTTCAGACATGTTATTTATTCATCTGATTGTGGCAGTAGTTACGGTTATTCCAAGATCTTGTGACTGTTGGATTGTCTAGTGCAAGTAATAAGTAACGTCCTCCGTTTTGGGAAGCAGCTGAAAAACGGGGGCGTTACAGGGTGGTATCAGAGCCTAGGTTTAGGTGGAAGAGCATAGGAGTACTGCCACATAAGAACATGTCTATGACTTATTCGTAATAATTGTTTCTCATTCTTTGATATCTATCAGATCTAGTATCGTGCCTATCCTATTGTTTTCTATTCGTTTGAGGTATCTTTTTATTGATTCTTATCTGGTCCGTTGCAGAATAATGTCGACCTGATCTCCTGCCAGTATGAGTGCAAGTCCGATAGATGATACGTCTGATCTTAGGAGCCTAGTGCAAAGAGTAGCACAGACGCAGGAGACCACGACAATGATATTAGAAAGAATGTTGTAGTCTAAAGAGCCAGAAAGAACCGGAATGGTGTCGGACTTTCGGAGACTGCAGCCATCAGTATTTTCTGGGACGGAAGGGCCACTGAAGGCTGAACAGTGGATTGTAGATATAGAGAATTTCTAAGGGTTGCAAGAATTCCAAAAGAAAATCTGGTAGAGGTAGTGTGTATTCAGTTGACAGATATAGCTAGAACATGGTGGCCTGCTAAAGAAGTAAAGCACAAGGAACCCCTAAGCTGGGAGAAGTTTGTGGAAGCATTTCTTTCCAGATTCTTCCATGCATCAGCAAGGCAGGAAATGAGGAAAACATTTCTGGCACTACAGCAAGGAGATCGGACTGTAGACGCACATGCTGCAGAGTTCATGAGGCTCAGTTGATTCACTCTAAATCTGATAGCTGATGAAGAGGAGCGAGCACATATGTTCCAATAAGGATTGAGATATCATCTAAGGGAGCATTTAGCAGGTCATAACTACAGGACTTACTCGGAGATGTTCGAAGCAGCGTGTCGCCTGGAGCAAGTAGCTAAGGAAGGGAGGCCGACGACATTTAAAAGGCCATTTAATCAGGGAGAAAGTTCTTCCCAGAGATTTGGAGGCCCTCCGGCAAAGTGACAAGCAGTAGTTAATAAAAGAGGTCCTTTAGTATGCAATTTCTGCAATAAGCCGGGGCATGTTCAGAAGCAGTGTAGAAGAGCTTTGGGATTATGTCTGATATGTGGGTCAGCGGATCATCAGATAACTAATTGTCCAAGAGCACAGTCAAGGTAACAACTAGCAGGCGGAGTTCCTTATCAACCAGCATTGAGACCAACTGTTGTGGGACTACATGATCGAAGGACTGAAGGACCGAACCAGAAGAGATTCTTGGAGACACAACAACAAGCCTATGCTAGAGCCCAAAGAGGAGTAGGACAGAGACATGAATAGGTTAGACTACTGAATGCTAAGGAGGCTCAGACCACTGGGAGAGTCGTGGCAGGTACGATTTTAGTTGGCAATACACCAGCAACTGCTCTATTTGATTCTGGAGCTCCACACTATTTTATCTCTATCATATTTATTTCCTGCAATTCTATTGATTTTGCAATCTTACCTGCAGGGTGGATCATTAAGACTAGAAACGGTAATATCATGACTAATAAGGAATATAGGCTGTGTCCCTTAGTGATTAAGGAAAGAGAATATTTTGCCAACTTGTTAGTTATCAACGGAGGAGGATATGATGTTATCTTAGGGATAGATTGGTTGAGTAGTTTCCATACGGTGATAGATTGTAAGAGAAAAATGGTAATATTTCAGATTTCTGGCTGTTCGGAGTTTGAATTTATTGGTGGAAGTCAATCTCTAGAACCAGCTAAATCTAAGGTATCCCCAAAAGGAGGAGTTTTGGAGGCTATGGAAGTAGGAGAAGGAATGATTCCAGTAGTATCAGAATTCTTAGATATATTTTCTGAAGAGATACCTAGACGACCACCAGTGAGGATAGTAGAATTTACTATTGATATTATCCCTGGAGCTAAACCAGTTTGCAGGTCACCTTATCGAATGGGAGTTGTAGAGCTAGAAGAAGTTAAGAGACAAGTAGATGAGCTACTGAAGTTGGGTTTTGTAAGGCCCAGTGTTTCACCTTGGGGAGCTCCAATGTTATTAGTAAGAAAAAAGGATGGGAGTCGAAGACTGTGTATGGACTATAGGGGTTTGAATACAGTAACAATTAAAAACAAATATCCATTACCAAGAATAACTGATCTGTTTAATCAATTGGGAGGAGAAAGGGCATTTTCGAGGGTAGATCTTCGTTCCGGAGTCCATCAGGTAAGGGGTCCGAATAGAAGATATTCCAAAAACTGCATCTAGAACCAGACATGGTCATTATGAATATTTGGTGATGTCATTTAGAGTGACTAATGCCCCAGCAGTGTTTATGAATATGATGAACCATGTTTTTGCTCAGTATCTAGATAAATTTATGGTAGTGTTTATTGATGATATATTAATCTATTCCAAGAATAAAAAAGAGCATGCTGAGCATGAGAACAGTTTTGCAGAATCTGAAAGAGCAAAAGTTATATGAAAAACTGAGTAAATGTGAATTTTGGTTGGATAAGGTTATTTTCTTGGATCACATAGTTTCAGGAGATGGTTTATCAGCTGATCCTAAGAAGATAGAAGCTGTAATTGATTGGCCTGTACCGAAATCAGTATCAGAGAATCGGAGTTTTCTGGGGTTGGCTGGATATTATAGGCAGTTTGTACAAGACTTTCGAAAATCGCGTCTCCTCTAACTAAATTGACTAGGAAAGGAGTGGAATTGTCTGGACAGAGGAATGTAGTAAGGCATTTGATGAATTAAAATGGCGACTGACAACAGCACCAGTGTTGGCAATTCCAGACAATTTTAGGAAAATGAAGGTCTATAGTGATACTTCAAAACAGGGATTGGGGTGTGTGTTGATACAAAATGAGAGAGTGATTGAGTTTGCGTCAAGGCAGTTGAGACCCTATGAGAGAAACTATCCAACTCATGACTTGGAGCTAGCAGCAGTGATTCATACTTTGAAGATTTGGAGACATTATTTATTAGGACAGAGAGTAAAAGTATACGCTGATCATAAAAGTTTGAAGTATATTTTCACTCAGAAGGAACTGAATACGAGATAGAGGCGATGGTTGGAGTTAGTAGCAGATTATGATTTAGAAATTATGTATCACCCAGGAAGGATTAATATAGTGCCAGATGCACTAAGTAGGAGGCTTGCAGTGGAGAGATTAACTCGGCAAAAAGAACTTTTAATGGAGATGCAAATGATAGAATTGGAAGTAATTTTACCAGAAGGGACAGCACAATTTATGGAGATATAGTTGCAGTCACCATTGATAGAGCAGATTAAGCAGGCTCAGATTGGAGATGAAAATTTTCAGAGATTAAAGAATAAGATAATAGCAAGCAAGAGACCAGAAATGAAAATGAACTCAGACAAGGCAATTAGGTTCAAGAAAAAATTATGGATGCCTAAGGGGGAAGTAAGAGATAGAGTTTTACAGGAAGCTCATAAATCAATATATTCTATTCATCCTGGAAGCAATTAAATATATAAGGATATGAAAAAATATTTCTGGTGGTTAGGCATGAAGAAAGAGATTGTCAGATATATATCTAGATATTCTACTTACCAGCAAGTGAAGGCTGAGTATCAAAGGACAGCTGGATTGCTCCAACCATTAGCAATACTAGAGTGGAAGTGGGAACAAATATCGATGGACTTTGTTACAGACTTACCTAGGAGCACCAAGGGCAATAATGCAATTTGGGTAATTGTGGACCGACTAACTAAATCGGCACATTTCATTCCATTTAGAGTTGGTCAGTCAATAGAAATACTAGCCAGAAGATTTATGCAAGAAATAGTAAGATTGCCTGGAGTCCCAGCCAGGATTGTATCAGATCGAGATGCAAGGTTCAGATCATACTATTGGAAGAAATTAATGGATAGTCTGGGGACACATTTAGATCTATCCTCAGTTTATCATCCACAAACTGACGGTCAATCAGAACGGACTATCCAAGTACCTGAGGATATGCTTAGGGCATGCGTGTTGGATTTTGGTGGATCTTGGGAAGACTATTTGTATATGGTGGAATTTTCTTATAATAATAGTTATCAGGAGAGTATCAAAATGGCACCATTTGAAGTTTTGTATGGGCGAAAATGCATATCTCCATTATGTTGGGACGAGATTGGAAATGAAGTATTTTGGGGCCAGAATTAATTACTCAAGCAACGGAGCAAGTGAAGATTATCAGAGAACGCAAGAAGGCGGCTCAAGACATACAAAAGAAATGGGCAAATCAACGTAGAAAACCACTGGAGTTTGAAGTAGGAGATAACGTATTTATTAAGATATCCCCGATGAAGGGTGATTAGATTTGGCAAGAAAGGAAAACTCAGTCCAAGATATATCGTGTCATTTGAGATCGTGGAGAGGGTTGGAAGTCTTGCCTACCGATTATCATTACCACTAGAGATGGAACTGTTCATGATGTGTTTCATATATCACAACTGAGGAAATATTTGGGTGAAGAGTATAAAGTAGTGGATCTGTCCGAGATAAATTTGAAATTAGATGTAAAGTATGAGAAGCATCTCGTAGTAATTATCGGCCGACGGGAGATACCGTTGGTTCTTGTTTCTTGAGATACATAATCACCAAGAGATTCAACTTCGGAACTTGACAAGGACATCAGTATAAAGTACTCATACCATTTCTCATGATCAGGTATGTGAATTGAATTTATTTTTATATATAAATAGGTACCTGTGAATACAAGCAAATCTTTTAAATTGAAATTTCGAGGACAAAATTCTTTTGTTAGGTGGGTAGGATGTAATATCCTAAACTTCGTGCTATCTGTATTGCTCTCTTGAGACCAATCGTGCCGAATAAGTCCATCGAAGTCAATTTTGGACACCGAAATAACCTTCGTTGAACTAACTTTAAATCCACAAATCCAAATAAAATTCAGTCTTTGCAATTATTAGTTTTGTAATATTTAGGATTTTTGGAGATTTTTCTTATGAGACCGAAAAATACTCCCAAAATTGCTAATTTAATAATATTAAAATTATCCTTCGAATTAATTCAGAATTTCGGTTCATTTATTTCAGATATCGAAACAACAAATGGATAAGTTTGTAGTATTCCTCTCATTGAGCACTATGACCTACATTAGTTTGGTAGGATTCGGAGAACGTTACACGGAACCGAAATAAATTATTAAATAAATAATTTTTTAACCCAATCTCTTCCCCCAGGTCATTGTTTGCTATCAAGAGAAGCGGGAGTCAGTGTTGTGCTGTCGAGTAGAGAATAAGGGTGGCATAGAATAAAAATTAAGTGTCACCCTCTAAAAAAAGAAAATTTAAGAAGATATATGTAAAACTTAAAATGCCCACACCCTCTCTCTTATCACTCTCTATTCCCTTTCTCACTCTCTCTGTCAGCATCAACAGAGCCGGAAAAAAATAAAAAATAAAAATAAAAAGAGAAGAAGAAGGAGAAGGAGAAAGGGAAGAAACGGAGTTCGACAAATCAAAGGAGATTAAAGGAAATCCGATGTAAGTAACACACTTTCCTTCTTCTATTGATTATTTTTCTTTTAATTATATAATTTTTCTTTTTGATTGTATTGTTTAGAAGTAATTAAATGCTGGCAATTTTGTTAAAATTCAGTTTCGGTTTGGAGTAGAAAATTTATTTTTGCTATGAGGATACTCACATTTATAATTGTATACATTACAATAAATTTTGCAAATAGGTAAGTAAATAAAAATAAAAATAAAAGAAAAAGGAAAAGAAGAGAAAAGAAGAAAAAGAAGAGGAGGAATAAGGAGCAGAGAAAAGAAAGAAAGAGAGAGGAAAAAAAAAAGAAAAAAAAAGAGGGATGGGTTGGACCGAGAGGAGAGAAAGAAAAAGAAAAAGAAAAAGAAACAAATAAGAGAACTGGGCCTGGCCCAGTTCAGAAAAAAATAAAGAAAAAAAGTAGAGAGCTTGAATTTAACTTGGGCCAGAAAAAAATAATAACAGACTGGGCCGGCCAGCCCAGCCTAGTAAAAGAAAAAGAAAAAAAAATGAAATGACAATGGGCTTGGGCCTGGGTCTGGGCCGGCCAGCCCAGCCTAGTAAAAGAAAAAGAAAAAAAATGAAATGACAGTGGGCTTGGGCCTGGGTCTGGACCTGACAGAAAATAAAAAATAAAATAAAAATAAGTGAAAATTTAGTGGAATTGGGCTTGGGCTTAGTTTGGATTAATTGGGAATAATTGATAGGTAGAAATTATTATTATATGATGCACTTGGTTCCCAAATTGGGTTATTGATTGGTATTGAGAATTGAACCAGATTATTGTAATAATTTTGATGATATGCATTGTGGAACAATTGTATACTAATATCTATCATGCTACATGTCATGTGCTTTGATATTACAAGTCATGTATTTTAATATTACAGATCATGTGTTATGATGCTACATGTTATGTACAGTCATTGAAATGCAAGCATGTTATCATGAATTGAAAAACAATTAAAGAAACAAAAGAAAAAGTAAACAAATAAATAAAAAAAATAAAATTTTATGTGCATAACTCATTATGAATACGGGGATGGGAGAAACTTTATGACGGATAAGAGCCTTACCGCATAAGAATTAATTATATTGTTAGGGCCGGGATTCTTTTACTGCAGCGGCCTGGGTGATTACTGGATCACCAATTGATAATTACCCAGAGTGGTATGTCCGTTACTGTAATACAATACGGAATTGATTGTAGTGCCTAGCGGCATGTCATGGTTCAGCGCCATGAATATTGTGGCCGGATCCCGGGTATGCACGGGCACTTATACGACAATTGAGAGTAGCGTTATCTTATCCATTAATACAGTTTCTACAATTAAATTGGACGATGACTTAGACCAATAGAAAATAGGATTAAATAGATAGAGCAGTTATTGTCATGTTTATTTATTTATGCATTTATTTATAATTGCTTTTATGTTTAATTTATATGTACACGAATAACACTGATATAAACATGCTCATGCACACTTATATTCTTGTACTATGATAGTACACAATTTCTCTTTTAAATGTGTTACTTGCTGGGTTTAATCCCCTGAGTTTTGAACCCAGATTTAGAACGTGAAGAAGGGGATCCAGTCCCAGTTGAAGACCCGTACTTCATTGGACAGATTGAGTGATAATATGCAAGCGAAGTACCATCTGGAGAGCCTTTGTATATTTTGTTTATATTTCCTTTTGTCTGGACACAACTTTCTCTTTTGATTCTTTTGTGTTCATATTTAAAATAGTGTGTCATTTTATATAATGAACTTTTTGTATAAATGAAATCTTTTCAATTTCAAATATATTATTTATTCATCTGATTGTGACAGTAGTTACGGTTATTCCAAGATCCTGTGACTGTTGAGTTGTCTAGTACAAGTAATAAGTAACGTCCTCCGTTTTGAGAAGTAGCTGAAAAACGGGGGCGTTACAGCAAGTTTTTGAAGAAATATTATTCTTAGTAAAACTGCGGAACACCAGTTGTAATGTAATTTGGGTAGTTTAATGCAAATGGCGAATAAAAGTTTATCTGTAATCGGGGGTTCATTAACAAAGATTCGCAGTTCCAGACTAAAGATTTTTGAGTCGCGAACTAAAATTCCTTTCCCCAAATTTGCCAAGTTAAAAAAAATATACCTCTGGCGAATCAAAATTTCTTTCTTCCAAATTTGTCAAGTTAAAAAAAATACCTCTGGCGAATCAAAATTCTTTTCCTCCAAAAAAAAAATATACCTCTGGCAAACCAAAATTCCTTTCTTTCAAATTTGCCAAGTTAAAAAATACCTCTGGTGAATCAAAATTCCTTTCCTCCAAATTTGCCAAGTTAAAAAATACCTCTAGGGAACCAAAATTCCTTTCCCCAAATTTGCCAAGTTAAAAAAATATATATACCTCTGGCGAATCAAAATTTCTCTCTTCCAAATTTGCCAAGTTAAAAAAAAAATATACCTCTGGCGAATCAAAATTTCTCTCTTCCAAACTTGCCAAGTTTAAAAAAATATACCTCTGGCGAATCAAAAGCCATTATACTGAAAGTCACTAAACAGTGCAAGTTTCAACCTGATAAGGGAAGTTAACGATTACTTCTATTTTGATTCGAGAAGTTCTCCAATTCGCAGCAACTTTGAATGGTTGGAAATTTTTGGGCGATTTAAGGATTATCAAGTTAACAATTACCTCTGATAATCAATACCAAAATTATTCATCAATCACCTCTGGTTATGCAAAAAGAAAGAACCTCTTTATTCATTATCAAATCAAAGTTACAGAGAGTTCCCTAGCACTATACAATCAACAAGAATGAATACAAATAACTGATATGAGAAAAAGTAAAAGTTTGCTTTTGTAGCCTCCTCTTCCATCGTGGTTTAAAGGCAAAAAGTTTGCTCCTGTAGCCTCCTCTTCTAGGACAGCGAACTTGCTTCTGTGGCTTACTCTTTCAGAATGGCGAATTTTCTTTTGTAGCCTCCCCTCCAAGGACAGCTTAAAGGTAAAAAGTTTGCTCTTGCAGTCTTTTCCTGCCAACGGTTAGGGCCTCCAAGTTGGTTTACTCAGTCACGATCAACATCACCAATGACTTGATTAATGCAAAATTGGGCATACCAAATGCATGTTCCCAAACATACAATATGAGGGATTGCTGAAATAGAGTGCCACCCTAGCCATTTAGCACCCCAACCTTGTGGGATGCTAGGTAAGAAATAAGACAACGCACAGACCCGCAATTTTTTCTCTTATGGAAAATATACGAGACCTTCCAATTCTCTAGAGGCATTGGAAGCAATTACGAGCCCATTGGGTCCGGGCCATTGTTAAGGAGAATGACTACGGTTATCTCCTGCAGCCAATTGAAACTTTTGTTAAAAAAAAGAAGAAGAGGGAGGATGATATTGATCAGAACAAGAAGTTTACCTTAATTAAGGAAAATGATCATAAAAACCTTTTCGGTGGGATACCCCTCTGGATTGATGTAGTTTGGAGGTCTTGTAACATGCCAACTCCCATCTATCGGTTCGGTTAGAGAAGAAGAAAATAGGGCTGCACGGATAAATCAACTACAAAAGAAAGAAGGAGAAGACAAGGGAGAAGAAACTTTTCTCACATCAGAATGATCCTTCATGGAAAAGGTCATGCGTCTTATATAGACAGTCTTATGATTATGATCTTCGGTTGGGAGAAGATAAAACCAAATCTTCGGTTGGGATTCTCAATTCGAATCCCAACAAAAATTATTATTTTTTCATGGGACGCTTAGATTTCGCAACCGAAGGATCTCACCATTAATAAGAGCGTATGACGCTTGGGATTTCACACTGGTTAATCAGTTAAAGGGTTATGTCATGACTCGCGAAAACCACTGCAAATTCTTAAAGAATAATTTTTTTATTTATCTCGCGAACTTCAGGATGAAAAGACGCAAACTTGACAAAAGCTCATGAAGGTTGTGTACATTTGACAAAGGAAAGAATCTTGCTAATATAAAGTCGCAGTCATGAGATGTAAAAACATGCCTGATACACAGATACCACGGATCCTATGCAGATTCGCGAACTTCAAACACAAGATAGCAAGTTTGACACAAGTATCTGAAGACAAATGCAAAGTAGCAATTCTGAAGTGCAAAATCATGTTTACTATACGAAGGATAAAAAATGTCATGAAAAGTAAAAATTAAAGGAATTGTAAGAGAGATTGCAAAAACTCGGACTAAAAAAAAAAGAGGATCTTCTTATACAGTTCGATGATTTAAGAGGGCCTTTATCTTCTTTTCAGCATCACTGATTTCCTGCTGGATGATCTCATAAGCTTGGACAGTGGCTTGGCGACTTAATTCCTCTTCACTAGCAATGGTACTTTGTGCTGAAGCGACCTCCACTGCCGCTAGTTCGGCTTGCATTGCCAGAAGATCTTTCATCGCATTATCCCGTTGTCTGGATAAGCTCGTAAGACTCTTCATTGACTCATCGCGTTCTTTAGTAATCTTAGCTAAGAAAGCCTGAGCTTTAGCGATGGACTCCTAGGTCCTGATAATGGCCTGGTCATGATTCTTGACAACCGAGGCAGCAGTCTCTACTTGGAAAGCTAGAGATTGACTGTCTGATTGGCTCTTCTCGAAGGAAGCCCTGCGAGCATCAATTTTTTCTTTGAGCTCCTTCTGGAGCCCAAGTTGCTCCTCCATCAGCTTCTGAAAGATAGCTTCAACTACTTCAGATTTATCAGCACTCTGCGATCTTGACAAAGACTCAGCATAGCCTTGAAGTTAAACTATCATAAGCCTATAAGGAGCAGCTTTTTCCTCCCCACCAATGCTGACTATACCAGTCAAGTAAATATGAAGAATATTGGCAAGAGAAGCAAAAGAAGCCCATTTCAGTATATTCTCAATATAATGATCCAGAAAGTGGAGAAAGGTTTCCAGTGTATCCTTCAGTAGGTTAATTTCAAAAGCATCAACCTCTGTATGGAAAGAATCAGCAACAACTGGAGCTGGTGTATCCTGAACTGTACTTTACTGCATAGAAGCAGTAGCACCAGTACTAAAAATAGCAACTTCCACACACTCAGCAGAAGCAATGGTTGCAGCAACTGTGGTCAGAACGATATAGGTGGCAGTTTCCATTGGAGGAACCGCTACTTCCGAAGTATTAGCCACGGAAACAGTGGTCTCAATCACCCCACATGCTATTTCAGTAAGGACTTCTGCGATGGTGCTATCCTGCGGAGTGTCGTCTACAGCCATATGCTCCGAAAATGGAGTCGAAGCAAGAGCTGTTAAAAAGGAAGGAGTTAATGATTGAATGTTACAGTATTGTTAAATAATGGCAGAATTTCAAAAAAAAAAAGATGGATAAAGTATAAAGGTGAACCTGAAGGATGAACACTGGATTCTCCAGGTCCGTACACCTCGGCTCGAACGTCTTCACTCAAGTAGACATATTTGCCGTGATCTGACGGAGGAGTACTAGAACCAAGATCTTTACAGCTGACATCAACATCATCTCCCCAATCATCATGATCTGTTGGAAGAGATGCTACTTTGGAGGAATCTAATGCACGAACTTCCCCAATTATCTCCACCTCGTCATCAATAGCTTGATGAGTGAGGGTCACAGAATCCCCTTGTGCAGTAGAAGAAGGGGCAGCTACTTCATCCCCAACAACAATCTTGTGAGCAAGAGATGCAGACTCTTCTTGTGTAGCAGCAGGAAGAGCAGCCACTTCATCACTAACAACAGTTTGGCGAGCGGGGATGTAGAATCTTCTTGCGCAGGAAGAGCAGAAGAAGTAGGAGCAGTCACCAATGCAAAGTCATTGCAGAAGATAGGCCCTTGACTTCAACGTTTCTGAACGAAGAATTAGAGCCGAGTCATCTTCATCTTCCCTTGGTTCCTCTGCAACTGTTTCCAGAGCTGAACCAGCTTCAGATGGTATGTCTTGCGGAATGGTAGGCAGGTCACTGAGACACCTCAATCTCTTCCATTTGTACAAAAGCTTTTTTTGATGAGATTTTGGCTGAGGAGAAGTTTCCTTCGGTGTCGGAAGTGGAGAAACATCAAGGGAAACAGGTTTGGCGGATGGGATCACCACACTATCACCTTCCTCCCCCTGTTGGACTGTTGGTTCCAAATCTTCCAAACCACATTCTGCTCTGAAGTCCTCCATTCCAGCAACCTTCGTACTGCCAGCCTCCTTTTTCTAAGCATACAATACTCTAATATCTTTCAAAAGAGTAAGATTGGTATTAAAATTTTGAGGGGCAGAATTAGCATCCGCATACCATTTGCAGAAACCAAAACTCATATACGAGTTCGGAATCTTGAGTGGAAGATCAAATCTAGCTTGAGTACCACCCGCGATGAAGTGGAACCAAGCTCGAGCTCCTTCGAGCAAATTTCTGGCAAAACTTAATTTCTTATTGGGATTGCCAACATAGAGCTGATCATACCCGAACTGTCGAGAAAAGCGATTCGGATAATATGGCTCTATATAACAGTGGTTTCCCAAACGGAGAACCAAATTCCCTGGACGGATATTTATTAACCACCAGAAGCATCCTGGGGACAAAGCAGTAAATTTGTCAACACCAGTAACGACCGCAAATTCCTCTCCATATCCAACATTTGGAAAGTAGGGAAAACATTTGAACAACTCAAAGTTCGCGTGATAGCGAAGAGTCTTGCGAATTGCAACCATATAGCCCCCTTTCCATTGCAATATAATGTTGTACTTTGGGAGTACTCAAATCAACTTGCAAATTGCAGGACTCATTAGGGTGGGGCAGTGCAAGACCAACCATACCATCAAATAAGTATAAAGAAGCTCCACGCACGGATTGGGAGTCTTAGTAATCAACTCCTCTCTGTTGTTTTGCTCCTTCTTGATATTATAGAACTTATCTACCAACTTCCTCAATCCGCATTGGATACTGCACACCATCGCGGGCAATAAGCTGAGCCGCCGACCAAATGCGAGCAAGACGGCTGGGAATATCGCTCTGATAGGTATGGTATCCTGTGAAGGAATCACACATTTCCTCAACCAAAGTATCAAATAACCTGCTAGGAAAACTGGATCAGATAAAGGTTGAAGAGCTTGATAGTGAAAGCTTTCGAAGAATGTTCCAGCTTTGAAGACATCCTTGTCAAATTCAGCAACATAAACATCTATCCCGAATTTGGCGATCCTTCTCTTGACCTCCATTTCAGAAACTGGAGGGAGACGGGTAAAATTGGGTTTATTCTTTGAAAAATTCGGAAGAAGATATTGCAGCCACTTCTTTTGCTTCACGCTGCGGGTGCCAGAAATATGAGTACAAATGTGATAATGGCCAAGCAATTCCCAATAAGTATCATAGACCATAGGGTCTCGAGTCTTCAATGAATGAAGCTCTTCTCCGGTAGGGACATACTCTTCATATGGGATGTCTCCCATAGGTAGCCTTGAGATTTCATGCATCTCATGCAGGTCGAAACCCAATTCGCCGCGGGGAGAGAAGACTGTACAAGTATTAGGATTATATAATTCCAATAAAGAAAAGAAATGGAATCGACTAACAGGAATGCCATGCTAAACCACTCTAATGGCGCGGTAAAGATTTGCATGCTGGAGCTGATCTCTGAAAGTTCTCAAAAAGAAGTCAGTCAAGATTACCCACTCCCCTTTCGAAGAACAGTGAACACATCCAGGAGGACGGAAGTCTTGGACTGAAAATTTCCCTTGCGCATTGACGAACCGATGCAGGAAAGTCTGGGCAACTATGGGTGTTTCACCTATAGGAAAATCCTGTTTAAAAGACCCTGGAGACAATCCGCAAAAATGCTTCCCAGTACAATGAGGGAAAGCACCTTGTGAATTGAATGCTCCTAGCAAGACACCATCTTGCGATTTATTTAAATGTCAATCCATTTGTCTAGGAATGGAAAGAGATTGAAAAAATAGAAACGGGTAAGATCTCTCCATGTTGGGAAGAAACAAGTTACGACCGTTAACTTGGCGAAGCCATTTATAATCTCCGTCATCCAGACCATCGTCGGGTACCGAGAGGTGATCACCAAATAGGAAGGCAGGTTTGTTCAACAAAGTTCAGTTGTCCCCTTCGAAAAGAGCAGTGGTCATCAGTTCTCACAATATCGAGTGAGTAGAATTGAGAATTTTGCTTTCCCTTTCTTGGCCACCGGAGGCGGTGCAACTTGGAAAGGTTTGGCTGAACCTAAACTCCCTCTTCCCGTCATAGCCGCCAGAAAAACCAAAATAATGGTCTTTCGGCCAGGGGTTTAAAGCGTAATCAACTGCAAAGAAGATTTTGAGATTAAAACAAAAGAAAAAAGAAGACTTTCCATAAAAAGAATTGTCTTACTTCCAATCAAGGATTCCTGCCGAACCACTATGAAACTAGAAGCGGTCTGAGAGTCCCGATGACCGCTTGCAGAAGCATCAGATGAAGAAGCTTTCCTTGGCATCTTTTGCAGACTAAAGAAATCTTTCATGAGAAAAATCGGAGGTTAACGGAGGCCGAAGATGAAAAGCCTTGAAAACCTTGAAGAGAAGCCTGGAGTTCAAATTTCTCAGAAAGAAGTTAGAAATGTCCAATTACACGAAACTGAGATTATATAACAGATGATTTGACGGCCGAGATCTTCGGATGGACGTGATCTCTGGCCCGAATCTCGTGAGTAACTTTTCATTTAATGCGGCTCAGAGAATGTCTCAATTCCTACGCCGTATAAAGTAACCGTCTTCCGGATTTTTCACAACCAAAAGGAAAATTCGCGACCCTAATACAGAGTCGTTTTCTCCTTCAAAAGGAAAGTTCGTGACCCTAATACAGAGTCATTTTCTCCTTCAAAAATGAAAGTTCACGACCCTAATACAGAGTCGTTTTCTCCTTCAAAAATGAAAGTTCGCGACCCCAATACAGAGTCGCGTTCCTTTCGAAATGAAAATTCACGACCTTAATATTTTCCGTCAAGAGTTGAAAATCGTGGCATTAACACAGAGTCGTATTTTCCTTCAAAAACGGCAAGTTCACAACACTATACAAAGTCATATTCCTTTTGAAATGGGAGTTCAAAATATTAAGACAGGATCATGCTGCCCTCAATTGAATGTTCTAATACAGAATTGCACTCTTGAAAATATAGAAAATGGAGATTCTAATATAGAATCTTGCTTCACATCAAAGGAAAATGTTATATCCAAAGTATTCCAAAACACCTCAGAGGATCATGAGAGGTTTGAAAACTTTGGAGGGGGTTTTGTCGGCAAAAAACTTTGGAGTCATCTATCAAAAACAAAGCAGATCCGTGAATTTAGGGTTTGAGATCCGCAACTCAGAAGATCCGCGAACCTAAAGTTCGAGATTCGCGACCCAGCTACGACAGAACAGATCCACGAATCTAAAATTGAGATTCCTGATGCTATCCATAGCTCCCGAGAAGGGGTTTAATACAAAGTTACCCAACCCGAACAGGAAAGTTGTCACCTCCAACTGTCGAACGAATGTAGCGGCATTATTTTGATCGTGGGGTAACTACCTAACGAATATGACGGCACTTCTCGACTAGTAGGGCTAACGGTCAAACGAATGAGATGGGGACGTTGCCCTAAAACTCCTATAAAAAGCAGGAAAACTAAAAGAGAAGGGATCTATCATCTTCTTCTAAAATTACTATTTGTGATCAGAAGTCTAGAGCCTTTTTGCCAATTGAAAGAGTTTTGTGCGGAGTGTCAACGGAGAGCAAGATCGTTCTCCACAGCTACTTCAGAACCCAATTTTAAATAAAGAGGAATTTAATTTTTCCTCATCTTCTGTAAACGGAAAACCGTTGTAATTGTAATCCTTTATTGAAATAGCTCAATAGAGAATCATTTACAATTTTATAGCGAACAAGCAAAAGCAGGAATATAAGCGAAATCTAAACCTGCATTAATAAACCATTCACCTGCTTCATCAGCGATGTCGGTTAAATCCAACTTGTTAATACTTATTACAAGCAGGTTTATTTCATATTCGATGTCCGCTTCTTCGGCTGGCTCTGGTTTGGAATCTGCACTATGACCGCTATCATACTTTTCCCTACTTTCCATGGTTGAATCTCTAGAAGCCTCCAGGACATCTTCATACAATATGGCAACCGTGAAGTACCACCCCCTTGAAGGGTTGTTTTTCCGCATTTAGTGTGCATACTTCCCCTTGTTCGTCACAATATTTCATATACTAGCAGAGAATTGATGGAACCACCATATTAGCATGAATCCAAGGACACCTAAAAAGAATATTGCAAAATATGTCCGCGTCAATAACATAACATGTATCATGCCCCTGATTTGGCATCAGAATCAGATTTTACCTAGGGGATGGCTGTCATTAGTTTTGAAGCCAAAGATAGTAGTATTAGTGGTTGTCAACCGGTTTGGTAGGATCCCAGATAGTTGCAGCAACCTCCATGGGGTGATACTTAGATCACAGCCTGGATCAATCTGGATTCGGTTTACCTTAGTTGAACCAACATATTTCGTATAGTACAACAGCCAATTGTGCCTTATATTCTTCACCTACATGTCTTCCGGTGAGAATGTAATATATAGGATTTGCCTTGTCACTTAATGGCAGTGGAGACAGGACTCTTCAACATATATAGATGGCTCTGTAATTTGTATTAAAAAGGTGTCAGAGTCAGCTAGCGCTTCTCTTAGTGTGTCTCTGCTTGTCTTGGATAACTGCAATTACTCATAAAGCGTTATGCAGGTAGGAATGTTGACTAAATGTACTAACATCAAATTGAAAAGACGTGCCAGTTGCCTCACTATCCTTTTTCGTACCTTTCTGAAAGCTGAGCTCCTTTTGTTTTGCAGGCTATTCTTTAGGTGTTTCAGCAGGTTTTCTTGGTCCTACTTTTGGGTAGTCTCTAAGATAATTATTTCCGGAACGATGTTTGATGGGCCTGCCTCATCGAGATGAGGGGCCATGATTGTCATCTCGGCCTCCATATCCATTAGCACCCTGGTCTAAATTTGGTCTTTCCAAGGATGGCAAAACGACATTACAAGTCTAGATCTTTCCTTTGGCTTTATTTTGCGTGTTTGGTGAGGACCATTGTTTGTTTTTTAGGAGGTCCGAGTGCACCTACATGATCTCTCCCTTTTAGTGGAGACTGGGGAGTGTCCTTTTCATCTTAAGTTGTGTGGGTCATAGTTGACTGGTACCATTTTTCCTATCGGTATAGGAGTTGCACCAGCCAGAAATTCATTTGTCCCTACTTTAAGAGTCGCCATGTTAGCAGACACCTTCTTCTATTTGGGCTTCAGTTGGATTAATTTTACTTCTATTAGCGCTTGGATTTTGTTCTTGAGTGTGTAATAGTCTTTAGTGGGATGCCCTAGGTTCTGGTGATATAGGCAGTATCTACAATCATCAGCCTTTCTGGCTTCTTCTAGTCTTAGGTTGTTCAGGAATTAGAGCATGCCCTTTTTGTTGAGTAGGTGGAATAAGGTCATTGTTTGCTCATCTTTGAAGGTGTGTGTAGGCACAATGGTTTTAAAGTGCTTTTTTCTTTCTGTCTGGAAGCTTTTAACTCAGGGTCGTCCTTACAGCCATGGCTTCTTTTCTTTCTTATTAGGAGGATTGTGGATGTGAATTGTTAGCATGAACATTTCTCATAGAATGATGTTCTCCTATGCAGCAGATCATGTCTTTTGCCTGCTCCCCCTACTTAACCAGCTCTTTTCAAGTTTTAGACTACACTTCTCCCATTGTGATAAGCACTTTAATTTAAAAATTGTATTTGCATATTTTCACTAGCATTTCCTGTGACATGCCATGTTGGCATTCCACTGATATTTTTCAAAAATGCTGCAAAAAACTTTTGACTGCTTCGCCTTCCTTCTGGTTAGTTACAAGAAGGGAATGGACTGGTATATCAGTATCGTCCTCGAAGAAACAACTCAAGAATTCTCTTTCGACATCAGACCGTACTTTGATAGTCCTCAGGGGCAACTGCATAAACCATATGAAAGCAAGCCCTCATAGAGTACTTGCGAATATATTTGTTATAGAGTCATTAGCCATCAGGTGACATGTCTGGGATAGAAAGTAGTACATTTGTTGGTTAGAAGATCCTTTCTCACCATATGATTCCAATTTCAAATGTTTGTACTCCTCAGAAAAGGGAGCGAACACCCACTCTACTGGGTAGGGTTTCGTAATTCCCATTTATCGCAGGTTTTTCCTATGCATCAAGGCTTCCAGCTGATTTTGGAGTTTTTCCATTTTCATTGCATGAGGATCAATGGTGACTTCAAATCCCCCTTTCCAAAGGCGGTACTTCTTCATTGCCTTCGATACGCTTTCCCTTTGTGTCTTTGTTTGACAAAGGTGGTTCTGAAGAAGAGCCCATGTTTTGTCTTTGAGGTCTTTTTGTGAATTCTCTAGAATTTTTACAAGCATCGATCTGAGTTCATCAAGGCTCTTTTGCTCCTCCTGAATCAACCGTTCTTGGGTCTCCATTTGGTGGTTCATTTCATTTGATACATCCACTATGTGGGCTACTGCTCCACCTAGTCAAGAAGATTCGTATGAGCGTGAGATCGCTATGGCTGAGTGGTCACTATACTATTTCTACTCTTTATCTGAACCCCCTGCCAATCTTCTATAATTTTGGGGTGCCATCACACCTGCTCTAAGGCATGTATAATGGTGCATTTCTTTGATCTTCGTATTGGCTGAGTGTCTTTCAATGAGTGGCTTCTTTCCTTTTATTTACCATATTTGTTGTGACAGCTGGTAAGTCATCATCAGAGTCCTGCCTCCATTTTTGCATGCGTCTTTTCTTTGGTTTATTAAATGTTGGTTCATATAGATGGCTGAAGACAGATGGCATTTGGGTCCATAGCGATAGTTAGTTAGGAATGCTGGAATCAGTTGTTCATAATAGCATGGCAGATGGGACTGTATAGCTCTTCTTTTATTGGTGAGGTACTCTCACAAATATGGAGTTTCATCAGAGAATACAGTGACAGCCGTATTTAATGTACAAGTCTCACCTCTCACCCAGGACCTACTTGGCCATGCATGGGGTTCAGAGGAGTTCTGTGACCACATGCTTCTTCGTGGGTGAATATGCGGAGCTGTTGGTTAGCCTGGTGCTAAGTGTCAACTTCACTCTTGAGTTTTAAGTGTTTTTCATGGGGTTGCGCACTAACCTCGCTCTTTAAGGCTTCTATGTGAGGCTAAGAGTTAGCCTCGTGTTTTAGTCCAATTCTATGCTTTGGGGTAGCCTCGCATGCTGGCCTAGCTTTGTATGTTGGCCTAACCTTGTGTACTGACTTAGTCTCGCGTACTAATTCTTTTGTACTGGCCTGAGACTTAGTCTGAAAGTTTTTGTTACTTAAGCTAGGTTGGGACTTAGCCTAGCATTTTAGTTCATTTACGCCGAGCTGGAACTTAGCTTGGTATTTTGGTTCATTTATGCCGGGGTGGGACTTAGTTTGGCATTCTGGTTCATTTATATCGGGCTTGGATTTAGGCTAAAGTTCATTTACGTCGGACTGGGACTTAGTTTGGCATTCTAAGTCATTTACGCTGGGTTGAGACTTAGCACAGCATTCTGAGTTATTTATACTGGGCTGAGACTTAGCCTAGCATTCAGAGTCATTTCCAGCAATTGAAAATTCATAGGGCCTCCAAACGGTCTCGCACTACGATTTAGTCCTACATTGAATGCGAGCTTTAGGTGCTCTTCATCGTGCTCTATAATTCTGATTCTGAATCCAAGTTCTTTTTTGATTTGAAATTGGTTCCCTTTGGCATTGAATGCAGCAATTTCTCTAATAATAGGGAAAGATGCGGCTGTTCTAATGGTTTAGGATTCAAAAATCCAAGTGGCCTCCGATGGATGGGAATCTCCTCATCATTCGAATTCACAAGATTAAGGTTTGAAAATCCAAGAAGTTGTTCCATAATCCTCGTACTTACGCGGCGATAGCGTCACATCTTAGCTGACTAGCCGATCTCGAGGATATGTAATCATCGCACCTCTACTGGTAAACTTCGACGACTAGCATTTCTATAGTTTTTCTAATCTTTTTGGCATCAGATTGAGTCACTATCTCCTATTCAATGTAGAAAACTTCCCCCACTGTGGTCACTATTTTGTTTTCAATAGAAATTTAAGTTCTCTTCATTGTCATTAACATTAAATTACAAAGATTATCGAAATTACAATGAAAAGAAGAACATTACAATAAAAAAAAAACAAGAGCAGAGGATTTATAAATTTATCTCTTTTTTTACAGAAGTCATAATTTCTTCACGTGGCTATGAGGTATCTTTGATCTTCGTTGACTATCCGACATAGATGGGAGATAAAATAGAGTGGGGACAGCTGATGCGAACCCCGTCAAGAATAACGAGACCCGTAGGAAAATCCAAGAACGTTCACAATCAAGTTCGGTTGGGAGACCTCGACTTGTTGCTTCAACAAAAACAAGAATCTCGGTATAATTGACCTCAACCCATTGTTTAATGCGAAGCAAGAACCTTGGTATAAGGAAGACGCCACAAACGATAGTGAAAAGCTGTTTGATAGGTAGATGATGAACGCCACGGAAGAATTCCAATAAATTTGAATAGTCCTTCAAAAAACCAAAGAGAATAAACTCACCAATTATCTGTAAACTGTATCCTTTCTATTCCATTAGACGCCTATTTATAGGCTAAAAAAATACAAGGAAAGTTCCTATAAGGAAAGTTTAAAAAATAGAAACAAAACAAAAAGAAATAATCAGCCCCTTAATTTGGCTGATCAATACACTGAAAGTTCTAGAAATAGAAATAAAACAAAAGGAAACAATCAGCCCCTTAATTTGCCTGATCAATACAAAAAAAGTTTTAGAAATAAAATAAAAGGAAACAATCAGTTTTGACTGGATTCTTCTAGTACTTGAATCATGTTGATGCATTTTTGTTGAACATGTGAACCATCCTCAATGGGCCTCCACGAATTTGCTTGAGTCCAAACCTCTTGAATCAGCCCATTAAGTGCATCCTTAAACTTCTTTTCTCTTGCTCTTGTAACCGGCCCAGTTGGAACTTGAACTGGCTCCTTTGTAGTCATACCATTATTTGCATCATTCCCCTCCTCTTGAAAAGGATTTGCCCTCAAATCATCACCTACATCAAAAGGACTCAAATCACTAACATTGTACTCACCGGGCAAATCTAGCTTGTAAGCATTATCACTGATGCGCTCTAGAACTTGGAAATGACCATCCCCTCTTGGAAGCAGTTTGGAACGTCTTTGAGCCGGAAATCTCTCTGTTCTCATATGCAAACACACCCAATCTCCTGGTTCAAAACAAGCTTGTGACGCCCCTTGTTGGATTGTTTTGCATATTGCTCCATTCTTCTCTCAATGTTGAGTGTTGCCTTGAGTGTTGCCTTCTCATGTATCTGCTTAACAAAATCAGCCTTTTTCTTTCCATCCAAATTAACATGCTCAGAAACAGGTAATGGAGATAAATCCAATGGAGTCAAAGATTAAACCCATAAACAATTTCAAACGGTGAGAATTTAGTAGCAGAATGAGTAGACCTATTATAAGCAAACTCAACATGTGGTAAACACTCTTCCCATATTTTGATGTTCTTTTTAATTATTGCCCTCAATAAACTAGACAAAGTCCTATTTACTACTTCGGTTTGACCATCAGTTTATGGGTGACAAGTAGTAGAAAATAAAAGTTTGGTACCTAGCTTACACCACAGAGTCTTCCAAAAATAGCTCAAGAACTTAGCATCTCTATCCGAAACAATGGTTCTAGGCATGTCATGCAATCTCACAATCTTCCTAAAAAACAAATCAGCAACATGCGAAGTATCATCCGTTTTGTGACATGGAATAAAGTGTGCCATCTTAGAAAATCTATCCACAACCACAAAAATCGAATCTCTTCCACGTTTAGTCCTAAGTAATCCTAACACAAAGTCCATTGAAATATCAATCCAAGGCTCACTAGGAATGGGTAAAGGAGTATCCAAACCATTGGGCTACACTCTAGATTTAGCTTGCCTACATGTGACACATCTCCCACAAATTCGCTCAATATCTCGTTTCATGTGTGGCCAATAGAAGTATTCCTGCAAAATAGCTAAGATCTTAACAACCCCAAAATGTCCCATTAATCCCCCTCCATGGGATTATTGCACTAACAAATCTCTCAAAGAACAGTCAGGCACACATAACTTATTTTCTCGAAATAAGAACCCATCATGTCTAAAGAACTTACAACAAGTATTTTTCTCACAAACTTAGTACTCTTCACAAAATTCGTAGTCATCAATGTATAAACTTTTAATGTGTTCAAAACTAAGCAATTTTGCATCAAGTGTAGAGAGTAATACATACCTGCGAGAAAGTGCATCGGCAACCACATTCTCCTTATCTTGCTTATACCGGATGACATATGGAAATGTCTCAATGAACTCTACCCAATGACCATGCCTTTTATTTAGCTTGTGTTGGCCCTTCAAGTGTTTCAAGAACTCATGATCAGTGTGAATCACGAACTCCTTAGGCCATAGGTAATGTTGCCATGTCTCCAAAGTTCGAACCAATGCATACAACTTCTTATCATAAGTCGGATAGTTTAAGACTGCCCCGCTTAATTTCTCGTTGAAGTAAGCAATTGGTCGTCCCTCCTGCAATACCTGAAGCATGACATTCAATCTCAAACGTTTTAGAAAAGTTAGGTAAAGACAATAAGGGGGCGTTGGTTAGTTTCTCTTTGATTAGCTGAAACACCTTCTCTTGTTCTTCTCCCCATCTAAATCCGACGTTCTTCTTGATCACTTCGGTAAGTGGTGCGGCTATGCTACTAAAGTCCTTCAAACTGCCGGTAAAAACTAGCAAGTCCATGAAAACTACAAACATTGCTTACACTTGTGGGACTCGGCCACTCTTGAATTGCATGTACTTTCTCTTCATCAACCTGTATATCCTGTGCACTAACAACAAATCCCAGAAATACAAGCTTATCGGTGCAAAAAGTACACTTTTTCAGGTTAGCAAATAACTTTTCTTTCCTAAACACATCTAAAACTGATTTTAAATGTACGGCATGATCATCCAAGTTTTTGCTATAAATGAGTAAACATGATTCATAAGTCTCATAAAAGTGCTTGGTGCATTAGTCAATCAAAAAGGCATAACTAACCATTCATACAAACCATATTTTGTTTTAAAGGCAGGTTTCCATTCATCTCCTTCTTTATTCTAATCTGATGATAACCACTCTTTAAATCAATTTTAGAGAACACATAAAAATCATGCAACTCATCTAACATGTCATCTTAGCGAGGAATAGGATGATGATACTTTACCGTTATATTGTTGATGGCTCGGCAATCAATGCACATTCTCCACGTCCCATCCTTCTTATGTACAAGTAAAACTGGAACGGCGCACGGACTCATGCTCTTCCTCACGTACCACTTCTCTAACAACTCACTTACCTGCCGTTGAAGCTCCTTTGTCTCCTCGGAATTGCTTATATAGGCTGGTCGGTTTGGAATTGTCGCACCAAGAACAAAATCAATTTGATGTTCAATCCCTCGAATTGGTGGTAATCCATGTGGTGTTTCCTCGGGAAAGACATCCTCAAATTCCTGCAAAAGTGAAACAACAGAACTGGGCAAAGCAGGGTCAAGTTCGTTAGTGTTTAAAAATGTCTCTTTGTACAAAAGTACAATCATCGGCTGATTTAAAAACATTGCTCGCTTAATCTCACTCACTTTTGCATAGAAGTTCTTTTGTTTTCTCTCTGATTTTCTCTCATTAACTGAATTTTAATTTTCTTTTTCTCTCTCATTTTGCTCAGCCACTCTCTGATTTTCACTCTCTTTCTTTTACTCACTCTCTTTCTTTTGATCACTCTCTTTTTGCAACCTTACTTAATCTTCATAAACATGTTTCGGTGTCATTGGCACAAGAGTGATTGGTTTTTGGTTGAGCACGAACGAGTATTTGTTGGTGAAACCATCATGTTTAACTTTTCGATCGAATTGCCACGGTCGGCCTAATAGCAAATGTCCAGCTTGTATCGGAACTACATCACACAAAACTTCATCTTCATATTTTTCGAGGCAGAATAAAACCAAAACCTATATATTCACCTTTACCTCGCCACTATCATTCAGCCATTGTAACTTGTACAGCCTAGGATATTTCAGTGTGGGCAGTCCTAATTTCTCTTCCAAGGTTGTGCTTGTAACATTAGTACAACTTCCTCCATCAACAATCATACTACATACCTTGTCTCCATCAATAATCATACTACATACATTGTCTTTGACGTAGCACCCAGTATGAAGATGTTCTCCCGCTGCACTTCTTCAATTTCTTTTGCTTGCAAGCTTAGAAGTCTTCTTGACACCAACAATTCACCTTGAACCGCATATTCTTCTTCATCCACGTCTTCCAATGGTGGCATAGAGTCGGTATCGGACTCGTCGTTGGTTTTGATCTCTCTATTACCCCTTCTCACTATGACTCTTTTGTTCGGACATTGACTTGCTATGTGACCCCTGCCTTGACATTTAAAATACTTAATGTCACGATTTCGAGAAGTGGAAGGGTCAGATTTAGGTTGAGTGCCATGGTTGGTTGTCTCATGTTTTGGATCGAATTTAGGTTTTGTAGTTGGTTTCTCTTCTTTATTCACATGACTCGGTTTTTATGGAGAAAAACCTGAATTATGGGATGCACATGTATCACCCCTTCTCTTGAGTTATTGCTCCACCTTGATGGCCATGTGCACCATATTCTCTAATTCCACATAATGCTGCATCTCCATCCTATCATGAATTTCTTGATTCAAGCCATTCAAGAACTTAGCCATAGTAGCCTCTCGGTCTTCTCGATATTAGCCCGGATCATAGCAATCTCCATCTCTTGATGATAATCCTCCACACTCCGGTTATCTTGTTGGAGCGTTTGTAATTTATTGTACAATTTCCGGTGGTAATGGCTGGGCACAAACCGCTTCCTCATCACTATTTTCATCTCTTCCCACGTCTTTACCGGTCATTCCTATTTCGCCGCCTGTTCAACACTATCTGATCCTACCACACAGTAGCATAGTCAGAAAACTCAATGGCAGTAATTTTTACCTTCTTCATCTCAGAGTAGTTGTGGCAATCGAACACTAACTCCACATTTTTCTCCCACTCAAGATAAGTCTCGGAGTTGTTTCTTCCTTGAAATGCTGGAATCTTCATCTTAATACTACCCAAGTTGTTATCTTCCCGATTCCTATCTTCTCTAAACTGCCCTCTATATCTCCTATTACCAACAACTGAACCCCGATCTTCTTCTTCATCAAAACTAGCCCCATAATACTCTCCATCTTCATCTCTCACTCCCCGATGTTGAACTCTTTCCCTCCTATGCACCTTATGAGTGTTTTGTGGCTGTTCCAAACGTGTATTCTCCATTCGATTAATCCGCTCATGTACTTGCTCCAATTCTTACCTCATCACATGCCTCATCTCACTCATCATGGCTTCCATGAGCAATTTTGGATCAGTCATCCCTGTAGCACCTTCGGCGATACTTTTTTCACTGATGTGAGACATGATTACTGCAAATTAAAGTTAGAAAAAAAAAAGGAAAAAGACCTCACACACTCCCTCACATGTTTCACTCAAAGAATGATTCACTCTATTCTACTCGTATTTTCACTCAGTATAATCGGCTTTTACCCTCTAATATGCTCACCACTCTTGCCTTTTTCCACTCGATAATCTTCTTTCAGTTCTTTTGAAACTATTCGACTAATATTCAAAATTCCAGCAACAATTCACCAAGAACTCACCAAGGGAATTCAGGTTCAAAAGGTAAGAAAACAAGAGATATGAGTGATTAGATTTTCAAAGCACAATTCAGTAAAATTTCCACAAAAAATTTTTTGGTCTTTGGGGTGAGGTGATTTTCGGGTTTATTAGAAACAAATGAAAAAAAAGAATCTTTTTACTTTTTTTTTTGGACCCTTTTTTCAGACCTTTTTTTTTCTTTTTTTCTTTTCGGATTTTTTTTCAGATCTTTTTTTTTCGGACCCTTTTTTTTCAGATTCTTTCTTTCGTTAATAACAAACCAAGATTTTGACTAGGGTAAAAGAAATAAATTCGGTTAGATAAGAAAAGAAAACTAAATTTAAATGGGATAGGCAAACCTGAGACGAAAAATCCTTTGCTCTGATACCAAATAATGCGAACCTCGTCAAGAATAACGAGACCAATAGGAAAATCCAAGAATGTCCACGATCAGGTTTGGTTGGGAGATCTCGACCCGTCGCTTCAACAAAAACAAGAACCTCGGTATAATTGACCTCAACCCGTTGTTTAATACGAAGAAAGAACCTTGGTATAAGGAAGACGCCACAAACGGTAGTGGAAAGCCGTTTGATAAGTCGATGATGAACGCCACGGAAGAATTCCGATAAATTCGAATAGTCCTTCAAAAAATCAAAGAGAATAAACTCACCAATTATCTGTAAACTGTATCCCTTCTATTCCATTAGACGCCTAATTATAAGCTAAAAAATATAAGGAAAGTTCCTACAAGGAAAGTTTAAGAATAGAAACAAAACAAAAGGAAACAATTAGCCCCTTAATTTGGCTGATCAATATAAAAAAAGTTATAGAAATAGAAACAAAATAAAAGGAAACATTCAGCCCCTTAATTTGGCTGATCAATACAAGCAAAACTCTAGAAATAAAACAAAAGGAAACAATAAGTTTTGACCGGATTCTTCTAGTAGTTGAATCATATTGATGCATCTTTGTTGAGTACGTGAACCATCCTCAATGGGCCTCCACGAATTTGCTTGAGCCCAAACCTCTTGAATCAGCCCATTAAGTGCATCTTTAAACTTCTTTTCTCGTACTCTTGTAACCGGCCCAGTTGGAACTTGAACTGGCTCCTTTGTAGTCATGCCATTATTTGCATCAACAGCTAGCTTGCTTGATTCTGGAATGCGCCTAAGCATGTAAAATTGACTGGATAACTGGTACATACTCAAGAGCACATCAAAATGACATTGGATCTCCGCAAAAGTGCCTTCAATAATTCCTCATGATGCATATTTATAGGCATAAGATAGGTCACTTGCATTGTAGATAAGGATGAAATTATACTGTAATCTAATTAAATTTTTGGTTTAATCCAATCAAATATTTGGTTTCCTATTTTAGTCTTATTTGGCTGAATGTATTTGGTCTTGTTTTGACCAAGCGATTCAATTTGTAGAAGATTTGGCATAACCTCCTCTTAATTTGTTGTTCAAATATTTATTTAATTTAATTTTGATTGATTGGATTCGAAAACTTCATCTTGATGTGTTAGGATTTTCCTTAGATACTCAAATCTAGGTCAAAAATCAATTTGTGATTTATTAAGACTCTCAGAGATCTAGGAAGATATAGGGCTATTCCTCATCAATTTTTTTCCATCAACAAGGCACATTGGATAGTAAACAAATACTAAACATCCCGTGCATACCCCGGATTACAGCCACAAATACCGGTCTCTACATGAGCTAGATAATTGCTGCTAGGTAAACAAATACTGAATATCCCGTGCATACCCGAGAACATGATCACAAATACTGATTCTACAAGAGTCGGATAGCTGTTACTAGACAAGCAAATACTGAATATCCCATATATACCTGGGATAATAGCCACAAACCGGTCTCCATACGAACCGGACACTGCTAGACAAACAAATACTAGATATTTCATGCATACTCGAGATTACGACCATAAATACCAGTCTCTACTAAATGCCGGTCTCTATATGAGAAGATAACCACCGCTAAGCAAGAAAATATTGGATATCCCATGTATACCCAAAATCACGGTCACAAACCCAGTCTCCACACAAACCAGATGTCGCTAGGCAAATAATACTAGATATCATGTGTATATCCGGGATCACGGCCAAAGTACCGATCCACAAATGAGCCGGATAACATGTCGCTAAGCATGCAAGCAAGAAATTAATAGTGCTAGTACACAGATCGGCGAATACATCTAAACAAGAGAAGAACTTCCACAAAACGTATATCGTTCCACCATTCATTTTTCCATGCCCACAATTTAGTATGCGTTAAATATCAATATGATATATACAATAAGGGTATATATATATATATCAATAGCCAGTTGAATATGAAGCAATATGCACTCAATATTGGAAAGTAAAAGAGTAATTCTAACAAGTATAAGGTTACATAATATATTCACGTGCGTGAGGTATTATTACCAAGTAAGAAAAATATGTACAAGTAATAACATACTTAATTAAACATGTGTACATGTATATCATATCTTGTATTAAGTGGAATATAAATGAACATGGAATATATGTCAAGCCATGATCTATGACAAATCTGAAATCAACATGTACAGATAATAATAAGTGTGAAGATGTGTACATGTATATCATATTATTAATCAAGCAGTATATAGACGGACATTATATATGTGCTTATATTGTTATAACTCATTGGACATATCAGACTTCCAAGTCTTGTTTGACTTGTGCAAAATGAATTAGATGTTAATATTTTGTATATTTGTAGAAAATTCAATTATCTTTCTAATGAATTTTAAATGAGTTTAATTGGAATTTTACAATAAAAGTTATGATTGTTTTACTATGAACCTGTTGCTACATAATTCGTATAGCAGTAAGGGGAAAATTCCAGATTTAATTCGATTTGGATAAAACTTAAATTATAGTATAATATTTATAACAATTGTAGATAATTAAATTAGCTTCTCAATGAAATTTGAAAGAACTCAATTGGAGTTCTAAAATAAAAATTATGGCTATTTTACCATGGCTTACTACTGCTGAGCTACCAATCTTGGACAACAATGAGTAATGATTTTCCATACTATTTTTTGTTAGGAAAATGGCTAAATTAATATTTGCTACAGTTGAATAAGTAATATCTTAGCAAATCTCTTTCTAATAATACTGGAATGAGTTCAATTGGAGTTAAAATATAAAAATTATAATACTTCTAAGATGGATTGTTGAGTATGTATGGACAATGATACATTTTATGTATGTATAACATGCACGTGATGACACATATAATTAGACTCAAGATAAATACAAATTTGAGTATCTATAATCTTAGAAAAGATTTGATAATACCTCTAGAATTATATATGAGGTGATTGCATCAAGAAATCACAAATTTAAAGTATTTGAGAGTGTATTCTTGTCTCTAATTGAACTCAAATCAGAAATGGATTGATATCGATACGATTGCTCCTTAAAAATAAAGAAATTTCTTAAGAATCACATTAGGAAATAAGGGCAGGTACTAGAGAATATTTTTTCACGTTAATGGAGAAGTTTAGAGTTGATTTGAAGAGGTTAAATCCAAGAATAATGTATATATAGTCATTTTGTAGATTTTCAGTCCATTTATAGACTAATTATTTGGTAAATTATTTCAAGAAATTAGAGAAGGAATTAGGGTTCGAAATATAAAGAGAAATGAAGAGGAACACAAGCGAAAGATGCTAGATTTTTCAGATTTTCTAAATTTATTTGTTTGGTTAAACTACTGCTAGAATGTGGTTACTCCGTCATGTTAAAAACCTTTAAACTTCATCTTAATTACAAAATTATCATTGGTCAACTTCAATTCAAATTTATTAAGGATGGTTGTTGGGCTTGTAGAGATAAATTCAAAGTTGGTAGGAGGTTAAAATTTGAAGTTATAATTTAATTTGATTATTTTAATTGGGTATTTGCTTAAAAATTGATCGATCTAGAATAATTCAAGAAAATTATGAAAAAACCAAAATAATAAGATAAGAGATCCTCGGTTTGCAGAATTTAAAATTCAATACTAGATTGAAAAATATAAGTCAATTTATTCAGTATCCACCCATATCAATATATGGACCTCTGGACCGATACATGTGACATGGAATAATCCAATAAAAGGGCATAAGAATTAGGAGCGCTACACAACCGTTTTGGTCGTGCCGTGCCAGGGCACGACAAGGCCATCCTGAGTAGTGGCTCAGGACTGGCCTAGCGGCACTGCCCGGTAGGCATGGGCCGTGCCTGTGCTGTGCCGCATGCCGACAGTAATTAAATTATTATTATTTTTTTATTTTTCCAATTTTTATTTTTTTTTTGAATTGTAGGTTTTTGTAGAGGTAAAAATTTTGGAAATATTAGGTAAAAGTTTTGGAAAAAATTGAAGAAAAATTTTAGAAATGTTTAAGTGTGATTAGAATTACATAAATAATTATAATGTAGCAAAATTGAACATTAAAGAAGATTGCAAATGTGGGTAAATTCAAGAGATGAGGAATAATAAGTAAAAAATTGAAAATTTATTTCACTTAATTTTTACAAACAATATACTTTGACTCCATAAAACTCTTTGTATATCATGTAAAGCCCGTAGAGAAGGGAGAGTTTTACAAAACAAATTATAAAAAAACCCTAACAACTATTTTGACTGTTGGGGGGCTAGCTTTGTAATTTGTTTTGCCAACCCCCCCCCCCCCCCCCCACATGTGTCGGGCTTGTCCCGGCATGTGCCGGGCACAACACGACATGGTCGTGTGGGCACGTGCCGATCGGCCTAAGCCTAAGGGCTCAGGTACAGTCCGGAGGATGCCAGCATGCCGGGCCACATGCCTAGCATGTGCAGGGCCAAGCATGCCTGCGGGCTGTCTGGCCCTCTCGCGTACCAAAGAAATATTAAGAAAATAGTTAGGAATTACTTCCAACTGGTTTCAACTCGGAAAGAACTGAAAATGCATTGGTGAACATTTCATGCAATGAAGGAAAATACAGTTTTTCCTTAATTCGGTCTTTCCATGAATAAATCAATTAAATTGATTGTATTAATGAATTCTGACATATTTTTTACTTAACATTCCCAAATACGCGAACTAAACAATTTCCAAATGTTCCAAAACTTCACGATTGCTTTATTAGAAGAAGTTACTAGACAATTTATTGCAAACTTATATATTTACCTCAAATCATTATGCACTTCTTTTAGCTTTTCGAAATTTTTTCACAAGCGAAACAAAAACATGCCAATCATTCTTCCAATAAATACTGCATTTTTATCAAAACAAACCAAACAAGTTCTAAAAGCCTTGAAAAATTCTAAAAGTAGCCTATCTAACTGCACTCTTTGCTCCCAGTAGAAATATTGCAGTTTTAATGGGGAGATTAACAAAAAGAAAATCAAACACAATTTTCCAGCCAAAAAAAAAAAAAAAAAAAAAAAAGATTTATCGCAAAAAATATATAAAAAAAAGTCGAACACAATTTCCAGGCAAGTTTATTTTCGCCGACTAATAGAATTAGTATATTGGGATGGGTCCGATGAGAGAAGATTCCGAGAATACTCACCGGGCACAATCCCATCGACACGTCCCCGTAGGAAAGCAAATCCTAATCCACAAATAATTCGACGGCCAGAATAAATCCTTCATATGATTATAAAATTACTACAGGAGGCAATAAACAAATCCATGGGTATAGGGTTTATATCCCACTCCAATTCCACATTCTGAACCCCCTTTCTTTTGGCGATGTGAGGGGAGAAGAAGAAGAAGAAGAAGAAGAAGGGGAAAAAAAAAAAAATCTCGAGCTCAATAGCAGAGAGAGGAGAGAGAAAACGCACTGCTCTCCGGGGGGGAAAACCCTCTTCTCTTTCTAACTAATTGATTAATCTCACCGTCCTTTCGTCGTCCAAAACCCTAGGATCTCCCATCCTATTATGGCGGAGGGTTTGGCGGAACCGTCGCCCAAGAGTCCGGCTGTTGACGTGGCGTCAGCGGTGGCGGCCGCCGTTGCTCCGGCGGATCCTTTGTTGGGGAAGAGGATCGAGTTCCATTTGGAGAGGAAACCCTATTCGCCGGTTTCGAGCTCGCGAGACTTTCATCTGGAAACCCTAAACCCCTCGAAATCGCAGCCGCAGATGACTCCGGCGATGGGAGCAGTGGGGCCCGCATCGGCGGCGGGGCAGCATTCAGGGAGGAAATCCGACGGGGGATTGGATCCGGTGCTCAATTTTAGGGTTACTTTCCGGAGAATAGTAAGTTTTGTTTTTTTGTTTGTTTTTTTTTTTTGGGTTAGATTGTAGGGGTTTTGATGGGAATTTGATGGATCTTTTATTCAAAGTTGATCTGATTATATTTTATAATATGGAAAGAAATCACTTTTAATCATTTTGCTGTAAAAAAAACAAAGTTTTGAATATTTTTCTACTTGTAGGGCGCTGGTTTGCAAAACCTTGGGAATACATGCTTTCTTAATTCAGTTTTGCAATGCCTGACATACACCGAGCCTTTTGCGGCCTATTGTCATACTGGAGAGCATAAATCGTCTTGTAAGTTTCAGATCATTTTCTTTCTATACAAGAAGAATCTGATTTCTTAGGTATGTTGATATATGTAGTTTCATGCTAGTGAAGAGCATGCATAACTATTTCTTCCAATATTTCATTTGTTTCGTTAAATTTGTATGAGAAGCATGTTCCGTGCTCATTGGAAATAAACAGTAAAGGGGTGTTTGTTGTCCAGATAAAATTTAAAGAGACTTCTAATTCTAAAGATTGGAACACTGTGGTGGTAGAATTTTGGCAGGCAATTGGAATTTGGATATTGCAATTCTAATTTTAGAAGTGATAGACTTTAAACTAAGGAATGCTGTCAGATAGGGAATTTCATTAAGATTAAATAATCATCAATGTACTGAAAGACTTGCAAAGATATGAAACTATTACAGGGAGCATTCTAAGTTTCTAATAAAATTGTGTTTGCACAGAGGAAGTATCTGGGCAAGTCTATCAGACAATGACTTGATATTCTAGTTTCTTTGAGACAAAACATTGTTCCGCTTCATGAGTATAAAATATGATTATAACATAAAATAATGTTCTTTGAATGTCTATCAGATAGAATTACAGAAAAAAATGAAGATGCATACACAACTTTTCTAGGAAGCTAAATCTAGGTGGAAATTGAAATCAACTTTGAAGGGACAGAGACAAACTAGTGTCGTAAAAAAAAAGCTAAGAGCATCTCTGTAGACTACATGAAATTTTACGAAGTTCACGAGTGAAATATAGAAATCAACATATAGTCCAATGTCTACCTAATGAAAGGGTTATAATGAGGAGAATTTATAAGAAACTCGCACATATATAATAATTTACCCAAAAAAGATTTCTAACTGTGACGTAAAATTACATATGATATTACTCAAATTAAATAATGCTAATGTACAGTAAACAAGAAAAAACTTTGTAGAAAAATTTAAAATTCAAGTTGGAAAAAAATAAATGTTGATGGCGACTACCAGAGTTCTGAGATAGCTAGAATGCTGGAGAGCACAAAGAAACTGTTTGAAGCATAACACGATCGTGATCTTTAAATATCTGATGTTAGGTTCATACAAGATGATGGTTTCGTATTGGAAAGGAGGGAGGATGATACATGGGCAATATGAGATCAATATCGGGCACTATGGATATATTTATTATCCTAGATGTTGTCTATCTATTAAAAATGGTATAATATGTGTGTAAAGGCATTCAAGAATAATATATGTTCACGTTGCAATCTAGCAAATCATAAATGAAGAGATACTCAATTAAATTAAAATTTTAATTAATTCGTTGTTGTGCTTGAAAATTAATCGAAACTGATAAAATATGAGAAAATGATGTGACTGTATAAAATTGAGAAATTAAAAAAGAGAGAATACTAAGTTCTTCTCAAATTGATAAATAAACAGTTTATAATACATTTGTTCAATAAAGTTCATTTTTTGCTCAATGAAGTCTAGGAACCTCTAACAGAGAAATCTAGCTAGAGAGATTCTTTGATTCCGTGGACGATCCGACACCAATCTAACGCGGAAATTACAAAAAAGGCAAGGAGATTAGAGATCTTATTTTCTAGAGATTTACTTAGAATGTAGTGAGAGCCTTGTGCCCGTGGGAACAATCTCCTTGACGAGCTTGATGTGAAAGCTTTCCTCTTTCGTGGGCAACAATATAGTTGTTGGAGACAAAGCCAAGATCTTATTGACTATAAGATCTTACTTTTGAAGAAGATAAAGTGGCAGTTTTCTTGCAAGCTCTTCAGAAATTTCAGAGAGGAATTGGAGAGCCGGAGAAGCCCTTGCAATGTAGGAGTTGTGATATTTTATAGAGATCTTCATACCCTTAAAAAAAAATCCTCACCTTTAGATCTGATGAGAAGTGAGTATCTGCGACGAAAAAAGGAGTCCAAGATCAACTCAAATTTATTTCAATTATTGTAAAATAACCTTGGAATTCGGATATGCGATCTAAGCCATCAGTAGGATTACTTGTGACTATTCTGATAGCTAGGTTCAGATTGGTAAAGATAGTTTTTTCATTGGTGGGCTCATAGGTGGATCACATGTGAGGTTATCGGTGATGTCACCAATGAATTTATCGATGGCTAGGCTTGGCTGGAAAAGAGTTTATACATTAGTGGGCTCACGGTAGGATCATCAGTGGCTCTGAGTATCCTACACCCCCCCTTGCGGAAACCATTATATTTTTGACTCTAGAGTCCAATCAAATTGATTCAGAAGTTGTTATAAGTACTCAAAGCTTTTCAAGTCTTCATAGCAAATATTTTTTAGTTTGGCACCTATTATGATCAAAACTGTGCTTGAAGTTGGTATTGCTGCACATGTTTTATCGATTTTCAATTTTTTCAGTGTCTACAAAACCCCCTTCAATGTTTTTGGAGCGACTCGCTGAGAGCTTCGGAACATTTTGAATCCTTTGTATGGTGTTGGAACTATTGAGAGTATTATGATCTTGTCTCCACTCATCTTAGTAAGATTTGTGTGTACTAAGTTGGCCTCGGTAGCACACTCTGAATAATGCACCATGCTATCCATGGTAACACTAGAGTAACATGCACCGGGTTATCCTTGGTAGCACAAGATCTGATCATCAATGTTGGAATCATGATGGTATACGGTATCAAATAGAGGGATTGGTATTCTAAGTATTGACCGATATATCGGTAATATCGGCCGGTATATCACTATACCGGTCGACATATCCGTTTGGTACTAAAATGATACTATAATACCAATTTTGTGGGTTCTCGTTTTGGACCAATATCAGGCGAAATATTAGCCATATGGTGATATATCGCTCGATAAACAAGAAAAATATCAACGAGATTAATATATTACGAATTTTTTTATTTTTGTGGATTTAGATCCATTAATCCGAACTTTTTAAAACATTATATTTCAAATTTCTCATTCTCTTCTAAATTTAATTGATTAATAATTCGACAATATGCTTTTTTCTCTGCTCTCTCGCTCGATCAAGCGATTGTATTGAAGTCACAACAAAGCCCCACAATTTACTCCCAGCACTGGCTATTGAGAGCCCCCATCTTGACGACCCCATGAGCCCCGATAATGATCTTGACAATTCGTGAGTCTATCGAGGACCGCGATTGAGCAATCACATCGTACGTGCCACGGTAGAGTCTTGTACTTCTCTCAATTCACTCCCAACACCACCTATCGAGAGTCCCAACTTGGACAGCCCGTGAGCTCTGACAATGACATCTCTCTCGCAGATCAATTTTCTATTATTCTCACAGATAGAGCACCCTTTACCTTTTCCGAGTAGACCCCCCTCCCCAGTCGACTCCCGAATATATCACCACTCTCGAGCAAATTGACTAAGATAAGTATCTTCTAGGATCCTAAACTTGTTTTAAGTAGTTTAATATGTTTTATGCATGTAAACATGTATATTTTTTAACCAGTATGACATCGATATGACATCTGATATTTAGTGCTATATCGTGGTATATTGCACAATATGTTATATCTAGTATATAATTTTGCCGACGAGTATTACTGCCAATATTTGATATTTAAAACACTGGTAGGGATGAACTTAATATCGATAGAGGTGTAGTGTTGAACTTGGCAAAGAGGTTGAAATGGCTAGAGAGACATAACATAACAAACAATTTAGGGTATTTGTCAGTGGTTTATATTGAACATGTTAAAGGATTTGCAAGAGATTTGCATAGAACGTAGCAAAAGATGGGGTACTTTGATAGAGGTGTAGTGTTAACCTAACATGTAAGAGCTTATCGGAGATTTACACAGAACATGATAAGAGATGGACTCGATTAATAATGGTTTACATAGAACGTGTCTAAAGTTTGCAAGAAGTGTAATGTCAACATTACGAAGGAAAGAAGCAAAAGAAACCTTGATAGAGGTGGAGTGAAATATATCAAGGGAATCGCAAGAGGTTGCACAAACATTGCAAAGAAGATTTGTCCTACGAAGGATTACACAAGGTTTACATATAATACAAAGGGTTGGGAGAAGGCTTATTAGAGGTGGCAAAACTGGACATGATAAGAGATTACCAGAGGTGTAATGTTAACATTACAAAAAAAGATTACTTGATAGAGGTATAATGGTAATTTGTCGAAGTAAAAGGAGGTTTGACCATTAAGGGGCAGTGGGGCGTTTAACGATAACAACAACAACAACATCTAAGCCTTTCATCCCAAGTATTTGGGGTAGGATACATGAACCAAAAAAGAATCATGCCGGATCGATCACTTTGATAGTTCTTCTCCATTCATTTCTATCAATTAATATCTCCTCATTTAAACCTCTAGAATCCATATCTTTTCGTATCACCTCCATCTATATTTTCTTCGGTCTTTCCTTCGTTCTTTTAACTTGTCCTACATTGATAAATTCCTCTCGTCGAACTGGTGCATTTATAGGCCTATGTTGCACATGACCAAACCATCGTAATCGGTTTTCTCACATTTTCTCATCGATGGAAACTACACCTATTTTAGCACGAATATCTTCATTTCTCACTTTTCCTCTCCTAGTGTTGCCTCATATCCACCAGAGCATGTGCATCTTTGCTACACTTATGTTCTGTGAGTGACGTTTCTTTATAGCCCAACATTCCGTACCATATAATAAAGCTGGCCTAATAGCAGTCCTATAAAAAATTTTCTTCAGTTTTAATGGAATATTACAGTCGTATAAAACTCCCATTGCCCTCCATTTCAACCAGCCAGTTTGTATCTTATGGTTAACATCATTATCGATCTCTCCATCATTCTGAATAATAGAACCCAAATAGCTAAACTGACTGCTCATTTGTATCTCTTGCCAATCCAGTTTTACAGCATTATAGTCTATAGTCTGTCGTTTACTAAATTTACACTCCATATACTATGTTTTAGACCTACTCAATTTAAAACCTTTAGATTCTAATATATACCTCTATAACTCTAGCTTGGTATTTACCCCTGCTCTTGTCTCATCAAGTAAGACAATATCATCAGCAAATAGTATACACCAAGATATCTCATCCTGAATAGCTCTAGTAAGCTCATCCATCACTATAGCAAATAAGAACGAGCTCAATGTAGATCCTTAATGCAATCCAATTGTGATAGAAAAATTACTTGTTAAACCACTACATGTTCTGACATTGGCCACTACTCCATCATACATGTTCTTAATTATGTCCATATATTTGATGGAAACTTTTTTCTTCATTAATGTCTACCAAAGAATCTCTCGTGGTACCTTATCATAGGCTTTTTCTAAGTCAATAAATACCATATGCAAATCTCTATTTCTCTCTCGAAATCGCTCTATAAGTTGACGAAGTAAATGAATAGTTGCTGTCGTCGATCGTCTCGTCATAAAGCCAAAATGGTTCTCCGATATTTTAACAGTTTGTCGCAATCTATGTTCAATTACTCTTTCTCAAAGTTTCATAGTGTGACACATGAGTTTTATTCCTTGATAGTTAGAACATCACCCTTATTCTTATACAGAGATACTAGGGTAATTTTTCTCCATTCATTTGGCATTTTCTTAATTTGCCAAATCTTGTTAAAAAGATCTGTCAGCCACCTCACATTACTCCTAAACATCTCCATATCTCTATAGGAATCTAATCTGGACCAACAGTTTTCTTGATTTCATTCTCTTCAAAGCCTTTTTTATTTCAGATTCTTTAATTATGCACATAAATCTACGATTCATATCATCACATTGAATAGTAAGATCTCCCAAATCTTGAGTAAAACTATCATTATATAATCTATCACAATAATCTTTTCATCTTTCTTTAATCTCTTCGTCTCGAACTAGAATCGTCTGATGCTCATGTTTAATACACTTTACTGTACATAAGTCTCTAGATTTTCTCTCTCTTATTCGAGCAATTCTATATATATCATTTTCTGCCTCTTTATTATCCAACTTCTCATACACTTATTTATATAATTTAGTTTTTACATCCCGAACAGCTTTCGTAGCCTCCTTTTTCGCTAATTGATACTTCTCAAAACTTATTCCATCATTATTATTATTATTCTTCAAATCTCTATAAAGGCTTGCTTGATCTTAATAGTATTTTTTACCTCTTCATTCCACCATAATGTATCCTTACATGGTGGAGTACCGCCCCTCGACTCACTAACTATATCTTTAGCTATCATTTTAATGCAACTAGCCATTTTGTTCCATGTTACACTAGGATCATTATGGTCTCTCCAATCTACTTCTTGTACTACTCTATCTACAAAAACTTTTTGATTACCTTCTAATCGCCACTACTTAATTTTAGGATCTAATTCATACTTAATTTTTCTAAGTCTCTTCCTAATCTGAATATCTAAAACTAAGAGTTTATATTGGGTAACTATACTTTCACCTGGTACTACCTTACAATCGATACAACTAATTTTATCTACCCTCCTAATTAAAAAGAAATCTATTTGGTTTGCATTCGATCCACTTTTAAAAGTAATCAAGTAAGAAACTCTCTTTTTAAACTAAGTATTCCTTAAAATCAAATCATAAGATAAAGCAAAATGTAGAATTAAATTACCTGCTTCATTGTTTTCTCCAAAATCAAATTCTCTATGTACACTATCAAACCCATTACGACTAGTTTCTACATGTCCATTGAGATCAACACCAATAAATAGTTTTTCTCTAGCAGATATTTCTTGTACTATCTCATTTAGATCCTTCTAAAATTGATGTTTACTAGATTTATTAAGTCCTACTTGTAGTGCATAAGCACTAATGAGTAATGATATTAAAAATCTCTATCTAAAATAATTTTAACAAATAAAATTCTATCACCCTTCCTCCTAATCTCTACTACATCTCCAAGTAATTGTTTATCTATGATCATACCTACCTCATTACGATTTCTATTTCTCCCCATATACCAAAATTTATAACCCCAAGACTATATGACTTTAGCTTTCTCAAGAAATCCACTTAGTCTCCTGCATGCACAAAATATTAATCCTCCTTATAATCATAGTATCAACTAACTCTGCTAATCTATCTGTAAGGAAATTTATATTCCATGATGCCAACCAAAATTTATATTTATGTTTATGAGTTAATTTTTTTACCCTCACCCGCTCATTAAAATATGGGAACCCTTATACACTTGACACCATATCCGGACGCCGACGTGGCGCGTCACTTCTGGGTGACGACCTAGCAACCCTTACACATTTTTCATTACACCCGGTCTCCGATATAGCGCGTCGCTCAGTAGGAAACGTTCCAACGAAATTCATATTTTGGCTCATGTCATAATATGTGATAATGTTTTACACTGGCTGTGACCGGCCTACCACAACTCTCCTTTATCCTGACTTGGGACAGATAGTGAAAAGATAAATTTTTAAGCACAGCACTGGCGGAGTTACTTAACGATAGTATGGAAGATTTTTTTCATCAAAGGTTGCAAGTCTAGAAATGATGAATATAGGGGGTTTTTGATACTCAGAGTCAGAGGTATGTGTTGATGTGACGAAACAAAAGAGAGAGTGAACTTATTAGAGGTGTGAGTTTAACATTAACATGATTTTACTAAGTGTATGACCTGATTGAAGGGAGTTTGAGATGATGGAATTTTGTTAGCAATGAGAGCTTAACATGACAAGTGGGATATTACCAATCTTCTGGGGAATGGATGATCATGGAGGATGACTCAATGTGTAATTTAGGAAAATACAGAATCCCATCAGGGAAAGATGAGAAACTCAAATGGGGAATTTTAGGAGAAAGACTTACATGCTATGGATATCGACATCCTATAGAACTTAGCTAGGGGTGTTGTGAAGCAAGAGTGGCAGTTAAGGCACATTGCACCATAAAGTCGCAATGATAGTATTATACACACTACACCGTAAAGTCACAAATCGAAGTGCAAAGTTGCCAATTAATGGTCAGAGGTGTTATACTAATGTGACCGGGCAAGATGTCATTAAGAGTCGATAAGTTGTCCAGTGATCAAGGGTATAACATCAATAGATGTAGAATGCTACCAGAGGTATGTGGTAGGTTTGGATTACAGAGGTGATCATTAATATGATAATTGGGAAAATTTGACTTGTTAAAAGTAATCATTTATATGATAAGTATCAAGATATTCGGTGCCATCTCCCAGCGATGACTAGAATAAATCACATGCAGACTTGTCTGAAGGTCAAGAGTAATATTTAAGCAATTTGCCATTAATCAGCATTATCAAGAGTGCACTATCTGGCTTGGCTAGGCGATATGTGCCATTCGAGTAGACAAACTCTACTATGAATGGTCCTTCTCACTTAGCTCGAAATTTACCTCGGGATATGTTCGTCATCACTATTGGTCGTTTGGCTTATAAGATGAGATCTTGGTGGAAGACTCGGTGCTTGACATTTCTATTGATGGCCTTTGAAATCCGAATTTGATAGAGCTCAATCAGTGTTTTAAATATCGGCCGATATACCGGTATATCGGCCGATATATCGTTAAAGTTGAAGAAACGAGACGATATGGGTATTTTTTTGCCGGATATCGTTTTGGACCGGTATGGGCCGATATATCGGCCACGTGGCGATATATCGGCCGGTATCGATATGTCTAATACCGGCCGGTATTTAGTATTATCGGTTATTGGGTTTTGGTTACGGTTTAAACCCAATAACCCGTTCAGACCCGACCCGTTAAGCTATAAAACGGGTCGGGAGGGGGAGAAATCCTATATTTTCGCGAACTCTCTCTCTCTCTTTCTCTCCCGGCGATCTGAGATCCCCTCCCGCGACCAAAACCCTAACCCTAACCCCAAATTCCCAAAATCCACCGTAAATCTCTCTCTGATTCTTTTTCTTCCACTCTCTGGCTCTCTCTCTCGTTCTCTCTCCGCGATCGTCGACCGATCGAGACGAACGGCCGAACCCTAACCCTAATTTCCCATTTCCCAATCCATCTATAAATCTCTCTCGTGTTCTCTCTATCTTTCTTCTCCGCTCTCCATAGCTCTGGGGGTCTTCGAAGGGTGATCGCCGTTCGCCAGAGGAGCAGTCGCCGCCGGCCAGGTAAATTTAAATTTGTTTTCTTAATTTAAATTTGATTTAGAATTATAAATTTCTTCAATTTCTTTTATAATTGTGCTATTTAGGTTTAATTGATTGCGATTTATGTTGGATTTATTTTTTTTGGTGTAATTTGAGGGGAATTGTTAAATTGGGAGGGCTGAACAGTGAATCTGCGGGTAGGGGAGTCTACAGTGATTCCTTGAATCACTGATTCACACTGAATCAGTGATTCAGTTCACTGATTCAGTGTGAATCAGTGAACTGAATCACTGATTCAGTGTGAATCAGTGACTGAATCACTGATTCACACTGAATCAGTGATTCAGTTCACTGATTCACACTGAATCAGTGAACCGAATCACTGATTCAGTGTGAATCAGTGATTCAAGGAATGATTTTATGTGAATTTTGAATATTTATTATTTATATGTAACTATGTATTCACTGATTTTGTTTCATGCTAGAATCTAGATTCACTTTTCATGAGATTCCATCTACGTCAATAACTAGAGTTTAGGCAGACCTGATCAGTAGTTAAACAGAGGTTCCAAAGTTTGATTATTACTAGCAACGTAAATTCTTTTAAAGTTATAAAAGAATTTAAATGACTTAAGCTTGCAATCTCATATAGTAGCCTCAGAGAACCACCCTGCTGACATTTCACTTTCAACTTGAATGATTTCCATGTAAATGTTTAATTGGAGCAATTAAAGAAGGAGTGATCTATTTCGTTAAGCTCTAGTTAATGAAATGCGGGGACCTATAGCCACAATTTACGCTATTAAATCAATGTTATTTAATCAATTATTTATAAATTAAGTGCAACAATTATTTAGCTATTTAATCAATTAATTGTTTGTCCTTTTCACTCCACTTTTTTGAAGTCAGAAATAGTTTGAAAGATGTCCTCTTCTGGTGCTTCTAACGTCCAAGAGAAGCGAGGAGGTAAAGATCCAGCTTGGGAATGGGGGAAAAAAGTACCTAATAAGCCCAATAAAGTAGAGTGTAATTTCTGTAAGAATGAATATGGGGGAGGCATTACTCGCTTGAAGGAACATTTAGGTCATGTCAGCGGGAATGTCAGAGGCTGTCCTCTGGTCCCAGATGACGTGAAGCAGAAAGCTCTGGTAATGCTAAGTAAAACTAGAGAAGTAAAGGAAGGAAAAGCAACAGAACTTCAAAATTTGTTAAAAGAAGTTCGTGTTGGGGAAGAAGAAGATGAGGAGACAGCTCGAGAGGAGTCATCTTCTCACAAAACAACAGGTCAATCTTCCCGCAAAACAACAGGACCGATGGATCAATTTGCAATTCGATCGGTCGAGGAAGCAGTAGAAACAGCTCAAAAACAGCCTGCCGTGCCATCAGCCTCCAGAAAAAAGGCCAGAGACGATGCAATTCGATACATTGCCAGGTTTTTTTATGAAGGAGGGCTTGCATTCAATATTGCTACGCAGCCAGCTTTTATGCAGATGGTCCAAGCCATTGGCATGTATGGACCAAACTTACAGACTCCTAGCCCATACGAGCTAAGCGAGACTTGCCTCCAAAGAGAGGTCGAGGAGACAAATGCAACTCTTGAATCATTCAAACGGAGTTGCCGAACAAATGGCTGCACTTTAATGACTGATGCGTGGTCGGATCGGAAAGGGAGAAGTTTAATGAATATCGTTGTACATTGTCCGGCCGGTACAGCCTTCTTATTGTCTCAGGATGCATCTTCTGAGAGACACGATGGCAGTTATATCCACAAATTTGTGGAGTGGGGAATGAACGAGGTTGGCGCGGAAAATGTTGTACAGATTGTGACAGATAATGCCTCGAACAATATGGCTGCAGCAAATACATTGGCTCTGACGCATCCAAATATATTTTGGACACCTTGTGCAGCACATACAATTAATCTGATGCTTGCGGATATTGGAAAGATTAAACATATCCGAAGGGCAATTATGATGGGGAGATCAGTCTCCGTGTACATATACAGCCACACCAAATCTTTAGATATAATGAGAAAGGCGATTGGTGGAGAGCTAATAAGGCCGGGTACAACTAGGTTTGCCACGGCATTTCTCTCTTTATCATCAATCAGAGAGAAGAAAAAGGAGCTGCAACATATGTTTATATCTGATGACTGGATGGATTGCACTCTTTCCAGAACAGATGCAGGCAAGAAGGTATTTATTTTAATTAATAAACAATTTATTTTATAATTTTAAATTATATATTATTCATATTTTTTTAATACATTTTTTTTATGAATGTTTAGGTTGCAGAAATAATTGCTAGCAATAAATTTTGGGACAACACAAATATTGCCCTAAAAGTATTCACTCCACTAGTGAAAGTTTTGCGTAGAGTTGATGGGGACAAGGTCCCTTCAATGGGCTTTCTGTATGGTGACCTAGAGGCTGCTAAAGAGGAGATAAGAGATGCTCTAGGGGGTTTAGAGAAGAAATATCTTCCAATATGGAAGATTATTGATAAGAGATGGGAGGAAAAACTTAAGGGTCCTCTGCATAGAGCTGGATATTTCTTGAACCCTCTGTATTACTATGCGAAGCAGCCTGAGATTGATGCTGATGGGTCGTTCATGTCGGGCTTCGTTGCCGTGATGCACAGATTCTATCCAAATGATCATGATAGAATTGATAAGATTGCACAGCAGCTCCCAATGTATCAAAATCAAAATGGATCATTTGGAATGTCTTTTGCAAGGGCAGCAGTAAAGAGAATCATTAATTCAGGTATGCATTTCAATTTAAGAAATGCAAAATTCAATCTATTTTTAATTAAACTACTAAATAACTAATAACTATTTCTAAATATTCATTGCTAGCTCAATGGTGGCAATTCTACGGGACAGATGCTCCCGAATTGAGGATTATGGCAATGAGGATTTTGAGCCTGACAACCAGTTCTTCGGGTTGTGAACGGAACTGGAGCACATTTGAGATGGTATTACAATTTTAACTTTTCTAATTAAATATTTCTTTCTCCCAAATAGATATATTCTAAGTTCGTTTCATGTGATTATCTTTTATTTAGGTGCATACGAAGAAAAGAAATAGGCTAAGTTCCAAGAAATTGCATGACTTAGTTTTTGTCAAATTCAATGCAAGGCTCAAGAGCAAATTTTCAATCCCAAACAGAGATCCACTAGTAGCATACAATGAAGAGGAAAAGGTCACCGAGTGGTTCATGCCTGAGAAAAAGAATGGTGATCCTCATGAGACTAGTGATGATGAAGTCTTTCCTGGAGAACAACTGACTTTTCGACAGGTGTCAATTGCTATGGGTGCTAATCCGAAGAAGAGAAAGAGTGGAAGAGTTAAGGCATCTAAGTCGAAGAGTAGTAAAACTTCAAAGGGAAAAGCACCATCATCTTCAAAGTCTAAGCAGCGGCACGCATCAGATGATGACGATGAGGAAGAAGTTGACACATCATCATCAGATTCGTCATCAGATGATGATGAAGGCATGCCAACAAATGAACCAGTCGACTCTGAATCTAGCTAGAAAATATGTTGTAAAGACTGATATTTAAAGTTTCTAGCATGTTTCAAATAAACTCATTTAAAGGACAATGTTGTAATTTTATAAATTATATCACTTATGTATTGCAGAAACACTTTTCTTTTATCTTGAAAACTTATTTTTCTTTATTTTATGATTGTATTTCGCTCTGTCTCTGTGCATATGCGAACGTTCTAAACGATATCTGCAAATTCGCAAGTTGAATGTAAATAAGCCAATGTAAGTGCTATAAACTCATATTATGCGTTTTATTATGTTCTATATAGCCAATTATATGATTATTCTTTAACTGGTATGACGCCGATATGACACTCCGGTATTTAGGGTCATATCGCGATATCCCACCCGGTATCCGGTAACCGGTATGTAATTTGGCTGACCGGTACGAGACCGGTATCCGATATTTAGAACACTGAGCTCAATGCACAGTTTAACTTGCAATTGCTTTTCATCTAGCACTTCCATCTTGTCAAGATAACATTGATGATGTGAATTGGTCGACATGCTCATTGCTAGGGTAGTATGAAGAGATGGGACCTGGATCTCCAACGGTAAAACCGCTTCACATCCATACACATAAGATAGAGTATCGCACTTCGTAGGGGTTCAGACTGTTGTCCTGTAGATCCATAGGCACTCGCTAAGCCTTTGTTCCCAATCATTCTTGCTTCAATGAATTATTTTCTTCAGAAGTTTGGTGATAGTCTTGTGGAATATTTCGGTTAAACCATTCATAGCTAGATTATAATCTGTGAAAGCAATTCTCTATGTTCGGAATTTGTCACAAGTTGATGGAAGGCTTGACTGCCGAACTAGTTTGTCGTTGTGCACGATCTATCCGGATATATCGAACTAGTAAATGACATGGTGTTTGATAAATGTAAGCACATCCGAGGCTTTAGCCTCCTTGAGCGGGACAATTTCAGCCCACTTGAAAAAGTAATCGCTAATTGCCAACACAAACCGTTGATTGCTTGAAGATGGTGGGTCTATTGGTCTGATGATGGCAGTATCCCACATTTTGAATGGACACGAGGCAGTGGTCAGGTGTAGAAACTATGACTGATGAATGAAGTTGGCATGGATATACGTGTCATGGCACCTTTGAGCTTCACAAGTTCCTTTGTGGGCCTTTTTAACGCTTTCTTTGCTTCTTTCCATAAAACGCAGTGGAGCAAGATCCGATCATATGAACAGCGATATATCTGAGTCTCCATGTCGTAAAAGAATTGAGGCTTAGTTGAATAGAAACAGCCTTTTTGGGATCATCCGGAATTATGTCATGTAGTTTCTTTTAGAACCTACGGTTGTAACCCTTGACTTATATTATTCAGGCATTTTACTTGATGGATGAAGAAGGGATGTGATTGGCATTTAGTCGGAAATGGTGTGAAGGTCCATTCTCATAGGTGTTTGACATTTGCCTACATGAAAGGGATAGTTAAATTAGAAATTATTTGATCAATCTAGTTGATTCCATGTTGGTCCACTTGATCATCCACCCTCAATGTGTGAGGTGCAAAGACAGAGGCAATGGGTCAAAAGAAAAGATTTTCTATTCTTTTATTTTTATCCTTTTACCTCCCATTTTATTTCTAAGTTCCACTTACCAATGTTCTAAAACTTAGTTTAATTACTCGCTCGGTGTGAGTGCGAGTAGTGAGTACTCAGAGAATTCAGTGAGTACTTGTTTAGAACTCGGAATATTAATATTTCAATATATATATATATATACATACACACACACATACAAATTGTCATAGAAAAATATTTTTTAATACTGAAAATCAAAATATTATAAATATTATAAACCAAGTTTCATACTTAAATCATTTTAGATTTATTTATCAAGTAATTTCGGACAAGTTTCAACTATGGCCACACATTTTGTTCCACAGAGACCCAAACCCCAATCGGAAGCAATCGATAATCATTTGATTCATTTGCCAATTTTTTTCTCATCATATCATGCAGATATCGCATCAAGAGTCCACACAGTTACACAAAAGTCTGAAGTCAGAGAGTCACACAGTGATACAGTAGCACATAGTTAACACCTAACACAGTCACACAGAGTCAAGCATCAAGAGTCCACATAGTTAATAAAGTCATACAGTGACATTGTCGCACACAGAGACCCAAACCAATAGCCAAAGCCATAGCGACACCTACAACCGAAAGTCAAAGCGAAACCCACAACCGAAAACTAAATCCACATCGAAACCCACAACCGAAAACTTAAGCCACATTGAAACTCACAACCGAAAACTAAAGCCACATCGAAACCCACAACCGAAAACTAAAGCCAAACCAAATGCACAATCAAAAGGCATAGCCCAAGTGAAACCCACTATCGAAAGCTAAAGGCCAGTCTAATGCACAAATGGACTAAAATTGAAGTAAATTTCAAGAAAAAAATTAATTTCATTGTGACCTAAGTGGTCGACAAGAAAGATGCTCAAAGAGATTGAGAGAAAGTGAGAAAGAGAACTTGATTTGGATTGTCATTGAGGCTAAGAGAGACCCAAAGATCACTGGAGAAGATTGCCGCCGACAAAAAAGATCGCCGATAGAGGGGGCTGCCGATCACTGAGGGAAATCAGAGGTTAGGGCTTAGGGAAGAGTAGAGCAAAGTAATGAAAGAGTGTGAAAAATCCTAATCCGATTGTCTTAAAAGGGTAGAGTTTGGATTTGTGTTTCGGTTAAAAAAAAAATGATATCCAATTTTTATAACCGGCGAGTACTAGGTACTCGGCCTAATACTGGCCAAGTACTCCAAGCACTTGTTTTGTCCGAGTTTTGGGGTGAGTTCTTCAACTCGTACTCGTTTTCACTCTGATCTTGAACGAGTACTTGTCCAAGTTTTTCAGATTTTAGAACACTGTGATTTACTGTTGGCATACTTCCCTCTCCCTCCCTGCTCCAATAACGTACATGTTGTCAATGAGTCTGACCGTGGTGCTGTGTGTGCTGATCATTTTGAATCTCTTCCAATGTGCGTCTGAAGTGTTATAACCATAATAGGACTTTGGGTGAAGTCATTCTTAGCCCAATCATACTTTCTCATATGTTTTATTGCATGATGCAAAAGATATGAAACCATAGCTCCTGTTATCTGCACTAGAATTGGATAGAATGGGACCAAATTGAAAATTCAAAGGTGTAAGGTGAATGAAATATACTGGATTACATCATTGGATTATGCACATCCAAAGTGGATATGGTTAATTGTTTTGGTGCTTTTAGAAGGCATGGGTGATCATGCAGAATGGATATTTGGTTTGGTGAGCCCCAAATAAACCAATTACTGTATATTTGGTAGTCACTTAGTAATCTATTACCAAGACGGTATGCCCTATTCTTTTTTTTTTTTTGTTTTACAGATGCAGCAAACTGCACAAGAAAAAAACATTTTTTTTTCTATGGTTAATCCTGTTATCAGTAATTAAAGTTGATCAGTGCTTTAGAAGCTGGGAAATAGCTAGGGATGGTTATATGACAATAATTTGCTCTAGATTGTTCTTGCCATCAATTTCCTGTAGATTGTTTTTGTGCTAGGTTTTCTAGATCAACGTTATCATATTTAGGGTGCCATTTGTCTATTTTGTAAACATTTTAACATCCCAATCTTGGCTGTAAGACCTTGACACCAAGTTGGAGTGCTCAACCTCAAAATTGTTTTGCAATGCTCATTCTTCTGAGTATGGTGTCTTCACCACTCAATATATCAACCTGAAACAGTTTTCTACTGGTACTGAGGAGATTCTGTAAATTTGTAGGGCTTGCTTTTTTGTAGATGCATTTATTTCCTCGAAAGTTGTTTTTTTCCCTCTGTTTATGATACAAAATTGGAAAAGGTTGGTGGTCTATTAGAAGCCATTATTTAAAAAGCATAGGCACCAAATTATGCTAGATATTAAATATATAACATAATGAATAAAATTTCAATGAAGGCAGAAACATGATAAAGCATGTGCGACTCTGACTACAGGATAGGACTGAAGGACAGGGCTCTGATTATGAACCTTCTTAAATAAATATAGGGAAACCAATTAGAATTTCTACAAATTTGTGCAATAAGGTCTTTATCCTTTTCTGAAAATGAATTCTGTCCTTGTAACTATATACCTCACTGTCCTTATTATTAATTTTTAAATCTGTAGCTAACTCCAGCTTCTATGTGTTTCTATGTGAAGGTCGTACTGCAGGATTCTGTGCAATGTGTGCTCTTCAGAATCACGTCATGAATGCTCTACAGTCAACTGGGAAAATACTCTCACCTTTTCATTTGGTGAAAAACCTACGATGTATGATAGTAATCTTAAATATTTGAATCTAAACTTATATGCTTAAAGCAGACTTCTAGATTCAATCTGCAACTATTTATGTTGACACAGTGCTGAAAGACATGATTGACAGTTGATTCTGCATAATTTAATTAGGTATATCTCGCAATTTTCGCAATTCAAGACAAGAAGATGCCCATGAGTATATGGTGAACTTGCTTGAATCAATGCACAAATGTTGTTTACCTTCTGGTGTCCCAACTGAATCCCCTAGTGCATATGAGAGAAGTTTGGTCCACAAGATATTTGGTGGTCGTCTCAGGAGCCAGGTAGCTTTGACAATTGAGAAGATAGAATGCCTACTATATATGAAAATTTTATATAGAGAAAAAGTTGTCATCCATCTGATTTTACTGTAGGTGAGGTGCACACAATGCAATTACTGTTCCAATACATTTGATCCCTTCTTGGATTTGAGTCTGGAAATTTTTAAAGCCGACTCTTTGAAGAGGGCGCTTGCACATTTCACTGCTCGAGAGCAGTTAGATGGAGGGGAGAGGCAGTATCAATGTCAACGCTGCAAAGAGAAGGTTAGGGCATATAAACAGCTTACTATTCACAAGGCTCCATATGTCCTCACCATTCATCTCAAGCGATTTGGCCCTCATATTCCTGGACAAAAGATCAACAAGAAAGTTGATTTTGAGCCTATTTTAGATTTGAGACCTTTTGTCAGTGACCAACAAGTAAGTAGTCATTGTTGCTCTTTTATCTACCTTGATGGTTTCAGTTCCATTTTGTTTGACCTCATCTTTTTCATCTAAACAAACAGGAAGCAGATTTGAAATACACTCTATATGGCGTCTTGGTTCATGCAGGCTGGAGTACGCACTCTGGTCACTACTACTGTTTTGTACGCACATCTAGTGGCATGTGGCATTCTCTTGATGATAACCAGGTTAATACTCCATGCCATTTTCTATCTTATTCCTGATATCTATGTTCAGCATTGTAAGAAGCGCATAGGTGGGCACCCCTGTAGCTGCCTAAGCAGTGTTGCTTTCATGGTGTGCTGGTTAGTCAGGCATCTAGGAAGCCAAGGTGGCTCTAGCTCTAGATGCTAGGTGGGTTGGAATCTGGGAAATTGAAGCAAAGTGAGCCAGTAAACTATTATCCTTTGCCAGTTACAGATGATAATAACCGATGACAAAAAAATGACTTTAAATTTGACATCATCAAACTTTTTTCTTTCCACTTGAAGGTACTGAACTTGATTCTGCTTACACAGACAAGTCGGGACACTTGTTATTTGGTGGCATATAACTAGAAATTGTAGTGCATAATGAATCCTTTTATGGTTCACAATTTTTGTAAATTTGTTCATATCTTTGTAGAGGATGAATGTATTTCATGCTAAGTGCTTGTGTGGCAACACATGTCATCAAATACACATTGCGTGGAAAAGTTATAATGTTTTATGATTATTTGCATGTGTTTTAAGCCATGTTAATCATTTATTAAGTTCTCACCAAGTTCAAGCATCTCTTGCCGATTCGCAACTTTGGTCAAATCCAAAAATGAATTACATCACCAATGTTGAAATAACATGCTATGGAACCTTTTATATTGCATTATGGTACCTAATGCAAATCCAATACCATCTAGCATTGAAATATGACATATTGCATCGTAGTGTTGCACTTTTTTTGTTATGTTATTTGCTGTTTTTTGAAGTAATTTTCAAATTGTTGCTGATTATTTACTTTGATTGTTAGTTGTTTACTGTCATTTCTTTACTTGATTGGTTGTTTGCTTGCTTAACTTACTAATTTGCAATTGTTGCTGCTTGTAATTCCTCTCCGGATTTTGGAAGTTCTTGCTTGATGTTGATTTTATTTAACACTTACATTACAAAATACAAATTATAATATTGGTGATGACTAAAATAGAAATAATTAAATTTAAAATTTATTTTTTTGTTTGGTGATGATTGAAATTATAAATGTGAATATAATATAATTTATGAAGAAAAACATGAAAATTATTATAAAACTTGTTACTTTATTAGAAACTTGGAATATCTTCTATATGTTATACAATGTTTTTATATTCTTTTTAAAAAAATTTTAAATTTATTCCCAATTTATAAAAACTATTATATATATAATTTTATATTTATTTTCATTAAATAAATAGAAATTTACATAATCTATGCTGTGCGTCCTGCTATATGCGAGTTAAAGAGGCAAACTAAATATCTATCTCCGGCTATTGCTATTTTAAACATTGGCTGTGTGTATTTTTGTTTGTTTTTGCTCTGATTTTTGCAAGCTCACTAAATTAGTTCCATGTTTGCGTCTGAATTCTTAAATTGGATAATGATCAGAACAATATTTTATGTAGGCATACCTAATTAATAGTAAATAGAAACTGAGCAGCTTATGACCATCAACCTGTAATTGCACAGCATGTATAAAACATTCAATTGAAATATAAAGCAGGAGATAGGTATTTAGTTCACCACTTCAGATGAGAGTATTATAGTCGATCACTTCAGATGCAATTAATTTCAATCCAGGGGATGGTTAAAACATGTCTGGTTCAAATGCAATATTTATAAAAGAAAATCAATGGCCATGATTCTTTCTCTTGGCAGAAAATAACCTATTTAGTGTTGACAGGTGAACGGTTGTACCCACTGAATGTGAATATCTTAATTGGAAAATCTTTTGCTAGTTGGTGGTCGTAAAAGGAAGGGAGGAGATGAAAAATGAGTCGTGAGGATAGAAAAGTTTTAGGTGTTGCCTGTTTAGTGCTAAACAGATTTTTTACTCTTTTCTTTGTCTCCCAGAATTATACATTGTAATACCCCTATCTCAATAGTCTCATATTGAATGTGAAAGAAGAGATAAATTAGTTTATAATGATTCTCATGAAGCCATGGCTAGCCTTTTTGGAGAAGGAATCTATGGCTAATTATAAACTATTTTAATTCATGCTATTCTACTAGAGGCTAAGTATATTCCTAAGCAAATATGTTGCTGGCATTTCGCTACCCAATTTCCAGTTGGGGGGAGCGTTGGAAGTGGTATCAGAGCCAGACATTAGCCAGAAATATGCGGAACTAAGTGCTACTTGGAATAATGTGCCACACAAATGTAAGCGTCGCCTCTTGAATCTGTGGGAGCCACCTCTAGAATCCATGAGAGCCACCTGTAGAATCCAACATCACCGGATGCTGAGCCTCTCTGACGAGAACGTCAGATCCTAAAAAAAGGGAGGGACCCTATCTCAATAGTCTCACATCGGATGTAAGACAAGAGATAAATTAGTTTATAATAATTCCCATGAAGCCATAAAAGTAATTGTAGCTAGCTTTTTTTGGGGAGGAATACGTGACTAATTATAAACTATTTTAATTCTTGCTATTGTACTAGAGGCTCAACATATTCCTAAGCGAATATGTTGCTAGCGTTCCGTTACTCAATTTTCGGGTGGGGGTGATGGAGATCAGGATTTGATTTGATTTGATTTGATTTTGGATCTTATTAGGATCTGGATTTTACTGAATATTTGATTTGATTAGGAGTTTGGATTTTATTAGAATTCTGTTTGTTAGGGTTTCCCTTTATATAGGGGTTGTATGAAGTATTGAAAGGGAATAATATTTTGAAAAAAAATTCTTGATAAATCTTTGGCGTAAAATTCGCTAAATCAAAATCTTTCCTCGTGGAGAGTGGGCGTGGGCCTGGGTGGATTCTCAAATCCCAAAATTTTTTTCCAATTTATCATTTCTTCCCCAATCTCTCTAAAAAAACCCTAATTTTAAAAGCCTAACCCTAATTTCGCCTCCGTCCTGCGTCAAATTGGTATCAGAGCCTAAATTCTCTTCTCTATCCCCCTTGTCTTCCACATCTCCATCTTTTTTTTTTCAGTTTTATTTTTGAAAAAAAAAACATCAGATCAGATCTGTAGGAAAAAAAAAAAAACTTAGATCAGATCGAGGAAGAAAAAAAAAATCCAGATCTCTTCTCCTCTTCCACCTGACCCGACCATCCCCCATAACCCACCGGAGCTCCCTCTCCCCCAACTCAGATCTCATCCGCCGCCGCCCTCGTCTCATCCGCCGCCGCCCTCAGATCTCAGCCGCCGCCGCCTTCATCCTCGCTCGCCAGCAACGCCTCCGTCCAACGTCATCCGCCTTCATCCTCCGCCCGCCAGCAACGTTGCCCGCCAACAACGCCAGCAACGCCTTCATCCTCCGCCAGCAACGCCTCGTCCGCCACCGCCGCCTTCATCCTCGCCCGCTGCCCTCCCATCCAGTCCGCCCTCTCCTCTACTTTCGCCTTCGCTCGTTGCTTCCCCGCCAGCAATGCCGCCCTCCTCATCCAGGTTCGCCTGTCGCCCCGTCCTCCTTCGACTCCGTCCTGCCGCAACTTCGCCGCCTTCTTCAGCCAAGGAGCAGATCGCCCGCCGCCTCTCCTCCTCTCAGCTGATCCGCCGCCATCAACCACCGCTCCCCGACAGCCCGTCGCCCCTCGCCATTCGCCCTCGCCACTCCTTGCCCAAGCAGTCGCGACGAACCGGCTGACTCCCCCCCTCAACCGCAGCCACCTGTAGGACGAGAGAAAGGAGAAGTTATTGGGTTTTGCGTTTGTTTGTTATTGGGTTGATTTGATTCTGATTTGGATCCACTTATTCAGACCCACATCCAAAAGAATAGAAGGTTGGATTTATTTTGGATTCAACCCGCAAGCCTCAGAACCGATCCGCAGTTCCAGATCCATTCCACTTTTGGGTCAGTTCAGTACAGCAGTGCAGACCCAGTGCAGACCCGTTAAGGAGAATAGTGGTGATTTGGAGCCCGTTCAGAGTCCAATTCGAGTCAGATTCGAAGCGTTGCATTCCTGAATTTGTTTCCAACAATTGTGGCAGGATTTCAGGACTTTTCAGCAGGCGAACTAATTTCGGAAGACTCTAAGCGACCACTACAAGTGCACGAACTTTTTCGGTATTTGGGTAATTTCTAAACTAAACTATTTTCTTCAACAAAAAATTGCAATTATTTTGTGAAGTTCTGCATAAGATTGTTAGTTAGAATTACTAATAATTATTTGCCAACTTATTGCTTGCTGCATACACACATTTTTAGGATCCATTTCCTTTCATTTTAGAAACTAAATCTTAGAAAATTTTATTTGATCATATAGTGCACGCATATAGAATTTGACTGAGTCTAGGAAAATGCATTGCATACGCTTGTTGATTGTATGCTTCTTCGTAATGGTAAAATGACCACCCCAAGTTCTAGTAATGTGGATGAAAAGTTAGAAATCATAATGAAATAATTAAAAACTATCACTGAACAAATGGAACAGTTTAAAATTGTTAATAAACGATTAGATGCACTAGAACGACAAATGGAAGAACAAAATAATCAAATTTATAAGAATGAATATAACGAAAAGAATTATGATAGAGGACCAAGTGATCGAAATGAAAGGAACAGAGATGAGAGTGTCCCTAGAACTAGACGTGTTGAAGATGATATCACACGTAAAATAAAAGTAGAACCTCCTACATTCGACGGCACTCACGACCCTAAAGTTTCTAGTGACTGGCTCGCAAACATGGATTACTATTTCGATTGGTATGATATGCCTGAAAAGCGCGAAATACGATTTGCTCAGATGCAATTGACAGGGCCCGCTAGGATATATTAGACATCGGTAGAAAGAGAATGTAACAGATATCTGGATGCGATAGAGACTTGAAATGATATGAAAGCTACACTTAAAGAGAAGTATCTTCCAGTCACATTTAGGAGTCACCTATTAGATAGGTTGCACAGTCTTCGTCAGGGAAGCATAACGGTCCAAGAGTACATGACTCAATTTGATGAATTGACACTTCGGTGTGATTTGTGAGAGGACCGACAACAGGCGATATCTAGATTTCGTTCTGGACTACGCGCAGACATACAACTAGCTATGCATGTCCATTCTCGGAATATAAATTTCCTTGCTCGAGCTTGTCAATTAGCAGAAGATATAGAACACTCTCTCAAATTTTCTACTGACCGTAGGTTTACTTCTAAAGCCGGGGAGCAGTTCAGACGCCTTTCTAAAGATAACAAGAAACCTAACACCCAACTCAACAAAGAATTTAAAGGTAAAACCGTAATGGGTGAGTCATCTAAACAGGGCACGAAAGTAGTAGAGTGTTTTAGGTGTCACGAGTATGGCCACAAAGCTTCACAGTGTCCCACTAGAGCTTTACTCGTAGAAGGAGAACATAATGGTGATGATGATCTTGAGGAAGAAGTATATGAACCAGTAGGAGACGCTAGTGGTCAGACGAGAAAATAGTCATTTCAAATGTGCGCTTAGGCGTCGTTAGGTGTCTTTACACTAAAACGAAAGATGAAGATTGGCGTAGATCTAGCGTTTTCACCACATACATCACACACGGAGGAAAGAGTTATCGCGTAATGATTGACGGTGGTAGTTGCATGAATATAATCTCAGGAAAACCTGTTGAGAAAATGGGCCTCAAAACTGAACCCCATCCACAACCGTACAACGTAATATGGGCAGATAAAACTGCTCAATCTATTACCCAGCGTTGTCTAGTGCCTATCCAGATGTCAAGCTATCAGGACCAGGTTTGATGCGATGTGTTAGATATGACCGCCGCACATATCTTGCTTTGTAGGCCACGGTTGTATGACTTAGATGTGACAAGTTTCGGCAAATCAAACACATACATTCAAATTTAATGGAAAGAAAATTGTTTTGAAACCCGGGCCGCCTAAGTCTAGTGATGAGAGCCCAAAGAGCGAAAAAGTCACAGGACAGGTACATAAAAAGTCTCTTCACTTGGTAAGTCGATTACAGTTCCTCAAGGAGAGTCTAGAGAAGGGACTAGTGTATGTGGTAATTGCTTTAGGAGAGTCTTCTAGTCCACCTGTCATTTACCACCCGGAGATTCATCAGATTCTCACTGATTTTCGAGATATCATACCCGATGAGTTACCTGATGAACTCCCTCCCCTTCGGGACATTCAGCATGCCATTGACTTCGTGCCTGGGTCCAGTTTGCCCAATTTACCTCATTATAGGATGAATCCTGTTGAGCACGCTGAGTTGAGAAGATAGGTCGATGAGTTATTGCGGAAAAGCTTTATTAGAGAGAGTTTGAGTTTTTGTGCCGATCCCGCTCTACTCACACCTAAAAAGGATGGTAGCTGGAGAATGTGCGTTGACAGTCGCGCCATCAATAAAATTACCATCAAGTATAGGTTTCCTATTCATAGACTTGATGACTTATTAGATATGATGGCTGACTCTCAAATCTTTTTGAAGATAGATCTTCAAAGCGGATATCATCAGATTCGTATCCGTGAAGATGATGAATGGAAAACTACCTTTAAAATTAAGGACGGATTGTATGAATTGTTGGTCATGTCTTTTGGTTTATCTAATGCGCCCAGCACATTTATGAGAGTTATGACCCAGATATTGCGTCCTTTCTTAGGCAAGTTCGTTGTCTATTTTGATGACATTATCGTCTTTAGTCAAACCCAAGAAGAACATCTTTCTCATCTGACACAGGTTCTAGAGACTCTCCGTAAGGAGAAATTGTTTGTCAATTTGAAGAAATGTGCGTTCTTAGCTTCCTCTGTTCAATTTCTTGGGTATATCGTTTTTAAAGACGGAGTAGCAACAGATCCTGACAAAATTAAGGTCATAAGAGAATGGCCTACTCCTCGTACGATCCATGAGACTAGGAGCTTCCATGGTCTGGCCACATTTTATCAAAGGTTTGTTAGGGAATTTAGTACCACTATGGCTCCGATCACTGATTGTCTTAAGAAAAGGGAGTTTCAATAGACTAAATCTGCTATTCATGCTTTCGAGGAGATTAAGGAGAAATTGACTACTGCTCCGGTTCTTCATCTTTCAGATTTCTTGAAAGTTTTGAGATAGCATGTGATGCATCAGGCGTAGGTATATGAGGTGTTTTAAGCCAAGAAAATCATCCTATCGCCTTTTTTAGCGAAAAATTGAATGAGACGAAACAACGCTATGATGTTTATGATAGAGAGTTTTATGCACTAGTGCAATGTTTGCGTCATTGGCGTCACTATTTGCTACCAAAAGAGTTCGTTTTATATTCAGACTATCAAACTCTCCGCTATATCAATTCCCAAAAGAGAGTAGGGTATCGACACATCAAGCGGCTTGAGTTTATTCAGGAGTACATTTTTGTACTCAAACACTGTGTAGGAACTGAAAATAAAGCCGCTGATGCATTAAGTAGGAAATTTCGCACTTTACAGACGATGAGTGCAAAAGTTATCGGATTTGAGTATATCATTCAAGACTATCCTACTTGTCGGGACTTTTGTGACATATATTCATTTCTGACACAGGATCCTCCTATTATAGTAGATGCCTTCAGCATTGTTGATGGTTTTTTATTTCGAGATACCCGTCTATGTATTCCTAATATTTCTTTGCGCGATCATCTGATTTGGGAAATACATGCAGGAGGGATTGCTGGTCATTTCGGTCGAGATAAAACTATCATTCTTGTAGAAGACCGATTTTATTGGCCAAGTATCAAACGTGATGTTGCGCGAGTTGTGTCGCATTGTCGAGTTTGTCAGGTAGCTAAGGGTAGGAAGCAGAATACATGACTCTACACACCATTACCCATACCCTTTGCACCTTGGGAGCAAGTTAGCATGGATTTCGTTTTAGGACTCCCTCGCACACTTAGGAAGCATGATGCAATATTAGTCGTGGTGGATATATTTTTCAAATTGGCACATTTTTATTTCTTGCCACAAGACTTCGGATGCCTCACATGTTGCACACTTGTTCAGTAAAGAGATAGTTCGTTTGCATGGCCTTCCTAAGTCAATTGTTTCTGACAGAGATGTTCGGTTCATAAGTCATTTTTGGCGAACTCTCTGGAAGAAAATGGGTACCACACTTAAATTCTCTACTGCTTATCATCCACAGTCAGATGGTCAGACAGAAGTTGTCAATCGTAGTTTAGGTGACTTGCTTCAATGTTTAGTGGGCGACCATTTAACAACGTGGGATCTTGTTTTGCTTATAGCGGAATTTGCATATAATAGTTCAGTCAATAGGTCTACTGGGATGAGTCCATTTGAGATAGTTATAGGTTATAAATCTAGAAAACCTATAGACCTTCTTCCACTCCCCATAGGTGATAGGCCTAGTGCCTCAGTCGAGTCTTTTGCACAGCATTTGCACGATTTGCATGATCATTTTCGTCAGCAAATAGCAATTAATAATAATAACTACAAGTCTGCAGCAGACTCGCACAAAAAATTGCAGAAATTTGCAGTTGATGATGAGGTGATGGTTAGAGTACGTCCAGAGAGGTTCCCGCCAGGAACCTTGAAGAAGCTTCATGCTCGACGTATGGGTCCTTACCGAGTTCTAAAAGGATTGGTTCTAATGCTTATAAGTTTGCGATCCCCCACAATCTCGGGATCAATCCAGTTTTCAACGTCGAGGACCTGACTCCATACCGTGCTCCATTTGACTACCCAGCAGTTATTCCAGATCTACCATCATCTGCTTCGCCATGATATCGATATTTTCCCATCCGTACACCGCCTCTTCCTGTTCCACGCAAGCATCATATAGATCAGATTGAAGATATTCTAGATGATGAGATTGTTTCGACTGCTGATGGTGGATATCAGCGTTATTTGGTGCGCTGGCGTGGACGTCCAGACTCAGATTGCACTTGGTTGCGCACCGAAGAAGTCCAGCAGCTCGACCCGGATTTGCTCGATAGTTATCATCTTCGTCATTCACCAGAGATTCATATTTTGAAGCCGGGGAGAATTGATGGAGATCAGAATTTGATTTGATTTGATTTTGGATCTTATTAGGATCTAGATTTTACTAGATATTTGATTTGATTAGGAGTTTGGATTTTATTAGGATTCTGTTTGTTAGGGTTTCCTTATATATAGGGGTTGTATGAAGTATTGAAGGGGAATAATATTTTGAGAAAAATTCTTGATAAATTTTTGGCGTGGAATTCGCTAAATCAAAGTCTTTTCTCGTGGATTCATGGAGAGTGGGCGTGGGCCTGGGTGGATTCCCAAATCCCAAAAGTTTTTCCCAATTTATTATTTTTTTCCAAATCTCTCTAAAAAAACCCTAATTTTCAAAACCCTAACTCTAATTTCGCCTCCGTCCTGCGTCAGGGGGGTTACAATATATCAACTCAGCATAGGCACAACATATAAGATTTCTGATTCAGAAGTTCTTTGTTGTAATGGAAGAGGACAAGAAATTAGCTTAGCTTTATGTAGAGACCCCATATGCAAACCCCTGAAACCCCAGATAGTGGCCACAACATGCACACACTCAAACAAACAACACATAAAAAATACGGCAATCCTTCTACTGATCTTTTTAGAATATATTTGCAGGTAAAAGCTGTTAGCGAGAAGACTGTACTAGCACAAAAGGCATATATGCTATTTTACGTCCGTGATAGTTCAGCAATTAAAAAATCAGCTGATGTTGTTCGTAAGGGTAATATGTTGGCAAATGCCCCCAGTAGCAAAGTGATTCTTCAACCTGCCTCTACACTGAATGGAGCAACTACAGAAAGGAAATCAAGTTTTTCTGAGTGTGGCTCAGCGAAATCTAAAGTTGATGATACCTTTCACAGTCAAACTATTTCCATGGTGGGAAATTCATCTGGGGAACTCTTGGCAACAGAAGCTTCTTCTATGGTGAAGAATGGGAATGCTATTCGAAAAGCAAGTTGTTTGCAAGCAAACAGTGAAGTATTGTCCAATGGGTTACAGCTGACAACTCCATCTAGGGATTCAACGAAATTAAAAAATCATTCAACAGATAGGCCACGTGTTATAACATCAAGTCATAATCAAAAGGAAACAAAGGATGTTGCTCATCCATTTCAGTTGAAAGAGAATGGTGGCATCACTACATCTCATGTGAATGCTGCCTCCGACACTTGTGAACGTGAAAAAGTTCAAGAAAAATCTGGACTTCACAATGGCTGCAATGGAGAAGTGGGATCAAGTATCGTTGCTGCTCAGCCAATTAACTCTGGCTTGTTGAATCTTCAGAAGCACTCCAAGAATCTTCTCAGACGGAACAATCAATATGTACTACTTGATTACCTAAATCTTTCATTTCATATTGTGAATTTATTTACATTTATGTTTTTCCTTATTCCTTTTACCTTTCAGAATGAAGGCATTACAAATGGGTTCTCTCAAAACATCCCATGTAGCACGGATGTTGTTAGGGCATCTGACAAGGAACTAAAATCTTTTTGTAGCAAGCTGACTTGTGCTAATGGATACAATGGAAAAAAAGACATCAAGAGAATACCTGGAGAGCATCAGGTACCTGACTTGTGCTATGGTTATTTATTCCCTAAATCTTATTTGATATATATACTTATTGTTACTACTAGTGCTATGTTTTTATTCTTGTTTAATATGCTGGTCGCCGTTTCAGAAAATTGTTCGTGAGTATGATAAGTGCATGGCTAATCTACAGTGTGCACAAAGGGGAGAAAGCCTGTTAAAAGTGGAGGAATCAGAATTAAATACTTCAGAAAAGAATCTAAGTTATGCAAATGGTTGTATTCAGCCAGAAGCAGTTGCAGTAACAAATAGGGAAAGCTCTGTTGGTAAATGTTTCCAAATGGAACAGAAGCGAAAGAAACATGGGAGACCATTCCTAAAAGGCCAGTATTTTGGACGAAAGCAACTATTCCTCGAATCTTTATTCCTTCATAAAAAGATGAAACACAAGAGAAGTAAAAAGCATCTTATAAATTCTAAAAAATTAGCAAAAGCTAGAGTTATAGAGGATCTATGCTCTGGTGATCTGGGGGGTATGCACACAGATGATCTGGGGTTGTCTACAACAGAGACCATTAAGTTGGTTGATGTAGCTTCTGCAGGTTCCTCGAAGAAGCACTCTTGGTCCAGCCCAAACAGAGGAAAAAGTGTTCAGGCAGTGGAAGATAGGAAATATTACACTGGTGATTATGTGCACAGTAGAAATCCAGATAGAAGCAGTAAAAATGAAATCATGCTGGCTACTCCGCATCAATCTAGATGTCCGCAGAACTCCACTGAAAATATGTGTAATGGAAGGGAAGCAGATGCCTGTTGTAAAGGTCCTGACCAAAAAGGTGTTACGAGTCTGCTAATGACTTTAAAACAAACTACTGGTAGGTTGCCATATGTTTATTTCTTCCTTTCTGGCGCTGTTTGTGTAAATTCTTGTTTCACATTATGACTACTTAGACATTTGATATAAACTTCTTTTTTCTCACATGCAGTTCCCAGGTGGGATGGTATTGAGTTGCCAATATCTCAATCACGTGACTTGGGCAATGTTCAGAGCACAAGATATGATGAGTGGTAAGTTTGTTCTTAGTTCAACATTTATGTGGTGGAGTAACAGTAGTAGGTTAGTTAGACTGTTCAAAAGTTTCCATCTTCTTTTCAGAGACGTGCTCAGAGTCAAAAAAACTATTGAAGTTTACTTGGTTTCTGACAAATTAATTCGTACTTAAACCCACAGTTGAAATCAGAAAGCCTAATGCTGCCATTTTATTAATTTGGTATTTTGATTTTGATCATGTAACTTTAAGAATTAGAAGCTTGGATTGGTCGTGAGAATATTTCATAGATACCAGTATATTTTTGTGCCGGCTTTGACTATTTAAGACAACTCCCTCCTTTGTAAGCGCTTGGGATCAACAATAAAAACTATAGGATATTAGATACGACATTGGTGGTGGAGCGGTAAGCACCATGTTTTTTATTTGACTTCAGTTAAATACATAACCAGTGGGGCCCCAGTGAGTGCATCTTTTCAGTCAGATACTGATGGATAATGGTTCTTCCAGTCTACCTTCAAACTATAACTTTTTTGCATTTTTTTACATTTCTATTAGGTTAGATTTGAGATGCTTCAAAATACTAACAATTTGGTTTGAGTTATCAATTTGATTGAGATCTCCATGGATATTTAAGGCTGTGTCATTTCAGAAAAAACAAAACAACATATCCATTTAGGATCGCATTCATCTTGTTATATAGTGGAGTAATACAATCTTCAATAAAACAGAATATTGAAGGTCCTCAATAAAACATCTTGAGAATTGCAGTATATTACAACAAAATATTCATTGAAGGAGGGGCTAGGACTTGAGTTATGACATTTGTATGGAGGCATTTGAAAGTTCGTGACTTCCTAAATTTTAGGTCCTTACTTTCCCAATGAGCTTTTGGATAGTGACTTTTTATTGCTAGTTTGGTTTGTAGGATCATGGTGGTGAACCACAGTAATTGAGGTTATTTTCCCTCTTTTTTTATTTTTATTTTTTTTTTGTTTTGTCCCCTGGAACCGCCGGAAAATGATAGGCAAGGTAGTGAGAAGCAGTTGTATATTTTTTTTCTTCTCTTTCAGCACCTATATGTGATATATATGGTATTATGCTGTCCAAAAGCAAGGTTTCAGAAATCGGTTCCAGTTTTGGACCCTAATTGTATAAAAGGTTTTGACAAGTTTTGTTGGTTTGGATGGTTTCATTTCAAGTTTCAATTGCAGCTGCATTATATATGTAAAAATATGCTGAGTATCGTAACCACAAGATATGCTCATTGACTTTGTGGCTTTACATGTACAGTGCCCAAAGAGCATGTAATATAAACATGTAGTCCAAACAGGTGTTTAATAAGATAAATGAACTTACAATACTTACATAGTTTGCCCAAAATCCGATCTTAATAAATATAAATGTCATTAACGTAAAGTTAATTTAGCTTGTACGTAAAAATTAAATAGAGTAATATCAAACTATAGTATATTAGAATTTTTAGTTTTTGGGATACCTATAAAAATTGATGGGAGATGAAATTATCAAACCCCTCTTTCTCCCTTTGATCTTGAGTTTTCTTGCAAGTTTTAGTATATTTTGTTAAGTTTCACTGGAAGCTTAGTGAAAACTATTCTGAACTGACTGAATACCAACTGAAATTTAGCAACACAAATATTTATATTTAGTTTCAGATCAGAAGCTCATGGAAACCTAGAAACCAAGATGAGACCATCAAAATCTTGGTCCATGCCCAAAAGGCATAATGTATACTTGTTTCAGAATATTGGATAGGTTCCTCAACATTTTAAAACTACTTTACTGTGTATAGTTATTTAATGTTTGAATTATAACCTGCAAGCAATTACATTTCATTTCTAATAAAGAAAAATAAGGTAACATGGATACTAATTTTAGGGATTCAATAGAGCTTGTTTAACTGCACATGCTGGCCTCTGTAGGTGAGTACAACAAAGACTTATTATCTAGGCTAGTCTCATGTCGTTGTTAGTCGTAACTAGTCGTAACAGTTCTTGCTATTATATGCAGCTATTTGAATATATCCGTGGACATGAACGTTTGTGCTTTAATGCATCAAATGTGCTCTTGATAAATGTCTTCCATGGTACATGTACTGCTGCCTTCTGGCTTAGAGACAGGTGTGACGATGAGTCAAATTTGAATTGGATCCTACAATATCCACTTGAATTCATATGATCCACTTGGGGATGCAAAACTCACTAGGAATTTGGAACCCATTTTGACAATCTAAGTTTAGTATTTATTGGGTTGGGATTTGGGTTTTGGCTAATAAACCAATTATTTCTTCTCGAATATGCTAACTTCCATCAGAAATCAAATGGAAATTGGTAACATTCACTTCTACAAATGTGCTCTCGTATTATTTATGTTATAGAAAGAAAAAGATAATTTAGATTGAAGTGAAGTGAATAAATAATTATAATATTTGTAAGAGTAGTAATCAGATTTTGATCCTTAAGGATACATATCTAGATCCCATAAGCAATTGGATCTGTTTCTTGGGTCTATACTGCTACCTTGTCAATAAGCTAAACGGATTTTTGGGATCCAACAATGAAAACTCAGACCTGTGTTGGATCAGGTTGAACAGTTACCTCCTCATTGTCAGCATTCACGTTGATTTTTGGGATCCAACAATGAAAACTCAGACCTGTGTTGGATCAGGTTGAACAGTTACCTCCTCATTGTCAACATTCACGTTGGGCTTTGTAGGCAGCCCCAGTTGAAAATTGAGGGTTCAGGAATGATCTGTCCACACTGTTTCACTGTATAATTAACATAATGGTTTGATTATTAATGCCAGTGAGTAGGAAATACTGCCACAAAAATGTAATATTTTTAACTTTCAAAGACCTACTTTTATAACGAATGAGAAGGTATCATGATATCCATCCTATTCATGCCGACATATGGGAGAAAATATTGGAGGTATCAGTTTCTAGGAAAATATCAGTTTGTTTTATGTGAGAACGATGAAAACCCAAGAAACAGTGAGAGAATAAGCAAATGATCAGTTTAAGACAAAAATAGCATTGGACTACTTGTATTTTTAATCTATTTTGAAAAGTCAAAGGATATAAAAAATTATGAGTACCACCTAGAGATTTTTCGACGCATTCTTTTTTTGCTGTTTTGAGTGGAGGTTATAGCCTTCTTAAAGCCGGACTCAGTATGTCCCCGGGAGGCTTTACCACAGTTGTGGTGTGGCTGTGATGCACTGCACAGTTCGGGAATACCATAATCTGTTCAATGCATCTATAATGCAGGGAGGTTATTAGCTAGCAGAACTAGGTTGTTTTGTACTTGAAATGGAGAGGATCCAGGATGCTGACATTGGGTCGGCTAGAAACGTTTCTTATTTAAATTTGGTAGGCTACTAACAGATTGGTCATGGGTAAGTGCTAGTGGCATATTATATCTTTTTCTGCTCCAGTCCTGCATGTGGAAATACAGAAAAGGGATATTAGTGGGACACAGACCTGTTACAATATTTGCTGTGGTGGCAACTGGTTGGTAGAGGGCTAGGGAAAGGGCAGCCCTCTATGTAAACGCATATACAATTTGTGAGGAATTGTTGTTTTATTTTGTTATTTACGTGATAGTGAAAATAAACTTGTTTACAGAAGCGGCAATTTTAATATGGAATCCTTTCATTACTGAAAGTGTGTTTTATCTCTCAGGGATGAGGAATATGATCGAGGGAGGAGGAAGAAAGTGAAGAAATCTCATCGTTCTTTTGGAGGACCAAACCCTTTCCAAGAGATTGCCAACATGAAAGTGCAGCAGCAGAATATGAAGGTGAAAGTAAACCATTCGAGTTCTGAGAATCAACCTTTCAGGATATGACGGCGAAAAAAATACTGTTTATTGATGTTGTAATCAATTTCTTTGGAATAGTAATGATGTCTGTGTTTAGTTTTATCTCAAGTCACCCCCACCTCCAGTTTTGTTTCCAAATTTCTTGATGTTTGATTTGATGATCATGAGATACATTCTATAATTGTTTGAGAATGCTTGGAAAGTAATATCAAGTCAAAGAATGTTGGAGAGCCTTGTTTTCAATTATGCTGCATCTTTTATGATATTATGCTGTTAGATTTGGCAAATTGTATTGTTACTTGTCAATAATATATGAAGCTAGTACTTTGGTACATGCCATGCACGTGTGCGCAGTATGAATGAGATAGAATTTGGGGTTGGATGCAAAGGACAAGCGTCGCGAAAACTTGGCACTTGGCAGGGTATTTGTTTCCACGACGTAACTTGCGCATTCAAGTCGGAAAAACAATAAAATATTTATAACGCATGATATAACCAATTAAAATGACTCTTAAACTAAATACAAAAACATGAATCAAAGTCTACGGACTTTCACACACTTAAATCACTTCGACATTTCGAAGTCCAATCAAGTTTAATCATAATGAAGTTTAATCATAATGAACAGCATCGTTAGTTCAGGTCCAAAAAGTTACACACATCACATGTTACATAAATATATCCTAGTTCAGAAAAGGTTCCAAATCCCAAACTACGTGATATCTCAAGTCTCAAGCAGTTCTAAAGATCCCAAACTCTATTGTACATCCAAGCCCAAAAAATTCTAAATGTACAAACCAAATGAAAAAAAATCATATTCAACATCGAATTCCGAGAACAATAGAATTGCAAACATAGTAAAGTCCTTGTAATGGATGTCATTTCCACATCATACAATCCTTTTAATCATATTTAACCTTGATTTTTTTTCAGTTTAAGTTTTATTTTGGCCGAATATGCTCTTGAAGTTGCTACTGCTGCACTTGAGTTTCTATCTTCATAAAAATTGACTTTCTATACTCATATTCTTGACAAATTTGTATCTTCTTTTTCTTCTTCTCTTCCTTACGAATCTTTTATTACCTATAAAAACATACTAAATATATCCGAGTAGCAAATATTTATATACAAAAATAGATAAAATATGAGAGAAAAAATACAAAATATGATATTAATCAACCAACCAATCAATAAAGTCATAGGTGGTGGAATAACCATTAAATACAGGATTTTTATACCAGAATTTTCCATCTAATATCTTTCTAGCAGTATGCAAATCATAGATATAATTAGGCCTTTTTGACTCTAAATGACGACTAGATCATGTTATAAAATAGGACATACTTACTATCTAGATTGGATCATGTAATACAAATTAATCAAATATATAGATAATAGTGCAAAATCTAAGATTCAGACGAACCACATCCATGAACTAAATTAATATATCCCAATAACTAAATTGCTAAGTGCAAATGAATATGAGATCACTAAAGAGAAACAATTAACCATTCTGTTAACAAATTATTGCAATCCACTAATATTTGCAAAGAATTTAGCAATTGAAATTTCAGTTCAAGTTAAGTATCACTTAAAGGGATGAGTAATTCACGCCCAAATATATTTTTCTATAAAATTCTTCAAGAGATTACCCACAATTGAGCTCTATCAATTATATATAGAAACCCTGAAATAGTAATAATAGATGCCAGATGTGATTGGAAGATCACTGCTTTAAAAACGGCTCGAATCGGAGTTGAAATGGGCACCAAATCAAAAGAAAACCCTTAACGAGTCTATTGCTCTTAATGGGTCTGCACTGTTACGAATCAGGTTCATTGTTGTTGGATTGATTCCAAACTTTAGTGGGTTAGATCTGGAGCTTGCGGGTTGGATTGAATTGAAATAAAACCCAACTCAATTATTTTCCCTTTTTGGATGTGGGTTTGATTGAATGATACCAAAACCCACCCAAACTTCAACTCCAAATCAAATTCCTTGTTCGTTTCTTCTTTTCCCTGCAATGGCGACAAGGAGAAAGAGGTGCTGAGGTTGACCAGAGAGGTGCAGTGGGGCGCGGAGGTAGTTGGCAGCTCAGTTGGGGAGGGAAAGTGAGATGGTTTTGCTATTGGTGGGTTGTTGGAGAAGAAAGGGTAGTTGCGGTTGTTGATGGAGGATTAAATAAAGGAGAGGGGGTTTTGGGTTTGAAGGGGAGGAGGAGGTGAAAGAGAAGAAGAGGGAAGAGATAAAGAAGGAGGGGGCGGCTGAAGCAAGTTGGGAAGAGAATGATTCGGGAGTTGGAGAAATATGGGCGTTTTTTTGTGGGATCTAGTCTGCTTTCTTCTTCTCTTCATTTTTTTTCCTACTCTCTTTTTTTTTCTAACAGATCTGAACTCACAACAGATCTAGTTTTTTTTCACTTTTTTTTTATTTTTTTTCTCTTTCTATAGCTTTTTTTTTTTTTGAGTTGTATCTCTCTTTTCTCTTCTTTTTCGGATCTCTCTCTCTTTTTTCAAAAATAAAATAGAAAACTAAAAAAGAAGAAGATGAAGATGGGAGGAAGAAAATAGTGATGGAGACGAAAATCTAGGCTCTAATACCAAATTTGACGTAGAACGGAGGCAAAATTAGGGTTAGGGTTTTGAAATTTAGGGTTTGGGATGAATTGGGAAAAAATAGATAAATTAGAGAATAACTTACAATGGTTTGGAAATCCATCCAGGTGAATCCATGCCCACTTTTCACGAATGTACGAGAAAAGATTTGACTCAAACGAAATCCATGCAAGAAATTTTTTTAAAATATTATTCATCATCTTCAATACTTCATATAGAGCATAAATATATAGAAAAATCCTAACAAAAAAAATCTAATAGAATCAAATAAAAAATCTAATCAAGCATTCTAATAAAATCTAAAATCCCAATTGGATCCAAATAAAATAAAATCTAATCTCCATCAAAACCTATCCAAGTTGACGTCATGAACACCTTATTCCTCACTGATTTACTAGACGATATCAACCTAGTTGGATTGGACATACTCTCCTCCAAGGAGAATTAGAATAAGAACAAATGGCCAAGAATCAAAATTGAAAGAGTGGCATGACCAAGGACGTGAAGAGGACTTGGAAGAAGATCTGAAATAAGTCTTAGATGGGAATGACTCAAACTTGGGAAAGACCAAGGTCAAATGTGGCATAAAAACATAATTAAGAAGACTAATAAAGTAATGACTTGGAAACTAATATAAAGAAAACGACCTAACCATGAAGACGCAGAAAGGATTACCACGATCTGGATACAAGGAGTGCTCGAACTCTCAGGACGTTTGAAGTTTTGAGCACATAAAAGTGTATGCAACCAAATGAGGGGGTACATATAGGCTTCCCCTGTGAGCAAAGGCTCCGTGAGGCGTTAAACTTGTACTGGAATATTATGGCAGTTAGTCCCCCAGAGTTCATCTCAACCATCAAGATGGTTATAAGATGATTTGAATTTAAACTAACAACTCATCATGCTCACAAAATTAAGTGCTCGGATCTAGAGTGCCGCTCGAGGCAGTCTTCATACTTCAACAACAAAGATTCTACTTGCAACAGTAGTAATAAATCATTTCCTCTCTCCAAGGCAATGATTTATATGACAACTCAATCCTTAGCAGTCCTATTGCCTCGATCGTCTAACCAGCACGAAGATTAAGGAGAGTACTAGCACAATCTGATCGTAATAATCAACCGGTCAAAGAATTTTAACTATCCATTCTTTCAAATGCCAATCTTTACCAATGACAACTAGTCATTTCTATGGTGACCAGATGAGCGAACCAAGTTAGAATCTGGGTATTTGCTTTATAGAAGGAATCTTTTTGATAATCTAGGGTAAGCAACTTGGCCAACTAAGATCACTAAGGTATGATTTATCAATAGTCTACACTGGAATTATCTCTTCTCTTGCCACTTTCCAAACTCTGGATAGGCATATTTGGATATGAGAACATTTCACCATGGCCATTAAGGCCCATGCACATATGGAAGTCTCATGAAAACTTGGTATTTTCCATATGACCATGGAAGAGGCAAAGATGATCCCACCGCAGCGAATTTAACTTGCTTCCAGAGGTCATAGCACCTAGTGGTAAGGTGATTATCCACGAAAGCTTCCACCACTAGAAGTATACACTCAGGCAAACTTGAAAGTCCTATAGGAACTCGGTCTTCAACACGCAACTGTAGTCGAACGCGATGATGGTCCACCATGGCAAACTCATTCGCTTTAAGTGGTCGTAATACCTAGCGTTAAATGCGTTAAATGGGAATAAGCCTGACTCTCTAACAACCATGAAAGTTTGGAATCAAAGTTGCCCAAAACTTTATTCGGAATGACAATGTTGGTACTCTAAGAACTTGGTGGACCAAATTCACGAGTGATAGACTATTGTTATTGAACAACTTATATGGCCCAGGCCAGACTGAAAAGCCAATACAATGACAAGCCCAACTCGGGCGAGGCCCATAAACCGCTAAGGTCCATAGGCATGCGATCTACCCGAAAGGCAAATAATCCAAGATGAGGCCAAACACTTATCAAATCAGCAGAGATAAAAAAAGATGATCTTGCCAAGATACTTGACTCTATTCGAATACATGGTAATAGAGGAAGTTGAAGTTCACTGTAACTCCTCTTCTCACGGATCCACTACTATAAATACCCACATCCCCAAGAGAAAGGAGGATGATTTTTTATCTATCAAGGACAATCTAAATGTTGTAATAGAGAGAGTTCTCAAGAGTGTTGTAACCCTTTCTTCTCTAATAAAGTACTAGCCAAAAGGCTATTCATTCTGAGGCCGTAGGTCCTAAATTTTTCTCGACTGAACCTCATTAAACCATGCTTATCTTCTCTCTTTGTCTAAACATTTCTCTACTGATCCATCAAGATACCAAGTTTGTGCTAAGTCTAGTTCGAGCAACCCAGTCGAATAGATTTTGGCACAAATAATTGTTTTGAACATGTATAGACCTTTAAATTCTTCTATGGACCTTGACTTTTATCTAAATTTATTATTTCTTTATTGAAATTATTCAATTTTTTAGATATCTCGTGAATAATCTGCAAACTTTAAAGATTTTTTATTGTTTGGGTTACTTTTGATGGTTCTACACAGATATGAAGTAGAAATATTTGAGCTGCACATGTTTCCATTTAGATGGTCGGTCATATTTTTAACCTTTAGATTAGTATTAAACTTGCACCCAAAAGTGGCTCTCTTCGCTTTCATAATACTTCTGAACATTCAAAAAAATAACAGTTGGAAAATGAGAATATCACTCATTCTGAAAGCTTGAGCACAAATTTTGTGGAAGTGAGTAAAGAGCCAAAGCAAGAAGACACTCGAGAGCATGGTGTGGTTTGTCCACATGAGCTGGAGAGAAGATTGCGTAAGCTTCTTGAATCACGGCTAGCAAGAGAGGATTGCAGAGCTGGAAACTGCATTAGAATATGCTGAAAGAAAGTTTCAGGAGAAAGAGATGGAGATATGCTGGTGGCGAGACACTGCAAAGCTAGTATCCAAGTTTGGGATGGTAGTGGACGCGTCTATGGGCTAATTTTTGATCCTTTTTATATAAAATTTTGAATTAGAAAAATATAGTTTTTATTTTTAATTCAAAATTTTGTATAGGATAAGCCAAAATTTGGCTCGTGGATGCGTCCATTACTATCCCTACTCAAAGCATATAAAGGAATCCCTCTTTAGGTAAGTTCTTACCGATGTATGGTTTCTGATTATTGACATTGTTCAAATGTAAAGCTGAACCATTGTTCATCTCATAGGTAATTTGGAGATAGAATATTTTTGGCTAATATGATATGAAGTACGAAGAAATGAAGCCTACAAAATCTTGCTTTCAAGCACTTGTAGTTTAGGTGAATATTTTGGTAGCAAGAAGCAATATTTTGATCCTGAAGAGATGACAACTGGCTAGTGTATTTAGTTTGCTCTGGAAGTGCATTTTTAATTTCGTTTTTGGGCATCAAGAAGTTAGAACTAGCAGTTGTCTTGTTAATGGTAAAAAAAAAAAAACATGCATTTCTTGTGCATTTGTCAAATATGTAGGTTATGTTTGTGACTTGATCCTTGTTTACAACTCGATGCTTTATAAGTTGATGGGCTTCTGCTTTCTCTAATATCCTCTCTACAAGGCAAAGTATGGATACTATCTTTAATTCAATAAGTATTGATAAGACACAGACATATCAAATTATTCTTCCCATGCTCATAAGTGGCCGGCAAGCAAGATTCAGCACAAGTTAACATAATTCCACAACTTTTTCTCTTCATTTATATCATTAATCTATTAAGAGGCAGCAGTATTGGTGCCATAAGAGAGCCAAGCTTTTGAAGGGGGTATTAAAAAATGCTACTTCTAGTCTAAGTTTATAACTCGGGAGTGGCTGTGGTGTAAAGGGAAAAAAGCTATGATGTGACTTGATGCAAAACAAATGATGTGTACCCAGAAATTTGGCTAAGGCAAGCAAACTTTGCTAAAGCAACTGAACATGCATAAACAATAGTCTTAACTTTAACGATCAAAAAGGGTACATGTTGAGAGTATCACAATTGTGTATTTTATTGGTAAACTCTCCAAATTACGAACCATTCAGAATATTGGTTGGTTGTGATCCCGAAGACTGTTTTATTTTATTAGTTCGAATGAGAGGCTAAGATGATATTATTGGAAACATAACACAAGTTGCTCAGTAATGGAGCAAGGTAGGGTCATAGTTTATTAGTCAATGCTATTCACTAGTTAAAAAGTATCTTCAGTGGATGTAGGTATATGTAGCTTAACTCTTTGAATTAATAATTTAAGATAAAGGAGGTATATGCACAATGCATAAAATTTAAATAAGTTAATGATAATATGCAAATGCGTAGCGCAACAGCCCAACAGTTCTACTGCGTACTAAGCTATTACCCAATTGCTTATTTTCTTTGCCTCTGTATTCATGTTGTTCGTAAATAGATCATTGTCTTTAATTAGTATCTTCTTGAAAACATATCATATCCTCAGTTGCTATGGGGTTCATTCCTACCAGAACTACCTGGTCTCATGTTCAGTGGTACTCAATCCTTTGCAGTTCATGATGCCTTGGATTTTTATTCTCGCTTACGAGTATGTCTCAGTAATCTTTGATGCTTGAGCCTTACAGATAAAAGGCAGATCATCTTCTTCTTCTCTGGATGAGATCTCCTGCTAACAGGTGGAGGAATTTGAGATTATTGTCCCCTGAGGGAGCATTAAGATATCCGAAAGCCCATAGTAAACATAAAGCAAGAGCAGGGAAAGCAATTTTTTTGGTTTTGATAATAATAAATCTCGTATCTAACAAAGTGTGAGTTGTCTATGTGATACAAGGTTATACTATGTAAAGTTATACTATTCATATGATGTATGGATAATGAGGAGCGCAAGGTTACATATCAAACTTAAAGATATAGTACTGAACAGTATCACTCCCCCATTTTTTACTTGCTCCCACAAAATGGAGTGTGAAGAAATCTAAACCTCACAAGCACAGAATCTTGCAACAATCATAACTGCTGTCACAATTAAATAATAGAGCAATGTGTCTGAACTGAAATTGATACTCTATATATAAAAGTTGGCTACAAGATAAGATACACCGCTTTAAATATATATACAATAAAAGAATAAAAAAAAAATGCAATGCCTTGACAAAAGAAATATAAATGACTAACTACATGATATCTGGATAAAAAAAATGCAATGCCTTGACAAAAGAAATATAAATGACTAACGACATGATATCTAGATCAGGCTCTCACCGACTACTATTATTCGACATGCTAGGTGATGTACGAATCTCAGAATTGGGCGAGCTATCCTTTTTGTTTCCAAAAATTTTGGGATTCGAACCTAGAGACATAAACTAAGTAAATAGGACACAAAGTAAAAGAAGGTGCACTAACAAGAAAAAAGAAGGTGCACGGTACTAGAAGATAATTGTTGAAAAGCATAATAGGTTGGTGTCATCCTTATAACACATAAAGTATAAATAGTACAAGAAATATAAACATGTAAGCATAAATGACATGTGAATCTCCCATGAGTAAACATGTAAATAAATGAGCATGCATCAGGCTTGGTATGCATTCTGAGTTAAATTATTGAAACTAGGATAATAAATAAAATGCATGCTAAGATCCTACGATATTACAAGTGCCCTCACATATTTGGAACAACACATTTATGAACCCATAGAGCTGAATTATAATGCACCGTTAGTTGCTACTAGATGAACCCGATATTCTAAAAACAATAACAGATATAAAATATAAGGAAACATAATTAATGACTTGGCTCAATACCATAAGGGGCGCTACAGTAGAATTCCTCAGTACCAAACTAAAACGACCAACTAGAACCCCATACAATATGATTCTTCTCCATCATATAGTTTTTCAATAACCGGTTTCTATGATAAATGATACACATGACTCGTCAATACATCATGGTTGTACGAATAATATCCACGTAATATTTTATCAATGACTGGAGTTAAGGATATCTGGTCTATGTATACATGCAATATCACAAAAAACCATGTATATGTCATATATGCCCCAGGAAACTATGTCCATCATGTATTGGAATATTAGTCATCATAGAAGCATGTCATGTATACTAGTATCGGTGTGTAGGCCAAGTATAAATGTACTCACGTCATCAATCACAAACATATCAACATACTATTATTGAATGAACATAGCTCTATTACGTACACATGTGATGGCTCTATGATTTAATATAGATTTATTGATTCAGTGTCTTACAGGTACCTAAATATGATTCCAACAATCCCCTAATCACTGTAAGCCTACTACATGCCCCAATTCCAAGCTCTTGCTCGTTAGAGCTAGGAAAGCCGCTCGATGGAGATTCTGGCCGCCAGCTAACAGTTGTCTAACCATTGGTGGTCGCCAAATTTTCCCAGCAAGTATTAATATGTTCCCAAGCCACCAACTTCCTCACAAGATTATGATATTGAGCCATAGAACCATTTTCATTGATAAACCCTAGCTCCAGCTCCAAAACCGATATCGAGAGCCCGACCTCTAAAACCTAGTTACTAGTTGTTCGTTATAAAATTGTAAATGATTCTCTATTGAGCTTTTTCAATAAAGAATTACATTTCAACGGTTTCCCATTTACAGAATATGAGAAAAATTTAATTCTCTCTTTGTTTAAAACTGGACTCTAGAGTAGCTGTGGAGGACGATCCTACTCTCCGTTGACACTCTGTATAAAATTTTTAGTTGGCGAAGTTTTTTGAAGTTTTGATAGCACCAACACTTAAGTAAAAATAGCTTTTTTTTTAGTATTGATCTCCCGATGTCTTTTTTTCTTAAACTTCTACTATTTATAGAGATTTGGAGACTTTTGAGTTGATGTAACTGTTCAACTGTTGGCCTCCACGATCTGAGTTTCTCGCCTTTTGGTCTGATTGATTTGTATTAAATCTTCAGAATTTGTAACCAACGTTTTTAATCCTCTGGGTCATAATTGAAAGGCAAAATACGAATCTAAATATTTAGATCGCATTTTTTTTAAACTGCAATCAGAACACGAATCTCAAACTTTAGATTCACAGTTCTTTCAGACTGCTATTAGGATTCGAATCTCAAATTTTATATTCGCAGTTTTGGTGGAATTACAGCTGGAATGCAGATCTCAAACTTTAGATTCGCGGCTCCTTCGGACTGTAGCTGGAACGCAGATCTCATATTTTAGATTCACAGCTTTGTTGTAATTATAACTGGAATGCGAATCTCAAATTTTAGATTCGCAGTTTTGTTGTGATGGCATATTTGCTGTTTGCATAATATGCTTTAGCGCGATAATGAGACCCTGCAGGGCCCACTCTTTATTAGGTCTGTAAATGTAGAGAAACAAATTCACACTTCAGTTTCATTCGCGAATCAAAGATCGCATCTCATTTTTTATGGAAAACAAAATACAACTCTGTGAAGACCACTTTTATTTCTTTTGTAGTTTATATACGCGGATCTCTTTATGACAGATGATCTACATGTTAGCCATTTTAGGCTTGAAATATAGATCTCTCTCTGATGATATATGTGTTAGCCATTTTAGACTTAAAATATGGATCTCTCTTTAGTTGATGATCCACACATTATCCATTTTTGGTTAAGATTCTTCAATGTAGCGGTGGAAGATGATCATATTCCCCATTGATAGTTTTAACACCGAACTCTTAGAGTTGAAATAGTCTTGCATGTTTTGGAGATGAAAAAGTAGAACTCTTTAAGAGATAAAAATTTCTGAATTAAGAAAGAGTTGAAACTCTTTAAGAGATAAAAATCTTTGAATTAAGAAAGAAAATAACTCTTTATAAGATGAGAATCTTCATTTTTCTTATACTAGAGGTGGATCCTCCCATAGAGGTGTGTGAATCATCTCACGAGGTTTTTTTTTAGCCTTCTTAGTTTTTATAGGAGTTTTGGAGATTTAAACCCTCATTAATTTGGAGATAATGGAGATATAACCCCCATTTTAAAGGTGTAACCCCTGTTTTAATTTTCAATTGAATGGGGTGTAACCCCTATTTTGAACCACTCATTAATGAGATATAACTCCCATTTTAATTGGTATTAATGCATGATAATTTTGATTGAATTTTTTTTTTTGTCAACAGAAACCCCTCCAAAGTTTTCAAATTGTCTTTGACTTTTTGAAGATATTTTGGAATACTTTAGATTTCTTTATGGTTTGATAAGACTTGTCACTAAGTCAGAGATAATTGTTAACTTGACAAGTTTTGGAAAAATCGAATTTGATCTTGTTAGAGGAAATTTTTAACTTGATAAATTTGGGGAAAATAGAATTTGGATTTGTTAAAGATAATTTTTAACTTGAAAATTTTTGGAGAAAATAGAATTTAAATTTTTCAGAGATAATTGTTAACTTGTCAAATTTTAGAATTTGGATTTATCAGCGGTAATTTTTAACTTGACAGATTTTGAAATTTGAATTTGTCAGAGATAATTTTTAACTTGACAAATTTTAGAATTTGGATTTGTCAGAGGTAATTTTTAACTTGACAAATTTTGGAAGAATGGAATTTGGTTTAGTCAGAAATAATTTTTAACTTAACAAATTTTGAAATTTGGATTTGTCAGAGTTAATTTTCAACTTGATAAATTTTAGAGAAAATAGAATTTAAATTTGTCAGAGATAATTTTTAACTTGACAAACTTTGGAGGAAGTAAAATTTGGATTTGTCATCATTTATTCAGAGGTAACTGTTAACTTTGTGAATGCACTTGGTATTGATGATCAGAGATAACTGTTAACTTGATGAATTATTGACTCTTTGTTGGATATTGTCCAGAGGTAATCATTAACTTGACAATATAGAGTCAATATTCAACCGCACAAGTAGATTTTGTGATGAATAAATAATTTTCTTGAACATGATAGAAGTAATTATTAACTTTCCTTATCAAATTGTATTTTTAGCTGTTCAGTGACTTATAGAATAACAGCTCTTTTAATTGCCAGAGGTAATTTTTAACTTAGCAACTTTTGGAGGAAGAAAATTTAGTTTTACCAAAGGTAATTTTTAACTTAGCAAATTTTGGTGGAATGAAAGTTTGTTTTGTCAGAGGTAATTGTTAAATTGACAAATTTTAGTGGAAGGAAATTTGTTTTGTTAGAGGTAATTTTTAACTTAGCAAATTTTAATGGAAGGAAATTTTGTTTTTCCAGAGTTAATTTTTAACTTAGCAAAATTTGATGGAAAAGAAGAAGAGCACGACTTTATGAAAATTCACGCTTTTGAAATTTAAGATTGCATTTCTAAACTTCTTTAAGTAATAAAACACGACTTTATGAAATTCGTGTTTTAGGATCGTTTGATTCCAGATTCGCGATCTCAAATTTGTCAAAAAATAGGAACTTATTAGGATAAGTTCATGGATTTTTAGTAAACCCCCAATTATAAATGGTTTGATTAGTTTTTACCAACTGTCGTTTGCGTTGGGCTAATTATACTATTTCCCTCAGTATGATGAGTTATCGAGGATTTTATTTGGACTTTAAATGCCAAACTTTCCTCTTCTCTAAACCTTAATGGATTAGAGTTATTCATATTTTTTACCCCCAGCACGGTAAGGTTGTCGAGGATGTTATTTAAATTTTAAATGCCAAACTTTCCTCTGTCCTTAGTTATAGAGACATAAGACTCATTCGACATTTCATACTGAAACTCATTGAGAATGGGCTTTTCCTTGTAGATGAGCTCTATTTGATTGGTGGACAAAATTGTCCAACCATTTCATAAATAATATTTCTTCAGAAATTTTTCATTAATTGGCATCATTATTTTGTCGCCATTCTTTTTTTCCAACCGATATGCACCATTAGAATAGACTATATCAATGACAAAGGGTCCCTCTCATTTTGGCCGGAACTTTCCTTTTGATTTTTAATTAATTATGATCGGTTTTCTTGTTGAAAGGACCAGATCATTTTTCTTAAAAGTTCTCTGCTTAACCTTTTTGTTAAAGGTCATAAAATCCGCGTTTGGTACGTATGGACCTGGACTACGCTCATATTAGTTTCAATATTTGCGTGGAGGTTGTTTCTACAGGTTTGTAGTAGTAAGGAGGGAGGCATGTCCTCAGGACATCTGAGGAAAAATTCATTAATCTCTCGATGAAGTTCTTTACAAACTTGCCTTTCTTTTACTTCAATGAGAGTGGGTATGGATACTTCAGTATCGTCCTTGTAAAAGCGTACGAGAAACCAAACTTCTAGATCTGTACATGACTTGATGGATCTGACTGCTAAAGTACGGAGCCAAAAAAAATCGATACCTTTAAGGATTCGACAAACAACCGAGTCATTAACACATCATTGACATTTCCAATCAGACGCTCAATAAGTTTTGGAAGAAGAGATCAAATCCCACTTTGGTGGGTAAGAACGCAGTATCCCCATCTTTTGTATGGTATCTTTATATGTGAGCATCCAATTTGGTTTGGATACCCTCCAACACTTTGTCTTTCATATTTTGGCCCGTCTAGTGGGAGCCAGTGCCTTCTTCCTTATCTTTAGATCCATCATTTTTTTTGTTCTTACTTCTAAATCCGAATGGACCTTCACCAGTATTATTTTGACCTCCCTGAGGAAGATTCTTGCTAAGCGATTGCAACTATGCCAATATGGCGTCCACCATCATTTTGTGTTGCTTAAGCATCGCTTATTATTGTTGAGCTAGCTCTTTTTGATATTTGAGCCTTTGGAGAAGGCTACCCACCATATCTCCTGTTGCATTTACAGAGGCACTCTCAGACTGGGAAGAACTTATAGTTTCTAATGAAGTGTACACTGAGCGCTCCTCATGATCACTTTCTCCATCTTGTGATTAGCTGTGAGGAGGAGAATTTGATCAACTTGTTGCTGCTGATCTAGTTCTTGACCGCATATCGTGGTAGATCCCTTCAACCTTGGTAATGGACTGATCTTCAGGAGGTGAATCTGGGCGCATCACCCCCACTGTGGAGTCGCCATGTCCAACCATGTTAACTGTAGTATGGGCTAGCTCGGTTTCCTTTCGAGATTTATTTGAATTGTTTCGAGATCTCTCTTAGATTGGCACCACTGAGCTAAGAGTTGGTGATGTAAATGACAACCGACTAAATACCGATGGTTTGACCAATAGGTTTATTGCCATGAATGAGGTGTATTGAGCCTGGCAGATCTAGCTGAGATGTTTCCTCAAATCCGAGATTAGAGAAAAAGACATTTCTGAAAATATCATCCTAACCTTGCGCTTATTAGTTTTGGAGTGATCTCCTTCAATATCTTTGGTTGAGCAACAAATTGTTAGTCTGCACTCACTAGACTTCTGAGCTTTGTTTAATTTAGGAAGTTTGTTAATTGTCAAGTCAAGCCTTCCAGTGCGGAGAGATTGCATGTAGATTGAAGTTTTGCTCAATATTCGAGCTTTGCCTTCAAGACATTTTCCTGTGCCGCTTCAGAGTTTATTGTCACCCAAAGCGCTTGTAGCTATGTTTTGCTTCCTGGCCATCCGCTTGATAATGATAGCTTAGTATAATGCATGCTTTCGCTCTTTATTGCTGAGAGATATATCAAACTGGTTGGTAGGGAAGATCAATTACTTCTCACTAATAACAGGTGAAACCATACCAATGGAAGTATGTCGATGAATTGCTGAGAATATGATTTATGTTAGCCTCCTCAAATATATTGAATTAGGATGCTACTCAGCGGTGAACATAGTTCTTAGCAATGCCGGAGTGCATCGTCTTCCTTAAGGGAGACGAGGTGATCATCCTTACTACGTAGAAAGTGTTCGTACTTTTGTTATAGAGAGAGTTGGTATGGAGAAATTCTCCGTACTTTCCCTAGTGAACTTGATCACCAGGTGTCAACGGTGGTACCAACGGCCACCTCACCAAATTGTGGCATGAATTCCTCTACGACAAAGGTTTGACTCCCCAATGGAACCACCAGCTTGTTTCTGTCATTTACAATATTAGCAGAAAATACAGCCATTGTGAAAACAAAACAAAAATTTTATTTGGTATTTGGTAATTATAACATTCAAGATGTTCTCTTTTACAATTGAGATTTTTGGGTAGTGTGACGATAGAAATATGATTAGAGTGACCCTTTTACTTCCATTGACTATCTGGAGAGTGATATTTATTGAACTAGAACTCTTTCTGTATGACCTTTTTGAATTAAATTTTCTGATTCCCTTCATCCATGTATTCGGGAGTGGTTTTATATGTTGAACGGTTGTAACTGTTCTTTGATTTTCAGAAGATTGTGGTGGACCTGCATCACGATTTTATTCAAGGGATCATGGTGGAACTGCACCATAATTTGATTAGTTTTGAATAACCGCCCCTCAATGAGGGTGAAATATTTTCGTTGGTGGAGCTGACTCCTTCACTTGGTAAGGTTGGAGTATCTTCTTTGGCGAAGGTGACTTTAACCATTTGTCATGACAATGTGGGATATCTTTGCTGACGAGGTGGACTTTGTCTCTTGAAGCCTTTAGACTGGCCCTAGTTGGCGAGGTAATTTACTCCATTTGGCGAAACTGATATTGCTCGGTTGGTGAGGAGTTGAAGCTCTGATGAGGCTGAGATCTCTTATATGGTGAGGATAGTCATTGATCTAACTTGTACCTTTATCAACTCAGCACGATGATGTATCAATTTACTTCGGTTGATAGGCAAAATTTTACCTCTTGCAATACCCTAGTATCTATATATAAGAATGATTGTGATATTCATAATTATTCCGATTACCATGAAATAAACTCATGCGTCACATTATAAAGCTTTGGAAAAAAATTAATTGAATGTATATTAAGATAGACTGTTTAAATATCAGAGAACTAGTTTGGATTTATATCGAGGCCTTCAATGATAGAAGCTAGTCATTTGCTACATCAACTTATAGAGCAATTTCGAGAGAGAAACAAAGATTTGTATATTATTTTCATTGATTATGAAAAAAGCCTACAATATAGTACTATAAGAGGTACTTTGGTGGATATTGATAGAAAAGGGAGTTTCCATCATATATATTGATATAATTAAGGACATGTATGATAAAGTAGTAGAAAATATCAAAAATTTTGGCAACCTAATAAATGATTTTTCAATCATAATTGGATTGCATCAATGATTTACATATGCTTATGATAAGTTTACTAAAACTATTCTGGATGATATACTTTTGTAACACTCCAAATTTCTATGCTTATTAAATAATAAATTATTAGAAACCAAGATTTCTTTGTATACACCTCTTAACTTAACTAAGTTTTTAAAGGCACACTTTTAGATGAGTTGTCAAAATGAGAGTGAGAGGTGGCACTCTAGTTGAACACTTGTCATACATGTAAGAAGCCTACGGACTAGGTTAGAGACAAGGTTACCAAAATGCCCCTAGGCATATATGACCTCATTCTCTCAAAGAGAATTCTTATCAAGGAACAAAACAAAAATCATTCTTTACTCTTGGTTCTTCTAGTTCATTGAGAAAAGAAAATAGACGAAAGACGTTGCTAAAACAAAGGAGATCAAAGGGAATAGAGACAAGTAACACCTTATTCTTGTTCTCTCTCTAAACCATATTTGAGTACAAGTAACATGCATATTTTTCTTGAGATTTATTTGATTTGTATTTTGAGAATATGATTCTTTTAAGGACTTTGTGCAAATAACACTTTATTTCTTTGATTCTTTCTTGAAATTCTTATTTGCTTTGTATTATGTATACATGATTCCTTTCTATGGATAATCTTATATAAATCGCAGACTGCTGTTTGAAATAAAAATTATAAAATGATTTCTTTATCGAATGTTTCAATAAAATATTATAATTTTAATGGTTTTTCATTTACAGAAGATAAGGAATATGGATTCCCTCTTTGTTTAAGGCTGGGCTCTATAGTAGTTGTGAAGGACGATTGGATTCCCTCTTTGTTTAAGGCTGGGCTCTATAGTAGTTGTGAAGGACGATCCTACTCTTCGTTGACACTCCGTACAAATTCTTTTAGTTGGCAAAGGTTTTTGAACTCTCAACAGCTAGAAAACTCTCTATATCATATTGATCTTTTATTTCCAGTCTTCAGTCCCTTTTTCTTCCTTGATTCGGGCATTTTATAGAGTTTTGTAGGCTCTTGAGCTGATGTAACTATTCAACTGTTGGCCCCCATGATCTGAGTATTAATTTCCCGCCTTTCTATCTGGTGAATTTATATTAAATCTCCAGAGTCTATAACCGGCGCTTTTAATCCTCTAAATTGTAACTGAAATGCGGAATGCGAATCTCAAGTTTTAGATTCACGGGTCCTTTGATTATAGACAGAATGTGAATCTTGAACTTTAGATTCGCAAATCTATTTGGTTGTAGCCAAAAAGTAAATCTTGAACCTTAGATTCGCGGCTCCTGTTTGACTGTAACTGAAAAGCGAATCTTGAGCTTGAGATTCGCGGATCTATTTAATTATAGACAGACCGCGGATCTTGAACCTTAGATTCGCGGCTCCATTGATTGTAGTTGGATTATGAATCTCAATCTTTAGATTCGCAATTCAAATGACTTTGTTCGTTGCTCTAAGACTAGATAACGAGGTCTTACGCGGCCCACCCTTGTTAATAGGTTTGCGAACCTTTAAAAAGTGATCCGCGCTTCAGTTTCTATAGAAAATAGAACATGACTCTCGAAAATAATCTTCTTTTCATTCATAGATCTCTCTCTTCATGATAGATGATCTCATTAGCAGGAAATTTTGCTAACAAAATCCCCTCCAAAGTTTTCAAAACTCTATATTTTTAGAAGTGTTTTAGAATACTTTGGATAGTTTGGCAAGAATATCATCTTTGTGGATTTCATGTTTTGAGCAGAAGCAAGACTCTGTATTAGAATCTCGAACTTCTACGCCTTTGAAAAGGATAAGACTCTGTATTAGAGTTGCGAATTTCACGCTCTTGAGAAAAGTATGACTTTGTATTAGAATCACAGTTTTCTCTTTCTGAAGAGGACACGATTCTGTATTAGAATCGCGGCTTTCCCTTTTAGAAGAGGACACGACTCTATATTAGAATCGTGGTTTTTTCTTTTTTCTGCAGAAAATCCGAAAAGTTATCACTTTTTAAGGCGTAGAGATTGAGACGTTCTCTGAGCCACATTAAATGAGAAGATACTCACGAGATTCGGGCCAGAGATCACGTCTATCCGAAAATCCCGTTCATCAAATCATCTTCTATAAAATCTCAACCTCATCAAGTAAAGTATATTTTAACTTTTCCCTAAGAAATTTGAACTCTAGACTTCTTTCCGAAGTTTTCAAGACTTTTCATCTTCAAGCTTCTTTAGCCTTCAACTTTCTTCAAATCAAGCATTTCTTGAAAGTAATCTGAAGAAAATGGCGAAAAGATCTTTTGGTGCTTCTGCGAGTGGTTCCCAAAACCCTCAAGCAACTTCTAACTCTATTGTGGTTCGTCAAGAACCCTTAATTGGAAGTAATGTTCTTCCCTTACATTAGAAAGCATCTCTTTCTTCATGACTTTGTTTTGATTAATCTTTCTTTTCATGCAGTCGATTATGCCTTAAACCCTTGGCCAAAAAACAATTACTTTGGTTACTCAGGAGGCTATGATGGAAAGAAAGATTTCAAGTTCGACCAAGTTTTTCCATCTTGCGCAGCGTCCAGTGGTCAAGAAAGGAAAAGTAGAGTTCTGAACCCTACTCGCCCTACGTTGCAAGAATTAATAACCACTGCTCCTTTTGAAGGAAAAAATAGGATTTTGTTAAACAAGCATGCTTTTCTATTTGGCGATCATCTCTCAATCCCTGATGATTGCTTGGATGATGGAGAATATAAATGGCTCTGTCAAATTAATGGTCAAACATGTTTCTTCCTGACATGGAGAGATCCTACCCATTTTTATATCTTCAAACTCTTTCTATTCCTAGAAAAATGGACTGGCATTTAAATAAGCCACAGGATGCCATTTTGCTGGGCGCATTCAGTGCACAATGTGCTTTTCCCCATTCTACTAGAAAATACTTTTGTGGGTTGTTTTCAGGATCCTTTAAGCAAGACATTCCCTTGGGTGAAACACCTATAGTTATCCGGACCTTCCTACACCGATTCATTGATGTGCAAGAAGAATTTTCAATTCAAGATTTTTATTCTGCTAGATGGGTTCATTGCTCTTCCAAAGGAGAGTGGGCAGTTCTTACTGATTTCTTTTTGAAGACTTTTAGAGATCAGCTTTAACATGCGAACCTCTATCGTGCTATTAGGGCGGTTCTACATGGTATCCCTGCCAGCCGATTCCACTTCTTTTCTTTACTGCAGCTGTATAATCCTAATACCTGTACAATTTTTACTACTCGCGGTGAACTGGGATTTGCTTTGCACGAGATGTATGAAGTCTCAGGACTGCCTATGGGAGATATTCTGTATGAAGAATATATCCCAACAGGAGAGGAGCTTCATTCACTAAAAACGCAGCACCCCATGTTATGATACTTATTGGAAGTTACTTTGTCATTACCATATCTGCGCTCATATGTCTGGCACTCATAATGTAAAGTAGAAGAAGTGGCTGTAATATCTTCTTCCCAAATTTTACAAGAATAGTTTCAATTTCACACGTCTCCATCACAGAAAACTATACCTGTTAGAGCAGTGTATCCAACTGTCTTGCTTGCATTCGGCCGACCACTCAGCTTACTAACTGCAATGGTATGTGGAATCCAAAGCGGCTAAGAAAATTGGTAGACAAATTCTGCAATGTCAAGAAAGAGCAAAATAATAAAGGAGAATTGATCGTCAAAACTTCTAATCCGCGCGTAGAACTTCCCTACACCTATTTGATGGCTTGGTTAGTTCTACATTGTCCTTTTTTGATGAGCCCAATTAATTCGCAAATAGATATAAATTCCCCCAAAGTACAACATTACGAAAGGTCGCAGTGGAATGGGGGTTATATGGCCGCAATCCGCAGAACACTTCGTCTTTACACGAATTATGAATTGTTTAAGTGTTTCCCATACTTTCCAAATGTTGAATATGGGAATGAATTTGTAGATATCGCTAGTGCTGATAAATTTACAACTTTGTCCCCTGGGTGTTTTAGGTGGTTAATAAATATTTGGCTCTCCGCTTAGAGAACCATTATTATATAGAGCCTTACTACCCAAGTTGCTTTGCTCAACAGTTTGAGTATGATCAACTATATGTTGAAAATCCAAACAAGGAAATAAGCTTTTGTTGGAAATTTGTTTGAAGGAGCTCGAGCTTGGTTCCATTTCATTTCTGGTGGTACACAAGCCAGATTTGATCTTCCGATCAAGACCCCAAACTCATATATGAGTTTTAGTTTTTGCAAGTGGTATATTGTTGCTAGCTCCATGCCTCAGAATTTCAATGCAAACCTCACTTGTTTAAGAGATATTAGAGTATGGTATGCTCAAAAGAAGGAGGATGGCAACATGAAAGTAGCTAGGATGGAGGATTTTGGAGAAGAATATCTTTCTGAATAGTTGCAGTCAATAGTAAAATAGAGAGAAGAAGATAATACTGCTATAATTCATCAAATCAATTTGCCTCTCTTGATATTTCTCCACTTCCTGAGACGAAAGAGACTTCTCCTCAACCAAAATCTCCCCCCAAGAAGCTTTTGTACAAGCGAAAAATATTGTGGCGCCTCGTGACTTGCCTATCATTCAGCAAGACATATTGTCTGAAGCCGGTGCAGCAGTACTTAGTTCGGCTTTCGATACTATTGAAGAAGAACCAGAGGAAGATGAAAATGACTCAACTCTAACTCTTCATTCTTCTAAGAAACGTCGAAGTCAGGGACCCATTTTTCCCAATGATCTTGCCTTAATAGCTGATCCTTCTTCTACTGCTCTACTTGCACAAGAGGATCTATGATCCTCACTCATCCAGTATCTCAAACTGCTATCGATGATGAAGTGCAAATAACTGGGAAAGTCCGTGCATCAGGTTCTTCTTTAAGGACAATACCTCCTTCAGGAGATCCTGATAATTGGGATAGTGATGATGATGGTGAAGTTGATAGTGATGATGTTCGTTTTTCTACTCCTCCGTCAGATCATGGAAAATATATTTTTTTAATAGAAGAAGAAAGAGTTGAAATATACGGGCCTGGAGAATTCAATGCTCAATCCCAAGGTTTATTCTCAAACTTTCTCATCTTATGTCAAATTTTCATCATTTTTTATCATCATCTAACCTTATCATTATTTATTATTATTATTATTATTATTATTATTATTATTATTATTATTGTTATTATTATTGTTGTTGTTATTATTATTATTATTCTCTTTTTAGCAACTCTTCCTTCTACTCCAGCTTTAGAGTATATAGATGCAGATAACGTTCCGTTGGTTAACACTGTCACGGAAGTTACTTCTTAAAAAACCCATGGGGTAACTGAGGTCATTGCTTCTGTTGCTGACACTCCTGAAGTAGTGGCTCCTTCAATAGAAACCACCAAACATGTTATCCCGACTGCAGTTGCTATAACTGCTACTTCTGTTGAGAATATTGAAGCTGTTGTCCCTGTTGAAGCTGCTAGAAACCTTACTCTTTCTGATACTGGTACTGTTGCTTCTTTGCAACAAAGCACAACTCAAATTACATCCACTCCAACTGTTACTGATTCTTTTTCATCAAGTCACACGGAGATTGACGCTCTCAAAATTGACCTATTGAGAGATACAGTAGAAACCTTCCTTCATTTTCTGGCTGCAATAATAAGATCTTGTCGCCAATGTTCTTAACATTTACCTGACTAATATAGTTAGCATTGGTGGAGATAAAAAAGACGCTCCTTACAGACTTATGATAGCTCAACTTTAAAATCATGCTGAATCTTTGTCAAGATCTCGTAACACAGATAAATCTGAAATAGTTGAAATTACTTTCTAGAAATTGGTGGAGAAACAGTTTAAGTTTCAGAAGGAGATTAAGGAGAAAGTTGATGCTTGCAAGATTTGCATTGAAAAGAGCCAATTGAACAATCAGTCTCTAGTTCTCCTAGTAGAGAATGTTGCTTCGATTATCAAAGACCATAATCAAGCCATTACTAGAACTCAGGAATCCATTGCTAAAACCCAAGCTTTCCTAGCTAACATCACTAAAGAGCGTGAAGAGTCAAGAAAGAATCTCATCAGTTTGTCTAGACAGCGTGACAATGCAACTAAAGATTTTTTGGCTGCATAAGCTGAATTGGAAGCACTGGAAACTGCTTCAGCAAAAAGTACAATTACTAGTGAAGAATAACTGCACCGACAAGCTGTTATTCAAGCTTATGAGATTATTCAACAAGAAATTAGTGATGCAGAGGAAAATATAAAGGCTCTCTTGAATCATTGATCTGTAATAAAAAAAAATTATGATTCAAGGAACTCATGTAATCTTTTCATTACTTTCTAATTAATGAAAATTTTGAAAGAAATCCTTCGACTTTAGTCTGTATAGATTTTAGCACGTCTTAGTCTTTGTATATCAGTGATGACTTTGTTCTTTAAACATGCGACTTTGTATTTGTCTTCACGAATTTGTATCAGACATGCGACGTTACATTTGGAAGTTCGCGAGTTTGCATAAGATTCTTCTTAAGAATTCGTGGATTTACTCCTTCTTAAGAATCTACAGCAGCTTCACATGCGAGTGTATATATGGAATAACTTTCCATCCATTTAATCTATCTTTTTGGTGTAAAGATCTAAGTGTTGCATGCCTTCATTAATGATAGGATTCTAATTAAATATCTCATTTCCTTTGGCACCGATATCTAAGTGCCCCATGCAATGATAATAAATTTTATCAAGATCTGGGTCAAAAATTTCAACCGAAGATTTCACCTATAAGTTCTCTTAACCGAAGATTTTAATCACGAAATCCTCTATATAAGGCATTGAATTCTTCTCACAAAGAGCCATTCTGACTTGAGAAAATTTTTCTCTCTCTGTCTTTTTTCTTTCAGAGTTGATTTTCTCATGCAGCTCTGTTCTTCTTCTTCTTCCTCGGTTGAGGTGATAGATTGGGGCTGGCATATTACAAGACCCCCAAATAGCATCAACCTGTTGGAGGAGTATTTCATTGGAAAGATCTTTATGACCCTAATTATTTTCCTTAACTACGATAATTTTTTCTTGTTATGAACATAAAACCATTTATTTTCTTTTGTGTTTCCTAATACAATTTTGGATCTATCGCATGATATAACCGTAGTCATTCTCCTTAATAATGGCATAGACCTGACTGGTTCGTAATTGCTTCCAATATCTTTGGAAAATCAATCAGTCTCATGTACTTTACATGAGAGAAAAGATTTCGGATATGTGGTATTGTTCTATTTTCTGCTAGCATCCTTAATATAAGGATGCTTAATGGTTGTAAATGGCACTCAATTTCAGCAATTCCTCACGTTGTATATTTGGGAATATGCATTTGGTACACCCAGTTTTGTACTAATCAAGTCACTGGTGATGTTGATCATGACTGCGTGAACCAACTTGGAAGTCCTTAACCATTAGCAGGAGGAGACTACAGAAGCAAACTTTTTGCCTTGAAGCCATCCTATAGATGTTGATGAAAAATTTAATGTTCTCTTGACTTAATAATTTGTATTCATTCTCATTGATTGTATGATGTCAAGGAACTCTTTGTAATTTTGGCTTGATAATGAATAAAGAGATTTTTTTTTCATTCGACCAGAGGTAATTGTTAACTTGATGAATGATTTGGATGTTGATCATCAGAGATAATTGTTAACTTGATGAATGATTTGGATGTTGAGCATCAGAGTTAACTGTTAACTTGATGATATTGAAGTGGCTTTTACTGCGAATGAATAAATTTTTTAAATCAGGATAGAACTAATTGTTAACTTTTTGATCAAGTTAAAATTCACACTGTTCAGTGACTTATAGTATAACAGCTTTTGAATTGCCAGAGATATTTTTAACTTAGCAAATTTGAAGGAAAGGAAATTTTGATTCGGCAGAGATATTTTTAACTTAGAAAATTTGGAGAAAAGAAAAATTTGATTCGTTAGAGCAATTTTTAACTTAGCAAATTTTGGAGGAAAGGAAAATTTAATTTGCCAGAGGTATTTTTAACTTAGAAAATTTTGGAAGAAAGAAAAATTTGATTCGCCAGATTGTGAAAGTTCGCAATTCAAATTCATAAATTTTCATTTTGTCAAAGATAGGACAAGTCTTAGAGAATCTTTTAGCGAACCCCCAATTACAGTGGGTTTGACTCGCTATTTGTGTTGAGCTACCCATGCTAAATTATGAAGACATATGATTCAGCTGGTGCTCCGCAATCTTTAAGAGTAATATTTCTTCAAAAACTTTTCATTGATTGGCATCATTATTTTGTCACTATTCGGTTTTGCCAACCAATAAGTGTCATTAGAGTAAGCCGCATCAATGACAAAGGGCCCTTCCCATTTTGGCTGGAACTTTTCATTGAATTTTTGATTAGTTTTGATCGGTCTCCTTACTGAAAGAACTAAATCACCCTTTTTGAAAGTTCTCTACCTGACCTTTTTATTAAAGGTTTTAGAAATCTGTGCCTGATAAAATTCAATACTTTGTTGAGCTTCTAGCCACTTATCATCTGAAGCTTCCAACTCCATAAGTCTTTGTTGGTGTCGTTCATCTTGTATCATTTTGGTTGCTAATGCAACTCGTAACGACGGAATTTGAATTTCCAGTGGCAAAACCGCTTCAAACCCACACACCAAAAAAATGGTGTAGTATTAGTAGGAGTTCTGACAGTAGTGTGATATGCCCAAAGACATTATCCAAGCATTTCATCCCAGTCTCTTTGATTGGATGAAACAAATTTCTTGAGGAGCTTTACAATGGTTTTGTTGAAAGTTTCTGCCAAACCATTGGCTGTAGGTAGTATGGAGAAGAAGCTACACTTTCAATTCTATATTTATTGCAAAATATGGAGAATTATTGACTTACGAACTGAGGTCCATTGTCATGAATAATTTTCCTGAGCACTCCGAAGCGATATAGCACATGATGCTTAATAAATTTGATTACATCAGATTACTTCACTTCAATTATAGAAATAGTTTCAGACCACTTTGAAAAGTAATCTGTTATAATTAATATGAACCGATGCCCTCTTGTTGATGGTGGATAAATTAATCCAATAATGTCCATTCCCCATTGTTAAAATGGCCAAGATGTAGCCGTTAGGTGGAGATATTCCGGAACTTGATATATGAAGTCCGCATGTATTTGGCGGGCTCTACACTTCTTAGCATAAATGATCGCATCTGTCATCATGTTGGGCTAATAATAACTCATTCTTCGAAATCTATCCCAAAGTTTTGGTCCTAGTTGATGTGCTCCTCAAATGCCGTTATGAGCCTCTTCGAGTGCTTCCTGAGCCTCTTTATTAGAAAAACAACGAAGTAAAATTCCATCATAGAATTTTCTATATAATGTCTGAAGTTCAGCATTGTAATAGAATCGAATAGCCTTTCTTTGATTTGCTCTTGCTTCTTTAGGATTTTCTGGCAATAGTCCATACAAAATATAATCTATATAAGGAAATTGCCAATCTCTTGGTTCGAGATTTGACTCCAGTATGCTTCACTTGCTTCTTGATTTTGAAATTCTGCTTCAAGTTCATTCTTTGAATAGAATAACTTTTTACTTGCTACTGTAATTCGTTTTTTAGCGTTTTTGGGTAACGCTAAGGTAGCAGATAAGGAAGTCACTGAATTACATAACTATTCTGATGGCGCTTTACATAACTGATGTAGAAACCATCAAAACTATCAGCAATCTTAATTATTACTTGATAATAGGGTAGAAGATCTTCATTTTTAACTTCATATTCCCCTTTAACTTGATTTATGACAGGTTAGGAATCTCCATATGCTTCTATACCCCCAGTTATTTGGCAATTTTTAAACCATTCATTAGGGCATTATATTTAGCAACATTATTGGAACATGAATTTGTCAATGAGTATGCTCGAGGGATGATATGGTTGTAAGAAGAGACAAAGACAACTCCTACTCCTGCTACCATCTTTCCTTTGGATCCCATCATGGAGGCACCATCAAAGAAAACTTGCTATATATTCTTCATAACAGCATTCATTTCAGCATCTTTTTGTAAAATATCTTCTTTCATGACTGAATTTCCTTCACCCAATTCGTCAGAGATTTCTTCATATAATTTTGAAGATGTTGGAATTGGGTGTTCACCCAAGAAATCAGCTATAGTATGTCCCTTAATTGATTTTTGCGGAATAAAATGCATATCATATTATGATAGCAAAATAGCCCAATTAGATAATCTCGAATTTAATGACCTGGATTTAGTCATTAATATTCTTAAGGGATTAACTCTCCATATAACATGGATAGTTTGTCCAACTAAATAGTATCGTATTTTCTGGATAGCAAACACTAAAACTAAATATTCTTTTTCCACTGGATTATATCGATGTTCAGCCCCAACTATCATTCTACTGAGATAATAAATAGCTTATTCATGACCTAATTCATTCTTCTGCATCAATAAAGCTCCCAAAGAATGATCCATAACTCTCACATATAATAAGAAAGGTATTGCTGAAACTGGAGCTACTAGTACAGGCGGTTTAGTGAGATACTCTTTAATTTTTTCGAAGGCTTTTTGGCATGCGTCATCCCAAACATATGACACTCCTTTCTTCATCAATCTTGTGAAATGTACAATTTTCTGTTTGCCATAAAAATTATAAAATGATTTATTTATTGAATGTTTCAATAAAATATTACAATTTCAACAGTTTCCTATTTACAGAAGAAGAGGAAAATGGATTCTCTCTTTGTTTAAGACTGTATTCTATAGTAGTTGTGATCCTGCTCTCCATTGACACTCTGTACAAATTCTTTTAGTTGGCAAAGGTTTTTGAGCTCTCAACAGCCAGAGGACTCTCTATATCGTATTGATCTCTTATTTCCGGTCTCTGGTCCTTCTTTTGCCTTGATTCAGGCATTTTATAGAGTTTTGGAGGCTCTTGAGCTAATGTAACTATTCAACTGTTGGCTTCCATGATCTGAGTATTAATTTTCCGCCTTTCGATCTGGTGAATTTATATTAAATCTTAATATACTATAATCGGCGTCTTTAATTCTCTAAATTGTAACTGAAATTCGGAACGCAAATCTTAAGATTTAGATTCATGGGTCCTTTGATTATAGACAGAATGCGAATCTTGAACTTTAGATTTGCAAAACTATTTGGTTGTAGCCAGAACGCAAATCTCAAATCTTAGATTCGCGGCTCCTATTTGACTGTAACTGGAACGTGAATCTTGAGTTTGAGATTCGTGGATCTATTTAATTGTAGACATACCGCGGATCTTGAACCTTAGTATGTCCCATGATTGATTTTTGCGGAATAAAATGCATATCATTTTGTGATAGCAAAATAGCCCAATTAGATAATCTCGAATTTAATGACCTGGGTTTAGTCATTAATATTATTAAGGGATTAACTCTCGATATAATATGGATAGTTTGTCCAACTAAATAGTATCGTATTTTCTAGATAGCAAACACTAAAATTAAATATTCTTTTTCCACTGGATTATATCGATGTTTAGCCCCAACTATCATTCTATTGAGATAATAAATAGCTTATTCATGATCCAATTCATTCTTCTGCACCAATAAAACTCCTAAAGAATGATCTATGACTCTCACATATAATAAGAAAGGTATTGCTGAACTGGAGCTACAAGTACTGGCGGTTTAGTGAGATATTCTTTAATTCCTTCAAAGACTTTTTGGCATGCGTCATCCCAAACATATGGCACTCTTTTCTTCATCAATCTTGTGAAAGGTACAATTTTTTGTTCGCCATAAAAATTATAAAATGATTTATTTATTGAATGTTTCAATAAAATATTACAATTTCAACAGTTTTCCGTTTACAGAAGATGAGGAAAATGGATTCTCTCTTTATTTAAGACTGTGTTCTATACTAGTTGTGGAGGACGATCTTGCTCTCCGTTGATACTATGCACAAATTCTTTTAGTTGGCAAAGGTTTTTGAACTCTCAACGGCTAGAGGACTCTCTATATCATATTGATCTCTTATTTTTGGTCTTTGGTCCTTTTTTTGCCTTGATTCGGGCATTTTATAGAGTTTTGGAGGCTCTTGAGTTGATGTAACTATTCAACTATTGGCCTCCACGATATGAGTATTAATTTTACGCCTTTCGATCTGGTGAATTTGTATTAAATCTTCATATTCTGTAATCGGCGTCTTTAATCCTCTAGATTGTAACTGAAATGCAGAATGCAAATCTTAAGATTTAGATTCACGGGTCCTTTGATTATAGACAGAATGCAAATCTTGAATTTTAGATTCGCAAATCTATTTGGTTGTAGCTAGAATGCAAATATCGAACCTTAGATTGGCAGCTCTATTGGACTGTAACTGGAACGCGAATCTTCAGTTTGAAATTTGCGGATTTATTTAATTATAGACAGACCATGGATCTTGAACCTTAGATTCGCTGCTCCATTGATTGTAGCTGGAACGCGAATCTCAATCTTTAGATTCACAATTTAAATGACTTTGTTCGCTACTCTTGGACCAGATAACAAGGTCTTACAAGGCCCATGTTGTTATTAGGTTTGCAAACCTGTAAAAGTGATCCGCGCTTCAATTTTTATAGAAAATAGAACATGGCTTGCGAATATAATCTTCTTTTCATTCATAGATCTCTCTCTTCATGATAGATGATCTCATTAGTAAGAAATTTCGCCAGCAACTGCACACTTAGCAAATTCGTAGACTGCACACTTAGCAAATTCGCAGACTGCACACTTAGCAAATTCGCAGACTGCACACTTAGTCAAATTTGCTGGTCTACATACTTAGTCAAATTTGCGGATTTACATACTTAGTCAAATTCGCGGATCTACAGACTTAGCCAAATTTGCGGATCTACAGACTTAGCCAAATTTGCAGATCTACAGACTTAGTCAAATTTGCAGATCTGCACACTTAGAAAATTCGCGGATGTGCATACTTGGAAAATTCGTGAATCTGCAGAGTAAATTTGAAAGATCTGCAGATTTTGAATTTTTTAAATATTATTTATTTCATGATAACATAATGACAAGTTTAATAATACTTATTTATTTTATGATAACATGACAAGTGAATATCAACATGATGCATGAAGACAGGATTATTCATGAGAACAAATTCTTGTATCTCCATTACATGACATGAAGTATTCTTATGATACGTATGTACATGATCCTAAATCTTGATTCCTGAACTCTTGATTCTTGTGAAAAGGACATGTACACAATTTAACTTGAAAGGCTATGTGTTTCCATTAATTCATGTATATCATATGCATTATGTATTACTAACTGTCGGCAAAAAATTCTGGAAAAGCAAAGCAGATCCACGAATTCAGAGACAGAAGCCTGCAACTCATCGGGTCCGCAGATCTAAGAAGCTGAGGTCCACAAATCTAAAAAACTGAGGTCTACGAATCTAAGAAACTAAGGTCCGCGAATCTAAGAAACTGAGGTCCGCGATCCAGACAACGGAACAGGTTCGCGAATCTAAAACTGAAATTCGCGACACTACCCATAGCTTTCGGGTAGGGGTTTAATACAAAGTCACCTGACCCGAACAGAAGAATTGTCACCTCGGATCGTGAGAATAACTGCCAAACGAATGCAGCGGCATTACTTCGATCGTGGGAATAACCACCTAACAAATATGGCGGCACTTCTCGAGTGGTGGGAGCTAACGGTCGAGCAAATATGGCGGGACGTTACTCCAAGCCCCCTATAAAAGGCGGGGAGCGAAAGAGACACGGACAGACAGAGACAGACATTTTTTTCCAGAAATTACCCCTGGTGATCAAGAGTAAAGAGCCATTTTTCTTTCCTTTAGCCAACTGAGAGAGATTGTACGGAGTGTCAACGGAGAGCAGAATCGTCCTCCATAGCTACCTAGAAACCCAGCCTTAAATAAAGAGGAAAAGCTATTTTCCTCATCTTCTGTAAATGGGAAACCGTCCGATTGTAACGCTTTTATTGAAAAGACTTCGATATAAAGAGCGTGCAACTTTCATGGCGAACAGAAGATTGGCGACTCCGCTGGGGACTACCATCACCTCCGGTGACTCGGTGGTGGCTCAATCCGACAACATCCCAGTTGGTAGTATGGTCGACTCGCTCACCATTTCCGTCGACCAGGAAAGGTATGAAGAATTTCTTTCTTCAAGCTCCAAGAGCCCTACTTCCCTAAGGGGATACCATAAAATCTACAAATGGTCAATTCCCAAGGAGATGGCAATAGCCCAGTTAAGAAAATTAACGGACCAAGATAGTCCGAAATCCCCTTCCTTAACAATGGGCTCTCTGCTAGTTCCCACAAAGACTCTTGATCTCTCAAGTAAAGTGGACCAAAGTCCCCGCTTCAATAAGGGGAAGCGACCATTACCCGCTCCGCAAAGCTGTCATGCAGAGAAGGAGATTCCTCCCACTCGTACAACGAAAAGAAACCTGAGGAGAAGTAAAGCTCGTGCTCTTCACAGGAACGCGCAATAAGAGGAAACTGCCAACTCATCTCGGCAGAAACCTACCATCCAAATATGGAAGCCTAAGGGCGAGGTTGGTCAAGATGCAGAGGAATTCACTCACGTTTCCTACAGGAAACGGAGTGAACCCGTCAAAGTTGTCCATGGTCGACGCGGAGCGTACATTCGCGTCCCAAAGGGAAAATCTGAAGAAGCTCGCGAATCTCAAATTCGCAGAAGGAGCATGCCTATCCGCGAGGCTGAAACTCCACCGTCCCTGAAGTTATCTCTCACAAATGAGCCCATTACAAGGGACTCCAGTGCAAGAGAACTTAGGAAACTCCTAAACAGAAGAAGAGAAGAATCTCATGTATCTCAATGCCACTGTGAACGACTGATCAATGCAGTACTGTCTCACTGTCATTGTTCAACTCATGCCCGATCCTCGGTGTTTTGTCGATTGTCATCTCCATCAGCATCGTCATCCCAATTGGCAAAAAGGAGACGACGTGGGCTCGACTTTTCTGAGCCGGAATACCCAGCGATGACCTCCAACATGATAAGCGTTGGAGTAAAGAAGAAGAAAAAGAAGGCGAAGAAAGTCTCCAAAGAAGAAGCTTCTGACCCAGAGCTCTCTTCTAGTTCGAAAGACCCATCCAACGAAGAGCGAGGAGTTTTTCGGCACACGCGACTCAAAAGTGGAGTGGCGATCCCTATGAATTATAGACAGATGACGGGGATCTCATCTGATAAAGAAGATATAGCCAAGTCTGTTATGGCTGAATCACAGACGTCTGATTCATTCTTAGAAGACTCTGCCTCTGCATATATGACGCAGAACAATATCCCAGAAGAGTTCATGCGGAGAATGGAGGAGCAAGATAGGCATATCCAGCAACAGTAGAACGCCATCAGCGAGCTTAAAGATATGCTACACGTTCTGATGGAGTTAGAAAAAGCTAAACTGAAGAATACAGGAAAGAAGACCGAAGAAGAAGGTCACGGTCCTCATAACAATCGAGAAGAGGAAGAACATCATAAAGATGATGACAATCGCTCTATGCACCAGGAGGGAAACGCAAATGCTGTCTGGATGGAGAGCTTCCAGAACTAACTGAACGCCCTCATGCATAAGGGCGACCTACAAGAACTGGGTGTAGTAAGGCCATATCCCATGGAGTGGGAAACGGTGCCGTTCCCAGAAAGCTACAAACCGTTGAAGCTCAAATCTTTTGATGGTAGAGGATAGCCAAACCAACACCTCTACTATTTTAAGTCGCAGATAGGGCATTTATTCGGAAAAGACCCTATTATTACAAGAATATTTGTTAGTACCTTAATCGGGCTAGCTTTTGAATGGTTCTGGAGATTAGAACTGGGAACCATCAATTCCTGGAGCGACATGGAGAAATCATTTCTCACTAGATTCTATGAAGATGATATAGAGGTATCAATGCCGGCGCTTCTAGCCGCTAAACAAAAGAAAGGAGAGTCAGCCCGGGATTTCATCAAAAGGTTCCGGAACGATTCTCTTAGATGCCCGCATGGGATGCCAGAAAAGACCCTGGTAGAAACCTATCGACATAATTTATCGACTAAGGTTCTAGCCAGGATGGGGGCGGTGAAATCCTCAACTTGGAAGGATCTCGCCCTACAAACTGAAGAAGCTGAAGAAATTGCGCAAAGGCTTGAAGAAGGAGGCGAGGAGAAACCGAAGCGAAGTGGTGATAACAGCTATAAGTCCCGACCCCGAGGGTATAAGGAAAAGGAAACAATGGTCACTGATGCGCCACAACCTACGAAGACTAACCCGAAACTTCATTCTCAGACGCGAATGCTACAAAAGCAATACTCCTTTAAGGATGAGCACACGAAGACTATCTTCAACCTCCTCATGAGTAAGAAGATGCTGAAGTTGCCAGAGTCTAAACATCCAGAGGAAGTTGGAAAAGTTAATGATCCTAACTACTGTGTCTACCGTAGGATCATTAACCACCCCACCCAAAACTGCTACATCCTTAAAGACAAAATTCAAGCCTTAGTGGACGCTAATGTCATCAAGCTTCAAGAGCACCAGAAGAAGGTGACTGCGAACATGGTGACCGTCAAGTTCGGTAAAGCGCCCCACTGGATAGAGTCAATAGTTCAAGATGGAGTGCAACCCATCCATAAAGGCACGATGCAAGTCGTAAATTTTGATCCACACCAACAGCAAAAGAAATGACTATTCCCCTTTGAAACTGATAGGGGGGAGATACTTTGGGTACATCCTGATCTCCTAGATGATGAACAATGGAGTTCCAGTTCATCTGGGAAGAAGCGAAGAGAGAGGGTCTTCACCTCCAACGTCGTTTCCGTAATTCCCGAAGACGATGAGATCGTTCCTGCTCTGACCGATTCGGAAAAAGAAATCGGAAATTCCTTAGTCGCCGATGCAGACCCTCCCTCCACGGGGATCCGTTCGGAAAAAGATTACTTAAAGAATTATGGCCAAACAACAGGTTCTCAACCATCTCCATGGAAAGTCAAGCAAAATGAGCTGAAGTTTGACAAAACTCTAAGGAAGAAGGGAAAAGAACTTGCGGAAGACTCACGAAAGTCATTCCAGTTCGACATCCTAACACAGTTGGCCAATATCCCTGCAAGGATAACCTTGTACGAGCTCCTGAAGCTCTCCAAATATACTAGGGAAGCTTTAAGAGAGGCTTTGCAAGATTCGGAAGTGTTCTTGGCGCAAATACCAGAGATGATTGAAGAAGGAGAATCTCTTTGCGCGACATGTCACCAGATCTCTGGTAAAAACATCGCTTGCGTCACCTTCTCTCCGGAAGATATGCAAGTCAGAAGTAATAAGCATCATCGCCCTTTGTATTACAAAGGATACATAGGGTCTACGGAGATTGATCGTATTCAAGTTGATCCAGGCTCGGCTTTGAGCATCATGCCGCGAAGGATGCTACGATATCTTGGAGTGCCGATGAACAGATTGGCCGCAACCAGCACTACTATCTTCGAGTTCAATGCTAACGGTAGTAGACCCCTGGGTAAGATAAAGCTCAAGTGTCAAATCGGCGACTTGAAAATGGAAGTCACGTATTACGTGGTAGATGCGAACACGTCATACAATCTACTGTTGGGGAGACCCTGGATCCATAGCAATCTAATCGTGCGCTCCACGTTACACCAATGCATGAAGTACGTCGACGAAGACACGAACGTGAAGACACTCATTGCGGAGAAACAACCCTTCAAAAGAGTTGAAAACTACTTTACTGACGCGTTGCTGTATCAAGATGTGTTTGGCGTCGCAAATCGGCCCTTTCAGGATGACTCTGATAGTGGCGAAGAGGCTGATACAGAATTAGGATCCGAAGATTTGAAATCCGAGGATGTAATCTGGGATGGTGAACCTATTGTGAGAAGCCTCGAAGGCCTTGATGTAAATAACGCCGTTCACTCTGATGGTGAATGGGTGATAAATGAAAATCTGGAATTTGCTTATTCTTCTGGTGTTGATTCTGAGCCCTTAAGCACTAGCACATATGCATTTAGCGACTGTGTAAATGAGATATATTCTCTGACTTCCTTCCAAGCACCTATCCGATCATCCTTATATGAGTTAAGTGATGACGTTGAAAGTGCTGACCAAGTTATTTTTGAGATCCCTCCCAAAAGCGGAACCCAAAAGGCTATAGTATTTGAAAGAGCAAGTCACAGGAACAAAAAGAAATGTTTAGATTCTGAGGAAGAACAGAAAAAATCCGAGTTCTTCCATTATGATGAAAATTCCCGTGGAATAATAAAGAAAATGGGATACAATCTGGCCGAAGGCAGGGGGTTGAATTTCGGAAAAGGAAGGAAGACAATCCTTCAACCTATTGTCCCCGAGGGGAAGACGCCAGACTATTACCAGAAAACCGACAGAGGGTTGGGATGCGTCACCACTTCCGAGGCCTCCTCAAGCGATAAAGCTGAGGAAAGACAGTACGATCATTCGTCAGAATCATCATGCTGGGATTCTGATGTCAACACAGGTGTGATCTTCCACGAGGTATCCTCGAACATGGCTTCCGCAATCCAAGAAGACGAAGATTTGGAAGAAACCTCACCAGTAAGAGATGACCCTTGGGACAAGCATCTTAATATAGAGTGGGAGATTCAGTTTGAACAACGGAAGCCCCCAACTGAAGATAAAGTGATCCAAATCAATATGGGAGATGAAAAAAGTCCTAAACCCATATTCATAAGTGAGAACCTATCCACGGAAGAAAGGAAGGAATTGATATCCCTCATCCGCGAATACATTGATATTTTCGCTTGGAGTTATGAGGAGATGTCAGGATTGGATCCAAGTGTGGTGGTTCACAAATTAAAGATCCGACCAGAAGCTAAGCCAGTAAAGCAGCAACAACGAAGATTCCGCCCAGAAATCATGGAAGCTATAGAAGCTGAAATCAAAAAGTTGATCGCGTCAGGCTTTATTAGCGAGGAACAGCACCCTGATTGGGTCGCAAATATAGTTCCCGTGACCAAGAAAAATAGAAAAATCTGAGTCTGCATAGACTTTAGGGATTTGAACGAGGCTTGCCCCAAAAACGAATTCCCATTACCCATCACTGATATTATGATAGATAATACTTGTGGGTATAAGTGCATGACATTCATGGATGGATTCTCGGGATATAATCAAATAAAGATGTATCCCGATGATGAGAAGCATACGTCTTTCAGGACACCACTCGAAATATACTGCTATACTGTCATGCCCTTTGGCCTAAAAAACGCATGTGCTACGTATCAACGCGCCATGAATGCAATTTTCCAAGAGCACCTCCGGAAAACAGTGGAGTGCTACGTAGATGACCTAGCAATTAAGAGCAGAAACAAAGAAGATCACTTAAAAGATTTGAAGATAGTGTTTGACCTCATGAGGAAGCACCAGCTCAAGATGATCCAGCTAAGTCTTTCCTGGGGGTCTCTAGTGGGAAACTCCTCGGCTTTGTCGTAACTTCGAAAGGAATACATCTTGATCCAGATAAAGTCAAAACCATCCAAGACATGCCACCTCCCCGTAACCTCAAAGAGTTAAGAGGGTTGCAAGGTAGGCTGGCATACATTCGCAGATTCATATCAAATTTATCTGGTAAATGTCAACCTTTCACCAGATTGATGAGAAAAGGAGTGTCGTTCATCTGGGATGACGCATGCCAAAAGGCTTTTGAAGAGATTAAACAATATCTCACGAAGCCACCGGTGCTCGTGTCCCCAGTTTCGGGAAGGCCCTTCCAGTTATATGTAAGGGTTATGGACCATTCATTGGGCGCTTTGCTAGCGCAAAAGAATGAGTCAGGCCATGAGCAAGCCATTTACTACCTCAGCAGAATGATGATCGGGGCGGAACACCAGTATAATCCCGTGGAAAAAGAATGTCTAGCGTTGGTGTTCGCAATACAGAAAATGCGATACTACTTAGTTGGACAAACTATCCACGTTGTATCGAGAGTTAACCCTCTGAGAATATTAATTACTAAACCCGGGTCATTAAATTCAAGACTATCCAATTGGGCTATTTTGTTATCACAATATGATATGCACTTCGTCCCACAGAAGTCTATCAAAGGACAGGCCGTGGCCGACTTCTTGGCCGAACATCCAGTCCCGTCATCCTCGAGGTTATATGAACAAATCCCAGGAGAATTGGAGGAACGGGATTTAATTCCAGAAAAGGATGGTTCGAGAAGGTCTTCCGAATCAAATACGGTTTCGAAAGGTGTATGACAACTTTTTTTTTATGGTGCCTCCCGAATGGGATCCAAAGAAATACGACAGCGGGGGTGGGAGTTGTTCTCGTCTCTCCTCGCAACCACATCATTCCTCAAGCTTACTCATTGACAAGCTCGTGCTCCAACAACGTTGCGGAATACAACGCCCTCCTAATCGGCTTAAGAATAGCCAAACAACTGGGGGTCAAATATTTGGAGGCATATGGGGACTCTCAACTCTTTGTAAATCAAATAAAAGGGGAGTACGAAGTCAAACATGAAGACCTCCTGCCGTATTATCATGCGGTGATCAAGGTCGCTAACGGTTTCACTGGTTTCTGTATCCGCCACATAAAGCGCCACCTCAATAGTTATGCGGATTCGCTAGCTTCCTTGGCTGCTACATTAACCTTGCCCAAGCATGCTAAAAGGCAAATTATGGTAAGCAGCAAGGAGTTGTTCTGTTCAAAGGATGAGCTCAAAGAAGAAGCGAAAAAGCCACAAGAAAACGAAGCTGATGCTTGCGCATCTAGCCTAGAGCCAAGAGATTGGCGTTTTCCTTATATAGACTATGTCCTTTACGGGATATTACCCGAAAGTTCAAAAGAAGCCAAAGCCATTCAGAGAAGGGCCATCCGATTTTACTATAACGCGGAACTCCAGACGTTGTACAGAAAATCCTACGACGGAGTTTTACTTCGCTGTCTTTCCAACTGCGAAGCTTAAAAGGTGCTCGAAGAAGCTCATGCTGGCATCTGCGGAGCACATCAGCCAGGATCGAAACTCTGGAATAGAATCCGAAGGATGGGTTATTATTGGCCTAAGATGATGATAGAAGCAGTCAATTACGCCAAGAAGTGTAGAGCCTGCCAAATACATGCAAACTTTATACATCAAGCTCCAGAATATCTCCACCCGACGGCTACATCATGGCCGTTTCAGCAATGGGGTATGGACATCATAGGGCCAATTTCTCCGCCATCAACGAGAGGACACCGGTTCATTTTGGCCATAACTGATTACTTTTCAAAATGGACTGAGGCCATCTCCCTGACCGAAGTAAAATCGTCAGATGTTATCAAGTTCATCAAGCACCATGTGCTTTATCGCTTCGGGGTGCCTAGAAGAATAATTCATGACAACGGACCTCAGTTTGTAAGCCAACTTTATTCCAGATTCTGTAACAAATACATGATCGAGGATGTGGCTTCATCGCTATACTACCCTGCAGCCAATGGTTTAGCAGAAGCCTTCAATAAGACCATTATAAAACTTCTTAAGAAGTTTGTGTCATCCAATCAATGGGATTGGGACGAAAAGCTCGGAGAGTGTCTGTGGGCATACCGAACCACAGTCCGAACTCCCACCAATGCCACGCCGTTCTCCTTAGTATATGGATCAGAAGCGGTCTTGCCTTTGGAGATCCAAATCCCTTCGTTACGAGTCGCGTTAACAACAAGGGTGACAGAAGAAGAAAAGCATCAGCAAAGGCTCCAAGAGTTAGAAGTCTTGGATGACAAACACTTAGAAGCTCAACAGAGTATCGAGCTATACCAGGCGTGGATCTCCAGAACCTTTAACAAGAAGGCTAAGCGAAGGACTTTTAAGAAAGGTGATCTGGTCCTGTCAGTTAGAAAACCAATCATGACAAGCCAGAAACCTAGGGGAAAGTTCCAGCCAAAATGGGAGGGACCCTTCATCATTGATACGGTCTATTCCAACGGGGCGTATCAGTTGACAAAGTCTAATGGTGACAAGGTCCTAATGCCAATCAACGGCAAATTCTTGAAGAAGTATTATCCTTAGCAAAATTGAAGAATACCAGTCATAATACGGCCTGGGCAGTTCTATGCTAGTCATGAGCTAATAGTTTCTCTGTAATCAGAACTTCGTCAATGAAAGTTCTTGGTTCCGGACTAAAAAGCCTTTAGTTCGCGAATCATATTTTACTCATATCAAATTTGCCAAGTTAAAAATTATCTCTGGCGAACCAGATTTCATTTTTTCCAAAATTTGCCAAGTTAAAAATTACCTCTGGCAAATCAGATTTTTCTTCATATCAAAATTGCCAAGTTAAAAATTATCTCTGGCGAACCAGATTTCCTTTTTCCAAAATTTGTAAAGTTAAAAATTACCTCTGGCAAATCAGATTTTTCTTCATATCAAAATTGCCAAGTTAAAAATTACCTCTGGCGAACCAGATTTCCTTTTTCCAAAATTTGCCAAGTTAAAAACTACCTCTGGCAAATCAGATTTTTCTTCATATCAAAATTGCCAAGTTAAAAATTACCTCTGGCGAACCAGATTTCCTTTTCCCAAAAAATTTGCCAAGTTAAAAATTACCTCTGGTGAATCAGATTTTCTTTCTATCAAAATTTGCCAAGTTAAAAATTACCTCTGGCAAATCAAATTTTCCTATCCACCAAGATTTGCCAAGTCAATAACACATTTGGCGAATCAAGTTTATCAACAAGAAGTCCTTTCATCCATAGTAGTTTTGGGTACATAGAAAATTGTGATTCATTTCGAAATTATCAAGTTAACAGTTACCTCTGGTAATCAACATCGGAATCATCTTTCAGATACTATCAGTTACGTAGAAAGAAAAGAACTTCTTTATTCGTCATCAAAACAAAATTACAGAGAATTCTCTAAGTGCTATACAGCCAATAAGAGTACATACAAATCAAAAAAAAAGAGGAAAACTTGCTTCTGTAACCGTCTCTTTCGGTATGGTTCAGATCGAAAAGTTTGCTTCTGCAGGCCCTTCTTCTGGAATGACAGACTTGCTTCTGTAACCGCCTCTTTCGGCATGGTTCAGATAAAAAAGTTTGCCCCCTGGCCTCCACTTCCAATTTGCTCTTGTAGCCTCCTTTTTTAAGGATGGCTTAAAAGGCGTAATCTTGTTTCTTCTTTCCGACCACAATTAGGGACCTCCTGGTTGGTTCCTCCAGGGATGATGCCAGTGAATTGATTAGTTCAAAACTGGACATACCGAATGCAAACCCCAGCTATATAGCTGACGGGTTGCGCAAATTCAAGGTCCTGGTCATTAGTACCCCAACCTTGTAGGATACTAGGTAAGAAGAAAAATAATGCCCCAGACCCGAAATCTTTTCTCTCATGAAAGATACATGAGACCTTCCAAGCCCCTTGAGGCATTGGAAGCAATTACGAGCTCATTGGGTCTGGGCCATTGTTAAGGAGAATGACTACGGTTATTTCCTGCAGCCGAAACAAATCCTTGTTAAAAAAAAAAAGAAAGAAAAAGAAGGAAGAGGAGGGTATAAATCAGAAGAAGATGTATACCTTAATTAAGGAAAATGACTACGGTCAGAAGGACCTTGTCGGTGAGACACCCCGCTGGATTGATGCAGTCTGGAGGTCTTGTGACATGCCAACTCTTATCCATCACTTCGGTTGAAAAAAAAAGAAAACATAGCTGCACTAGTGGATTGACTACAAAAGAGAGATAGAGAAGAGAGTCAAGAAGAAATCTTCTCACGGCTGAATGATCCTTCATTGAATAGAGCATGTGCCTTATATAGGCGAGCTGCTAACTGTGACCTCCAGTTTAGAAGAGATAAGACCGAGATCTTCGGTAAAGATCTTCAGTTCAGATCTCAACAGAATTTATTGTTGTTGCATGAGATGCTTAGATATCACGACCCGGAGATCTCATCATTAATAGAAGCATGCAACACTTGGAATTCTACGACCAAACACCTGCATCCCATGGCTCGCGGAAGTCTCTACAAATTCTGAAAAATCTACGGTCTATTCCGCGAACTTCCAGACAAAGCATCGCGAACCAGAATTTCGGAACCCGGGTCGCGGGTCAGATATGGATAGTGTAAATCCGCGAATTGCTAAAATTCACGTGACTTAAAAAAGTCGCGTAGCAGATATACAAATACCAGAATTTTACGATGGTTCGCAAACTTCAGACAAAAGACGGCAAGTTCGTTACAAATCTTTGAAGAACAATTGCAAAATCACACCCCGGAAGGTCAAAATGAGGTTCTCCATAAACGACAAGGGAACTATTACAAAAAAAAGGGAACCTAAAGCAGTATACACAAGAGTTTTACAATTTAATGGTTCAAAAGGGCCTTTATTTTCTCCTTTGCGTCATCAATGTCTTGCTGAAGGATCTCATAAATTTGAACAGTAGCTTGGTGACGCAGTTCCTCGTCACTAGCAATAATATTCTACGCTGCCGCAATCTCCAGCGAATCCAATTCAGCTTGCATCGTCTGGAGATCCCTGGATATATTATCCCTCCGGCACGACAAATTGGTGAGATTCCTCATTGACTCATCACGTTCCTTGGTGATCTTGGCTAGGAAAGCTTGGGCTTTGGCACTGGCTTGATCATGGCCCTTGACAATTGAAGCAACGACTTCCACTTGAAGAACCAGAGACTCGCGGTCTGATTGACCCTTTTCTAAAGAGGCCTTGCAAACATTTGCCCTCTCCCGAGTCTCCTTCTGGAACTTAAGCTGTTCCTCTCTCTTTTTTTGGAAAATGATTTTCCTGTTTCAGATTTATCAGCACTTCTGGCTTTCGACAGAGATTCAGCATGCCTTTGAAGCTGAGTTATCATAAGCCTAAAAGGAGCAACTCTATCCTCTCCACCAATGCTAACAATACCAGTAAGATAAATGTTGAGAACATTGGCGATTGAAGCAAAAGGAACCCCCTTTAGTATTTTATCGATACAGCGATCCAGAAATTGAAGGAAAGTCTCCACTGTATCCTTCAGCAAATCATTCTCAAGCATGTCAATCTCTGCATGAGAAGAAGTGATATTGGTTGAGGCAGAAGCAGGTTGATCCGCAACCAAGCTAGTAACAGGAGGAATAGCACCCCTGGAGATTTCTGCGGAGCTACCAATCACAGTCTCCTGAACTACAGCATCAGTTGAAGTAGCTATAGCCAAAACCGTAGACATGGCAGCCGAGGGAACCACTGCTCTGAAGTAGTGACTTTGGCCGTCTCACTCGTTTCAGCTCCCGCGATGGTATTGTCTGGGGAAGCCACCTTCGCACCCTCTAAGTCCGGAGTCAAAACTGGAGCTAGCGAAAAAAAAGAAAAAAGAAGAAAATTGACAGTTAAGTATTACAGTATCATTTGATAAAATAGCATAATTGCTGAAGAAAGAAGATGAAGATCTGAAGGTTGGATACTGGATTTCCCAAGTCCGTACACCTCAGGACCAAACACTTCAGGCCTGTATATTTCGGTCCGGATATCCTCGCTCAAAAAGACATATTTACAATGGTCTGAGGGAGAAGTAGAAGAGCGAAAACTGTCACTACTGGCGTCATCATCATCGCTCCATTCATCTTGGTCTTCAGAAGGAGGTGTTGCTTTTGGGGGATCTGATGCGCGAGTCTCCCCAATGATTTGCACTTCTCATCTGTAGTGCCCTGAGCAACAGGAACCACAGAGTCCTCTTGTAAAGCCGAAGGAGCACTAACTTCAACGTCGTTCTGGCCAATAGGAGGAATAGAACCCTCTTGAGTAACAGGAGTAGGATCACTGCAGAGAACAGGTCCTTGACTCCGACGCCTCTTAAGGGAACGGAGAATTAAAGATGAGTCATCTTCCTCCTCCTCGAGTTCCTCAACGAGGGACTCAGAAACCAGAGTGGGTGTTGCAGTTCCTGTCCCAGACAGGGTGCTCTGCGAATCAGTTCTCCGCGGAATGGTAGGCAAGTCGCTAAGACGCCTCAGTCTCTTTCGCTTGTGTAAAGATTTTTCGGGAGAAGACTGCGATGGAGGAGAAGTCTGCCTTGACGTCGGATCAGGAGAAGCATCAAGAACAGCAGCCTGAACCGGTGCATCAGTGTTCTCTTCCCTTTGCTCCGATTCATTAGATGTGCTGTCCCCCCTGAAGTCCTCCATCCCTGCCACTTTCGTGCTGCCGGCCTTCTTTTTCTGGGCATACCAGGATCTGATCTCCCGCAGACTGGTATGGTGTACGTTGAAATTCTGAGGAGCGGAGTTAGCATCTGCAAACCATTTACAGAAGCAGAAGCTCATACTCGAATTCGGAGTTTTGAGTGGAAGATCAAATTTGACTTGAGTTCCACCTGCGACGAAGTGAAACCAAGCTCGAGCTCCCTCAAGAACATTCCCAACAAAGCTTAATTCTCTATTGGGATTGCCAACGTAAAGCTGATCATACCCAAACTGTCGGGAAAAGCGGCTTGGGTAGTAAGGTTCTATATAGCAAAGGTTCCCCAAACGAAAGAGCAGATGCCCAGAGCGGATGTTTATCAACCACCAGAAATATCCCGAGGATAGGGTAGTAAATTTATCGACACCAGCAGTGTCCGCGAATTCTTCCCGTACCCAGCATTCGGGAAGTATGGAAAATATTTGAACAACTCAAAAGTCGAGAAATGACGAAGGGTCTTGCGGATCACGGCCATGTAGCCTCCTTTCCATTGCGACCTCTCGTAGTGCTGCACTTTGGGAGCACTTAAGTCAATCTACGAGTCTGCAGGACTCATCAAAGTAGGGCAATGTAAAACCAGCCAAGCCATCAAATAAGTATAAGGGAGTTCTACACGCGGATTAGGAGTCTTGATGACAGGGTCTCCTTTCTTCCTCTGCTCCTTCTTCACATTGCAGAATTTATCAGATATTCTTCTCAATCCGCTTTGGATACTGCATATCATAGCGGGCAACAAATTGAGTCGCCTACCCAATGCTAGTAGAACGGCTGGGTATACGGCCCCAATGGGTATGTTTTCCTGCGAAGGAATAACACACTTTTTCAGCCAAACCAATAAATAACCCACCAAGAAGGCAGGGTCAGATAAAGGTTGAAAGGCCTGATAATGAAAACTCTCGAAGGACGTCCCAGCTTTGAAAACGTCCTCGTCAGCTTCGGCAACGTAAGCATCTGTCCCGAAGCTTGCAATTCTTCTCTCAACCTCCTTTTCATAAACTGAAGGAAGGCGAATGAAGTTCGGATTACTTCTAGAAAAATCAGGCAGAAGATATTGTAGCCACTTCTTTGGCTTCAAACTACGGGTGCCCGATATGTGGGTGCATATATGATAATGGCAGAGCAATTCCCAGTAAGTCAAAAGATCCTGAGTCTTCAGCAGATGGAGTTCATCTCCAGTAGGGACTTACTCTTCATACGGGACGTCTCCCATAGGCAAGCCCGAGATCTCATGCATCTCGTGGAGGGCGAAACCAATTCGCCTCGAGAGCAGAAGATTGTACAAGTGTCAGGGTTATACAATTCCAATAAAACAAAGAAATAGAATCTGCTGGCGGGAATGCCATGCTGAACAGTCCTGACGGCGTGATACAGCCCCGCATGATGAAACTGGTCTCTAAATGATCGCAGAAAAAAGTCAGTCAAGACCGCCCACTCTCCTTTCGAAGAGCAGTGAACCCATCCAGGGGGACGAAAGTCCTGAATAGGAAACTCTCCTTGTGCATTAGTAAAACGGTACAGGAAAGTCTGCGCGATTATAAAAACCTCGCCTCTGGGGAGATCGTGTTTAAACAATTCCGGCAGCAATCCACGAAAACTCTTCCCAGTACCACGAGGAAAAACACCTTGAGTATTGAAGCCCCCAACAAGATACCGTCTTGTGGTCTGTTTATGTGCCAGTCCATTCGCCTGGGCACAGAAAAGGACTGAAAGAATAAGAATGGATAAGATCTCTCCATATTTGGGAGAAACAAGTGGTGACCTTCAACTTGGCGAAACCACTTGTAATCACCATCTTCCAAACCACTGTCGGGCATTGAACTATGATCCCCAAACAAAAAGACAGGTTTGAGCAACGGGGACCGATTATCTCCTTCGAAAGATACATTGGTCATCAGCTCTCGCAATGTTGAGCAAGAAGGGTGGAGAATCTTGTCTTCTGTCTCTTGGCTGTCTGATGTTGTACAATGTGGAAAGACATGACCAAATCTGAACTCCTCCCCATCATAGCCATCAGAGTATCCGAAATAATGGTTTTTAGGCCAAGGATTCAAGGCATAGTCGACTGCAAAAGACATTTAAATTCAAGGTAAAGAAAAAATGATAAGAAAGGGACTGCCTTTCGGAAAGTTTTCTTTATTACCTCCAATCAAGGGTTCCTGCCGAACCACTATTGAACTGGAGGTTGCTCGAGGATCTTGACGACCACTTGCGGCAACATCAGAGGAAGAAACTTTCTTTGGCATCTTTTACAGATTGAGAAAACTCTTCGAATCAAAAACTATGGGAGATTGAAGACGAGAAGTCTGAGGAGCTCTAACGAAAGACTCAGATTTTAAATTTCTTGAGATAAGGGTAGCCTCTATCGTAAAGTGGAGGTTATATAGCCAGTGATTTGACGGTCAAAATCTCTGAACAGATGCGATATCCGGCTTGAATCGCATGGATACCTTTTCATTTAATGCGGCTCAGAAAAACGCCTCGAATCTGACGCCGTAGGAAAGCAACCGCCTGCCAGCCTTCCCGCAAAAGCTCGTGACCCTAATACAGAGTCGTTTTCTACTCAAAAGATGAAGATGAAGGTTCGCGCCCCTAATATAGAGACGTTTTCCTTCCAAAACAAGAGTTTGCAACCCTAATACAGAGTCGTCTTCTACCCAAAGATGGAGAGTCGCGCCCCTAATACAGAGACGCGCCCCTTCCGAAATAAGAGTTCGCGACCCTAATACAGAGTCGTCTTTTACCCAAAGATGAAGAGTCGCGCCCCTAATACAGAGACGTGTTGCTTTCAAAACAAGAGTTTGCGACCCTAATACAGAGTCGTCTTCTACTCAAAGATGAAGAGTCGCGCCCCTAATACAGTCGCGCCCCTAATACAGAGACGTGTCCCTTCAAAAGCAAGAAGCAGTAGTGGCGCTAATACAGAGTCACAGACTTCAAGCAAACGCAATGGAAGTTCTAATACAGAATATTATATCCAAAGTAATCCGAAACTCCTCGAAAAATCATGAGAGTTTTGAAAACTTTGGAGGGGGTTTTGTCGGCGAAAAAATCTGGAAAAGCAAAGCAGATCCACGAATTTAGAGACAGAAACCCACAACTCATCGGGTCCGCAAATCTAAGAAGTTGAGCTCCGCGAATCTAAGAAGCTGAGGTCCGCAAATCAAGAAACTGAGGTCCGCGAATCTAAGAAACTGAGGTTCGCGAATCTAAGAAACTGAGGTCCGCGATCCAAACAACGGAACATGTTCGTGAATCTAAAGCTGAGATTCGCGACACTTCCCATAACTTTCGGGTAGGGGTTTAATACAAAGTCACTCGACCCGAACAGAAGAATTGCCACCTCGGATCGTGAGAATAACTGCCAAACGAATGCAGCGGCGTTACTTCGATCGTGGGAATAACCACCTAACGAATATGGCGGCACTTCTCGAGTAGTGAGAGCTAACGGTAGAGCAAATATGGCGGGACGTTACTCCAAGCCCCCTATAAAAGGCGGGAAGCGAAAGAGACACAGACAGACAGAGACAGACATCTTTTTCCAGAAATTACCCCTGGTGATCAAGAGTAAAGAGCCATTTTTCTTTCCTTTAGCCAACTGAGAGAGATTGTACGGAGTGTCAACGGAGAGCAGGATCGTCCTCCATAGCTACCTACAAACCCAGCCTTAAACAAAGAGAAAAAGCTATCTTCCTCATCTTCTGTAAACGGGAAACCGTCCGATTGTAACCCTTTTATTGAAAAGACTTCGATATAAAGAGCGTGTAACTTTCATGGCGAACACTAACATGGAAAAAATTGAAAAAACTACATGATGAATAAGTACCATATTTTACAAGGATTTTATTGGCTAACTTCTTGATTGGGTGTTGAGGGCCATTTGCTAGCAACACCAGGTGGTACTGAGTCACCATCTGATATATGAGTCACCTAATGGGTGACGCCCGTTACTTGTTTCATTGAACGAGATCTAATTTGTAAACACCTAGCGGTGTGCGATAATTCAGCACCATGGATTTGAGGCCGGGTCTCGAGTATGTACGGGCACTTGTATAATATGAGAAAACTGTGCTCTATCATATCTATCATTAAGTTTCAATTTCAATACTAACATGATATAAACTTGTTAAATTTTACATGAATCTTGTGGATGACTTACATAGTTCTTATTACATGTAACATGATTGACACTTATCTCCTTACTTACATACTAACAGGGACTTTCATAGACTTGTCACCTTTACATGATTTGTGTCTGCTATTTATATGAATAGTCTTGCTTAATTTATTTACAGTATTCTCATGATATGTTTTGTACCAACGCAATTTATTTGTATATTCTTTTATTTATTTTTATACTATGATAGTATACATATTTCTTGTTCTTGTATTATTTACTGGGTTTAATCCCCTAGATTTTCTTAAACCTAGATCATGGAAGTAGAGAAGGGGAGATCGCTCCAAACAATGACCCTTACTTCACCGATCAGATCTAGTAGAAGATATTAGTACAGTACTATTTGGGCACTTCGCACTTCTTGTTTCTGTTTTCTTTTGCTGGGCACTACTTTAACTCTCTTGTATTTTAATTCTTTTGTGTAAATATTTAGAGCAGTGTGCCGTTTTATATAATCAACTCTCTTTATAAATGAAAACTTTTCAGTTTCAGACATATTTGTTAATGTTGATATAGCAGTAGTTATGCTTATTCCAAGATCCTGTGTTGGATTATTTTGTAGTATTTAAGTAGCGTCCTCCATTTTAAAAAAAAAAAGGTCAAAATGGGGGGGTTACAACTTTGGCGTATGTTATTTGCCGATGTTGTTACCTTAGTCCATGAGACAAGAGTAGGGGTAAATATCAAGTTAGAGTTATAGATATAAATATAAATCAAGAGATTTTAAATTGAGTATATCCAAAACAGAATATATGGAGTAAAAATTTAGTAAACAAAGAATCTAAGATTATATTATTGTAACACTATATGGGTAGGATATACAAATGAGCAATCTGTTTAGATAAAAGATTGAGAGATTGATAGTAATGTTAAGCATAAAATCCAAGTTATATTTTAAGCTAGCTGGTTGAAATGGAAGAGCACAATGTGAGTTTCATACAACCATATCATTCCGTGATGACTGAAGGAGAAATTTTATATGACTACTATTACCAACTTTTTTATGTGGTACAAAATGTTGGGTTATAAAAAAAACAGAATTCGTAGAAGTGTAGCAAAGATTTTCATACTTTGTTGGATGTGCAACAATACTAAAAGAGATAAAAGTAAGAAATAAGGATATTTATGGCATGATAGAACAAGTTAAAAATCAAAGAAAAGACCAAAGAGAATATGGATGGAGATGATACATAAAGATATAAATGCTAGAGGTTTATAAAAGAACATACTACTCAATAGGAATGAAGAAGAATCATCCATATGATCAATCCAGCGTGATTCTCTTTTGGTTCATATAGCATATCCAAGTACTGGGGATAAAAAAAACTTAGTTGTTGTTGTTGATATAATATTTTCCATTGTTTTGTTATTAATCATTTTATTGACAATAATTATGGTTATGCATGACCAAACATAAAAGTTAATCTACCGTAGACTAAGCAGGATTTAGCATGGACGACTACAATATTACTTTTTTTTTATCATTGGATTTTTATCTTTAATATATACGAGCAAATATGATAAGATGTTTTGAGACATGATCAGATATTTTAAAGAGCATAGTTTTATTTGAAATTATTATGAGATTTTCTTAAATTCTAAATTGAAACACAATTTAGTTTATCTATCTTATTTATTCTAATGTGCTTGAATGTACTGCTTGTTAAGTCTAGTCGAGCTAAGTCTAATCACTTAAATGTACAGATAATGAAGCGTTATAATTTTGTGTGGAATAAAAGATAGGAAAAAAAAATCAAAACATGTAAACTATGATGGTTATTATATGTACAAGTAATTAACCACAACCAGCTATGAGGAATAAATAGTAGTGACTAGGAAATAATGGTTCACTTGTCTCTAAGTCAGCTTAGCTCATGCAATATGATTTATAAATCTGAATCTCTTTTTGTACAGTGAGAGCAATTTAAGGAGTTAAATGGAGGAGTACCAGTGAACTATTAAGTTCACCCGCGTGCTTATTAGTTCGTGAGGGCTTCTTATGTGATCCAATGCGCGTGAAGGAAAAATATCAATTCAAGAGGATTCAAGAGCCGGAAGGGGGGAAAAGGAGAAGAAGAAGAACACGATCACCCTTTGACCTCTATTTCTAATGGGATGCACAGAGAAAGTAGACAAAGTATTGATCAAACCTGTCTCGATTTGGCATGTTGAGACAAAAACAAAGTGATAGCAACACACAAATGGTCTCCACCACCATCCCTTGTCTTTTCCAAATTCAAACTCTCCAAACATTAGTATATTATCAACAACAATTTTAGACAAATATAAATAAACGAGATTAGGACGGCTAATCAAGTATATCCTTTAATTTCTCAATGGACTGCACATTTCTCCATTATGTCACCATACTGACTTTCCTAGCCTCCCCGTTGAGATTAGATGATCCAAACAATCACCAATCTAATAAAAAATTATAACTACTTAATTAAAATCCACTCCAAGATAGTTTCTTTAGAAGAAAATATTTCATACTTGCAATCAGAATCTCCATCTCCTCCACCTCCTGTTCTCATCACCCACCAACAATATATCACCAGATTCATGTCATTCTCTGCTTTGACCAACTCTACCACTAGATTAGCCCCAATCTTTCTTATCTCTCATCATTATTTCCCAGACAAAACAATAAAAATTATTTTTTTTTCCAGTCAACACATAATTTTGTTTATAATATTACTCAAATTAAATACTTATTAAAAGTTAGAACACAAAGAAGAAGAGATGCTCAAGTGACACTGTTTGAGCGAAAGCTCATTGACAATTATTCATTTACTCATTTGGAGAATAATAACAGCTACTTTATAAAAATGCTAAAGTATAAAAATGCCCGTATTTTTTTCTTAAAATCCTATAAAATATTTTATGTTATGTAAACTCCAAAGTTTCAAATTTCATAAAAACCTCCCAACCGTATTAGCGAAAAAATTAACTATCAATTGAAAATGCAATACATAATACTGGCCAACTTTTCTAAATATCCAAATATCCAAATCCTCGTTTCGTATATTATGAAAATAAAATATTTGAAATTATTTAAAAAATATATATTTAAAATTATTGGAGAGTGGATATTTAACTCGTTTTTAAATCGATCAATCAATTTTTCCATTATATTGTATGAAATTTGAAATTACATAGTGATTTACATAATAGAAACTATAGAGCGCTGATAATTCATGAGAGTTTTCTCCACTTTAGCCTTTTAGAAAACCCATATATATATAAAATAAAATAAAATAAAAAAGGCAGAGAAGCCCTGATTTTTCTCCAAAGTAGGCAAGAAAACAAAAAAATTTCCTAAAGTAACAAAAAGAAAAAGTGTGGGTACAGACAGGTAAAAGCAAAAGCCAAAAGCAGAAACGAAATAACAATTACATGAAAAAGGAGGCGGGCGCGATTGACGCTTTTTCTCGCAAAGTCTAAAAGCAAATACGGCCGGACGATGGCGTATTTGCCTAGACTTTGCACTTACGCCCTACTAACTTATCATAATTCCACCCACGATCCCCTCTAATAAAAACCTTAGGGTTTCGATACTGACGTGGCGTCCTTGACGGATGACCTCTCGCCGTCAGCCCCAGCCCCGATGGCAGACTGCACCGTTAAAACCGATAGGTTAGGAGATGACGGAGCGTCACCGCCGCCGTTAGGGTTGGAGAGGATCCCGGGGCTGACACGTGGATGGCATGTGGCGGTGGAGATGGCGGAGGCGAGGGAGATGGGCATCAGGCACAGTCCTTTCCCTTGCAAGTACTGCATCGCCGACCCCATGTCCTCTTCCATCAGCTTCGCCACCTGGTGCTCCGTCACCGTCAGGCTGTCGTTTGCTGATGCCGCCCCGCCACCGTTATTCCCGCTGCGACCCTGATGGCAAAAGAGTAAAAATAAAAAATGTTAGGGTGCTTTTTCAGAAACACAATTTAGGGTCGCTGCAGGGAAACCCCCAATGAGCACACACTTTGCTTAGTGAGCACCATTTAGATTGAGTGAGCACCGGTCGACTTAGTGAATTGGTTGTGCTCACATTCAAGTTGTGTGCTCATTTAGAATTCCCCCGCTGCACGCGTGGTCGGGGCGTGCTCCTGCCGTCGCAATCAGTCGCTATCGGAAATATGTTAAAAGCTCTTTTCTTTCTTTCTTTTTTTCTTTTCTTTTTCTTGTGCAAATCGAAATATGTTAAAGTTGATCGGAGCTGAGCTTTTCAGTCAATTTTTTTATTAGGTGGATTAAGGCTTAAGGGATACGCAATGTATCGGATTAAGGAAAGGATTAGGGGGAATAATGCTGTTTGTTGTTATCTATTTCCCTTAATAGTTTTCAATTTTAGAGAGAGAGAGAGAGAGGAAAAAAGGTAAAGGAAAGAACCTCTGCGGAGATATCGGCGACGAGAGGGGCGACAGCAGCAGCTCCACCTAGTCTGCTCATGCTTAGGACCTGGGGGCCGTTACAGAAAGAAAGCATATCGGTTAATTAATTAAAATTAAATTAATGGAAAGTAAAAAGATTCTATAACGTGTAATTAAGAGGGGGAGGGGGGTTTTAACAATTTGCCTTGACTTGGAGCTGGAGGAACTTCACGTAGTCGATGATCTCATCCAGCATTGAAGCCTTGTCAGTCTGTCATTCCATCCGATAATTAAAAAACAGAGAAGTCAGCTTCCCATGCTAATATGCAAATAATTGTTAACCATAAATGAGGGGCTTGTGTAAAAAAATTAAAATTATAATAATAATAGATAAATGGAGAACAGATAAGGTCCATAAGGAAACAGATGAGCGAGATGTGCGGTGTGGTAGGCCGGCGGAATCTGGAGAAACCAACCAGATCTGCGTGAGGATTTGTACTTGCATGTCGTGGTTGGGAGCCGTCACCGTCACGACTCACGATTCTCAAGTAAGATGATGTTACACAAACCCGCAAGCACATCATATGACATGATACTTGCATGCCTCCACCTTTTTTTTATGCCTATTTAAGATAATTATTCTATGTCTTTTTTAATAAAAAAAAAGATCCAGTTCGTAAGGGGAAAAGTAAAGCAAGCTACTACATCTGATAACTGAAAATTGATATTTTTTTTTTCTTAAGAAAAATGCCTGGTTTGTAAGGAAAAAATTAACACATTTTTCTCAAGAAAGTTCCATATATATATATATATATATATATATATATATATATATATATATATATATATATATATATATATATATATTATATTTATTTTTTTATTTCTTTTTTATTATGATCTTGGCCCTTAGGATTCACTCATATCAAAATTTTTAGGTTTTAGATTTGATTTGGTCATCCATCATGTTAACACAAAATTAACAGTTTTCAATAAAAAAAAATATTTTGTATACATTTGATAAAAGGATAAATGAACTCCAAAATTTATAAAATTTAATCCGAAAAAAATTAAGGAGGTAAAGATAGTAATTGTAAAAGAAAATTGAAGAAAAATCTTTAGATCATTATAGTTTTGCCGCTAGCTCACTTTACTGAGCTGACGGTTCACCTACAGTAATCATATATATATATATATATATATATATATATATATATATATATATATATATATATACACACACACACGAGGAAACGGAAAAAACTGTGTCATAAGACGAGCTCCCTCCTAAGACGCTTAGATGGTCCAATATAATGTTTGCATATGGAGGGATTTTTTAAAAAAAAAAATATTACGTGGATGGATTTCTTTTAGCATACCCTCATATGACATAGGTTTTTCCGTTTCCTTTATATATATATATATATATATATATATATATATATATATATATATATTAGTCTTTACTCGAGCCGGTTTTCCAAATTATAACTGAAATTTGTAACAAATTTTCCATTCAAAATGGATAACGAAAATATAGAAATATATATATATATATATATATATATATATATATATATATATATATATATATATATATTAAAACTGTGCTTGAGTATATGGATTTCTGCCGATAGAGATCTAACAAAGACATTGAAAATAGTAGTTCGTATTTCCAGATCTCTTCCATAAATTTCTAGTGCTTTGGGTAATATAGAATCTAATAAGGAATTCATCTAGCAATTACAAAATTCATTACTTCTACTCAAGCATAAGCTAAACAAAATTGTGCAAACCCCAGACAGTGAGGTCCTGATAATCTGTTATAGAGCGTAGGTGAACAAGGAGAGGACTTGGATAGATTTATTAACCGACTATGGCCCTTGTTAAACTACAAATAGTGGAAGAGTGATAAGAAAAGCTACGTACGGCTTTCTAACTAAACTAAAGGTCCCTAATATTTCTCTGTTTGACAATAACATAGTCCTAACAGAGCTTGCTAAATTGAATCTAGATTACTGTAATTTAGTTGTAGAGAACCAAGAGGGCCCTGCGATGGAGACAAGACAAACAGGCGTATCCTTTTCATTTTAATGTCTTGTCAACTTCACTTTAATTACTTTCGAACATTGCTACTCATAGTTATTTTCTCGCCAAAATGACAAGAAGAACCTTTCAATCTATTTCACTGTACTAGAAAAACAGAGATAGAGAAAATAGAAAAACCTTGTTGGCGTTGGGCACCAGTTCCTGCAGAGCCTTCATTCTCTCTGCGATTCTCTCCCTCCTCAGCTGCATTCACATCAAAACAAAAACCAAAAACAAACAACAAGTTAATCATCAGTACACCAGAGCACCTAAAATTGCACACAAACAAACAACACAGCCCACAAGACCAAACGGATCCAAATCACGCTCCATTATCGCTGTCTCCTACTTTCATTTAATTGCCTCGCCCAAGTTTCAACCCAATTTAATGAACTAAAAAAAAATGAACAAAATAAAAAAAAAAAATCGTCCTACTATTTTTTTTTTTCTTTTTTTTTTCATGGCTTACTCGTTCAGCGATGCTATGGGGATCTGTGGCCTGCCCTCGCCTCGCCCTCACCCTTTGCCTCGGCGCCGCCGCCGCTCCTCCGCCACCTGCCGCCACCCCTCCCGCCTGGTCCCCCGCCGGTGCCGGCCCGAAATTCTGCGACTGCTGCATCGATCCCCCCTGTTCATCCCGAAAACAAGGTCCCCTAAATCTCGGCAACTGCCGGTATTTATTTGAATTTGAAACTCTAGGGGTAAAGCGCAAAATACCTGAGCATGATGAAAATGCTGCTCGCGCTGCATCGGTCCAGAGAAACCGTTGAACAACCTATCGCCTCCCTGCAAAAATAATTTTAAATAAATCAATCATTTTTTTCAGGAAAGGAGGAAAAAATCGTGCAAAACGAAAATTGCAATATTTGCTTACAGTGGAATTGGGAGATTTGAAGGATGAAGCATCCACGTCGCCGCAGTTACCTAAGCTCAGCGGCAGCGGCAGCAACCCGCCCTCAGCTCCGCCCCCGATCCCCGGCGATCTCCCCATCGAATTGAGGATCATCTGCTGCTGCTGCTGGTTAAGCTGAAACATTGCCGGGGTCTTCGCCGCCGGGGACCCTCCTCCGCTTCCGCTGCCGCCGCTGATCTGATGCTGGCGCAGCCTCGAAGCGAGTAAAGAGGACTCGTCGTAAGGAGCGGAGGGGTAGTGGTTGGATCCGTCGAGATCGGGCCAAGAGGAAGGAAGACCGGAGAGCATCTGCTCCAAGAAGTCGTCGTGGACCTGGAGATTAGGGTTAGGGATAGGGTTTTGGATCTGAACGTTGGAGGCGGAGGTGGAGTTGCCGTTCTGGAGGTCTTGGAGGGTTGCCCCGTTGAGGGAGGAGGCCATGGCTTGCTTTTCTCTGCTGCAGGGTTGCATGGATATAGGGTTAAGGTTAGGTTCCAAGGGGGTATGGAGGATTGAGAGAGATGAGAGAGGGGACTTTTTGTGAGAGAACTTGAGGGGAGGTTGAGAAGAGGAAGGGGCATGTTGTATGTTGGAGAAATTTATAGAATTTTAATATTATCCGACAAAATTCTTTTCAGTCTCGCATCTCGCTTGTTCGAATTTCTAAAGGAGCGTACCAATTTTTCCAGTTAGCACACTAAAAAATTTTGTTTGGACCGAAATTCGGATGAGAAGAAAGTCGGCAAGTTATAAGAGATGAGTTAGACTTGAGGTTTTTTTTGGGAATGAACAGTGTGCTCAATGGGAAAAACAAAAGTTAGGGTGTGCTTACTAAGAAAAGTGGGCTTACTAGGGTAAGTTGTGTGCTCTTCTAGAAACTTCTCTCACTTGTAGGTGTTTTCACAGGAGCACAACATTTTTCTTAGTGAGTCTATTTAAGAACAATTTAGACTGAAAAATCAAATAAAAAATAAACTATATATATAGTATATATATAGTAGGTTCACTAGAAAAAAAGTGGTGTGGTCCTTCGGTAACTCACCTCGTTTCCTCACATCTTTGCAAGGCGACGCCTGTAAAGAAATGTATTTATTAAGGCATCCAAAAAAATTACTTAAAACGATATTCTTAACATTTTTTGGAATTAAACCGAGTTTAATCCTTCTAGAGGAAAATTAAATCAGTTTAATATTATCCATTAAACTAACAGCAGTTCCTACTGACTTCATATTCCTTGAAAATGACATGAAGTTAAATACAAGTTAAATCCTCACACAACTAAGTTTTTACTTTAAACGTTTTACCTTGTGATGGTACTACCTTTTGGATTTTTAGGCTTAGATCCCTAACAAATTTCATATTTTTGATATTATTATTTAGTAAATTATTATTTGGATATTAGTCTTTAATATTAGTGTTATATTTGGTAACAGTTACTAAGTCTTACATGATAATCTTATCTAATCACAACTAAAAATTAAAAAAACAAATCTGTAAAGGGCTGAACCTATTTGCCTTCTGATAATCAAAACCAACAATTTTTATGGTTCATAATAAATCTGTTCAATTTATTTTGCATATTTTATTATTTATAGAGACGGTTATGACATAATCTCCATTGGTCAAAATGATTTTTCCCGTTGTAACAGAAAATGAATCTCATGCTAATTGTTAATAAAACTTTTCATCATCTTTAATATGGATAGTCAAAGAGAGAAGAAAAATGGAGCAAAAGAAATGGGACACAAAATGATAATCAATAACTTATTCTGATTAGTTAAGTTGGGGATAATTAGATAAGCCTACTATCATAATTAATTCTTAGCAATGGTTTAATAGAGAGGCCATTATAAGGTGAGAAACATTATTGGGACTAATGTCCAAATAATAATTTGTAGAAAAGTAATATTTAAAATATGAATTTATAAGTCAGGTGCGCATATACTAAAAACTTTACTTTTTTTTTTTTAATTGAAAGGCTTTACTATGCAAAAAGCTCTATGCATCAGATCAAGGACTCAAATTATTGATCGGTTTCTAGGTATTTCCTATTGTTGTACCAGGGCTCCTCTCTTTTGTGATATAAAAAAAAAAAAAAATTGACTCTCATTATGTTGAAGTTTACAAAACAAAAATATAATTATCACTATGAAAAGAGAAGGAAAAGTTTATAGATAAAGAGAAGGGCAAGGCCACGAATTTAACATACTCCAGACAACATCTCAAGCCAGCTTTATGGTTTTGAATTTGAACAGTGATATTTTTTTTAAAAGTAAGTAATCAGAGTATCCATAATCTGTCTCTCAATCTACAATATTGAGAATTGAATTCAACATCTGTAACCCGAAATATTATAGGTGCATTCTTCATCTTTTTAAGATTAGGTGTCCTTGTTAGATGGGAGTTTCCAAACAAACATGTCACTTTTCTCAGTGAGCACATCCTCTTTTTTAAAAGGAACAGATTTTTTTTTTTTTTTGGTCAGCGCACCGCTCATTCTAAAATTTTTTTTTTCCTAGCTCCTCTCCCACCACCAACTCATATTCTTCTCATTTGAATCTCGGCCTGCTCATGATCTGCTTCGTCGTCGTCCGTCGCACCCCTCGTAGACAAGCCTCCACCCGTATGCCATGCTCTCGGTGAGAGAGAGAGAGAGAGAGAGAGAGAGATAAACTCCTTTACTGGGAGAGATAGAGGGAGAAGAGAGGTTGAAGACAATGATGTTATTGTCCAAATAAAATAATGACAAACTTGTTATATTATCCAAATACTTAAATGTGCTCACTAAGAAAATTGGTGTGCTCCTATCGAAATTTCCTTGTTAGAGGGGCACAATAACACATTAATGCTGAGCTATGCACAATTTTAGTGGTGCCCACTATGGATTTTAGATTTGAGTCCCACATATTCAAGAGATAGCTCCTAGCATAGATAGGACACTTTTTTTCATATAGCACTTAGCTACATGAGATAGTTAGTTTCACACATTTTCAGTCGATGTTGGTTCTGATACCACTTATACGACCTCTATCCATGTATGGGATAGCTGAGATAACAATATATTCATAAGAATATGCTAAATCTCTAGTACAATCTAAATAGCTAAAATAATTTATAATTAAATATGAATTTCTTTCTAAAAAGATTATTTTAGAAATTTATAAGAATAATTATAAACTATACTAATTTTTTTCTTAAATTTTAGACGAGACTATTAACTAAGAGTAGTACAGGAGCTTCTCCTAAGTTTAGTCGCTTTCACATTTTTCAAATGATAACATACCAAAATTATTGGGAAACAACTGACAAGGAGAAAGATCTTTTGGGATAATTATATGCATGTTAGTCTCATTTGAACTTTTCCCATAAAAAATTCAAATGTTAATATTTTCAAATTATATTTGTCCTGCGAATTAATCTAACCCTTTTAACTATCACATCCTTTATGATGTTTGGTGGGAGAAACAACGTTAACAAGCCCCTCTCAATTCACTATTGGAAAATAATAAGAGATTGAATATTGTTTTGCTGAGATCAATTTATTATTATATAAATTTGATTCAATTTTTTATTACCAAAAGAAAAAATAGATTCTAAAAATTAAGTTAGAAAAATTACTATAAATCTTAAGTATTTTGTTAAAATAGAAGATTGAAACTAGCATAGTATATTATTGTATATTATGTCCTCAAGGCCAAATTCGTCTTCTACTGATTTGCTTCCGGAGTAGTGGGCGATCGGTCGCTTAGGTTAGGATATACTAACGACACTTACAATTTGAAGGAAGCAACAATCTAATTTCTTAAACGAACCAAAAACAAGCAAACCCTCTATTTTCTAATGATTATACATAATAAATTTTCTATGGACAACTTAACAAGTTATTTTTTAAGTTTAAAAACACTGTCTATATATAAATTCTGAAAGTATTAAGTTATACAACCAATTGCATCAAAACAAAATCCTATTTTTGAAACTTAAATGGTACTTGAACAGTTATCGTTCAAGCGGTCGACCTATTCATGTTTAAATTTCAACTCAAACTCGTTTGTCAAATGGAGTTCAAATCGTTATAATTGTTCAAGTTGTTGCACTCGCTTATGTTTGAACTATTGTAACTATTCAACCATTTGCATTAGCCATTCTCACCCACTCATCTTTTCTATTGTCTTTGTATTCACATTTAAGCCAATTTACATTCATTTTGCTCATGAATTTGTATAAGTGAATATACGATATTATAGATCTCATGAAACTTTATCAATTTCATTATCATAAAAAGAATTTATGAGTGATTTTTCCTTAATTTTTGATTCAAGATAGAAAGTTTAAAACATGAATTTTAACAATCCCACGTGGCTAAAATACTAATAAAATAATGCAAATAATGCAGAGTATATAGAGAGTACAATGGAAAATTATTGCAACAGTATTGAGTTTACTTGTTAAACAATGAGCATGATGTGATGAACTTTTAGTTTTTATTATAACATAAGATAATAATATTAATATTATAACATAAGATAATAATATTAATATGGCTCCTTTCTCACTTAAGTTGGTTCTTTTAAATTGTGTCCATTTTTGGCCTGGACATTTCTTGTAGTTCATTGAGTGCTTTAGAAAACTTGTTTTTTATTATTCTCATAGAAGTATGAAGGTAAGAATATCCTGTCATACTCTGCTTGAATATTCAAGATACAAGATTCATTGAAAGCATAATTAACTTATCACGTTTTGCAGATTTATCACTATATCAAAAAAATAAAATAGGAATGAATTCCTTAGTGATTTCTGTGAGTTATTCCACAATTGGATTTTCACTTTGAACCTAAATCTTGGAATCTCCAGTCAATTAGTTTGGATTACAATTAGGGAGTTATTCTAATTAGTATGCTATTACCAGATTCCCCTAGATGATTTGTATATTTGATCTCTTGCCAAGCTTTTTGTCAATGAATTTACAATATTTTCTTTTCACTTTATATAATCAAGAGATATTTTTCTATTTGAGATGAATTGTTTTATAGTATCAAGAGATATAGGGCTAAGTTTGCATTTTGAATGCGTACTAAGTTTGCATTTTGAATGCGTAATAACAAATCGAGTTTTATAAAGCGCGCATCTCGTGAGTGTCTTCAACAAGAAAGTGTGGGAAAGAATTTTCAAAGTAGACGACTTGGTCTTAGCAGTCAGGCGACTAATGATCCTAACGTATAAGACTAAAGGCAAATTTCAGCCAAAGTGGAAGGGCCCATTTGTAATAGAGGCGGTCTACTCAAATGGAGCATACTGATTGATTAATCAACATGGTAACTGGATGATGATGCCGATCAATGAAAAATTCTTGAAAAAAATATTATTCTTACAAGAATAAAGTTATCCGACCTCCTCTTCAATACAACAAATAAAGAAATGCTGGCCGCCGCTAAGATATAGGTTCGCACCCCAACTTGGCGCACAAAATGAAAATGGATCCTACGTCTCTATGACTATAGATAGGGAAAATGTTTGGCATGTAAGTCCAAATGAAACCCTTACTAACCCCAACATGCTGGCGGTAAAAAGTATGAATTGCCCAACGCTATCAAGGTAACAAGAAGAGAAAAAGTTTCTCGCCAACCCCATTATGCTGGGGGTAAAGTGTATGAATTGCCCAACGCCATCAAGGCAACGGAAAGAGAATAAATTTCTCGCAAACCCATCATGCTAGGGTAAAGACATGAACTGCTCAACACCATTAAGGTAACAAGAAGAGAACCAGTTTCTCGCCAACCTATCGTGCTGGGGTGTAAAAACATGAACTGTCCAAAACTGCTAAAGTAAAGGGAAGAGGAAAAGTTTGGCATTAAGCCCAAACGAAACCCTCGACAACTTACCATGCTAAGAGGTATAGTATGGCTAGCCCAACTCAAATGGTAGTTGGTAAAATAAATCAACCCTTTGATAGCTGGGGGTTTGCTAAAAATTCTATGACAGATTTGTCACAACAGTATCCATATCTGAACATAAGGATACATCACTGTCCAAAACTGCTAAGGCAAAGGGAAGAAGGAAAAGTTTGGCATGCAAGCCCAAACGAAATCTTCGATAACTCACCATACTGAGGGAAATAGCATGGCTAGCCCAACTCAAACGGTAGTTAGTAAAGGCTAAACAAATCCGTTGATAGTTGTGGGTTTGCTAAAAATCCCATGACAAATCTATTACAACAGTATCTTTATTCGATTATAGAGATACATCATCACCCTAAGCTGCTAAGGCAAAGGGAAGAAGGAAAAGTTTGGCATGTAAGCTCAAACAAAATTCTCGATAACTCACCATACTGAGAGGAATAGTATGGCTAGTCCAACTCAAACGGTAGTTGGTAAAACCTAATTAAATCCATTGATAGTTAGGGATTTGCTAAAAATCTCATGACAAATCTATTGCAACAGTATCCTTATTCGATTATAAGGATGCATCATCGCCCTAAGATGCTAAGGCAAAGGGAAGAAGGAAAAATTTGACATGTAAGCCCAAACGAAATTCTTGACAACTCACCATGCTGAAGGGAATAGCATGGCTAGCTTAACTCAAACGGTAGTTGGTAAAAATTAATCAAATCAGTTGATAGCTGAGCGTTTGCTAAAAATCCCATGATAAATCTATTGCAACAGTATCCTTATTCGATTATAAGGATACATCATTGCCCTAAACTACTAAGGTAAAGGGAAGAGGAAAAGTTTGGCATGTAAGCCCAAACGAAATTATCGATAACTCACAATGCTGAGGAGAATAGTATGGTTAGCCCAACTCAAATGGTAGTTGGTAAAGGCTAATCAAATCCGTTGATAACTGGGGATTTGCTAAAAACCCTAATCAGATCGATCCACTGTCAAGTTAAGATTTCAGCTCTAACAGTAAAACTTTCCTCATTAATTTTGTCTGACAGAACGAGTAAGTCTCTAAAATATTTGTTACGTTAAAATCATACCTCTGACACCCAAGTATAAAATCGAATCATTTATCTCCATGAGATCAAATCCAATGAAATCCTTGTCAAGTTAAGATTTTACCTCTGACAGAAAGACCTTTCTCGTCACTTTTCTCCAGCAAAACCAATGATACTCTAAAATATTTGTCAAGTTAAGATCTTACCTCTGACATTAGAATTCAAAATATAAGATCAAATCCAACCAAATTCTCTTGTCAAGTTAAATTTTCACCTCTGACAGAAAAGAAAACTCACACTTCATCAAGTCCAATAGTACAACCTCTGATGAACCTGTTTTTGATATAGTTAAGTTAAAAATTACCTCTGATGAAAATCATATTCCCCATCAAATTAACAGTTACCTCTGAAGTCAAATTTCAAGGCTAAATACGTTAATCGTTACGTCTGTTTAATTAACTCATTCTATCATGACTAGATCCTCTGAATAGGTCGAGTTTTGAGACATGTTTAATGATACCTCAGTCTTTTCCTAATCCGTCATACTAGATGTCACTGAACGGTTAGGATCCTATAAGCATGTTAACAATATACCTCTACTTGTCATTTTATAAGCACGTTAACATCATACCTCTGCTTGTCATTCTATAAGCACGTTAACATCATACCTCTGCTTGTCATCTAACGAGCACGTTAACATCATACCTCTGCTTATCATCCAATGAGCACGTTAATATCATAACTCTGCTTATCCTCTAAAAAGCACGTCAATATTATACCTCTGCTCATCTTTCATAAGACACGTTAACAATTATCTCTGTCTATCAAATTCATCACCAGTCGTCTTTCATGCACTTAGCCTCTGAACAAGACATCAAAAATATTTTTGTATACAAACAACAAATTTTCTAAAGCAAAGCTATAAACAAAAATCTAGCTGGGCCGCATAAGTACAATAGCCATCATGAATAAAATTCATTAGAAGCAATCTCTAATACATAAAAAAAGTTTAACACTATACCTTCAGCAACAAAACAGCTGGAAAATAGCAATTTCAGAATATGGTTATAGTATACCATAAAAAATTGCGCCATACAATGAAAACTATAGTGCCAATATTAAAAGAGTCCAAAGTATTTCGAATTCGTTGTAAATCAATACGAAATTTCAAAAACTTTGGAGGGGGTTATGTAGACATGCAAAAAAAAAAAAAAAATTGCGGGTTGCACCCAGGAAAGCTCCCGCGGGTGCGCTCGCATAGGAGCACCCCCACGGTAGCGCCTCCATGGGTCCCATCTGCGGGAGCACTCCCCCGGGTGCCAACCCGTGGGAACGCCCCTGCCGGTCCCACCTTCTGGTTGCTCCCACAGTTTTGCTTGCTCCTGTACTGTAATTACGTGATCCAGATTTTTATGGATTAATTACGTAAATTTGATCTGGATTCGAAGGGAGAATTTGAGCTGGATTTGAAGCGAACGGCTACTCAATCTATAAAGAACGGGAGCGAAGTTCAGAAAGGGGATTCTTTTTGGGGAGAGGATTTTTTCCAGAGACCAGAGCCTAGAAATCCAGAGGAGGAGAATTCTCAATATCATTTTCTTCTCAATCCAGATCGGATTGTCAACGAAGTATATAATCAAAACTCCACCGCTGCCGGACCAACAAAAATTTAAAATGGGAATCAAATTAGTTTTTCCTATTCTTGTAATATCAGATTTTATTTTGTAATTTTTCTTTTATTGCTGTATTTAAAGTCAAATTAGCAATGTAAGGAAATCTACAATTTTTTAGACGTACAAGGCTATTGATAGCGGCTTGAATAGCTACTTCAACAGCTCATCTCAGGTGCCTTTACAGTCATGAAAATTGGCTTGCTATCGACAGTGTTGCTAGGTGACTATCGATAGTGAAGTTATATAATTGCTACTGAGCTACTGTTATGCATGAATATGCTCCTCGTTCAATTTCCTTGCATCTAAAACCTTGTAAAAAGATCATAAATGATCATGAGTGCATAAAATAATTTTCATAATAAATTGTTATTTTTTCATATTTAATTATCAAAATTGGATTACAAGTGCATAATATATATACTAAATACTAAACTTTTCACTCGTAATCACATCTCCAACTTGAGTTTTGCTAGTCCCTTAACAAAATTATCAAATTAGAAAAATAAAATATATCTAATTAAAAAGAGAAAAGAAATCCTACCTCATTTTCTTAGGAATCACGATTGAATTTAGTATGTGTTATAAACCTTTAAACCCCTAAGTTACCCTAGTAGTCGAGTATTGTCTCATGAGGATTTCTAGCGATGTTACCCACAAATATCAAGAAATAGTGGTTAAATGAAAGAAATAAAATTAAAATACAAATAACTGTAAAATAAAGAAATCTACAAAAAAAAAAAAAAAAAGAATGAGAAATTTTTTTTGTTTCAATTTATTTCAATATTAGGCTTAATTATGATATGTACATGGATACTCAAAAAGCTTTAAGTTTTAAAGTTTTGCCCTTTGTAATGCTCCCATTTTCAGCTGCTTTTCCAGGAGAATGATAATTAAAATTTGTACTACATTACCCAACAGTCATAAGATCTTGGAATAATCGTAACTACTGGTACAACAGATGAATAAATAACATGTTTAGAACTAAATATACATTTATAAATATAAGGTTGATTACATGGAAGGGCTACACTGTTCTATGTATATACAAAAAATGAATCAAAAGAAAGAACAATGTCCACCAAAAGATATACTCTACCCTTTATGATAACGGGCCCACTAACAAAACCAAGGATGGCCTGGTGGAGAGTATAAGTCTACATAATATACATGGAGAGACGTAGTAAACAAAAGAAGAACCTAAGTCTAGTATCGGAACTACCGACGCAGTTAATGGTATACATGGATAACAGGTGGCCTCCTGAATCGATGCTGATGTCAGCCCAATTCGGGCCTGATGATGACATAGCATCTATATCCACTAAGGACCAATGTCTAGGAAAAATGTGGAATGAAGCGAATGGGGTGTTGGCTATGAGTCTCCTCTACTAACCTCCGTATGTCTAGGTTGGTCTGATTGAACTCATCTCGATTGACACGCTAGGTTGGGCTATGCCAAAAATATCACATTGACTAAATGCATACACGACCTGGCCACACTCTAGTCACCAAATCCTATCTGCTCCTCTATCAGCTTCTACACCAAGTATTTGTGTTTGCATTTTGTATCTGCAAACTAGGATTTGAAACCTAGGGGAATTAAACCAAGCAAGTAACATTTAAATGAAAAATGGTTGTACTATCATAGTACATGAGTATCAGCATATATGGACATACTCATGTCAGTGTTGGTTGTGAACATATAAAGTTAGGTATGTAAGCAAACATTAATAAATAAGTAAATAAACAAACAAATAAATAAGTATGATGAAATAATTATTTTATGTATCTTGATTATATATTATATTGGTCTCAATCATCATTCAAATAAGTTGTAAAAACTATATTAATAGATAAAATAGCGCTATTCTTGTATAAGTGTCTGTACATACCCGAGTCTTGGCCTCAATCCCATGGTACAGAACCATGACATACCGCTAGATATTAATCACACCCCATACTATATTACAGTAACGTACATACTATACTGGATACTAATAATCAATCGGTGGTCCAGTATCACCCAGGCCGCTGCAGTAAAAAATCTCGGTCCTAACATTACAATAATTTTTATATGACATGACTCTTATCTATCATATAGTTTTTTCCATCTTTGAGTTCATGATGCGTGGTATATATGACTTATAATGACATTATGATATAATTCGTTCATTCACATATACATTCTATTTTTGTCATTCATAATATCATTAATTCATTATTGGATCGTGTATATCCAGTATTGGTTTGTTTCATTCTCTTATCATGTCATTATACTCACTATCATGTCTATCATGTACCATGATATAAACAATTGCCATGCTGCATGATTGAGATTTAATAAAATGATTTAAGTCATCGACTCTATAAATTTTTACTCAATTCGAAATAACAACAGTTCACAATAAAGAGTAATGATCATAATATATTTAAATAATAATTAATTATTCAAAATATTCCAATCTAAAATATAAATTTTACCATGAATATTCAACATAATTATGACATGGTATTGAGTAAGTAACTATAATGGTAGAGGATTTTATGCTAGGTTATGCAACATGCAAAACTGGTAATTATTTATTAAAGTCAAGACATATACTATTAATTGTTTATTAAAGTTTAAACATGATTATCTCAAAACTTCTGTTATATATAAGTTATGTTAATATTACTCCAAGAAGTATAAAATTATATTGCAGTAGTAGATTTGAGAACTTAAATATTTTAATATATAACTATTAAATCATGTTATGTTAATATTATCCAAATATTTATTCAATGTTACATAATATTATCCAATATTATCATGAGTTGTGGTATTTATTGATAAATTAGAATATTAAAATAAGAACATTAAAATATTTATCCGAGACTCCTTTTGTATATTCCACTTGCGTATCCATGACTAAGTTTGCATAAGGCTATTTATCTTTTTGTTGTGTACCGATATTATTTTTTTCTTTCTAAGATTGTTGCAGGCAAGAAGTATAATATCAAGTATAAATATTACAATATTTGTATATGTCGAAATTGACTTAATATGAATTTTGTTATGCATGTTTAGAGTTTGGCTATTAAACTATCCAATAATCTAGTCCTATTCTTAATATCAATTAATAGTCCAAAATTTGAGCCAAACATATTCATAAAATAATAGTCCAAAATCTGAGCAAAAAATATTTATAGAATAAAATAAATTATGTACAAACAATACAAATGAAATATATTTTTCAAAAAAAAACAAAGAATAGAAGTGTTATTTTCTTTGAACGTTTTTTCTTTTGTTTTCCTGTGAATGGAAGAATGCAAGAGGAGGAGAAGTAGTTTGTTTGAGTTTTCTATTAATTTTTTTGAGTGAATGAGTTTTTATATGCCCAAGAACATTTTGATAAATTGAAAATGCATGCCTTCATTATTTTCTCTCCAAACAAGCCATGCAATCTGTCATTGCCACACTCTCACCTGTCATGATAGTTCAAATCGACCTAAACCTTGAGGTGTGCCCTTAGAAATAAAATTTAACCTTGAGATGTGCAGAAAGAAATTTTTAGTTTATTTAATATTTAATTATTTACAACTTTAGTAAACATTCTTCAAATGCTACCAAATTAATATAATATGTAGTGCTCAACAAGAGAAACACTAGAAAATTACCCATTTGCCATTTCAATGTCCAGAATAAAAAAAATAAAATTCTAAAATAATTAGAAAAATAATTTAATATCATTAAATTAGCAAATTTAGAAATATTTTTTTGGTTTGTAAGGAAAATTTGTAAAAATCATAAACATTAGTAAACTATAACCGCGAAGACCAAATACTATTTTGAGTTAGAAATTTAAAATTACGTTTACCAAAAATTATTTCAGTATCCAAAATTAACTTCGGTGGCCTGATTCAGCACAACCGAACTCAAAAAAGAATACGAGTAGTACGAATTTTGGGATATTATATTCTGCCCACTTAACAAAAAATTTCATTATCAAAATTCTAAATTAAAGGATGTAACAGTATATACGGGTATATATGAATATAGAAATGAATGAAATTAACCTACCTGATCATGAGAAAACGTATATATACTTTATCCTAATGTCATTCTGAAGCTCTCAAATAGACTCGTTTGGTAACTGTACATCCCATGAAACAAAACCAATAGTATTATTTGGTTCTTTAAAACTTTCTCCTACCGACCAATGATTGCTATAGATTTCTTCTCGTATTTCTATGTTTGATCTCAAATTTAGCTCTGATAGGTCTACTGTTCTATACTCTTTACTTAAATACTTCCTCAAGTATGATATGTGAAACGCATCATTAATGGTTTTAATCTCTGACCCTAACGATAATTTGTAGGCAAGATTTTTAATTCATCCTCAAAATTTTATTTGGGGTGGAGAAATGTAAAGACAAAATAAAATTTAATTTAAAATAGCTGCTACCAATTCAGAGTGCTACGCCATCCTGATTAAACAATGGGTAAGATACAAATAATAAATCTTTATAAAGTCACTCTTAAGGTCCTATTACATAGTTGTAATAAACTCTATAAGAGAAAATAAATCTCAACCATTATAATGCCAGTGTAATGGAATTATGAATGGTAAAGATACAAGATTGGAAATGAATTCATGGCTAATTATAAAAATTCAATCACACAAAACGATCTTATCGAGCGATTGCAATTGCTGGTGCTAGAGAATAAATTTCTATAATTGTCTCGCCAACTAAATAAGACTTGTTATATACTAAAAGTTCAAGACATAAATCATATTATGATAATATTCAGATAAATGATACAAATTGCCAAATAGGAATTATTAATAAAAGTAATAGAATAAGACAATCATTTGGAAAAATATGCCTGATTTGAGTAACAAGATATAAAGTCATGTGTTGACTTGATAAAAATTTTCTTCTATAATTATAGTTTATCATCAATTTTTGTCATCTATTTTTAATTTGACTAATTTTATAAAATTCTCAACTTTGTAAGATCTCCTTATATCCTTACATCCACTCTTTTGTAGGTTGTTCCTTATGTCCTAGTCATTTGTCTAGTTAATCTCGTTAATTATGCTTACTCTGACAAATTTACCAATATCAATTATTGTAATTCATCAATATTTATGTATTAATCCTTCTCTTTTCCTTCAAAAGTGTATACTCAAAGCCATATCTCCTTTATTTAGTTTCTCCAATCTTCTTAAAAAAAAAAAATACAAGCATGACATTTTTTTTCTTTTTCTCAATGAACTTAAGAGCAAGATTGAAATTCAATCACTCTTCCATTCTGTACCAACACACATCATAATTCTTGACTTGAAACATTACTATAAATCTTTATGCCTCTAGAGTTATCACACTCCTCCATCCAGACATATCCTACTCTTTTTCTAGTCAATTTAGTTAGAGGGAATGCATTTTTTCTTTGCAAAATTATGTACAAACCTTATGTAATACGGAGCTATCTCTAAAAAATTTTGAATCTCTAACATTGATTTTGACACAGACCAATCCATTATGGATTCCATCTTGTTAGGGTCAGTTGATACATTATCTCTATAAACTATGTGATCCAAAAAAAAAAAAAAAAACAAATCTATCCAACCAAAACTCTTGTTTACTCAATTTTCTGTATAACTTTTACTTTATGAGAGTATGCAAAACTATTATCAAATGCTCAGCATGCTCTTCTCTATTCTTTAGAAAAGGTCAAGATATCATCAATAAATATCATCATAAACTTATCTAGATACTGAGCAATCAAATTCATAAATACCACTAGAGCATTAATCACTCCGAATGACATCACTAAATATTCATAATGACTATGTCTGTTTCTAATTGGAATATCTTCTGTTCGGGCCATTACTTGATAGAATTCCGAACGAAGGTCTATCCTCAAGAATACCTTTGCTCCTCTCAGTTGGTCAAACAGATCAGTTATCGTCAGTAATGGGTATTTATTCTTGATTATTACATCATTTAATCCTCTATAGTCTACACACAATTTTTGACTCCCATTCTTCTTTCCTGTTAATAATACTGGAGCTCCCCAAAGTGAAACCCTAGGTCTTATAAAATCCAATTTTAATGGGTCACCTACTTATCTTTTAACTTTATCTAATTCTACAATTTCCATCCAGTAAGGTGGCTTACAAACTGGTTCAAATTCAGGGATAATATCAATAGTAAATCCTACTATCTTTACTGGTGGTAGTTCAGGTATGTCTTTAGAAAATATATTTAATAATTCTGATACTATTGGGATATCCTTCTCCTACTTTTATAGCTTCTAAAACTCCCCCCTTTGAGAATATCTTAGATTCTGTTGACTCTAAGGATTTGCTTCACTAATAAATTCAAGCTCTGAGCGATTGAAATATGAAATATTACTCTACTTCTTCTACAATCTATCACCACATAGAAGGTACTCAATCAATCCATGTCTAAGATAATGTCATATCCTCCTTTACTTATAACTAGTAAGTGGGCATGAAATCCTCCACCATTAATGCTAGGGGACATACTGGCAAAATATTAGATTGACATAATTTGTTGCAATGGACTGGATACAAATCAATAAAAGAATTCTCAAGATAGAATTTTCCAACAAATATGATACGATAGTGCACGCACGATACTAGATCAGGTTGATGTCAAAGAATAAAGAATAATTATCAAGAATGAGTCTTAAACATGTTCTTATGTGACAGTAATCATATAGTCATTCATCTAAACCTAATTTTGATACTACCCTATAAGCCCTCACTTTTCAGCAACTTCCAAAACAGAGGATGCTACTAAAAATTTGTACTTATTTACCAACAGTCACAGAATTTTAGAGTAACCGCAACTACTATCACAACAGATAATAAATAACACGTTTAAAACTAAAGTTACATTAATAAACATAAGGTTAATTATATGGAAGGGCACATTGTTTTATGTATATACAACAAAAAGTCAAAAGAAAGAATAGTTCCTGACAAAAGATGTACTTTACCCTTTACAATAATGGGCCTACTAATAAAAACAAGGATAGGTATAGTTCTACATAATAAAATGGAGAGATGTAGTAAGCTAAAGAAGAACCTGAGACTGGTGCTAGGACTACCAACACTATCGGTGGTAGACGTGGATAATAGGTGGCCTTCTGAATTGATACTGATGTAAGCCTGGTCCGGGCCTGGTGATGACATAGCATCTAGATCCACTAAGGATCAATGTCTAGGGAAAAGGTGGAATGAAGCAAATGGGGTGTCGGCTGTGAATTGCCTCCACCAACCTTTGTTTGTCTAGGTCGGTATGATTGGACTCTACCTTTGTTGGCACGTCGGGCTGGGCTATGACACAAATATCACACTGACTAAATGTATGTCCGATCTAGCCGCACTCTAGAAATCGAATCCTATTTGCTTCTCTATCAGCCTCTAGACCAAATATTTTGCATTTTGTATCTGCAAATTAAGGTTTGAACCCAGCAAACAATACTTAAATAAAAGGAAAGATTTTACTATCATAATACATGAGTATCATTGTACATAGGTATGCTCATATTAGTATTTGTTGTGAACATATAAAGTTAGGCATGTGAACAAGTGTAAATAAACAAATAAATAAATAACCATGATAAAAGAATTATTTTATATATTTTGATCATGTATTCTGTTGGTCTCATTCATCGTCCAAGTTTGTTTTAAAAACTGTATTAATTGATAAGATAGTGCTACTCTTCATTGTCATTTAAGTGGCAGTATATATTGGATCCCGACCTCAATCCCATGACGTTGAACCATGACATACCACTAGATATTCAATTCACACCCCATACTGTATTACAGTAATGGAAATACTATACTGGGTACTAACAATCAATCGGTAATCTAGTATCACCCTGGCCGGTACAATAAAAAATCTCATCCCTAATATTGCTATAATCCTTACACGATATGGCTTTGATCTATCATATGCTTCTCCCTATCTCCGAGTTCATGATACATGATACATATGACTTATAATGATATCATGATATGATTTTTTTCATTCACATACACATCCATTTTTGTCATTTATAATATCAGTAATTCATTATTGGATCATGTATATGCAGTATTGTTATGTTTTATTCTCTTATCATATCACTATGCTCACTATCATATCTATCATGTACTATTCATTTTAGTACAATATATCATGTCATAAACAAGTGTTGCATACCATACTGCATGATCGAGATTAATAAAATGATTTAGGTCACTAACCCTATAAATTTTTATTCAATTCGAAATAACGACAGTTCACAATAAAGAGTGATGATAACAACATATTTAAATAATAGTTAATTGTCCAAAGTTTTCCAATCTAAAATATAAGTTTTACTGTGAATATTCAACATAATTACGACTTGGCATTGAGTAAGTAACTATAATGGTAGAGAATTTTATACCAAATTATGCAATAGTCAAAACTGTTAATTGTTTATTAAAATCAACACATAAATTATTAATTGTTTATTAAAGTTTAAACATGAACATCTCAAAACTTATGTTATAAATAAGTTATGTTAACATAATTACAAGAAGTATAAAATTATACTACAGCAGCAGATTTGAGAACTTAATTGTAATACATAACCATTAACTCATGTTATGTTGTCCAAAATATTTATCCAATACTAACATAATATTATCCAATATTATCATAAGTTGTGGTATTTATTGATAAATAAGAATGTTAAAATAAGAACGTTAAAATATTTACCCAAGACTTCTTTATGTACATTCCACATATGTAATAAGTCCATGACTATGTTTGCATAAGGCTATTTATCTTTTCTGTTGCCTACTGATATTATTTCCTTTTTTATGAGATTATTGCAGGTAAGAAGTGTAATATTAAGAAGTATAAATATTACAATATGTCAAAATTGATCCAAAACGAGTTTTGTTAGGTATATTTAGAGTTTGACTATTAAATTACCTTGTAATCCGGTCCAATTTTTAATATTATTTAATAGTCCAAAATTTGCGCCGAGCATATTAAAAAATTAATAGCCCAAAATATGAGCCAAGAATATTCATAAAATAAAATAAATTACGTATAGACAGTACAAATTACATAAAATTTTCAAGAAAAAATAAATAATAGAAATGTTACTTACTTCGAATTGTTTTCTTGTATTATCCCGTGAACGGAAGAACGCAGGGTGGAGAAGTAGTTTGTTTGGGCTTTTTGTGAAGTTTTTTGAGAGAATGAGATTATATATGCTTAAGGACATTTTGGTAAATTAAAAACCCATGTTTCCATATTTTCTTCCCAAACAAGCCACACAACCCCTCATTGCCACACTCTCCCCCGCCATGATAGCTCAAACTGACCTAACATCTAAGGTGTGCCCTTAGAAATAAGATTTAACCATGAGGTGTGCAGAAATTTTTTTTAATTTATTTAATATTTTATTATTTACAGCTCTTTCAAATTCTAGCAAATTAATATAGGAAGTACTCAACAAGAAGAATACTAGAAAATTATCCATTTGTCATTTTGATGTGCAGAATAAACGAAATAAAATTTTGAATAATTAAAAGAATAATTTAATATTATTAATTAGCAAATTTGGAAATATTTTTCAGCTTCCAAAGAAAATTTCTAAAAATAATAAATATTAGAAAACTAATAATCGCGAAAACTGAATGCCATTTGGCATATTGAATTTAAAGTTACGTCCACTGAAAATTATTTCAGTATCAAAAATCGACTTCGATGGCCTGATTTGGTATGTCTAGGCTTAAAAGAAGAATACGAATAGCATGAATTTTGGAATATTTACACCCTTAATATGATATTTTTAATATCCTACCATGATTACTTAAATCTTATCATACATACACCTAACTCTCGATTATCCACTCCTATACACCCTTGTGATTTTTAGTTTTAAACTATAGTCAAACTTGTAGGAACCCTTTTTATCTCTTTTTTATTTTTATTTATTTATTTATTTTATTATTTACTTACAAATATTGACCGTTTATGTGAATACTTATGCTTCCTAAGTACAAATTCCCAATTACTAAGCTTATATTTGTGAGAAAAGTCAATAAGTATTTTTTGTGTTAATACGTATACTACGTGAGCCACATGCACCCAACTACTTAACACTTGCTTTCTTGTATATTATTCCTTTTTTATATAGAAGATCGTTGTCTTAATACTAAGCTCACTTTAATTTTTTTAAGAGATGATAGGCTTTCCATATAGTTTTCCTATTGTTATTAGCTTTCATGACTCATCACATAAGTGCTTAAGATACATATTTGTTTCTAATATTACGTATCAGTATATCCTATTGTCAGATTTAAGCTACCAACAAAAAATAGCTAAGAAATGCTATCACATGGATATCAACTTTTAAGTATTCAATGTAAAATGCTTTAATCTTATCTGTTACATTAAGAAAAGAAAGTTTTGGATTTTAAATTTTTATGAATTTTGAAAAAGGATTTAATTTTATGAAATATGAAAGTTTTGGTTTTATATCTATACATATGTTACAAAAAAATTACATGTATTTCTGTCACATCCCCCAACTTGATTTATGCAATGTCGTCAGTATATATGATATAGCCAATGAGCCTTGGCTCAAGCGGCACTGCCCCTCTCCAATTTGCAAAATATTCTGAGTTCTACTTACGGTGGAGACTCAACATAGGTAATGTTGCCAAAACTATGTGTGTGTGAGTTTGACTAGAACTTTTAAAGCAATACACTAAGACATTAACAAAAAATAAGGGTTAGTAATATAGTCCATCCTATGGCCTTCTTTCTCAGTTTCAAAACTTACATCAATTTGTCAAGGTGATCATCAGATAAAGAAATACTCACAATTACAGGCAAAGTGTTATTCTCTCATAAAAATGCATACCTGACATGGGTGCGTAATGGTTCAGCTTCAAAACCAGTGCATACACATTGGAAGGGGGAGCGAGTAGCTTACTTTTGCCTAGACTCAAAGTGAATACTTTTCTACTTGGGCTAAGAACATGTAATCTCTAATGCACACGTGACTTCTGCAACCTCCAGATTTTCATCTTTACCTATCCCTGCACTGACTTAACAAATCTCAAGAGGTACTTTAGTATTTTCAGCCATAAAATTCTCTCTGATCAACTCATCAACAACATCAACTCAAAAAACATGATTAGTAAATGAAGGATATTTAGCAGCATCAAATTAATTAAACTCTACCTCTTCTTCACAACCTTCAAAATTAACCTACTATTCTTAACATTTATGACAGCTCCAGCTTTCTCCAAAAAAGGCCGACCTAAGATGATAGGGATCTAAGTGTCTTCTTCCATCTCCAATACAATAAAATCAACTAGGATGATAAACTTCTTTACTTAATCAGCACATTCTCGAGAATACCAACACGATATTTCACTGATCTGTCAACTAACCATAAAGAGATGATAGTAGGCGTCAACTCCTTTAATCCAAACTACCAGATATAGATAAGGGCATCAGTGTGTTGGCAAAATTTCCTGATAACGAGATCATCTGTCGTAAAGAGAAAGATCCGTGTCTCTGAAGCAAAGAAAAGGATAGAACGCGACACTTATAAGGTCGTGTTTTATCTTTTAAAGTAACCAAAATATGGGTGTTTAATTAGAAAGAGTCTCAAGTCTAAAGCTCAAGATCTGCATCCCAGTTTTATTTTAGATCCGCAAAGCTAAAATTTGAGATCTGCAGTCCAGTAACAACCAAATAAATCTGCGAATCTAAAGCTCTAAGCTCAGGCTATAAACATAACAGCCACAAACCGAGGCTCAAGGTCTACGTCCTAGTCATAGTCAAAAGAGTCGCGAATATAAAGTTTGAGATTCATGTTCTGCATTTCAGTTACGATATGGAGAGTTGAAGACGTCAGTTACGACTTCTGGAAAATTTAATAGAAACTCACTAGACCACAGGGCGGAAAGTTAATACTCAAATTGTGGAGGCTAACCGTTGAATGGTTACGACTACACTACTTAGATCGTGGGGGCCAACCACTGAACGGTTACATCAGCACTACTTAGATCGTGGAGGCCAATCGCTAAACGATTGCATTAGCTCTAGAGCCTCGAAATCCCTATAAAAAGCCCAAATTGAGGCAGAAAAGGGGATGGAAAAAGGGGACAGAAAGGGGGGGGTCAAATTAGAGATCAGGAGATCAATATGATATAGAGAGTTCTCTTGCTATTACTGTCAGGAGTTCAAAACCTTTCCCAACTAAAGAATTTGTGTGGAGTGTCAACAGAGAGCAAGATCGTCCTCCACAGCTATCCTAGAATTCAGCTTTAAAAAAAAAGGAATTTAATTTTTCCTCATCTTCTGTGAACGAAAAACCATTGAAGTTGTAATCTCTTATTGAAGAATTCAATAAAAAGACATTCACAATTTTTCTCTGGTGATATGGTGGTGGCTCAATCCGACAATGTTCCGGTTGGCAGCATGGTCGAATCACTTATCGTTGAGGTCGACCAAGAAAAATACGAAGAATTCCTTTTCTCCGGCTCCAGAAGCCCAAATTTCTTACGAAAAGTCCGTAAGGTCTCTAACAACTCGACCTCCTAAGAGGTCTCTAACAACTCGACCTCCGAAGAGGTCTCAAAGTCAGCTATTCGATCAAAGGATTCCATGGACCAAGTCGGTCCAAATGGAGACTCCTCTCCTTCACCAGTAATGGACTTAGGGTCAGCTCTTGCTAAGACCCATGATCTCTTTCGAGAAATGGATCAGGATCCCCATGATAATAAGGGAAAACGACCATTGTCCGCTTATCAGAAAGATGACGTGGAGAAGAAAGTTCCTCTCACTTGTACAATGAGAAGAAACCTGAGAAAAAGCAAGGCTTGTGCTCTCCACAGGGCAATGCAACAATAGAAAACTATCGAACCACCATCGCAAAGGCCTACCGTACAAGTATGGAGGCCAAAGTGTGAAAGTGTGGTTTCAGAAAGAAAAAAGAATCAAGATGTAGAAGGGTTTACTCACGTTTCTTATAGGAAACAACGCACACCCACCATATTTATTTATGATTACAAACACGGAGTCTATATTCGCGTTCCTATTACTAGAAGAGAGCCCCACCCTCATGCTCCTAGAGGAAAACGTGACTTCTATGATCATGTTCTTAAAGTGGGCACGAATCTCTGATTCGCGTAACAATTGGAAAATGCGATCTAAAGAAGTGTGTTTCTAGAGAAGAATCTACTTCTAAGGCAGAAGTTCTTTCTGTTCCAGTAAAGGTAAAGTTTGTTCTAGAGATCTTCAAGGGGATAGAGACACCTATTTCAAAAATAGCTTTTGGAGGTAATGCTACCGCCATCGATCAAAAGAGTTCTAATACAAGAGATCTTAGGGAATTTCTTAATAAAAAAAGAGAAGATTCCCGAGCATCTCATTGTCATTGTGAACAACTGATCAATGCAGTACTATCGCACTGTCACTGTGTGGCTGCTGCTCCGGCTAGATAGTCGGTTTCTAATCAACTATCTTCATCTCAACCTTTGAAGAGAAGAAGACGTAATAAGCAAGAGTTCTTCGAACCTGAGTATCCTGAAATATCATCTAACATGATAAATTTTGGGGAGAGGAAGAAGAAAAAGAAGACAAAGAAAGTTTCTAAAACGGATACTCCTGATTCTGAACACTCCTCAGGCTTGAAGAATATGTTCACTGATGAACGAGATGTTTTTTAAAACACTCGACTTAGAAGGGGAGTTGCAATCCCAATGAACTTCAGACAAATGGTCGGAGTCTCTTCCGATGAAGAAGACATAGCCAAATCAATCATGTCTGAATTGCAGACATCTGATTCATTGCTTGAAGACTCCACCACTGTATACATGACACAAAATAGCACTATGAAGGAATTCATGTGGAGGATAGATGAACAAGTTAGAAGCATTCAACAACAATAAAATACCTTCAGCGAGATCAAAAACATGCTATATGTTTTGCTAAAATTGTAAAGAACAAGGGTTAAAAACTCGAGAGGATCCTCTTCAGGACCTCCACCTTATAACCCAAAAACTGACAAAGGGAAGAATGCAAAAGGAGAAGGTCACATTCCCCATACAAAGGAAGAGGAAGATAATGAGGGTCATCATGAAAATGAGGACAATCGCTCTACGCATTCTCATCATCAAGAAAGAACCCAAAGTCAAGAAGGAAATGCAAACGCATCTTGGATGGAGAGCTTTCAAAATCAATTGAATACTCTTATGCATAAGAACGATTTGCAGGAGTTGGGCATTGTAAGGCCATATCCAATGGAATGGAAAAGTGTGCCATTCCCAGAGAATTATAAACCATTGAAGCTCAAGTCATTCGATAGTAAAGGGTCACTGAACCAACACCTTTACTACTTTAAGTCTCAGATTGGGTATTTGACTGGAAATGACCCGATTATTACAGATTATTTGTTAGCAGCTTAACAGGGCTAGCATTTGAATGGTTCCGAAGATTAGAACCAGGAACTATCAACTCGTGGAATGATATGGAGAAAGCCTTTTTGACAAGGTCTTATGAGGATGATATGGAGGTTTCAATACCAACACTTTTGGCTACCAAGCAGAAAAAGGAGACTCAGTTCGTGACTTTATAAAGAGATTCAAAAATGATTCCCTTAGATGTCCGCATGGAATGCTAGAGAAGACTCTGGTGAAAATTTGTCGACATAATCTCTCAACTAAAGTTCTAGCCAGAATGTGAGCTGTAAAATCTTCAACCTGGAAAGATCTTTCTTTGCAAGCCGAAGAAGCTGAAGAGATAACACAAAGACTCGAAGTGAAAGAAGGAGGAGGAGAAAAATAAAGACAAAATAACAATCATAGGTATCGATACAAGGGACATAAAGCGAAAGAAACAATAGTGACTGATACTCCACAGTCAACAAAGCCTTCTCTGATAGTATGCTTTTAAAGATGAGCATACCAAAACCATCTTCAATTTGCTCATGACAAAGAATATGCTGAAACTACCAGAGTCTAAGCGCCCTAAAGAAGCAGGAAAGGTTAATGATCCTAATTACTATGTGTATCATAGAATCATTAATCATCCTATGCAGAATTATTATGTTCTCAAAGACAAAATTTAGGCTTTAGTATATGCTAAAGTCATTGAGCTTCAAGAGCACCAGAAGAAGGTAACTGTGAATATAGTGACTTTCAGATTCGGCAAAGCGCCTGATTAGATAGAGTCAACTATTAAGAATGGAGTACAACCTATTCCAAGAGGCATGATGAAGGGCATAAACTATGATCCGCATCAGCAACAGAATAAAGGATTATATCATTTTGAAACTGACAAGGGCAAAATAATGTTGGTGCATCCAGATGTTCTTGATGATAAGCAGTGGACTTCAAGCTCATCTAAAAAAATGCAGAAAGGAAAGATTCTTACTTCCAATGTTGTCACTATAATCCCAGGAGATGATACAAATGTTCCTATTCTGACGGATTCAGAAGAGGAAGCTAAAAATTCTCTGGCGATTAACGCGAATCAGCCTATCTCTAGGACACGTTCCAGAAAAGATTACTTGAAGAATTATGAGTAGGTAGCAGAACCTCAACCACCTCTAGAGAAGAACAAGCAAAACGAGTTTAAATTTGATAAAGCTCTCAAAAGCAAAGGTAAAGAGGTTACAAAAGGTTCTAAGAAGTCATTCCAGTTTGATATATTGGCACAATTGGCCAATATTTCTGCGAGGAATACTTTGTATGAGCTCTTAAAACTCTCTAAACCAACTAGAGAGGCTTTAAGAGAAGCTCTGCAAGATTCTGAAGTGTTTCTGGCGCAAGTTTCAGAAACAATTGAAAAAGAAGTCTGTACAGTATGTCATCAGATTTCAAGAGAAAAGATCCATTGCATACCTTTCTCTCTAAAAGATATGCAAGTCAAAAATAATAAATATCATCATCCTTTGTATTACAAAGGATACATAGGGTCATCAGAGATCGACTGCATTCAAATTGATCCGCGATCTGCTTTGAGTATAATGCCGTGAAGAATATTACGGTATCTTGGGGTCCCAATGAGCAGATTAGCAACAATGAATACTACTATCTTTGGATTTAATGCCAATGGTAGTAGACCGTTGGGCAAAATAAAGCTAAAATGCCAAATTGGCGACTTAAAGACGGAAGTCACATGCTATGTGATAGATACTGATATGTCTTATAATCTTCTGCTTGGAAGGCCCTGGATCCATAATAATCTCATTGTTCCATCTACACTTCATTAGTGTATGAAATATGTGGATAAAGATGGGAACATAAAGACTTTGGTGGTAGAGAAGCAACCCTTTAAAGGAGTTGAAAATTATTTTACTAATGCATTGTTATATCAAGATACGCTTGATACCTCAGATCAACCTGCTCTAGATGCATTTGATAGTGGTGATGAAGCTGACACAGAATCAGGATCTGAAGATTCGAAAATCGATGATGTAAGTTGGGACGGTGAGCCCATTGTAATAAACCTTGAAGGCCTTGATGTAAATGATACTGTTCACTCTGACAATGAATGGATAATAAATGAAGACATAAAGTTTGCTTATTTTTCTGATATTGATTCTGAACCCTCAAGTACCAGTACTGATATGGTCAGTGATCATTTAGATAAAGTATACTCTTTAGCTTCTTTTCAAGCACCCATCTGATTATCCTTTTATGAACAAAGTGATGACGATGAAGATGCGAATGAAGCCATTTTCGAAATTCCTCCTAAGGATAAAATTCATAAACCTATAATATTTGGAAAAGCAAATGATAAGAGTGAAATAAAATATTTAGGTTTTGAAGAAGAACAGAAAAATCCCGAGTTCTTCCATTATGATGAAAATTCTCATAAATTAATGAGAAAAATTGGATACAACCTAGCCGACGGCAGGGGATTGAACTTCGTAAAAGGAAGGAAAGCAATCTTCCAACCCTTCGTTACAAAAGGAAAAATGCCAGATTATTACCATAAGACTGGCAGGGGGTTGGTATATGTTACTACTTTAGAAGATCTTTCAGATGAAAAATCTGAAAAAAGACAACCAGATCACTCGTCAGAATCATCTTGCTGGGATTCAGATGTTAATGTCGGCATAATTTTCCATTAAGTTTCTGTTAACATGGTCTCCGCGACCCCAGAAAATGAAGTCATTGATGAAACTCCACCAATGAAGGATGACTCTTGGACAAGCATCTTAATATGAAGTGGAAAATTCAGTTTGAACAGCGGACCTCCGACTAAAAATAAAGTAATCTGAGTAAATATGGGTGATGAAATGAATTCTAAACCCATATTTATAAGCAAAAATTTATCTTTAGAAGAAAAAGATGAACTGATATCCCTCATTCACGAATATATTGATGTCTTCGCTTAGAATTATGAAGATATGCCAGGATTAGTTCAAATGTCACAGTTCATAAGCTAAACATCCGATCAGATGTAAAGCCGGTAAAACAACAATAACGAAGATTCCATCTAGAAATTATAGAGGCGATCAAGATTGAAATTAAAAAGTTGATCGAATCGGGTTTTATCTGCAAAGAACAACATCCTGATGTTGGCAATGAAAACTTCTAAGTAGAAAGGAAGTAACCATGCAGAACGCGGAGCTAACTTCGTTGCTCCGCGTTTTGGCTATTTAGCCTCGTGTTTGAGCAAAATGCGGAGCTAATCCATAACTCCGCGTTCTGATGATGTTAACTCCATGTTAACTCTACGTTAGCAGATTTCATTAGAATTCCAAATTGATTGAGATTGAGATTTGGGCTTATCCAATACCCAAATTAAGTCCAATCATAATTCATAATCAAGAGATTTAAATCAAAATTAAGATATTAAATTAGAATCTTTGATGAACACAACTACTTTCCAATTCTAGACAATTGGAAACTCTTACTTGGCCCAAGGCTATAAATACCCTCTTGAGAAAACCTTTTGGGATCTTTTTGGAAGCTTTGGTAAAGTTCAAGTTTTTCGTGAGAGTCTTGAACCCATCAAGACCAGCAGAGAAGATCAAGAGCCGGCCATCATCTTCATTGAGCAAGAAGACTTCCATGTCAAAATCGTCAAAATGAGCTACTCGATAGATCCCATCGCTATATAGAGCCCACTTTTTATTGTAAAAGAAAGAGATAAGTTATAAATTCTCTCGTTTGTTTTCTTTTATTTACTTTCATTGTAATTAAGTTATTTCAATGGAAGGAAGTAAGATTTTTGCTGAGAACAAACTGGCGACCACAGTAGGAGGCATCTCTTTTACTGAAAAAGAGATCGTGGCGCAATCTGACTTAGAAATGATTGGATCCGACGTTAATATGCTCGTCGTAGAGATCGACCAGCATAAATACGAGGAGTACCTCTCCTCTGAATTAGGTTATCTGACTGAAACGTGGCGCTATCGCCGCGTGCCCTCCAATATCAGTAAATCAGATAATTGGGAATCCACCGTTAAATCAGGACCCTTGGAGACCGCGGCCATGGAGCCGTCGTTTGGGCAGAAAACCCTAACAGAGGATGATATCTCTACTGTCGAAGAAGGCCTGAAAACTAGTTTGACCAGAACCCAACTCCGCAATTGAAATCAGAGAGCAAGGTGAAAAGTCCTCAAAGCCCGCGTTAAACGCGAGGCTAATGGAGTAGCAGAACGTGAGGCTACTGTACCTCGTGAACTGGTTTGCGTCAATTGCAAGACCAGTCAATATCGCGTTAAACCCAAAAATATGACTAAGCTAGTCTGTGATTCTCCACGCGAGGCTAAAACTGAGCTTAGTGAAGCCAGTAAAACTTGTGTTAATCGCAAGATTCCTGACCATCGCGTAAATCGCGAGGATAAAATTCTCATAGAGCCAGCGTGTGATGGAGACTCTCCATGCGAGGCTAAAACAAAGCTTAGCGAAGGTAGTAAAACTTGTGTTAATCACAAAACTCCTTACTATTGCATAAATCATGAAGATAATTATCAGACTTGCGTTAATCACAAAAATCGCGTTAAACGAGAAGATATAACTAGCGTAAATCGCAAGAATAAGCCAGCGTGCAAAAATTTTCCTTCATACGAGCTAAAATTCCATAAGTTAAACTTCTGCAAAAATGCCAAGCCAGCGTAAAACGCGAGGCTAGCATAAAATGCGAAGCTATTTCTCAGCTTCACATACCAGAACGCGAAGCTAACGTTTAGCTCTGCGTAAAACAACCTGAATACAAAATCAGGATTGATAATCGTATTATTGGACAAGAACTTGACATCAATGACTCTAAGAAACTTCAGAGGGGCCCTGGATCCTCTCAACAACTAAGTGGGCCCCACAGTTCCATGTCTAAGGCCACTGACCTCAGAGAGTCCTTAACAAAGAAGAGGAGCATAAATCAAGTTCAACCAAACCCTATTTGTTATTGCAAGTAGTTTATGACAGCAGTAACTGCTGTACTAAACAATTGTTGCTGTAATAAGAAAAGGGTGTCGGTATTCGACCGATTAACCAAGTCAGATAAAAATCCTGCGAAGAAGACAAAAAGTGTTCTCCTAGAGATTAAGCAAAAAGAATGGAAAGCAGTGACCTCTAACATGGTTGGAAAGGGTAAGAGAATTATAGATAAAGAGGTTGAATCCGAATCAAGTGACGAAAAACCTCGTCATCTTACTCGACTTAAATCAGGGGCTGTCGCCCCTCAAAATTACAAGAAACTTGTAAAAGGTTCTTATGACGACGATAACGACATCTCAGCCATAGCCTCACCTCGCTCTTCTGCGTCATCCAGACCACAAAAATCCGCATCACATATGGTGGATAAATCTAACGACATCGATAAGAGATTGGAAGACCAAGAACAGATGATCCGAGACCAACAAAAAATGGTTGAGGATCTCAAAATGATGCTCTTAAGGGTGGTCAAAAATACTCAGACAATAGTCGAAGATAAAGCTAAAACTTCTTCGGAATCACCGCGAAAGAAAAAAATGAAACTCCATTTAAGACGAATGAAGAAGATAAGGAAGAAAAGGCTTACTCAGCACATAAGGATGAAGATAAGCATTCTTTCCATGACCCTCATGAAGAAAAAATTGAGAAATTATAGAGCCAACTTGATGCCTTGATGCACAAGAAGGAATTGAAGGAATCGGGGGTTTCAAGACCGTATCCGCTTGAATGGGATTTCACACCATACCCTAAAATATATAAACCACTCAAGTTAGAGCCGTATGACGGGAAAGGATCTCCAGTCAATATATATATTACTTCTTGTCTCAAGCAGGATATTTAATGGGTAATGATCCAGTAAGGACCAAGATATTTGCAAGTACCTTGCGAGGGCTTGCCTTTACATGGTTTATGCAGTTGCCCCCAGGTACTATCAATTCCTGGTATGACGTTGAAATGCACTTTCTTACACATTTCTTTGAGGATGACACCGAAATATCGGATCATTCCCTCCTTGCAACAAAGCAAGGGGAACAAGAAACGGTGAAAGATTTTATAGAAAGGTTCCGGGAGAAGTCCGTACATTGCAAATATGGAATGGTCCAGGAAACACTAGTAGAAACTTGCAGGCACAACCTCAAAACTAATGTGCTCTTAAAGATGTGAGCCGTAGAATTTAAGACTTGGAAGGATTTGCTTAAACAAGGAGAACAGGCAGAAGACTTGATCCGTCGGGTTGAAGAATCTCGTGGAACGAGGAATCTTGAAAATAATAGGCTGCATCTACAAAACTATAATAAGAGTAAGGGAAAGGTGGTAATGGCATCCGATGCCGCTCCAAAGCAAACAAATCCTCCAAATTCAAAGCCTCAAAACCAAAAAGGCACGGGACAAAATAGGCCCCGACAAGAAAGGACTTATACATTCAAGGCGGAACAGACACCCACACTATTCCACCTACTCCTCGGGAAGGGAATGTTAAAACTACCAGATAACCAAAAGCCAGAAGACGCAGGGAAAACTAATGACCCAAATTACTGCTTATACCATTGGATTGTTGAACATCCTACCAAGGACTGTTATCCTCTGAAGAATAGGATTCAGGCATTGATAGAGGCTGGAGTCTTGATGCTAAAAGAGAAATAGAAGAAAGTTACTGCTAATATGGTGACCCTGGTGGTAGGAACCCATGAGTTCCATGCAGGAGTAACTCTGATACCATTAGGGAAACAGGTCATGAAGAATTATGACCCGCATAAAATGGCACAGAAAGAACTTACCCTTGTGACGACACAGAGGGAAAGTCTTGTGGGTCCATCCTGATCTATTATAGGACGAGCAATGGACCGCATCAAGTAGCCAAAGAAGAAAGCGGACTAGTAATACTATTTTTACAAAAATTAAAGAAGAGTACATAATTACAGGAGCATTGACGGACTCTGAAGAGGAGGCCAAAATTATGGTCACTCACCAAGACGAAGCAGGTCCTTCTGGCACTCGATCCGGTAAAGCTTACCTCAAAAACTATACAAGAGTAGACCCTAAAAATATATATGGGGAACCTGCAAAGCAGAAAGGGCTTCGTTTCCAGAAAAGTCTAAGAAAAGATGAAGAAATCAAGGATGCCTCATTCAAATTTGACATCATAGCTCAGTTGGCTAATATTCCAGCTCGAGTTACGCTCTACGAGTTGTTATGATTATCAAAGTTAACTTGGGAGCCATTAAGAGAGGCCTTGGCAGATTCTAAATTTTTCCTAGCACAGATTGTTGAGCCAGCCAATGAGAAACAAGATTCCTACTCCCGCTGTTATCAAGTGAGGAGGCAGGTCCCACAAATAACCTTTTCCCCAAAAGACACGCAGGTAGTGAACATAAAGCATAATAGACCTTTATATTTTACCGGATATGTCGGATCCACAAAGGTGGACCGCATTCAAATTGATCTGGGGTTTGCACTAAGCGTCATTCCAAGGAGATTAATGCAGTTACTGGGAATTTTGCCCCATCGCCTTACACCGACAAACACCACTATATATGGGTTCAATGCTAATGATAGCTGTTCCCTCGGAAAGATCCAACGCTAATGTCAGATCGGAGATTTGAGGATAGAAGTTATGTGCTACGTCATTGACGCAGACACACCCTATAATATTCTGTTGGGGAGACCATGGATTCATACCTATATGATAGTCCCATAACTCTCCATCAATGCCTGAAATACTGTGATGAGTAAGGAGAACTCTGGACGTTAATTGCAGATAGGCAACCACTCAAAGAGCTAGAAAATTACTTCACTGATGCCATGCTCTACAAGCCGGCCCATGAGGTCCCCTATCGGAACCTCAAAGAGTCTAAAGAACCCGACGACAGTGGCAATGAGGCGGATACTGAATATGAATCCCCAGGAGAGAATGATGTGGGTGACTATGAGATAAACCCTCGTATGAATTTTAATACGAATTTCGATAATATTAATGTAACTAATGTAGCTGATGATGAGTGGGTTATTAATGAAAACATAAAGTTAGTCTATGAGCCTGCTGTCACTACAGAGTCTGAACCTAGTTGTACTTCCACCGAGGCAGATGGCCTATCCGAACTTGAAGTTCTGGCGGCATATCATTTGCCAATCAGGTCATCCCTCCTCTCTCGATCTGAAATAACGAAGGGACGAGATCACTTCTTTGAAGTACCTCCACGATAGGCATCTTAGAAGCCAATTGTCTTCGTAAAGTGATCGCGTTGCCTAACCAAAGGCAAACTAGTGGAAGTGATGAACAAACATCAGCACAATTTCACCTATACGAGCAAAAAACCTGACAGATGATGGAAAAGATGGGTTATAATTTTATTCAGAAATCGGGATTAAACTTTGGAAAAGGGCGACAAAATCTTATACTCTTGTTTATACCAAGAGGGAAGAGCCCAGACTACTATCATAAAACTCGAAGGGGGTTGGGGTATGTATCCACTCCTCCCTCATTGCCATATAAATACGAAGAGAGCTCTTCGACCGACGAGGATTTTTATCCATTAGATCATGATTCTAATCTAAATACTGGCGCTTGATTTTAATCTCTAACAGCAAATATGGTTTCAGCCGCACCAAAAAGTCGAGGAACCAAATGATGTTCAAGATGATTCCTAGGCTAAACATATGGTTACTCTCTGGGATGTCCGTTTTGAACAGCACAACCCGCCCACAGAAGATAAGCTAGTACAAGTTAATATGGGAACAGAAGAGAATCCAAACCCATTTCAATAAGCGACACGCTAACTCCTTTAGAAAAGGACAAGCTCGTATCCCTTATCAAGGAATATATAGACGTGTTCACATGGAGTTATGAAGATATGCCCGGGCTTGATCCTCAGAGTGCCATGCACAGGTTGAATATTAGAGAAGACGCCAAGCAGTCAAACAACAACAAAGGCGCTTTCTAATGGAGGTTATAGTTGCTGAGGCTAGCAAGCTCATAAAATCAGGATTTATTCGTGAAGAATAACATCCTGACTGGGTGGCCAATACAGTGCCAGTTCGTAAGAAGAACGGCAAGATCGGATATGCATCGATTTTTAGGATCTAAATGCCACATGCCCTAAGGACGAATTTCCACTCCCAATTATAAATGTGATGATTGATAATACCTGCGGTTACGAGAGGATGTCTTTTATAGATGGCTTCTCAGGCTATAACCAGATTAAGATGCACCCAGACGATGAGAAGCACATAGCTTTCAGAATGCCGTTGGGGGTATATTGTTATATAGTAATGCCCTTTGGGTTAAAGAATGCTGGTGCCACTTATCAATGTGTAATGAGCGTTATATTCAAAGAACATCTGCGTAAAACTGTAGAGTGTTACGTAGATGACTTGGTAGTCAAGAGTAAAAATAAAGAAGACCACCTTCAGGATTTAAGAACAGTCTTCAATCTCATGCGAAGACATCGCTTGAAAATGAATCCTGCTAAATCTTTCATGGGGGTGTCTAGTGGAAAGTTCCTCGGATTCGTAGTTACTTCAGGAGGAATTTTCCTTCATCCCGAAAAAGTAAAAGCGATCAAAGAAATGCCGCCTCCTCGGAACCTTAAAGAGTTGAGGGGGTTACAAGGAAAGTTGGCCTATATCCGTCGCTTTATCTCCAATTTATCAGGACGATGCCACCCGTTCTCCAGACTTATGAAAAAATGGGGTTTCCTTCATATGAGACGAAGCATGTCAACAAGCATTTGTGATCTTAAAGAATATCTTACGAAACCCCCTGTCCTCATGGAACCTGTCCTGGAAAACCATTCCTCATATATGTAAGGGCCATGGATAACGCACTAGGAGCGTTACTCGCTCAATATAATGAGCAGGGTCATGAACATGCTCTTTATTACTTAAGTCATACAATGATGGGAGCCGAGCATCGATATACCTCGATTGTGAAAAAATGTTTAGTCCTAGTGTTCGCTGTTTAGAAAATGCGGCACTATCTCTCAGGGCAAACAATTAATGTCATATCACGGGTTAATCCTCTGAAAATCCTTATGACAAAACCGAGGTCTTTAAATGGTCGATTAGCAAAATGGGCATTGCTACTATCACCATTTGACATCCACTTTGTTCCCAAAAAAGCCATGAAAGGACAAGCGATTATTGACTTCCTCACTGACCATCCAATTTGGTCCATTTCTAAACCATCAGGGGATATCTCGATACAGACGTCAGAAGTCAACACAATTAACCAAGAACAGCCATGGCAAATGTTCTTTGATGGTGCTGTAAGACGATCTGCTGCAGGAGTGGGAGTGGTACTGATTTCCCCATATAAGCACATACTTCCTAATGGTTACTCATTAACCGAGCCATGCACAAATAATGTGACAGAATATAATGCAATCATTATTGGTCTAAGAATGGCTTTGCAATTGGGGGTGAACTATCTAGAGGCATATGAAGACTCTAAGCTCATTGTCAATCAGATGACGGGTGAATATGAAGTCAAATATGAAGCCCTCATCCCCTATTATCAACTAGCCATTGAGTTGGCAGGATATTTCGAGCAGTTTTATATCAATCATATACCTCGACATGAGAATGTCTATGCGGACGCTCTTGCAGCATTAGCTGCAACATTGGCAATCCCATTAGGATCAGCTAAAAGTATTACTATTGAAAGTAGAGAACTTCTCCATCCTGATATGATCTTCCAAGCTAAGGAAGTGTGCCAAGTAGGCCTAGTTCTGAAATCTCGTGATTGGCGATTTTCGTTTGTGGATTATGTCTTATATGGGATGCTGCCAGAGGATTCTAAAGAAGCCGCCTCAATAAAGAGGAAAGCCCAGAGATTTTACTATGATCCCACACTTTAGACTTTATACAGAAAGTCAAGCGACGGTCTCTTACTACGTTGCATATCAAAAGCAGAAGCCAATGAAGTGCTAAAAGAAACACATGATGGAATATGTGGAGTCCATCAATCCGGTCCAAAACTTGGGGATCACATAAAGAGGCTAGGATATTACTGGCCAAAAATGATTACCGATGCAATGACATACGCTAAATGGTTCCACGCATGTCAGGTACATGCTAATTTTATTCATCAACCTCTAGAATACTTGCACAATACTATTGTCAGTTGGCCTTTTGAAGCATGGGGGATGGATATTGTGGGGCTAATAACTCCCCCATCATCCAGAGGACATCGGTTTATACTTACAATAACCGACTATTTTTCGAAATGTACTGAAGCCGTGCCCATGAGAGAGGTAAAGACGACATATGTGATTAAGTTCATTAAACATCACGTCATATACCGTTTTGGCATTCCTCGAAGAATCACTCATGATAACGGATTGTAGTTTATCAGCCAGGGGTTTTAACGATTCTGTGATAAGTTCAAAATCAAGAATATCGCTTCAACACCATATAACCCCGTGACTAATGGATTGGCCGAAGCCTTCAATAAATCCTTTAGTAAACTCCTTCAGAAATTTGTCTCTTCCAACAAGTGGGACTTGCATGAAAAGTTAGGAGAGTGTTTGTGGGCTTATCGCACCACGGTCCGTACCCCTACTAAGGCTACCCCTTTCTCCTTGGTATATGGGAGCGAGGCCATCCTACCTTTGGAAGTCCAGATACCGTCATTAAGAGTGGCATTAGCCACGAAAACGACGACGGAAGAACGACATCAACAAAGATTACGAGAACTAGAAGCGCTAGATGAGAAGCGTCTCCGGGCTCAGCAACAAATTGAGTTGTATCAGGCCCGAGTCTCGCAAGCGTTCAATAAGAACGTTAAACAGAGAACCTTCAAGGAAGGAGACTTGGTTCTGGCCATGAAAAGTCCAATGGTTATGACCCACAAAACTAAGGGTAAATTTGAATCTAAGTAGGAAGGACCATTCATCGTGGAGACAGTATACTCTAGTGGAGCTTATCGCTTAATGAATCAGAATGGTGACAGAATGATGATGCCGATCAACGACAAATTTTTGAAAAAATATTATACATAAAAAACACTGTCACATCTAGTTCTTATCCTTAAGAGTATAACCATCCACGTTCAAGTTACGCGTGTGAGCACTTGAACTTCTTTGTCAAATTAAGGCATGTGCAATTAGGCGCCTCTGTCTAAGTCAATGATCCTAACCCGATCATTCTGGTGTATGCAATTAAACACCTTCACCAAACTATCAGCATGCTCTATTGAAGAGCTTTACTGAGGTCAATAATCTTGACCCGGTCATTCTGGTATCAGCAATCTAAGTTACGCAGAAGAGGCTTGGACTGTTTTTACCGAAACTATGAACTAATTACGTCATCATTTGTTGTGCACGAAAAGTTCATAGCCAACAGATAGAAGAATCAAAATAATTATCTTTATTCATGAATAGAAAGAATATGGATAAAGTTACAAAAAGAAATCAAAATATTGTTGAGTTCCTTTATTATAATGAATAAACAAAATATGTATAGAAAGGAAAAGAAGAAAACAAGGAAGATAAGGTTCTCCCAGAAGCTTCAACTTATTCGTTGTCTCATCAATAACTCGACGACGGGTTTCTTCTACTGAATGATGAGCCTACCAACGTAAATCATCATCATTTATTGCAAACTGCTGTGTCAATCACTGACGGGCTTCTTCAATTGAGCAGCTCCTCACCATGCCCTCTTGCTCGAGTTGTCCCTGTTGTAGGATCAACTCTTCTTGCTTCTTTACAGACTCCCCCAGTCTTGACTCACTGGCTGCTAAAATGGCTTGAGCTTTGGCAATACTCTCACGGGCTCGGAGTATAGCTGCCTGACTACCCTCGATCTCAAAATCCACCATTTCCAGCCCTCTGAGGATCGACTCTTGATTGGCTCGAAGTTTTGCTAACTCCAGAGACCAGTCTTCCTCTTGGCGTCTCAAATCCTCCTGACGAGCCGTCAGCTCTACTCGAAACCGCGCCAATTCAATTTCGGTGATCGCTTCCACATCCGCTTGGCGAACGGTATTTAGCATTTGCACATGCTCTTCTAAAGCTTCTAGGCGGGCTCGGTAAGGAGCTGCTCGGTCCCACCCTCCAATCCTTTCAATGTTGTCCAGATAACTGGTCAACATTGGGCGCCCAAGCTCAAGGAAGTCTCTTTCGTCTAAGATCATCCCAATACATCTCCTTAATAGCCACATGAAATCATTGACACTATGATTGAAGAATTCCTCAAGAGGATCAACAATGTCTAAGTTGAGAGCAGGCAGTACTAAGGAAGATGTCACCGGGGGAGGATTGACTTCTGTAGGAGTTGATGAAGGAGAAGCTCTTCCTTAAACTAAGTTCATGATATGCGGGGCCAGTAAAGCCAATAGGGAACTGGCTGAACTGGAAACCCAAGGAGAAGACGCATTGGTGCCAGTCATTCCAGTAGCTTGACCAACAGGGATAGATTCCGATGGAGTGTCTCTACTTGAAGCCCCTCCTGTAGCAGAAGTAACCTTGAAGGGGAACTTCAAATTATCTTCATCTCCCGTTGGCAAGCGAACTGGAGTGAGAGGAGCGGATGGAGCCTCTGCAACTATAATGGTCGAAGGTGTTAGTATAGCTGGTTGGGGAGCAGACGGCGCGCCAACGACAACCGGGAAGGTATCTTCAGAGCAAATAGCCGGTGTCAGTGATGGTAGGCTTGGAGATGGGGGAGCCTCTCTTACCGTAGCCGCAATGGCCTCTGTCCTATCATCACTCCCGAGCTCATCAACAACGAGAGTCGAAGTAGGAATAGAGTGAGGAGCTGGCATAAAGTAATCTACGCCGAACTCCTCAGTAGAACTACCCAGCCCGCCAACTGAGCCAGTGGTGCCTGAATAGTCAACCAGCTCCTCGGACGCCACTCTAGTGGTTGAGTGCATAGGCGAATGAAGCTGACTACCTAGATCTCAAAAAGCAGACAAAAACGTTATATATATATAAAAGAATAAAAAGTTAAAATATAAAAATAAAATTTAAAACTAGAATCATACCAGTAGATACAAGTCCCATAGTTGGACTTGAGGGAGGAGCTGTGGCTGTCTCTAGAAGCACATCCGTTTCGCTACCTAGAGGTTGCATCGTAGTGTGTTCGGCAGATTCTGTGGCCGGCGGGATCGGGGCCTCAGTAGCACTGGAGGCTTCAGCAGGTCTGCCTTCCTCTACCGGTGCTGTTGGCAGAGTCGAAGCAAGAAGGTCCGTAGCAAACTAGACCACTGCTTCTTCGGGAATCACTAGAGTTTCCCCAGCTAGCTTCTTCTTCTTTCGGACTAGTTCGCCTCTAGTGGACCCACGACGCTTTATGGTTGGGCTTTAAGAACGAGGTCTATCATCCCTAGCAGGTTGAGGAGCACCCCCGGCCCCAGCATTATCATTGCCACCAGTGTCGTCATCATCATCAGAATCGCCAGATCTGATAGATCGGCCGCCGTGTCAAGGAATTCGTTCATCCCTTTAACTCTAACTCTCTTAGCCCCTTTGCAGCGAGAGTAGAATGCTTCAATCTCCTTGCAATAGCTGTGGTTGATGGAGAAATTGGGTACATCAGCATTGGCAATGCTGTACTATGTACAAAAGCTGAGTGCCATGCTCAGCTCTGGCGACTTCTGGGGCAGTGTAAATTCGGCTCCGATCCCTCTGATAACAAAATGGAACCATCCTCGAGCTCCTACGTACAAGTTTCCTTTATACTCCAGACCCTTATTGGGATTCCCGACATAGAGTTGCATATACCCGAATTGACGAGCAAAACGACTTGTTGTATATGGCTCTATGTAGCACATGGTGTCTTGCCAATACACCAAGTGCCCTGGACAAATATTGAGAAGCCACCAGAATGCCCCAGAGGATAGGTTGGTGAAGTTGTCTGCTCCCAAAATATCCTTGAATTTCGATCTGTACTCTCCACCAGGATAGTCTGAAAAGTATTGGAGATCTCATAATTCTGATGGTGGCGGAGCATATTACAGATGATCGACATGTAGTTACTCTTCCACGTGGAACGTTCATACTTCTCCACGAAGAAGGGCTTGTCAATTGGACAGTAATCAGCGGCGCTCATTAGAGACGGGCAGTGCATAACCAGCCACGCCATCAAATGTGTGTAGGGCATTTCCACCCGGTTCGATGTCTTCACTGTAGCAGTCTCCTTAACTGCTTTACCCTTTACAGCTTTCCCTTTATTCTTCTATATTGGAGCAAAGCTGTTACAGAGGGCTCAAAGTCTGCTCTGGAGGTTGCTAACCATTGCTGGCAAGAGCCCGAACGGTTGTCCATAAGCCAGTAGAATGGCAGGATAAACGATGTTCTTCGCAATGGCCTCCTTGTGCAGTGAAGGAACGACGCATCTCTTCAGCCAAAGCATCAAAAAGCCAGCAAGTAAACTCCTATCAGAAATGGGGAACTGGGCTTTATAATGGAAGTTTTGGAAGACCGTGTCCGGGTTGAATCCCCTTTCATTGGACTCAGTGGTGTAAGTGGTGGCTTCCAAATGCGCTGTTTGATCTCTTCAATGCTGACGTGTTTTCGTCCGCGGACCATAGGCAGGCTCTCTTTAAATTCACAAAGAGGTAGTTTGCCCACTTCTTATGGCCGATCCCTTGGCTCCTTACCCCAGCTAGGTCAACACAGATGTGGTAATGACATATCATCTCCCAATATGTCTCGTAGATGTGCTCGTCCCTTGCCTTTAGTATGTTCAGCTCCTCGGCGGTAGGAATATATTCTTCGTAAGGAATCTCACCCATAGATAGGCCCGACACCTCATATATCTCATGGAGAGCAAGTCCCAGCTCACCCATTGGTGTAAAGAAAGTGCCGGTCTCAGGGTTGTACATCTCCAGAAGGCTGAAAAAAATGTACGAGCTCTGACGCAACCCGAATTGGGCATTCCTAATAGCCTTGTATAGACCAATCTCCTTCAGAGTTTGCTCATGGGTGTCCAGCACATACTTGACAAGCCAGAACCACCACATGTTGCCCGATGAGTAAATCCATCCGGGCATCCTGAAGTCCTTGGCAGGGTACTGACCACCCTTGGCCATGAATTCGCTGAGAAAAGTCTTTGCTTGAATTGGGACCTTCCCAACTGGGTGCTCCTTGGTAACTCTATCCAGAAGGAGCCCAGTGACATACTAGGTGGACCATCTTGGCAAGCCCAACCGACGCCGAATTTACCGATCGCAACTCCATCATAATCCCGAGTGAGTTCCTAGTCTAACTCACATCAGGAAGATAACCTCTGGAGGTACACCAGAGGGTAGCTGCGCTCTATATCGGGCAGGAACATCGCAGGTCACCGGTTTGGTGAAGCCACTTAGTCTCTTCTTTGAAGAGGATCTCATCAGAGTGCTCCATGACGTCCCCGAAAAGGAACGCTGGCTTCTCCATGGCCTCTCGGTTCATTGCTTCGAAGGGAGCATCAGTGATGATTTCCTTGCGGTCGCATGAATGTACCTAATCAGCTTCTCTCTGCGCTCTCTTAGACCGGGATTGAACGCAGGGAGGTTAGTGGTGAAACGGAATTGGGTCGCTAGGTCTGCACCCCCAGCGAACCCGAAGTGGTGCCTATGGGAGAGAGGGTCCACTGAGTATCCAACTGCAAGAAGAAGGAAATAAAGTTAGAAGAAATTCTAAGAAGAAAATTTTCTAAGTATAAAAATGTAGAGCTAGAAACTAACTTCGCGTGATGAAAAGAACAACTTCGCGTCAAGCTAAAATGCGAAGCTAAAAGAATAACTTCGCGTCAAGCTAAAACGCGAAGCTAAAAGAATAACTTCACATCAAGCAAAAACGCGAAGCTAAAAGAATAACTTTGCGTCAAGCAAAAACGCAAAGCTAGAAGAATAACTTCGCATTCAGACAAAACACGAAGTTACTTCTGACTGTCGCGTAAGATACAAAACGCGAAGATAATGCGATAGGTTCGCGAAAAAGAAGACCAGAGGTCTCTTCTTCTCCAAGTCGTTTGACCGGAGTACGGCGATGATTTCACCAGTGGAGTAGACGATTGGCCAGTCAAAACCGAGCCAAATCGCCCCTAAATGATTCTAAAAAGTCAGAAAAAGGGGAATCTTATCTCCAATAGGCACGGTGTATACTACGTCACCGCTGCGGCCGCTGCCACGACCGCTGCCGCCGCTGCTCGTGCCGACCGCCGACGGTGAGGAGGCACGTGACGAGGTGCTTTTCTTGGGCGCCATTAATCTTGAAGAAATTTCGACGAAAATTGAAGGAAATCAACGAAGATTGCTTGGGTCGCCGATCGCCTGATCGCCTGAGCTCTAGGTTTTTGAGAATTTCTTCGAATGAGTGAAGAAGAAGAAGAGACTCTATTTATATGAAAAAAACCTGCCCCTTGGTATTTGGCGCGAGAATCAAGGCAGTTTTCTGTAAAACGCGAGGCTATTAGATTCGCGTATTGAATGTAAACGCGAGGATAACTTGGTGTTTATTAATTCCGTGTTCGAGTTTGAAGATCCAAAGTATTTCAAAATTGGCTAAGTTCTAAACCATTTTGAAAATTTTGGAGGGGGTTCTGTTAGTAGTGAAAACTTCTAAGTAGAAAGGAAGTAACCATGTAGAACGCGGAGCTAACTCCGTTGCTCCGCGTTTTGGCTATTTAGCCTCGCGTTTGAGCAAAATGCGGAGCTAATTCATAGCTCAGCGTTCTGATGATGTTAACTCCATGTGAGCAAATTTCATTAGAATTCTAAATTGATTGAGATTGAGATTTTGGCTTATCCAATATCCAAATTGAGTCCAATCAGAATTCATAATCAAGAGATTTAAATCAAAATTAAGATATTTAATTAGAATCCTTAATGAGCACAACTACTTTCCAATTCTAGACAATTAGAATGGCCCAAGGCTATAAATACCCTCTTGAGAAAGGCTTTGTAGATTTTTTTAGAAGTTTTGGTAAAGTTCGAGTTACGCGCGAGAGTCTTAAATCCATCAAGACCAGCAGAGAAGATCAAGAGCCGACCATCATCTTCATTGAGCAAGAAGACTTCCAGGTCAAGATCGTCAAAAGGAGCTACTCGATAGATCCCATCGCTACATAGAGCCCACTTTTTATTGTAAAAGAGAGAGATAAGTTATAAATCCTCTCATTTGTTTTCATTTGTTCATTTTTATTGTAATTAAGTTATTTCAATAGAAGGAAGTAAGATTTTTGCTGAGAACACCTGATTGGGTCGCGAATATAGTTCCTGTGATCAAGAAGAATGGAAAGGTCCGGGTCTGCATTGATTTCAGAGATTTGAATGAAGCATGTCCAAAGGATGAATTTCCATATATGGATGCATTTTCAGGATATAATCAAATCAAGATGTACCCCGATAATAAAAATCATACATCCTTCAGAACACCTCTTGGAGTGTACTATTATAAGGTCATGCCATTTGGTTTAAAGAATGCTGGTGCCACGTATCAACGTGCTATGAACACAATATTTCAAGAACACCTATGAAAGACAGTAAAATGCTATGTAGATGATCTGGCAATTAAAAGTAAGAACAAGAATGACCATCTTCATAACTTGAGAACAATGTTTGATCTTATGCATAAACACCAGCTTAAGATGAACCCTACTAAATCTTTTCTAAGAGTTTCTAGTGAAAAATTCCTTGGTTTCATGGTAACTTCTAAAGGAATTCACCTTGACCTAGACAAAATTTAGGCAATCCAAGATATGCCACCTCCTAAGAGTCTCAAAGAATTAAGAAAACTACAAGGCAGATTGGCATATATCCGCAGATTTATATCAAATTTATCTAGTAGATGTCAGCCTTTCACAAGATTAATAAAGAAAGGAGTGTCATTTGTTTGGGATAACGCATGCCAAATTTTTTTTTAAGAAATCAAGTAATATCTCACTAAACTACCTGTACTCGTAGCTCCAGTCTCAGGGGTATGTTTCCTGTTATATGTGAGAGCAATGGATCATTCCTTAGGAGCTTTATTAGCACAAAAGAATGAATTGGCTAATGTACAAGCTATTTATTATCTCAACAGAATAATGATTAGGGTTGAACATCGATATAATCCAATGGAAAAGGAATGTTTGACTTTAGTGTTTGCGGTCTAGAAAATGCAACACTATTTAGTTGGACAAACTATTCACGTTAAATCAAGAGTTAATCTTTTAAGAATATTAATGACTAAACCAGATTCGTTAAGTTTAAGACTGTCTAATTGGGCTATTTTGTTATCACAATATGATATGCATTTTGTCCTGCAAAAATCAATTAAGGGACAGGCTATAACCGATTTCCTAACTGAACACACAATTCCAGCGTCTTCAAAGTTGTATGAAGAAATTCCTAACGAATTAGGCGAAGGAAATTCAGTTCTGAAGGAAGATATTTTGCGAGAAGATGCTGAAGTAAATGCCATTAAAGAGGATGTATGGCAACTTTTTTTCGATGATGCTTCCAGAATGGGATCCAAAGGAAAGATGGTAGCAGGAGTAGGAGTTGTTTTTGTTTCTCCTTACAATCACATCATTCCTCGAGCGTATTCATTGATAGATTCATGTTCCAATAATGTTGCGGAATATAATGCCCTCATAATTGCTTTGAAAATAGCTAAACAACTGGGATAAAATATTTAGAAGTATATGGATATCCCAACTTGTCATAAATCAAGTTAAAGGGGAATATAAAGTTAAAAATGAAGATCTTCTAGCATATTATCAAGCAATAATCAAGATTGCTAATAGCTTCGATGGTTTCTATATCAGTCATATAAAGCGCCCTCAGAACAGCTACTCAAATTCACTGGCTTTCTTAGTTGCTACCTTCGCATTACACAAACATGCTAAGAAGCGAATTACAGTGGGAAGTAAAGAATTATTCTGTCCAAGAAATGAACTTGAGGCTGAATTAAAGAAGCAAAAAGAAAGTGAAGCATGTGTTTTTGAGTCAAATCTCGAACCAAGAAATTGGCGATTCCCTTACATAGATTATGTTCTTTATGGAATATTGCCCGAAAATCCTAAAGAAGCCAGAGCATTTCAAAGAAAGACTATTCAATTCTACTATAATGCTGAACTCCAGACATTATACAAAAAATCCTATGATGGGATTTTACTTTGATGTCTTTCCGATCGAGAAATTCAGGAAGCACTTGAAGAAACTCATGATGGTGTCTGTGGAGCACATCAAGTAGGACCAAAATTTTGGAATAGACTCTGAAAAATGGGTTATTATTGGTCCAATATGATGACAGATGCGGTCATCTATGCCAAGAAATGTTGAGCCAGCCAAGTACATGCAGATTTTATACATCAAACTCCATAATATCTCCATTCGACGACTGCATCATGGCCATTTGAGCAATGAGAAATGGACATTATTGGATCAAGTTCTCCACCATCGACAAAAAGACATCGGTTCATTCTAGCTATAACAGATTACTTCTTGAAGTGGACTGAAACTAGTTCTTTAACCGAAGTGAAGTCTTCAGATGTAATCAACTTCATTAAACATCATGTGCTATATGGCTTTGGGTTTCCCAGGAAAATTATTTATGACAACGGATCTCAGTTCATGAGTCAGTCATTTTCTAGATTTTGTAATAAGTACAGAATTGAAAATTTAGCTTCTTTGCCATATTATCGTATAGCCAATGGTTTGGCAGAAGCCTTCAATAAAACCATTGTGAAGCTCCTAAAAAAAATTGTTTCGTCCAACCAAAGAGACTGTGATGAAAAGCTTGGAGAATGTGTTTGGGCATATCGCATCATTGTCAGAGCTCCTACTAATGCTACACCATTTTCTTTAGTGTATGGGTTAGAAGCAATCTTGCCACTGGAGATCCAAATTCCGTCATTACGAATTGCATTGACAACTAAAATGACATAAGAAGAATGACATCAATAGAGACTTCAAGAGCTAGAAGCTCTGTATGATAAATGACTAGAAGGTCAACAAAGTATTGAACTATACCAAGCGCGAATCTCCAAAACTTTTGACAAAAAGTCAGGCAGAGAACTTTCATAAAAGGCGAACTGGTCCTTTTGGTGAGGAGGCCGATCATAATTAATCGGGAGTCTAGAGGAAAGTTCCAGCCAAAATGGGAAGGACCTTTTGCCATTGATGCGGTCTATTTTAATGGCGCATATCGGTTGGCAAAATCGAATGGCGATAAAATCATGATGCCAATCAATGATAATTTTTGAAGAAATATTATTCTTAGTAAAATTTGCGGAGCACCAGATGTAATGTATCATGGGTAGTTCAACGCAAATAATGAATCAAGTTTATTTGTAAGGGGGGGTTCATTAATGAGGATTCACAATTCTGGACTAAAGATTTTGAATGGCGAATCAAATTTTCCTTTCCTCCAAATTTGCTAAGTTAAAAATATCTCTGGCGAATAAAATTCTCTTTTCCTTTAAATTTGCTAAGTTAAAAAATACCTCTGGTGAATCAAATTCTCTTTTTCTCCAAATTTGTTAAGTTAAAAAATACCTCTCGTGAATCAAATTCTCCTTTCCTCCAAATTTGCTAAGTTTAAAAATACCTCTGGCGAATTAAATTCTCCTTTCCTCCAAATTTGCTAAGTTAAAAAATATCTCTGACGAATTAAATTTTCTTTTCTTTCAAATTTGCTAAGTTAAAAAAATACCTCTCGCGAATCAAATTCTCCTTTCCTCCAAATTTGCTAAGTTAAATAAATACCTCTGGCGAATCAAATTTTCCTTTTCTCCAAATTTGCTAAGTTAAAAAATACCTCTGGCGAATCAAATTTTCCTTTCTTCCAAATTTGCTAAGTTAAAAAAATATCTCTAGTGAATCAAATTTTCCTTTCTTCCAAATTTGCCAAGTTAAAAATACCTCTGGCAATTCAAAAACTATTATACTATAAGTAATTGAACAGCATGAATTTTAACTTGATCAGGAAAGTTAACAGGTACTTCTATTTTGATTCAAGAAATTTACTTATTCACAACAAGATTTATTTTTGGGCAATTGAATAATGATCTCAATATTAATCAAATTAACAGTTACCTCTGATGATCAATACCAAAATCAATCATCATGTTAATGGTTACCTCTGGTTGAATGATAAAAATATATCTCTTTATTCATTATCAAATCAAAATTACTAAGAGTTTCTTGGTATCATACAACCAATGAGAATGAGTACAAATCATTGAGTCAAGAGAACATTAAATTTTTCGTCAACATCTAAAGGATGGCTTAAAGGTAAAAAGTTTGCTTCTGTAGTCTCCTCCTGCCGATGGTTAAGGACCTTCAAGTCGATTTGCTCAGTCATGATCAAATCACCAATGACTTGATTAGTGCAAAACTAGGTGTACCAAATGCATATTTCTCAACGTACAATGTGAGGAATTGCCGAAATTGAGCGCTGCCCATAACCATCTAGCATCCTTGCCTTGAAGGGTGCTAGGTAGGAAATAGGACAATGCCACAGACCCGAAATCTTTTCTCTAATGTAAAATACATTAGACTGATTACTTTTCAAAAGATATTGTAAGAAATTACAAACCAATCAGGTCTGTGCAATTGTTAAGGTGAATGACTACGGTTATCTCCTGCAATGAATTCAAAATTTTGTTAGGAAACATATAAGAAAATACATAATTTTATGTTCATAACAAGAGAAATTTACCTTAATTAACGAAAATGACTACGGTCATAAGGATCTTCTCAATACAATACTCCTTCAGGTTGATGCTGTCTGGAGGTCTTGTAACAAGCCGGCCCCAATCCATTACCTCAACTGAGGAAGAGGAAGAAAAACAGAGCTGCACGAGAAAATCAACTCTAAAAGAGCTTCAAAAAGATAGAGAGGTGAAAACTTTTCTCAAGTCAGAATAACTCTCTGTGGGAAGAATCTAGCGTCTTATATAGAGGACTCTATGATCAAAATCTTCGGTTAGGAGAAGATATGAGCAAAATCTTCTGTTGAGATCCTTGACCCAGATCTTAACAAAAGTTATTATTGTTGCATGGGGCGCTTGGATATCGGTGCCAGAGGAAATAAGATCTTTGATTAGAATCGTATCATTAATGAGAGCATGTGACGCTTAGATCTTTGCGCCAAAAAGGTTAGGTTAAATGAATGGAAAGTCATTCCATAACTTGCAGATTTTACGTGAAGCTGCTGCGGATTCTTAAACAGAATAGTTATGCAAATTCGCGGACTTACAAATATTAAGTCACAAGTCTAATAAAAATTTGTAGACTTCCCAATGTAATGTCGCAAGATTGATGCAAATTCACGGACTTCCAGATATAAGGTCACAAGTATTATACAAATTTATGAAGACAAGTACAAAGTTGCATGTTTAAAACACGAAGTTATATCTGATATACAGAGACTAAGAGGTGCTAAAATCTACATAGATTAAAATCGAAGGAATTCTTTCAAGATTTTCATTAATCAGAAAGTGATGAAAAGTTTACATGAGTTCCTTGAAAAAAAAATTCATTACAGTTCAGCGATTCAGAAGAGCCTTTATCTTTTCCTCAGCATCACTAATTTCCTGTTGGATAATCTCATAAGCTTGAACAACAGCTTGTCAGCGCAATTCTTCTTCACTGACAATTATACTTCTTGCTGAAGCAGCCTCCAGTGCTTCTAATTTAGCTTGTATGGCCTGAAGATCTTTAGCTGTATTGTCATGCTGTCTAGACAAGTTCATGAGATTCTTCATTGATTCTTCATGCTCTTTAGTGATTTTAGCCAAGAAAGCTTGGGCTTTAGCAACGGATTCCTGAGTTTTGGTTATGGCTTGATCATGGTCCTTGACAATCTAAGCAGCATTCTCTACCTGAAGAACTAGAGACTGACTGTTCAATTGGTCTTTTCAAAACAAGCCTTGCAAAAGCATTAGCTTTCTCCTTAATTTCCTTTTGGAACTTAAACTGTTCTTCCATCAGTTTCTGAAAAGTAACTTCAACTATTTTAGATTTAACTATTTCAGATTTATTCGTGCTATGTGATCTTGACAAAAATTTAGCATGATTCTGAAGTTGAGCTATCATAAGTCTGTAAGGTGCGACTTTTTCTTCTCCACCAATACTAACTATACCAGTCAAGTAAATGTTAAGAACATTGGTGATAGAAGAGAAAGAGACCCCTTTCAAGATATTATCAATGTAGCGATTTAGAAAATGAAGGTTTCTACTGTGTCTATCAGCAAGACAATTTCAAGAGTATCAATCTCCGTGTGACCTGATGAAGAAGAATCAACAACAGCTAGAGTGGGTGTAATCTGAACTATACTTTGCTGCAAAGAAACAATAACATCAATATCAAAAAGATCAAAGCTTCTAGCAGCTTCAGCAGGGACAGTAGCTTCAACATTCTCAACAGAAGTAACAGTTGTAATAGCTGCAGTTGGGATAACATGTATAGTGGTTTCTATTGAAGGAGCCACTACTTCAGGAGTGTTAGCAACATAAGCAATGACCACAGTTACCCCATGGGTGTCTTCAGAAGTGATTTCTGCGATAGTGTTGACCAGCGGAATGATATCTGCATCCATATGCTCTGAAGCTGGAGTTGAAGGAAGAGTTGCTAAAATGAGAAAAATAATAGAAATGATACAATTAGATGATGATAAAAAAATGATGATGAAAATTTTGACATAAGTAAAGTTTAAGAGTAAACCTTGAGGTTGAGCACTGGATTCTCCAGGCCCATAAACTTTAGCTCTTTATTCTTCCATCAAGAAAACGTATTTGCCATGATCTGATGGAGGAGTGGAAGAACGAACATCATCACTGTCAACTTCATTATCATCATCATCATTACCCCAATCATTAGAATCTCCTGAAGGAGGTATTGTCTTTAAGGAAGACTCTGATGCATGTACTTCCCTAGTTATTTGCACTTCATCATCAACAATAGTTTGAGATGTTGGATGAGTGAGGATCGCAGAATCTTTTTGTGTAGGAAGAACAGTAAAAGAAGGATCAACTACTAAAGCAAGATCACTATGAAAAACAGGTCTCTGACTTCTACGTTTCTTAGAAGAGCGAAGATTTATAGTTGAATCATCTTCATCTTCCTCTGGCTCTTCTTCAATAGTCTAAAAAGCCGAACTGAGTTCTGCTGTACCGGCTTCAGACAATATGTTCTGCAGAATGATAGGCAAGTCACTAAGATGCCTCAATCTTTTCCGCCTGCACAAAAGCTTCATGGGGGAGATTTTGGTTGAGGAGAAGTCTCTTTCGTCTCAGGAAGTGGAGAAATATCAAGAGAGACAGACTAATTCGATGGAATCATAGCAGTATTATCTTCCTCTCGCTGTTGTAACTCCGAATCTTTGAAAATGTACTCTTCTCCAAAGTCCTCCATCCCAGCTACCTTCTTGCTGCCAACCTTCTTCTTTTGAGCATACCATGCTCTAATATCTCTTAGACAAGTAAGATTCGCAATGAAATTCTGAGGCAAGGAGTTAGCAGTAATATACCATATGCAAAAACTGAAGCTCATATATGGGTTTGGAGTCTTGATTGGAAGGTCAAATCTGGCTTGTGTACCACCAGAAATGAAATGGAACCAAGCTCGAGCTCCTTCAAACAAATATCCAACAAAGCTTATCTCTTTGTTTGGATTTTCAACACATAGTTGATCATACCCAAATTGTTGACCAAAGCGACTTGGATAGTAAGACTCTATATAACAATGGTTCCCTGAGTGGAGAACCAAATGCCCTGGACGAATGTTTATTAACCACCAAAAGCACCCAGGGGACAAAGTTGTAAACTTGTCAACACCAGCGGTATCCGCAAATTCTTCCTCATATCCAGCATTTGGAAAATATGGAAAACACTTAAACAATTCATAATTCGGGAGGAAATGAAATGTTTTGCGAATTGTAGCCATATAACCCTCCTTCCACTGCGACTGTTCGTAGTGCTGCACTTTGGGGGAACTTAAATTTATCTGCGAATTAACTGAGATCATCAACGGAGGATAGTGTAGTACTAACCAACCATTAAATAGGTGTAAGGAAGTTCTATGCACGGATTAGGAGTCTTGATGATCAATTCTCCTTTATTGTTATGCTCCTTCTTGACATTACGGAATTTGTCAATTAATTTTCTTAGCCCACTTTGGATGCCACATACTGTTCGCGGCTGAATTTTGATTATTCGCCTTTCCTTCCATTGAATAAACTTGAATTACAATGAAAGAGAACAAGAAAAGAACAAACGAGAGGATTTTATATCTCAATCTCTCTCTTTTACAATATATGTGGGATCTGTGTGGTGATGGGATCTATAGTAGTTCCTTTGGACGATCAGACGTCGAACTCTTCTCTCTTGAAGATGACTGCCGACTGTAGATGATCTCCTCTGGTCTTGATTCGTTCAAGGCTCTATACGTAACTCGAACTTCTCTAGAACTCCAGAAAAAGATAATGATTTTCTCTGATCTTCACAAATTCAAGGCTCTGTGCGTAACTTGAATTCTCCAAGATTTCAGAAAAATATCTCAATTGCCGAAAAGAAGACCCCTAGGGTTTCACCAAGAAGGTATTTATAGCCCCAGGTTAATGTAAGAGTTTCTATCTAAATAGAATTCTTACTCATCAAGGATTCCAATCAAATATCTTAGTTTTGATTTAAATCTCTTGATTTAGAGTTCTGATTGGACTTAATTTGATTAACTGGATAGCCCAAATCATAATCTCAATCGATTTGAGATTCTGGTTATCTACTCACGCGGAGCTTTAATCGCATCAAAACGCAGAGATAAATAACCAGAATGAGGAGCTAGCGCGGAGCTATTGATAGCTTCGCGTTTTACTCAACGCGGGGCTAAAACTAGCCAGACGCGGAGCTTATAGAATTAGCTCCGCGTTCTGTTGTGGAAAATCCTATTTACTTAGAAATTTTCACTGCCAACAGAACTCCTCAAAGTTTTCAAAATGGCTTAGTATTTAGCAAATTTTAAACCAAAAACGCAGAGTTAAAATATCAAGTTTATCTCCCATTTTAGGCATCTTAGCGGAGCTAATAGCTCCACTTCTTTTTCAGTGAAATGAGTAATTACTTCATTAATCACTCTGAATTTCTGCGTCGAATACCAAGCGACAGATCACCCCATTTAAATAGAGGTTCTGACTCATCTTCTTCTTCTTCATTCAGAGAGTTTGAAAAATCTAGAGCTCGGACGATTGAATGACTCATGTCAATAAATAATCTTCGACTGATCTTCCCTCAATTCTCCATTTAGGATGTTGCTCTAGAAGAGTGTGGCTTCGTGTACGGTGGCCGGCGTTAGCGGCGACGACAGCGGCCGTGGAAGTAGACGCAGCGGCGAACCAGTCTATGCAGCGATTATTGAAGGTAAAAAAACCTTATCTTTTGGTCTTCTAAGAACCATTTTGTGATGTCTTGGCTCGGTTTAAACAGGCCAATTGCTTATTTTACCGGCGAGATCGCCGTTCTCCGGCCGTAGAAGACAGAGAGGAACTCTAGTCTTTCTCTACGCGAAGTTATCGCGTCATCCCTGCGCTTGAAATGCGGGGCCATTTTATTAGCAGTCGCGTTTAAACGCGAGGCTATGAAAGAGAAGGAAATGATAGAGAGACACTCTGTTCTTCTTTTACGCGAAGTTATCGCGTCATCCTCTGCGTTTTGAAACGCGAGGCTATTTCTTCAATCTGCATGCGGAGTTAGCTTAGCTCCGCGTTTTTATACTTAGAAGATTTTTCGAGTCTAACTCTGGACTCTTCCTTCTGCAGTGAACCCGATCCTCTCTGAAGAGAAATGCTTGTGGGTCCATCGATCTTCATCAACAAAAGTAACTCTAAGGAAGCCAGAAGCATATGCCTTGCAGTTTTCAAGCCTCTGGCTCCAAAGGTAAACTTTTGAAGGAGCTACAAGAACTCTGCGGCAGCCCATTAAGTTTTCTTGAGGACCATTTCTGTAAGGGCTTGCAACACTTCGAATTCAACTTGTGCATCTTCATTAGGATTCTTGCAGCAGTATCTTCAGATAATCCACTAAGAGCTTTAAACAGATCATAGTTGATATTTGCAGAGGAGATCTTTTGTATGTGAACCAGGGAAGTGAGCTTCAACACCCCGTAGAGGAGTCTCACCGTTAGGTTATTGATGAGTCGATCATGTAAAAGCTTTTTGGGAGAGCTATAACTCCCTCTTCTTTTGTAATCCTTATGCTTCATGAATAAAAGCAAATATTTTTCTCTCTATCTGTTGGCTTCAAGAATCTTGCTTGCACAACAAATAGATGGCTTATAATTTTGGTAAAATAATCTAAGACTCATTTGCGTAACTTAGATTATTGATATCAGGACGATCGGATAAAGATCATTTAACTAAGATGGAAGTGCTCAATTGCACTCGCCAAAAATCCAAGTTTTCATAGAAAACGCGAAGCTAAAATACCAAGTTAGCCTCACGCTTCGCATAATTGCGTGGAGTTAGTAACTTCGCATTTTTCATCGCCACGCGGTGCTATTTGCTCCGCGTTTTGGGGAGTAACTGATAAGGAGTCGCCCCGAACCTCGCGCCGAATTCCAAGGGGCTGTTTCTTTGATTTAAATAGAGTCTCTTTTCCTCTTCTTTCTCACTTCATTTGAGAATTTTCCAGAGACTTTAGCGATTCAAGCGATCAGAGTTCAGGCGACCCGAGTGCTCTCCGACCGAGTTTCCTTCGATTTCTCGTCGATTTCGCTCAATTTTTCGCAAGCAATGGCGCTTAAGACCCGTGCTACCTCTCGCGCAGCTCCATCATCGGCAACTGGCGCTAGCAGCGGTGACAGCGACCGTGGAAGCGGCGGGCCAGCCCATGTCTCGCCTATTGGGGGTAAGGATCTCTCTTATGAGACTTTTTAGAATATTTTTAGAGTGATTTGGCTCAGTTCACCTCTTTCACTAGCGAGATCGCCGTACTTTGGCCGTATGACTTGGAGAAGAAGAAAAGCCTATGGTTTTCTTCTTAGGCGAAGTTATCGCGTCATCCTCGCGTTTTGAAGCGCGGGCTATTCTGAGTAGCAGTCGCGTTCATACGCGAGGCTGTTCTGACTAACAGTCGCACTGAATTGCGAGGCTATTTTGAGTAGCAGTCGCGCTAAAATGCGGGGCTATTTTGAGTAGCAGTCGCGCTAAAACGCGAGGCTATTTTTAGTAGCAGTCGCGCTAAAACGCAAGGCTATTTTGAGTAGCAGTCGCGCTAAAACGCGAGGCTATTTTGAGTAGCAATCGCGCTAAAACGCGAGGCATCTTTTTGACTTCTGCGCGGTCTAATCTTCAGCTTCGTGTGGAGTTTCTTTTACCTTCGCGCGTTCTAATTTTTAGCTTCGTGCGGAGTTACTTTTAGCTTCGCGCGTTCTAATTTTTAGCTTCGCTCTTCCATACTTAGAAAATTTTCTGTTTTGCAGAAACTTTTCTAACTCTGGTTTTTCTTTATGCAGTAGGATATTCGACGGAAGCTCTTCCCCACAAGAACTACTTTGGTTTTGCTGGGGGTTTTGATCCCTCAGGTCAATTTCGCTTCACCACTATTCTGGCCGCATACAAACCAGACTTGAACGGGCGCAGGGAGAAGTTGATCAAGTATCATCCCACTACCGCACGGGAGATTATAACTGATGCGGCCTTCAAAACCGTGGACAGAGAAGTGATGGAAAAGCCCGCATTCCTCTTTGGGGACCAGATGGAGCAATCAGATCAGATCCTCTTTGAGGAGGAGTGCGTTTGGCTATATAATTCTGGTGAAATGTTAATGTTTCTGCCCAGAATGGAGCGTGGCTATCCCTTGGTTTATCTTCAGAGGCTGGCGATGTCTCGTGAGTTGAAATGGGGTTTGGTTCAAGAACAGGATGGCATCACGACGGGCAAATTTGGCGCACAAGGAGCTTATCAAGATGGCGCCCCCAGATGCATTACTGGTTTGCTTCCAGGCAGATTTGGCAAGGAGCATCCAGTAGGGGAAGTCCCGATTCGCGCGTGAACTTTCCTAAGTGATTTCATGGCAAAAGAAGGCCAATACCCAGCTAGTGACTTCAGAATGCCTGGCTGGGTCTATTCATCTGGCAACATGTGGTGGGCCTGCCTTGTTCAATACATGTTGGATTCCCACGAACCTATCCTGAAGGAGATTGGCTTATATAAAGCCATCAGGATGTCCAATTCAGGTTTCCTCAGAGTACTTATCATTTCTTCTGCCTCTTGGAAGTGTACAATCCTGAGACCTGCACTCTCTTTACGCCAGTGGGTGAGTTTGGGTTCGCTCTCCACGAGATGTTCGAGGTATCTGGGCTTTCAATGGGCGAAGTCCCTTATGAAGAATATATTCCCACTACCGAGGGTTGAACCTGTTGACGGCGAAGGACGAGCATGTCTATGCCACATGCTGGGAGATGATGTGCCATTACCGCATCTGTGCTGACCTAGCAGGTGTGCGTAATCAGGGTATCGGCCACAAAAAATGGGCCGAGTACCTTTTTGCTAATTTGAATTCTAAGGATAATTCAGCAACTATCCATGGCCATCCTCCCGTCTACATCACGGAGATCGATCACCGCATCGCCAAGGGCCGCCGCCTGCTGTATTATACTACTGAATCCAATGAAAATGGATACGGTCCTGGTACCTCGTTCAAGAGCTACCATTATCAAGCTCAGACCTCAATATCCAATAGAGGTCTCATCGCTGGGTTCTTGATGTTGTGGCTGAAGAGGTGTGTCGTGCCGTCTTTACCAAAAGAGGCAATTGCAATGACGGTGGTATACCCAGCAGTTCTTTTTGCGTACGGCCGACCCCTTGGACTCCTTCCCGCCATGGTGTGCAATCTACAGCATGGATTGCGCACACTTTGTAATGATTTTCTCCCTGCCGATAAGGTCAAGGGAAAAGGAAAGGGCAAGTTGAAAGAGACTGCCCAGTCGAAAACTCCAAATCCCTAGGGTGGAGATGCCCTAGACTTATATGATGACATGGCTCGTCATGCACTGCCCTTCTCTGATGAGTGCGGCTGAACGCCGTTCGGGTGACAAGTGCTACTTCGTGGAGCTGTATGAACGCTCTTCATTGAAGCTGTATGAACGCTCTTCATTATATATCTCAAATCCGGAAGACTCTCCGGAATCACCAGAATTATGAGATCTTCAGGTGCTTCCCCGACTTTCTTGGCGGAGGATACGGGTTAAAGCTGAAGGATATTGCGGGGGCAGACAAGTTCACTGCCTTATCCGCAGAAGCGTTCTGGTGGCTCCTTAACATCCGACCTGGACACTTGGTATATAGCCAAGATGTCAAGTGTCTGATTGAACCGTACATCCCAAGTCGCTTTGCTCGCCAGTTTGGATATTCCCAACTCTTTGTGGGTAATCCGAATAGAAATCTTGCCTATGAAGGGAATTTGTACGAAGGTGCCTGCGGTTGGTTTCATTTTGCAGCTGGCGGAACCGGAGCTGAATTCTCTCTGCCCCAGAAGTCGCTAAAACTGGCCATGACTCTCAGCTTCTGCACATGGTTCAGCGTTGCAAACGCTGACGTGCCCGGCTTCTCTCTCAACCAAGCTGTTGTAAGGAGATCGAGGCCTTCTATACTAGCCACCAGGGTGCTACAAGGGTCAGAATAAAAGGAATGGACGAATTCCTAGGCGCAGCGGCCGAACCATCAGACGTCAGCGAGTCTGACGATGATGATGATAATAATGACGATGACAACCCTAATGTTGGAGGAGTTCCCCAACCTGTTGTCATTCATCCCCGGAGTCCGACCATCAAACGCCGCGGTGCCCCAAAGAAAGGGCCTGCCAAAAAAAAGAAGAAATTGGCTCCGGAAGCCCTAGTAGCTCCCCAGGAAGCAGCTATCAAGTTTGCTTCAGATCTGCTGGCTTCGACTCTACCTCCAGCGCCAGCAGGGGAGAGTGGACCTGCTGAAGCTCCACGTGCTCCCGAGATTCCAGCTCCTCTAACCGTAGAACCTGTTGAACAACCTGCGGCGCAACCATTGGGTAGTGAGCCGGGCACACTCTTGGAAACAACCACGGCTCCCCCGTCAAGTCCGATCACTAGATTTGTATCTCATGGTATGGCTCTTCGTGTTTGATTCTGCCCATTATTTTACTTTATCATTATTCGTAACGCCATTTGTTTGCTCCCTGACATGCAAGTGGTCAGCCCCTCTCGCCAATGCATTCAACCACTAAGGGAGGGTCTGAGGAGAGGGTGGACTACTCGGGCATGACTGGCTCAGCTGGTGGTTTGGGTAGCTTTGCAGGTGAATTTGACGCAGACTACTTCACGCCAATTCCTCCCTCTGTTCCTTCTTCAGTCCCCCCAATTGACGAACTTGGGAGTGATGAGAGAACAGAGGTGATTGTTGCGGCTGCAGCAAGAGAGCCTACTCCTTCCCCGAGTATGCCGTCTCCAACACCACCAGTCTGCTCCGGAGAAACTTTCCCAATAGTTGTTGGTGTGCCTTCCACTCTACAGCCATCAATACTAACGCCCTCCACCATAATGGCTGTTGAGACTCCTGCAACTCCTCCAGCTCCAGGTCTTCCTGCAGAGGATGAGGAAAATTTGAAGTTCTCATTCGAAGGCAATTCTGCCATCGGAGGAGTTTCGGGTGAGGATACTCCGTCTTCCACCCCTGTTGGCGGAGATACCCGAGTGACTTGTACCAGTAATGCTTCCTCTATGGTTCCCAATTCTGCCAGATCTGCATTGGCTTTACTGGCTCCTCATATCATGGATCTGGTACAGGGACGGGCTTCCTCCTCTTCGACTCCAGTAGCCATCACTCCTCTGCCAGCGACATCTTCTTTGGCATTGCCTGCTTTACATGCTAACACTGCGGATCCTCTTGAAGAGCTCTTTAACTTCAGTGACAATGATTTTATGCGTTTGTTAAGAAGATGCATCGAGATGATTCTTGCCAGCAGAGATTTCTTCAGTCTCGCACGCCCAATGTTATCCTGCTATTTGGATAATATTGAAGGAGTTGGGGGACAGGACCAAGCAGCTCCTTACCGGGCCCGCCTTACAGCTTTAGAAGAGCAAGTGAGCACACTACACACAATCCGTCAGCGGATGTGGAGGCGATCACCGAGATAGAACTGGCGCGGCTTCAGGCAGAGTCAATATCGCATCAAGAGGCATTGAGACAACAGGAAGAAAGATGGTCTCAGGAGTTGGCAGAACTCCAAGTTAGCCGGGAGTCCATTCTTAGAGATCTGAAGAGGGTGGACTCTGAAATTGGAGAGAGTCAGGCTGCTATCCTTAAAGCCCAGGAGACGATTGCCAGGGCTCGGGCCGTCTTAGTAGACAACGAACTTCAATTAGGGGAGTCCGTTAAAAAGCAGGAAGTGTTGCTCCTCCAACGAGGACAGGTCGAGCAGGAGGAGACAACCAGGAGTCGTGCCATTGAAGAGTCTCGTCAACAGCAACTTGCAATGAATGATGATGACTTACGTAGACAGGATCAGCACACCGTGGAGGCAACTCATCGCCGAGTGATTGACGAGACGATGAATAAGTTGAAACTCCTGGGAGATTCGTAATTTTCTTTCTCTCCATTCTTTTATTCTTTTTGCAATAAGAACTTTGTAATAGAAGAGAGAGTTCTTGATGGTTCCTTTGAGATTCTTTTTGTATCTTCATTCTTTCAATAAAGATGATTCTTTTGATTCCTTTATTTGTCGGCTTCAAAACAGATTTGCTTGCCCAACAAATAACTTGTCATGAAAATAATCCATTGTTTTGGTAAAGCAGTCCCAGGGCTTATCTGTGTAACTTGAACTGCTAATACCAAGGTGATTGATTTAAAATTACCAGATTTCGGCAGAGGTGCCCAATTGCACATGCCTTAGTAAATTTGGAGGCGGTTCAAAGTTCATCTGCGTAACTTGAACTGGACACACCAGGATGATCGGATCAGGACCATCAAATTAAATTGGAGAAATCCAAGTGCTCAATGCGTAACTTGGATGAAATGGAGGCGGTTCGAGGCTCTGACCATCAGATTTTGGTCAGAGGCGCTAAATTGCGCATGCCAAGAATTTCGGGGGCGGTTCAAGGCTCATTTGCGTAACTTGAACTAAGCACACTGGGGTGATTGGGTTAAAATCACCAGAGTAAATAGAAGAAGTCCAAGTGCTCAACTGCGTAACTTGGATGAAATGGAGGCGGTTCGAGGCTCATCTGCGTAACTCAAATTGGGCACATCCAAGATGATCCAGTTAGGATCATCAGATTTTGGTCAGAGGCGCTAAATTGCGCATGCCAAGAATTTCGGAGGTGGTTCAAGGCTCATCTGCGTAACTTGAACTGGGCACACCGGGGTGATGGGTTAAAATCACCAAAATAGAAGAAATCCAAGTGCTCAACTGCATAACTTGGATGAATGGAGGCTTATATTTCCAGGAATATTAAGTATAGTATTTCTTCAGAAATTTGCCATTGATCGGCATCATCATCCTATCACGATTTTGATTCATTAAACGATAGGCTCCACTAGAGTAAACTGTCTCCACAATGAACGGTCCTTCCCACTTGGGTTCAAATTTACCCTTAGTCTTGTGGGTTAGCACCATCGGCCTTTTGATAGCCAGAACCAAGTCTCCTCGCTTAAAGGTCCTCGGTTTGAAGTTCTTATTGAACATTTGTGAGATTCGGGCTTGATACAACTCAATTTGTTGTTGAGCCCTGAGACGCTTTTCATTCAACGCCTCTAGTTCTTGCAATCTTTGCTGATGGCTCTCTTCTGTCATCATCTTTGTGACTAATGCCACTCTTAATGAAGGAATTTGAATTTCAAGAGGCAAGACAGCCTCACTTCCATAGACAAAAGAGAACGGGGTAGCTTTTGTTGGGGTGCAAACGGTGGTGCGATAAGCCCACAAACACTCTCCTAACTTTTTATCCCAGTCTCGTTTGTTGGAAGAGACGAACTTCCGAAGGAGTTTAATAATTGTCTTGTTGAATGCTTCTGCCAACCCATTTGCTGCGGGATTATATGGCGTTGAAGCAATATCTTTGATCCTAAACTTATCACAGAATCTTGAAAACCCCTGACTGATGAATTGGGGTCCATTATCATGGATGATCCTCCGAGGGACACCAAAATAGTAAATGACATGATACTTGATGAACTTAATCACATCTATCATCTTTACCTCACTCATGGGCACGGTTTCGGCCCATCTTGAAAAATAATCGGTTATTGCAAGAATAAACCAATGTCCTCTCGATGACGGGGGAGTTATTGGCCCCACAATATCCATTCCCCATGCCTCAAATGGCCAACTAGCAACAGTATTGTACAAGTATTCTGGGGGTTGATGGATAAAGTTTGCATGTACCCTGGCATGCATGACATCGCTTAGCGTATGCCATTGCCTCGGTAATCATTTTTGGCCAGTAGTATCCTAACCTTCTTATGCGGTCCCCAAGTTTTGGACCGGGCTGATGAGCTCCGCATACTCCATCATGTGTCTCTTTCAGCACTTCATCTGCTTCGGCTCTTGATAAGCAGCGTAGCAGGAGACCATCACTTGATTTTCTATACAAAGTCTGGAGTGTCTGATTATAGTAAAATCTTGTAGCCTTCCTCTTTATTGAGGCAACTTCCTTTGGATCTTCGGGCAGTATCCTGTATAAGACATAATCCACAAACGGAAATCTCCAATCGTGGGGTTCCAGAGTTAAGCTCGTCTAGAACACCTCTTGGGTTTGGACTACTGTGTCCGGATGAAGGAGTTCCCCGCTACCTATAGTAATGCTTTTAGCTTCACCTGGGGGAACTGCCAACGTTGCGGCCAATGAAGCAAGAGCGTCGGCGTAGACATTCTCATTCCGTGCTATATGAGAGATATAAAATCGTTCAAAGTATCCTGCTAGCTCGGTGGCTAACTGATGATAGGGGATGAGGGCTTCATGTCTGACTTCATACTCTCCTGTCATTTGATTGACAACGAGCTTAGAATCTCCATATGCCGCTAGATAGTTCACCCCCAGTTGCAGGGCCATCTTCAGGTCAATAATGAGCGCATTATATTCCGCTACATTATTTGTGCACGGTTCTATCAATGAGTAACCGTTGGGCAATATATGTTTACGTGGGGAGATCAATACAACCCCCACTCCAGTAGTAGATTGTCTGGCAGCACCATTAAAGAACATCTGCCATGGTTGTTCCTTGCTAACTGCGTTGACCTCTGACGTTGGTTTAGACCGGATTGGATGGTCTGCTAAGAAATCGGCAATTGCCTGTCCCTTCATTGCTTTCTGAGAGACATAATGGATGTTGTATGGCGATAGCAATAATGCCCATTTCGCCAGTCGGCCATTTAAAGATCCTGGTTTCGTCATCAGGATTTTCAAGGGATTAACCCGTGATATGACATGAATTGTTTGCCCCGAAAGATAGTACCGCATTTTCTGAACAGCGAACACTAGGGCTAAACATTCTTTTTCAATCGGGGTATACCGCTGTTCGGCCCCGATCATTATCCTGCTCAAATAATAGAGGGCATGTTCATGGCCGTGCTCATTATATTGAGCAAGTAATGCTCCTAGAGCATTATCCATGGCCCTTACATATATAAGGAATGGCTGTCCAGGGATGATGCCATGAGGACAGGAGGTTTGGTGAGGTATTCTTTGAGATCATCAAAAGCCTGTTGACATGCCTCATCCCACACAAAAGAAACCCCCTTTTTCATAAGTCTGGAGAATGGCTGGCATCGTCCAGATAGGTTAGAAATGAAGCGCCGAATATAGGCGGGCTTCCCTTGTAACCCCCTCAATTCTTTAAGATTGCGGGGAGGCGGCATCTCGCTAATCGCTTTCACCTTTTCAGGATCAAGGAAGATTCCCTTCGAAGTTATTATAAACCCGAGGAACTTCCCGCTGGACACCCTCATGAAAGACTTAGTGGGGTTCATCTTTAAATGATGTTTCCTCATGAGATCGAAGACCGTTCTCAAGTCCTAAAGGTGGTCCTCTTTATTCTTGCTTTTAACTGCCAAATCATCTACATAGCACTCTACTATTTTATGTAGATGCTCCTTGAATATGATGCTCATCGCACATTGGTAGGTGGCACCGGCATTCTTTAGCCCAAACAGCATCACCGTGTAGCATTATACCCCCAGTGGCGTTCTGAAAGCTGTATGCTTTTCATCATCTGGGTGCATCTTGATCTGGTTATATCCTGAGAAGCCATCCATAAAGGACATCCCTCGTAACCACAAGTATTATCAATCATCACGTCGGTGATGGGAAGTGAAAACTCATCTTTAGGACATGCAGTGTTCAAATCTCGAAAATCGATGCATATCCAGATTTTGCCGTTCTTCTTGCGAACTAGCACTATGTTAGCCACCCAATCAGGATGTTGTTCTTCACGGATAAATCCGGATTTAATAAGTTTATTGACCTCAGCAACTATTGCTTCCATAAATTCCGGCCGAAAACGCCTTTGCTGTTGTTTAACTGGCTTGGCGTCCTCTTTAATATTTAACCGGTGTGTGGCAATCTGAGGGTCAAGACCGAGCATGTCTTCATAATTCCATGCGAACACGTCTATATACTCTTTGATGAGAGATATAAGTTCCTCCTTTTCTAAGGGAGTTAACGTGTCGCTTATAAAGATGGGCTTCGGATTTTCATCCATTCCCATATTGACTTGTATCAATTTAGCTTCAGTGGGCGGGTCACGCTGTTCAAAGCGGACATCCCAGAGAGTATCCATATGCTTAGCCCAGGAATCATCCTGAATGTCAATTGGTTCCTCGTCGCTTTCAAGTGCGGCTGAAACCATATTGGCTGTCAAGGATTGAAACCAGGCGCCAGTACTTATATCCGAATCTTGGTCGGGTGGAGATGAGTCTTCCTTAGCCGAAGAACTCGCTTCATCTTTGAGTGGTGATGAGGGTGGAGTAGATACATAGCCCAACCGCCTGCGAGTCTTCTGATAATAGTCTGGACTCTTTCCCCTCGGCCTAAACGAAGGTATAAGATTTCGTCGCCCTTTTCCAAAATTTAATCCCGGCTTTTGGGTAAAATTATAACCCACTTTTTCATCATCTGTCGGGACTTCTGTTCATACATATGGAACTGAGGTGATGTCTGTTCATCACTTTCACTGCTCTGTCCTCATCGAGGCGACGTGACCACTTTGCCGAACATGATCGGTCTTTGAGACTTCTGTCGGGGAGGCACTTCAAAGAAGTGACCTTGGCCCTTAGTTACTTCTAATTGAGAGAGGAGGGATGACCTGAGGGGCAAATGATATGCCGCGAGAGCTTCAAGTTCGGACAAGCCATCCACTTAGGTAGAGGTACAAGAGGGTTCAGATTCAGTAGCAACAGCATGCTCGTAGACTAACTTTACATTTTCATTAATAACCCATTCATCCTCTACTATATCATCTACATTATCATCAAGACTCAAACTGAAATCTAAGTTGGGGTTAATTTCATAATCACCCCCGTCGTCTTCTTCAGGAAGTTCATATTCTGTATCTGCCTCATTACCACTTTCGTTAAGCTTTTGAGATTTGATAGGATCGTTATTGGAAGCTTCATGGGCTGGTTTATAGAGTGCAGCATCTGTGAAGTAATTTTCCAGCCCTTTGAATGGTGGCTTATCCGCAACTAGTGTCCGGACTTCTCCTTCCTCATCGCAATATTTCATGCATTGGTGAAGAGTCGACGGGACTATCATGTGGGCATGGATCCAAGGCCGTCCCAATAAAATATTGTAGGAGGTATCTGCATCAATAACATAGCATGTCACCTTTGTTCTTAAATTTTCGATTTGACATCGGAGTCGGATCTTCCCGAGGGGACTGCTATTCTTGGCATTAAATCCATATATTGTGGTGTTGGTTGGTGCTAGACGATGGAGGGAAATCCCCAATTGCTGCATCAATCTTCTGAGAATGACGCTTAGCGCAGAACCCAGATCAATTTGAATTCGGTCCACTTTTGTGGATCCAACATATCCGGTGAAATATAAAGGCCTGTTATGCTTTTTATTCCTCACCTGCATGTCTTCTGGAGAAAAGACTATTTGTGGGATCTGCCTCCTCACTTGATGACAGTGGGGACAAGAATCCTGTTCTTCAATGGCCGGCTCGACAATCTGAGATAGGAGCGACTCAGAGTCTGCCAAGGCTTCTCTTAACGCCTCACGAGTTGACTTTGATAACCGTAACAACTCGTATAGCGTGACTCGAGCTGGAATATTCGCCAGCTGAGCTATAATATCGAATTTGAAGGAAGTATCCTTGACTCCTTCATCTCTTCCAGGGTTTTTCTTGAAACGAAGACCTGAGATATATTTGAAGGAAGTATCCTTGACTCCTTCATCTCTTCCGCATATATGTCTTTTGGATCTACTCTGTTGTAGTCCTTGAGATATATTTTTCCAGACCGAGCGCCGGAAGGGCCTGCCCCATCTTGATGAGTGGCCATGGCTTCGGGCTCTTCCTCAGAGTCTGTAGGTACTCCTGCAATATATTCATCTTTTATTTTCGCGGAGATGGCATTACTAGTCCGCTTCTTCTTCTGACCCTCTGTGTTTGTCCACTGCTCATCCTGTAGCAAATCAGGGTGGACCCACATGACTTCCCTTTTCTGAGTCATTATGGGGACAAGTCCTTCTTGAGCCTTTTTGTAAGGGTCAAGGTTCTTCGTAACTAGCTTACCCTTCGGAATTGGAGTCACCCCTGCGGGAAACTCATGGGTTCCAACCACTATGGTTGCCATGTTGGCGGTGACCTTCTTCTGCTCCTCTTTAAGCATCAGAACTCCAGCTTCTATTAATGCTTGGATTCTGTTCTTTAGAGGATAACAATCCTTAGTAGGGTGTCCAACATTCCGCTGATAGAGGCAATAATTGGAGTCGTTGGTTTTACCAGCGTCCTCCGGTTTCTTATTCTCCGGAAGTTTCAACATTCCCTTTCTCTGGAGTACATGGAAGAGTATAGGCGTCTGCTCTGCCTTGAAAGTGTAGGTCTTCTGTTGCCGAGGCCTATTTTGTCTGACCGCCTGCTGACTTTGGGGCTTCGGGTTCGGTGGAGGATTTGTCTTCTGCGGAGTAGCTTCTGATGCCATCACCGCCTTCCATTTATTCTTATTATTGTTATTTTGGGAGTATGGCCTATTGTTCCCATTGTTTCTCAGTCCACGAGACTCTTCAACTCGATGGATCAAGTCTTCGGCTTGTTCTCCCTGCTTGAGCAAGTCTCTCCACGTCTTAGACTCCACGGCCCCCATTTTTAGGAGCACGTTAGTCTTAAGGTTATGGCGGCATGTCTCCACCAGAGTTTCCTGGATCATTCCGTGTTTACAATGTACGGACTTCTCTCGGAACCTCTCTATGAAGTCCTTTACCGTTTCTTGTTCCCCTTGCTTTGTCGCAAGGAGGGAATGAACCGTAATCTCGGTATCATCCTCAAAGAAACGTGCGAGAAATAATTTCTCAACGTCTAACCAGGTATTAATAGTACCTGGGGGCAGCTACATGAACCAAGTAAAAGCAGGCCCTCTCAAAGTACTTGCGAATACTTTGGTCATAATCGGGTCATTACCGATCAAATATCCAGCTTGGGACAAGAAGTAATAAAAGTGTTGATTGGGAGATCCCTTCCCATCATATGGCTCTAATTTGAGCGGTTTATACTTCGGAGGGTATGGTATCATGTCCCATTCAGGTGGATATGGCCTTGAGACCCCTAACTCTTTCAACTCCTTTTTATGCATCAGTGCTTCGAGTTGACTTTGTAATTTTTCTATTTTCTCTCCATGTGGATCATAGAAAGAAAATTTGTCCTCGTCCTCATGCATCAAGTGGGCTTTTTCTTCTCTTTCTTCTTCGTTCAGAGTTTCTTTGCCCTTCTTTGCATTATCTTCAACAAATTTTGAGAGCATCATCTTAAGATCTTCAATTGTCTTTTGTTGCTCTCGAATCATTCTTTCTTGAGCTTCAAATCTCTGATTGATATCGTCAGACTTATTGGCCATATGTTATGCCGACTTTTGTAGCCTGGATGACGCGGAGGATCGAGGTAAAGCTATAGCCGAGTTATCGCTGTCATCGTCATAAGAACCTATTGCAAACCTCTTATAATTCGGCGGCGGAACGGCTCCTGATTTCAGTCGAGTGATACGATGAGGTTCTTCATCACTTGATTCTAAATCGTCATCCGTTTGTGCAACTTTCTTCCCTTTTCCTACCATGTTGGAGGTTACAGCTCTCCCTTTCTTCCCTTTTCCTACCATGTTGGAGGTTACAGCTCTCCATTCTTTCAGGAAAGCGGTCTTCGGCTTCTTAATAGGGTTCTTGTTCGACTCGGTTCATTGGTCGAACACCGATACCCTGCTCTTGTTGTAGCCACAGTTGTCCATTACAGCGGATATCGCTGTCATCAGTTGCTGGCAGTGACAGACCGGTTCAGCTTGAATTTGTCCTATGCCTCTCTTCTTTGATAGATACTCCCGGAGATCCGTGTCTTTGGCAATAGAGTCATGGGGTTCATCCAACTTCTAAGAGAGTCTAGGAACCCATTGAAGCTTCTCTTGACCATTGAAGTTTGGTTCTGGTCCACTGATGCGACGATTTGCCCTGATTTTGTAATCGGGCTGATCTGCGCGGAGCTTGATGATAGCTTCATGTCTTATCTCGCGGGACTGAAAATTAGCTCCGTGTTTTGCCACGTTAGCCTCGCGTTTCTCGCTGGCTTGGCGTGTCTTCAGAAGTTTAGCTTCTGGAGTAATAGCCCCTCGTGGAGGGAGATTCTTACACGCTAGCTTACCCTTGTGATTATCGCAAATCATAGCTTCGCGTCTAGCGCAATTCTTACGACTAACAACAATTTGCCAATCGAAACACAAGATTCTCGCGGAGAATCTTGTGTTTCTCACAAGTATTACTGGTCTCGCGTTTCTCGCTTGACTCAGCATTAACCTCACGTGGAATATCACACGCTGGTTGTAAAGAATTTTTATCCTCGCGTTCCTCGCGAGTGTAAGAAGTCTTGTGTTTCTCGCAAGTATTATCGACCTCGCGTTTCTCACTTGGCTCAGTAGTAGCCTCGCATGGGGAATCACACGCTGGCTTTAAAGAATTTTTATACTCGCGTTTCTCGCGAGTGTCAGATATTATGCGACTAGCGCAAATCTTGCTGGCTTTGCATCTGTCGCTAAGCTCAGTAATAGCCTCGCGTGGAAAATCACACGCTGGCTTTTCCTTGCTTTTAAGGCAAGTTAATACTTCACGTTTAACGTGATAGCAACTGGTCTCGCGATTAGCACGAGCCAGTTTGCGAGGAACCCTAGCCTCGCGTCCATTAGCCTCGCGTCTAAGGCGGGCTTTGAGGGCTTTTCGCCTTGCTCTCCGATTCCTATTTCGGAGTTGGGTTCTGGTCAATCCAGTTCCCAGGTCTTTTTCGGCAGTAGGACGCTCATGCTCTGCTAGGATTTCCTGTCCGAGCACTGGCCCTATAGCCGCAGTCTCCAAGGATCCCCGTCTCTTGGTGGATACCTTTTTACCCGTTGCTCGGGTATTGGAGCGCATGCGACGATAGTGTCATGTCTCGTCCAAGTCACCTAATTCAGAGGAGAGGAACTCCTCGTACTTCTGCTGGTCGATTTCAATAACCAGCGTGTCTACTTCGGATCCGATCATGTCAACGTCCGATTGCGCCACAATCTCTTCATCAGTGAAAGAGATGGCTCCCACTGTGGTCGCCAGTTTGTTCGCGGCTGAATTTTGATTATTCGCCTTTCCTTCCATTGAATAAACTTGAATTACAATGAAAGAGAACAAGAAAAGAACAAACGAGAGGATTTTATATCTCAATCGCTCTCTTTTACAATGTACGTGGGATCTGTGTGGCGATGGGATCTATAGTAGTTCCTTTGGACGATCAGACGTCAAACTCTTCTCTCTTGAAGATGACTGCCGACTGTAGACGATCTCCTCTGGTCATGATTCGTTCAAGGCTCTGTGCATAACTCGAATTTCTCAAGAACTCTAGAAAAAGATAATGATTTTCTCTGATCTTCACGAATTCAAGGCTCTGTGCGTAACTTGAATTCTCCAAGATTTCAGAAGAATATCTCAATTGCCGAAAAGAAGACCCCTAGGGTTTCACCAAGAAGGTATTTATAGCCCCAGATTAATGCAAAAGTTTCTATCTAAATAGAATTCTTACTCATCAAGGATTCCAATCAAATATCTTAGTTTTGATTTAAATATCTTGATTTAGAGTTCTGATTGGATTTAATTTGATTAACTGGATAAGCCCAAATCATAATCTCAATCGATTTGAGATTCTGGTTATCTGCTCACGCGGAGGTTTAATCGCACCAAAACGCGGAGATAAATAACCAGAATGCGGAGCTAGCGCGGAGCTATTGATAGCTTTGCGTTTAACTCAACGCGGGGCTAAAACTAGCTAGACGCGGAGCTTATAGAATTAACTCGGCGTTCTGTTGTGGAAAATCCTATTTACTTAGAAATTTTCACTGCCAACACATACCATTGCGGGTAGTAAGCTGAGTCTTCGGCCGAATGCAAGCAAGACAGCCAATACATTGCTCTAACAGGTATGGTCCTGCGATGGAATCACACATTTCTTCAACCAAAGCATCAAATAGCCTGCCAGAAAAGTGGGATCGGATAAAAGTTGAAGAGCTTTATAGTGAAAGCTTTCAAAAGATGTCCTGGCCTTGAAGACATCCTCGGCAGATTCGGCAACATATGCATCTGTCTCGAAATTTGTAATTCTTCTTTCAACCTCCTTTCAGAAACTGGAGGGAGACAGGTAAAATTCCAGCTATTCTTAGAAAATTTGGGAAGAAGATATTGCAGCCACTTCTTCTACTTTACATGATGAGTACTAGACATATGAGCGCAGATATGATAATGGCTAAATAATTCCCAGTAAGTGTCATAGATCATGGAGTGTTGAGTTTTCAGCGAATGAAGCTCTTCTCCCGTAAGAACATATTCTTCATACGGAATATCTCCCATAGGCAGTCCTGAGACTTCGTACATCTCGTGCAAAGCTAACCCAGTTCGTCGCGAGGAGTAAAAATTGTACAGGTATTAGGATTATATAGTTCTAGTAAAGAAAAGAAATTGAATCTGCTAGCAGGGATACCATACTGAACCACACTAATAGCACGTAGAGGTTCGCATGTTGAAATTGATCTCTAAAAGTATTCAAAAAGAAATCAGTCAGAATTGCCCATTCTCCTTTGGAAGAGTAATGAATCCATCCAGCAAGACGAAAGTCTTGAACTAGAAACTCCCCTTGCATGCCAACGAAGCGGTGCAGAAAGGTCTGAGCAACTATGGGTGTTTCACCCAGTGGGATATCTTGCTTGAAAGATCCTGGAAAAAACCCACAAAAGTGCTTTCCAGTAGAGCGGGGAAAAGCACTTTGTGTATTGAATGCACCCAATAAGATGCCATCTTGCGGCTTATTCAAATGCCATTCTATTGTTCTAGGGATGGCAAGAGATTGAAGATACAGAAACGGATAAGACCTCTCCATGTCAGGTAGAAATAAGTTTTAACCATTAACATGATGGAGCCATTTATATTCTCCATCATCCAAGCAATCATCAGGGATTGAAAGATGATCGCCAAACAGAAAAGTTGACTTTTTTTTAACAAACTTCTATCTTTCCTTCAAAAGGAGCAGTGGTCATCAGTTCTTGCAATGTAGGGCGAGTAGGATTTAGAACTTTACTTTTCCTTTCTTGACCACAGGATGCTACACAAGCCCAAAAAACTTGGTTAAATCTAAAATCTTTCTTTCCATCACAGCCTCCTAAGTAACCAAAATAATGGTCTTTCGGCCAAGGGTTTAAGGCATAGTCGACTGCATGAAAAGAAAGATTAATCAAAACAAAGTCGTAAAGAAAGAGATACTTTCCAATGTAAGGTAAGAAAATTACTTCCAATTAAGGGTTCTTGCCGAACCATGGTAGAGGTTTCTTGCCGAACCATAATAGACCTAGAAGTTGCTTAAGGGTTTTTGGAACCACTCGCAGAAGCATCAGAAGATCTTCTTGTCATCCTCTTAAGATTACTTTCAAGAAAATCTTTGATTTGAGGAAAGTTGAAGATTAAAGAAGCTTGAAGATGAAGAGTCTTGAAAACTTCTGAAGAGAAGCCTAAAGTTCAAAATTCTCAGAGAAAATCTAGAAATACTTTACCTCATGGAGTCGAGGCTTTATAGAAGATGATTTGACGGATAAGATTTTTGGATAGACGTGATCTCTGGCCCGAATCTTGTGAGTATCTTCTCATTTAATGCAGCTTAGAGAATGTCTCGATCGCTACGCCTTAAAAAGTGATAACTTTCTGGAGTTCCCGTAAAAAAAATGAAATTTGCGATTCTAATACAGAATTGTTCTCTCTTCAAAAAGAAAGGTTGCTCTCTTCAAAAATGGAAGTTCACAATTCTAACACAGAGTCGTATTTTTCTTCATAACTGAAATTCGCGATCTTAATACAGATTCGTACTCTCTTCAAAAATGGAAGTTCACGATTCTAATATAGAGTCGTGTTTTCTTCAAAAATGAAATTCGCAATCCTAATAAAGAATCGTGCTCTTTTCAAAAAGGAAGGTTGCAGTTCTAATACAGAATCGTACTTTCTACAAAAGCATGAAATCCGTAGCTCTAATACAGAGTATTATCCTTTTCAAAGGTCCAGAAGTCTGAGATCCTAATATAGAGTCTTGCTTCTTATCAAAAGCTGAAGTCCACGATGAGGATATTTTCACCAAACTATCCAAAGTGTTCCAAAACACCTCCAAGATCATAGAGTTTTGAAAACTTTGGAGGGAGTTTTGTTGGCGAAATTTCCTGATAACGAGATCATTTGTCGTAAAGAGAACGATCCGTGTCTCTGAAGCAAAGAAAAGGATAGAACGTGACACTTATAAGGTCGTGTTTTATCTTTTAAAGTAACCAAAACATGGGTGTTTAATCAGAAAGAGTCTCAAGTCTAAAGTTCGAGATCTACGTTCCAGTTTTATTTTCGATCCCCGAAGATAAGATTTGAGATCCGCAGTCTGGTAACAACTAAATAAATCTGCGAAGCTAAAGCTCCGAACTTGGGCTATAAACAGAATAGCTGCAAACCCAAGGCTCAAGGTCTACGTCCTAGTCATAGTCAAAAGAGCAGCGAATCTAAGGTTTGAGATTTGCGCTATGCATTTCAGCTACAATCTGGAGAATTGAAAGACGCTAGTTACAGCTTCTGGAAGATTTAATACAAACTGACCAGACCACATAACGGGAAGTTAATACTTAAATCGTGGAGGCTAACCGTTGAACAGTTATGACTGCACTACTTAGATCGTGGGGCCTACTGCTGAATGATTACATCAACACTACTCAGATTGTGGAGGCCAATCGCTGAACGGTTGCGTTAGCTCAAGAGCTTCGAAATCCCTATAAAGAGCCCAAATTGAGGCAGAAAAGGGGACAAAAAAAGGGACGGAAAAAAGGGGGGGCAAATTAGAGATAAGGAGATCAGTACGATATAGAGAGTTCTCTTGCTATTGCTGTTAGGAGTTCAAAACCTTTGCCAACTAAAGAATTTGTGCGGAGTGTCAATGAAGAGCAAGATCGTCTTCCACAGTTATCCTAGAATCCAACCTTAAACAAAGAGAAATTCAATTTTTCCTCATCTTCTGTGAATGAAAAACCGTTGAAGTTGTAATCTCATATTGAAAAACTCAATAAAAAGACATTCATAATTTTCCATGGCTAACACAGTGAAAACTAACACCTAAATCACACAAAGGTTTAGAAAATTTAACATCACCTATAGTATAAAGAATAGAAAAATTCCCTGGATCTTATAGCTTTGTAAAGGCTTATTTTGGATAATGGCTATTGAAGTCCCTTCCACTGCACCAAAACTATGAAGTTATGGTGAGGGTTGAGAGAAATTATTTTGTATTTTAACACACTTCTACAGGTTGAAGATCCACTTTGGGCAAAAACTTGAGCTTTACGTAATGGTATTATTTCCTTTAAATCTACTATCAAATGTGTACTTAGCAGAAATTGAACTTGGGTTACTCTGATACCATATTGAAGTTCCTTCTATTACACAAAAACTCTAAAACTATGGTGAGAAGTGAGGAAAATTGTTTGGTATTTTAACAATAGCACTGCTGTTGTCTGTCAAGACAATGTCTCAAAATCTTCCAATTTTCTCTTTTTGGACATAATATTCTTTAAGAATCTTGCATAGCTAGGAATTTGTGCTGAGGCATTTGCAAAAGGAATATTAACATGGGACTGCTTAAACAATTTCAAAAATTTCTCGAACTGTTGATCAAGTTTATTCAGCTTTAGCCTTTCAGGTAAAGGAATGGGTGGAACATAAGGTTTAACTGGTGGTAGTGGGGATGGTGTCTTGGATGGGTCCTCTACTTCTTCATCAACCTTCTTGATCGCCTCTTCATGGTATATTTCATCATCGACTACAGTTTTACCACTTACCTGGCCAAGTTGCTTACCACTTCTCAAGGTGACTACCTTGCAATGCTCCTTTGGATTGATCTCTATTTTACTAGGCAAATTTCTCTATCATCGGGAATTGATAGAATTGGCTAATTTCCCTAATTGTACCTCTATATTTCTGTTGAAACTTGCTAACTGGTCAACTTTTGCTTCCAGTCTCTCAAATCTCTCTGAAGTGACATTGACTAATTTCTCAACAACTATCTCCAAAGGGTGCTTACTCTCTAGTTAGGATGGTCTTGATTGGAAACTAGGAGGATAGAAAGTTCTAGAATTACTACCATGGCTACCTTGATCTTTCCATAAAATGTTAGTATGATTCCTCTGGTCTTGGTTGTATGTATTGGAATAATGGTTACTCAGTTGCTGATGCTTGTTAAAATTAGACATAATTGGGCTTATGCTACCTGTGTACAATTAGAACTCATATGAGACCACACTAATCGTAATTCAATATTGGATAAGAAATAGAATTCATATTACCCAGTTTACTAAACATTTATGCATGAGAATCAATTTGGCAATCAACATATTTGTGCCATCTATATCATACATGGCTGGAACTTTCTTAGGCATAACTTTTTCATTAGACCATTAATAATTGTTAGACGCCATTTCTTCTAACAACTCATGTCTCTTCTATCGACTTACTCATTAAATCACCTTCTGTAGCAACATGAATGGTAATCTTGGCTGAATGTGTCAATCCATTATAAAAAGTTTGTACGATCAGCCAATCAAGAAGACCACGACATTGACACTTCCTCTGCAAATCCTTAAAACTTTCCCAGGCTTCATACAAAGATTCACCATCAAATTGAACAAAACTGGTAATATCATTTCTATGTTTGGCAGTCTTATCTGGAGGAAAATACTTACTCAGAAAAGCTTGTGACAAGGCATTACACATGGTGATAGAATTAGGTGATTTGGAATTTAACCAGGCCTTGGGTTTATCCTTCATAAAAATGGATAATGTCTGAGCCGAATAGCATCATCACTAAACCCATTTTATCCTGATTGTGTGACAAATCTCCAATAAAAATGGCAAGGTCATCTGGATCTTAGATAGATCCTCCTTCAAATTGCTTCTGTTGCACCATCTGGATGAGACCGGGCTTAATCTCAAAAATGATAACATTGACTGTAGGTCTCATGACGTTGCATTGAGCACCATTAGCATTTGGCATGGCATAATCACACAACCATATCTGATTATGAATATCTTAGTTACCTGCTATGGCTACTGCTTGTGTTTCTTCTTTCCTTAATGCTCATGGGGTTCTCTCAATTTCTGGATCAAGAGAAGTAATTTCATGATATCTAATACGGTGCATACAAGGTCAAAATACACATGTAAAACAAAAATAGAAAGAGAAAATATATTCTAAATTAAAACCAAGTTTGAATAACTCAATCCTTGGCAACGACACCTAAAACTTGATTGACTCAAAACTGCAAGTGCACAGTATCATAGTTTTGTAATAAAGTCATGAGAAGAGTATCATCCTTAGAGATTCATTATTCACTCTTGATAAATACCGAATTTATATTAACATCAATTTTATTAAGGAAAGTCACTAAGATTGCTTATCTTGGAAATCAAAATAAAAATCAATTAAGATTGTTTATCTTGGAAGTTGAAATAAAAATCAATTCAACTCAAGGAAAATAAATGGAGTTATATGATAAATAACTCAAGGAGAAAAGAAACCAGATTCACCTATTCCCTCACTATACCTTCTTTCTTTTTTTAATCTGAATCAGTGAAATTAATTCTCCAAGTTTACTAACAGAATTCTTAAATCATCCAATAGCCTCTTTCGATAGTTAATTGAAACTATCTTGAATATCGTTTAACATAAGAATAAGCAAATCGATTGAAACATGAATGCAGTAAAATTTATGAATTCTTTCTCAGTGCTACACAAATTCTTATAAGTCTTTCAATCTATATTACCACCTATGCTAAAATATTCTATGGTCCATCTTATAATTTCCTCTTTCGACAGTAAATCATAGAATCCAAATCATCTAATTAATGACCATTTAATTAGAAGTAATAAAGAATGTGAATAAATAAAACAAATCAAACAAAAAATAACCTCAAATGAATAAAAAAACATATTTTGAGACTAGGTTACATCGTTTTTCTAGAATTAAAAAAATAGTTCATAATAAAAATTAAATTTAGCAAATACGAACTGAAAATGATCTCCAAAAAAAACTGCAGTCAAAAACTTTTTTTTTTTCACCATGTCTCACTCAAATTCAATCAGGGTTTATTTTTAAGAGTCATGGTAAGCATGTGATAAAAATGATGTGACCTCCTTTATATTTTTAGTCCAAGCGCATTTTTGGATGTGGTTCCTTACTGGCACCCTTCATTGTGATAATTTCCTAATGAGCTGTATAGGTGTCTTTTTCCTAATTACTATTGCAACTTATTAGTCACGATAATCAATGGACTTGAATTGAGTCAACATGTACCTTTTATTGTTCAATCTCCTCCCTTTTTCTTGTTGAGTGTGATTTTCTAATATCCTTCATGCAAAGTCTATTGCACAGATTTTGAATTTGAATTTGAATTTGCTGTCCTCCCTCTTCTATTGACCTTTGCTGATTTTCTTTCTAAAAAAATGTGATCCGCTTCTTTTAAAACTTGTAAAATATAAAAATTATCAAGAATTTAATAAATATAAAAGACACCTACAATTCTAGACAAATGAGATAAGAGCATATAAAGCACTCCAAAATAAAACAATTAAGACTAAGAAAATGTGTGAAATAAATTCCCACATCAAACTCCTCCAAACTTGAATGTTTTCTTGTCCTCAAGGAAAAAAAAAACCATGAAAACAAATAACAACAGCCATATTTAGGCTCAACTCATCACACCAAAAAAACTATCATGCAAACATCAATTTTCCAACTTAGTACACAACAATAACAAATAAAGAAAAGCTAATAATACTCACATTCTTTTGTTCAAATATCCATATATAATTTCAAACTCAATCATATTTATCATGTAGCCAACATAACCGAATTTTGTAACAACTCAATCTACAATCACCCCTTCTTACTATTACAAACAAGGTCACAAAAAAGAGAGATTTTTTATTTTGATTTTTTTCCTGCTATTCTTTTTCTTTAAGTTTTCATTTGCCTTTTGATGCGAATACAAACATTTGTGATGAATGCACCCGGTTACTCAACAAGTTACACACTTAAAGTGCTTTGCATACTCATATTTCAAACTATCATTTGACATAAAGTTAAACATTGGCGATGAATACCCCTAGTTACTAAGTAACTCAAAACATTGGAGTACATAGAACTTTACACAATTTTTTTTCCTGTTAAATTATAATTACTCTATTTACTTCAACCATATTTAGTACTAGATCAAATGGGAATATCACAAGAAAAGCATCACACTTATCTTTTATGCATGGTCAACCAACAATACAACTTTGCAAGGAAAGATGTATTTCAATAATCCTCACAAATATGCTTGCTCTTGCTTTATAAGATATTGCATTTCCTAAATTAAAAATTCAATGCTTAAATACAATAAAAAACCCAAAAGTATAATGTTGACCCTAAATAAGTTTCACACAAATGTAATGTAGGTCCATTTCTCCTAAGTTTTCACATGAAAATCTGGTTTGGAAGACATGGATATGATCACTAATTAACTTGCATAAGAGAAATTTATCAAACCAATATAACCAGCATAATTAAATATCCACTCCTCCAAACAAAAAATTCACATTATCCTCAAACTCAAAGAAAAGGAAGGTAGGATACTAATACTCCCGTTTTAGTAAGGCCGAACATAAAGAATGTTTGAAGCTTCTTACTTAATTTTCTGAACCTACACAATAGGACCAAAAGAAGGGGGTCACAACAATATTTATTCAAAAATTCAAATAAAAAGAAAAATAACAAAAGAAAACTAAAAGGAAATTTTGCTTAGGTTGCCTTCCAAGAAGCGTTTGTTTTAGAGTATACAATCAAACATTTTATACATTAACCATAGATAGGATTCTTCCAGGAGTAAGTCACTCCTTGAGGAATCACATTGCCAGCAAGATAAGACTTCAAATACTACCCATTAACCTTGAATGCACCAGTGACTCACTATGCACCTCAGCAACACCATATGGATATACCTTTGTTACTGTGAATGGGCCAGACCACCTAGAACAAAGCTTGCCTTAGAATAACTTAAGTTTTGAGTTAAAAAGTGACACTTGCTGCTTAATTTCGAAGTTTCTAATATGAAGATACTTGTTATGCCAACGCCTTGTCTTTTCTTTGTAAACCCGAATATTTTTATAAGCATCCAACCTATACTCCTCCAACTCACTCAACTATAACAATATCTTTTCTTCCATATTTTTCAAATCCATATTCAACTCCTTAATTGCCCAATAGGTTTTATATTCCAATTCTAATGGTAAGTGACAAGATTTTTCAAAGACAAGTCTATAGGGAGACATACCCAAAGGTGTCTTGAAAGCTGTCCTGTAGACTCAAAGTGCACCATCTAATTTATTTGCCCAATCCTTCATTGAACTGCTCACAGTTTTCTCCAAAATTTTCTTGAACTCTCTATTTGTGAGTTCCACTTACCCATGTGTTTGGGGATGATAGGCAAGTGTCACCTTATGAGTAAATCCATATTTCTTCAACAAAACATCAAATGACTGGTTACAAAAATGGGAGCCTTCATGATTAATAATGGATCTCAGCATATCAAAACTTGAAAAAATATTTTTATTTATAAATCTTGTCACCACCTGAGAGTCATTAGTCTGAGTTACAGTTGCTTCAACCCATTTAGACATATAATCCATTGCCACCAGGATGTACCAATTGTTGAAGGAAGAAGAAAATGGGCCCATGAAATCAATTCCCCACAAATCAAAAGTTCAACCTCCTGGATAGTGGTCAAAGGCATCTCATTCTTTTTTGAAATGTTGCCAACCCTCTAACATCTATCACACATACTCACTATTGTCTAGCATTTTGACACATAGTTGGTCAATAAAAACCAGACTATCATACCTTTGCAACTGTCTTGGAAGTACTGAAATGTCCACCACATTCCAAGGAATGACAATGATCAAGAATATGCTGAACCTTGTCCAGGGGCACACATCTTCTAATCATCCTATCTACACAATATTTATAGAGTAGCAGTTCTTCCCAAAAGTAATACTTCACATCCCACAAAATCTTTTTCTTCTAATGATAGCTCAAATCTAGAAGAATAATATCACTTACCAAATAGTTCATTGGATCAACATACAAAGATATGATTGAACTATCAACAACTACTCATCTGGAAAGCTCTCAATAATGGGAACCTCATATGCTCTCGATTGCGGTTCCAATCTAGATAAGTGGTCAACCACAACATTTTCCATATCTCTCTTGTCTCGAATCTCAATATCAAATTCTTGAAGCAACAATACCCACCAAATAAAACATGGTTTGGAGTCATTCTTAGCCAGTAAATACTTGATTGTTGCGTATACACAATCACCTTGAAACCTACAAGATAAGATAAAAACTTGTCAAAAGCAAACACAACAAGAAGCAATTCTTTTTCAGTAGTTGCATAATTCAATTGTGCATCATTTAAAATTATATTGGCATAATATATAACATGCAACTTCCTATCTTTTCTCTGGCGGAGAATAGCACCCAAAGTGAAATCACTAGTATCATACATTAGCTCAAAAGGTAAATTCCAATCTACTGCTGCCATAATTGATGCTAACAGTAACTCTCACTTCATCTTGTTAAAAGCATTCAAACAATTCTTATCAAAATCAAACATAGCATCCTTACCCAAAATGCTTAATGAAATGCCTATAAAATCCTGCATAACTAAGGAAATTCCTAACTCCCTTAACATTGGTTGGTGGTGGTAATTTTTCAATAATTTCTAATTTCGCTCGGTCCACCTCTATACATCTTTTTGAAATTTTATGGCTTAAAGCAATATCTTCCTGCACCATAAAATGATATTTCTTCCAATTTAAGACCAAATTGGTCTCCTCACAATACTGCAAAACTCAAGACAAGTTATTTAAACTATCAAAAGAAGATCCAAAAATAGAAAAATCATCCATGAAAACCACTAAGATCATTTCAACAAAGTCAGAGAAAATAGCCATCATCCAATGTTGGAATGTAGCAATGCATTACACAAACCAGAAGGTGTCATGTGAAATGCAAATGTACCTTGAGGACAAGTGAAAGTGGTCTTTTCTTAGTCTTTGGGGATATAGGAATCTGGTTATATCCCAAATAATCATCTAGAAAACAATAATACATATACTAGTTAGTCTCTCAAGCACCCAATCAAGAAAAGATAAAGGAAAATGATCCTTAAGGATAGTACTATTAAATTTTCTATAATCTATGCATACTCTCCACCCAGTTACTGTCCTAGTGGGAACTAATTCATTATTTTCATTATGTACAATAGTCATCCCACCTTTTTTTGGTACTACCTGCACAGGCTAATCCATGAACTATCAAAAACAAAATAAATAATTCCTGCATTTAACCATTTAAGAACTTCAGCCCTTCCTACTTTTTCATGTTTGGATTTAGCTGTCTTTGATTTCGACAATAGGTTTATGGTTATCCTCTAGTAAATTCTATGCATATGCAATGAAAGGCTAATTCCTTTCAGGTTTGATTTAGTCCATCCTATGGTCTTCTTTCTCAATTTAAAAACTTGCAACAATTTGTCAAGTTGATCATCAGATAAAAAAAATACTCACAATCATAGGCAAAGTATTATTCTCTCCCAAAAATGCATACCTGAAATGGGAGGGTAATGACTTCAGCTCCAAAACTGGTGCTTACACACTGCAAAGGGGAATGAGTGACTTACTTTTGCCTAGATGCTCAAAATGAATACCTTTATGCTTGGGCTTAGAACATGTAGCCTCTAATGCACACACGACTTATGCAACCTTCATATTTTCATTTTTATTTGTCCCTGCACTTACTAAACAAGTCTCACGGGGTTCTTTAGTATTTCAGCTATAAAAACCTCTCTAGTTGACTCATCTATAACATCAACTCGAAAAACATGATCAGTAAAAGAAGGATACTTAGTAGCTTCAAATAAATTAAACTCTACTCTTCTTCACCAACCTTCAAAGTCAGCCTACCATTCTTAATGTCTATGATAGCTCAAGTTGTGGCTAGAAAATGCTGACTTGAGATGGTAGGGATCTCAGTATCTTCTTCCATCTCCAACAGACTTCTTTACCTTAATCAGCGCATTCTCAAGAACACTCACAGGATATTTCACCGATCTATCAGCTAACTATAAAGAGATAGTAGTAACATCAACTCCTTTAATCCAAACTTCCTAGCCATAGATAAGGGCATCAGTGAAACATTAGCACCTAAATCACACAAAGGTTAAGAAAATTCAACATCACATATAGTACAAGTAATAGAAATACTCTCGAATCTCTTAGTTTTGGTGGAAACTTATTCTGGATAATGGCACTACATTCCTTCGTCAAGGCAATGGTCTTGAAATCTTCCAATTTCCTCTTTTTGAACATGATCTCCTTCAAGAATTTTGCTTAGGCAGGAATTTGTGCTAAGGCATCTGCAAAAAGAATATTAATGTGGAGTTGGGTAAACACTTTCAGAAATTTCTGAAACTATTAATCAATTTTATTCTGCTTAAGTTTTTGAGGAAAAGAAATGGGAGGAATATAAGGTTTGATTGGCAGTAGTGGTGATAGTGTCTTGGCTAGGTCCTCTACTTCTTCATCAACCTTCTTGCTCACCTCTTCATGATCTACTTCAACACTGACTACAGTCTCACCATGTACCTGGCCAAGTTGCTTGCCACATCTCAATGTGACTACCTTGCAATCCTCCTATCAATTGACCTCTGTTTTACTAGGAAAATTTCTCTATCCCCGGGAACTTATCGAATTGGCTAGTTGTACCAATTGCACCTCGATATTTCTGTTGGAACATGTCAATTGGTCAACCATTGTTTTTAGTCTCTCAAATCTCTCTGAAGTGGTATTGGCTAATTTCTTAATAGCTATCTCCCAAGGTTGTTTGCTCTCTGGTTCGGATGGTCTTGGTTGGAAACCAAGAGGATAGAAAGGTCTAGAACTGCTACTTTGGTTACCTTGATCTTTCCATGAAAGGTTAGTATGATTCATCCAGCCTAGATTGTATGTGTTGGAATAGGGTTACTTTGTTGCTGCTACATGTTAAAATTAGACATAAATTGGGCTTGCTCTATGTGCATCCAATCAGAACTCATGTGAGCTCCACCACGCTAATCACAACTCAATATAGGACTAGAAATAGAATTCATATTACCCAGCCTACTGAACATTTTTATAGAGAATCAACTTTGGCAATCAACATGTTTATGCCATCTACATCATCTATGGCTAAAACTTTCTTAGGCATACCTTTTTTATTGGACCACTGATTGTTGTTAGAGGCCATTTCATCTAACAACTCATGTGCCTCTTCTATCAACTTACTCATTAAAGCACCTCCTATAGTTGCATCTATGGCAATCCTAACCGATTGTATCAATCCATTATAAAAAGTTTGTATGATCAGCAAATCAGGAAAACCATAATGTGAACACTTCCTCTTCAAATCTTTAGACCTTTGGCATGCTTCATATAAATATACAACCATCAAATTGAACAAAACTGTTAATATCATTTCTAAGTTTGGCAGTCTTACCTGGGGAAATACTTATTCAGAAAATCTTGTGACAAGTCATTCCATGTGGAGAAAGAATTAGGTAATTTAGAATCTAACCAAGCCTTGGCTATATATTTCAGAGAAAATGAAAAAAGTCTGAGCCGAATTGGATCATCACTAACCCCATTCATCTTGATTGTGTCCTAATCTCCAAAAAATTGGCAAGGTGTATGTTTGGATCTTCAACAGATCCTCCTTCAAACTGTTATTGCTGCACATCTGGATGAGATCGAACTTAATCTCAAAATCATTAGCATTGACTATAGGTCTCACAATACTTAGATTGAGCACCATTAGCATTTGGCATGGCATAGTCGTGCAACAGTCTCTGATTTTGATTATCTTGGTCACCTGCCATGACTACTGTTTGTATTTGTTCTTTCCTTAATGCTTATAAATTCTCTCAATTTCTGGATTAAGGGGTATAATTTCCTGATGATAAGTGTCATATATTGCATATTTATAACCTTCATATTATCTATTTTTGTATATAAATAATACTACTTGGGTATTTTTAGTGTGTTTTTTTAAGTGAAACTTATTCCTTTAAGGAAATGACATAAACTCAGAGACAGATTAGAAAACCAAGTCAAAATAGAGCTAAAAAATAATAAAACTACAACAACACAAAGTTACAAAGTATAAAAGTGGAATACAGTCATGAAAAAAGAAGAGAGAAGTTAGATAACTTAGAACTGCAAAGTAGAGGTGCAAATTAATATTTTTTGCTGCTATTTTGCGACAATTGCCTCATTTGGATGCACTTTGGGCCCCACTTCCACTAAATTTTCTTCTACTGAACATCCAAGGATTAGAAATCTTCTGGTACAATTAAAAACTCAGCTATTTGGTGGTCAACACTGCTATTTGGTGGCAAGACTCGCAAATCTGTAACTAGGATTTTTCTGAGGGCTTCTTTCTAATTCTATAGCTATTCAGTTGTGATATGATTAACGTTTGGTACTCCGAGGCCTATATATTGGCCGTGTTCTTATAAATAAGCTTTTCATGTAATTTTAAATGCACTTTTGATTAAATAAAAATTAGGGTTTTGTCGAAGGCATGATGGCCGCCATACCGAACTCCATAGATTTTTTAATACTGTTTATTACTTTCTAGTGAGTAAAAATATTTTATTTACTTTTCAGATAGATTTAGTTGCTTTCTAATATAGATCTTTAATAGCTTTCATAGAAAAAATAGATTTTTAAAGCTTTCTAATAATAAAAGTATAATCTTGTTAATTAGTAATATGAGTAGCTAACTTAATTTAGCTCTAGGATGTAGATGAAACTAGAAATTAACCATGTAATTATTTTTTTATTGTTTTCTTTCTAAAATAAAATAATGAAGACATGATTTTTCTATGAAAAGATTAAAATATAATAACTCTTAGATTAATGCTTTGATAGATTATACTTAATTTAAATTTCTTAATAGCCTATACTTAGTTAGGGTTTGGAGTTATTGATTTTCATCTTCTTCATATAATTATCTAATAATTTAATTTATTTTTTATGAAGAGTAACATTTTTGATGAGTTATGCTTGCACGCCATTTTATAGCTCATGCTTAGAACACTTTAAATAAAGATTAAAACTAAACGATCGGTTTTTATGATAGAAAGAAGATAATATAAGTAATAATTGGTTGTGAACTAGTGGATTCCATATCTTAGGCTAATTAAAATAACTAAAAAAGTCAACTTAAAACCCATAGTTAGCTCGTAAAATAATAGGAGAAGATAGAAAGTAAAAAACTTTATATCCTCATGGGAAGACCTGTTTATACTGCAACCGACACTGTGTGCTTGCAGTAGATTATTCACCTTACACGATATCTAGTGTATACAAGGTCAAAATACAATTGTAAAACAAAAATAGAAAGAGAAAAAATATTCTAAATTAAAACCAAGCTTATTTGTCATCGATATTGTCAAAGACAAAAATAATTCAAACTTTGGTAATTGCACCAAAAACTTGATCAACTCAAAAATAGAAGTGCACAGTATTGTAGTTTTGAATAAAATAATGTGAAGAGTATTGTTCTTAGGGATTGATTATTCACTCTTTATAAATAGTGAATTATATCAACCTCAATTTTATTTAGAAAAGACATTAAAATTGCTTAATTTAGAAATTTAAATATAAAACAAATCAAAGAAATACTCTAGAAAAATGAATAGAATTTATGATAAATAAATAAAGGAGAAAAGAATTTCTATAAAACCGAATTCACCAAGTCCCTCACTATACCTTACTTATCTAAATCAGTGAAATTAACTCTCCAAGTTCACTAGCAGAATTCCTAAATCATCCAATAGTCTCTTTCGATAGTCAACTGGAACTATTCTTGAACATTGTTTAATATAAGAATATACAAATAAATGAAATAAGAATGCAATCAAATTTATGAATTCTTTTTTTCAACACTACACAGATTTTTATTAGTCTTTCGATCTATATAATCACCTATAATGAAATATTCTAATGGTCCATCTTATAATTTCCTCTTTCAACAGTGAACCATAGAATCCAAATCATCTAATTAATGCCCAGTTAATTAGAAGCAATAAGCATGAGAATAAATCAAACAAATCAAATGAAAAAATAACCTCAAATGAATAAAAAAACATAGTTTATGAATATGCAAATCAATGAAACAAGAATATGCAAATCAATGAAATATGAATGCAATAAAATTTATGAATTCTTTTTTTTCAATACTACACAGCTTCTTATAAGTCTTTCGATATGTATAATCACCTATGCTGAAGTATTATAATGGTCCATATTATAATTCCCTCTTTTAATAGTAAACCTTTGAACCAAATCATCTAATTAATGGTGAGCTAATTAGAAGCAATAAGTATGATAATAAATCAAACAAATCAAATGAAAAATAACCTCAAATGAATAAAAATCATAGTTTTAGACTAGGTTACATCATTTTCCTAGATAAAAAAATTAATTCATAATGAAAATTAAATTCAGCGAACACAAACTAAAAGTGATCTGCATTTTAGAGAAAAAAATCAAACTAGGCATAAAAATTGAAGGTCTTGAATACTAAGACTCCAAAAAACTGTAGCCCAAACTTTTCTCTTTTTTCTCCTTCTCTTTCAGATATTCAATTAGAATTTTTTTAAGAGTCAACGTGAGCATCTGATAAAAATAATGTGACCTCCTCTATATTCTTAGTCCAAACTCTTTTTTGGATCTGGTCCTTTACTGACACCCTTCATTGTGTCAGTTTTCTAATTAAGCTGTATATAAGTGTCTTTCTTTCAGTTACTATTACAATTTATTAGTTAGGATAATTAATGGGTTTGAATTTAGTCAACTTGCACCCTTTATTGCTTAACATCCTCCCTTTTCTTACTGAATGTGATTATCTAATATCCTTCATGCAAAGTATGTTAAATAGCTTTGGAATTTGGAGTTTGCTGTCCTCCCTCTTTTCTTGGTCTTTTGCTGATTTTCTTCTAAACAATATGATCTGTTTCTTTATTTAAAACCTGCAAAATATCAAAAAATTTTAAGAATTAAATAAATACAAAAGACACCAAAAATTCTTGACAAATGAACTAAGAATATAGAAAACACTCTAAAATAAATAATTAAGACTAAGAAAATGCATGAAAAAAATTCCCACATCAGCTTTATTAGTCCTCCACATCACATGATATTTAGCTGGTATCGTCTATGACTTTATCCATTACAATGTACATGGCCTCTGCATCTTTGATATCAACAGGATCTTGTGTTCCCGCTTAGTGATCGTAATCTTCCTCCTCATTAGAGATCATGGTTCCATCACCGACTACATGTTAGTACATTCTGGTGATGAGCCGGAGATGACATTCTTGATGTTGCTCAAGACGCTCTGTTAGGCTTCTATGCATGCCAGCCTCATATCAAAGGATACGACCATGTGTGATATTGATTCGTGTAAGCTTGTGAATGCTTGGTTGGTTGGACTGGCTAAGTTGCTGACCCCCTTGTTCCTAATCTTGTTCTTCGTGCCAGGTTAATTGTATCACCATTGTCGCTTCTGTTGATTGGAAAGCGAATTGTGTTTTGGAGTCTAGTGATGACAACTGATCAGGTCTTACACTTATGCTCCCCTCATTGTTGTATCAGTGAAGGTTTCCATTCACTTGGTCTTAGTGTCAGTTGAAGATATATCAACTCTATGGTTTAGGCAGATCAAGACGATTAAGGATGCAGAACTAGCACTGGTTTCTGCATCCTTGGATGTTGTCGCATTCTCTGTTTTGTTCCATGCACTTGAGTACGAAGGTATACATGATACTGGCGACATCGAATTGGCACCTCTGCATGATTCAATTAAGTAGCACCCCATCCCTTCAGTATAGCTCAAATGTGGTGGATGACGGCAATAATGTTACATTTAAAAAATAGAAAGACTAGCATCAGCTCATTCTTCAACAATTTGGATTTCATATATTCGATGTTGAAGGCGTAACTACTGTGTTTCGAGCATAACTCTTTGAAGGATGGGGAACCGATTGGCATGTTGTTGAGTTTTTTTGGAGAATGAGGACTCCACTTCTAGTATATCTTGGATAGTAATGACATTCAGGATTTCCTATCTCGTGAATGTCACTCTCTGACTCTACACCAAAGAGTGTGCTGTTAGTCGCCCAATGGTGGTTCCAAGTTGCATAAAATTCTTGGACGAGTCATTCTACGCTGATAAGTGCATATGCATTGTGTAATTCTCCCACCACACCTCCTGCATCAGGAATATGAAAAATAGTTTTTAATAGATCTTCGAGTAATCTACTTCTCTTTCGGGCTAGAACTTGAATTTCTCAAATTGCTCATAGTATACGTGCTTGTGTTCCGTTCTAAGAATAGGTGGAACTTGAAGCATCCATTGTTGCCCTTTTTATTGTAGCTTTCCGGGGACCTATCCTGAAAACTAAAAGATAATTTAACTTTTTAGCAATAATATCTTCTTAATCACGTAAACAATTTTCAGGACATAATTAGAACAAATTAACAATACAAATTACATATGAACTCTGATTTGTGGAACTGATTTTTTTAACATAAAATATTGTATGGCATGTTAGAAGTCTGTCTATGAATTTTTACACCCAAAAGTTATGATTTTTATCAAATTTTATCCAACTAATCATGATTTTTCTACAAATATTTGGAAAAATTCGTCCATAAATTCTCAAAAATTAACCCAATAAATCCTAGACCACAAATAACTAATTTCCATAGTCAATGTTCTTTGATTAACTCGTAAAATTTGTAGATCTGAGTTATTGAGTCAAAAACCTACTTTTTCTTGAAAATTAACACATAAAACTAGAGAAGAAAAACACTTGCTTTTAGAGGTTGAACATTCAGAGAAAATTAATGCATGCTTGATTTTGCTATCGAAAGGGGAAGAGCTCTCTCCTATGGTTGTTGTAAATATGAGAGTTTGGGTTGGTTTGGAACGGAAAAACTTTTGGGTCCTTAAGTAGACCTAAGGTTGTTGTCGATCATTGTCAACAACCACTTCGGTAGTAACTTCGACAGCCCTTCTTTGTTAGAGAGGACTATAAAGCTAAAAGTATTTCTCATAACTAATTGTTAGTTCCTTAAACTCTCTAAAATTGCAGTCATGGTAAAATCTTAGTTCCTTAAACTAAATTAGTAGTTAAATTAGAACCTATTAGTTAATTTATATTTCTAAATTAGTAATCAAAATAGAAATTAGTAAAAAGTTTTGGAAAAGAGTTAGAAAAGTTAAGTGTCATTGTTTTGCACTCATGTAGATGGTGGAGGATCCACTAGGTGGTGGGACTCCTCTGTATGCATTGGAAATTTCAAGAAATGTTCAATGAGTTTTCTGTTTATTTTAAACACATGACCAATTTTTGGATTCTCGATTTCAATTGCGCTATAAGGATATATAGTTTTTACAATGAATGGTTCTGTCAATCTTGAATGCAATTTCTCACAAACTAAGAGGAGTTGTGAATCATATAAGAGCACTTTATCGAATAGCTTAAATACATGATGCAATGTATGGTGATCGTGTATCATTTTCATCTTTCCTTAAAGTGTACACATTTTCATATGCATCAAGTCTCAACTATTCTAACTCATTGAGTTTAAGTTTCCATAGAGGGTTTACTAAGTTTAAATATAAATTTATTATTTTTAGTGCCTAATACGCTTTGTGTTCAATTTTAATTGGGAGATGACAAGTTTTACTATAAACTAATCTGTAAAGAGACATGCCTAAGGATGTTTAAAAGGTATATGGTAAGCTCAAAAAGTAGCAACAAGTCGAAACAACCAGTCTTTGCGAGATAGATTCACCAATGCTCTAAAATTTGTTTAATTTCCCTATTAGCAAGCTCTGCTTGTCTATTTGACTGCGGGAGATATCGTGTGGAGGTTTTATATGTGATACGATATTTCTTCATCAAGTTCTCAAAGACCTGACTATAGAAGTGGGAACCCCCATTGTTCATGATGGTTTTGTGAACTCAAATCTTGACAATATGTGCTCTTTAAGGAACTTGATATTGTCTACTTGTCGTTATTTCTATATGTTGTTGCTTCTACACATTCAGAGACAGAATCAACAATTATGAGGATACATATAAATATCTGTTAGGAGCGGGAAAAGGACCCATGAAGTCATGACCCAATAATCGAGTACATTGATCGTAAGAATTAGTGTTAAAGACATGTCATTTCTCTGTGTCAATTCTTACAAATTCTAATATGATTCGGATCGTTTACAGTATTCATAAGTGTCCCTAAACATGGTGGACTAGTAAAATCCACATTGTAATATCTTGACTACCATCTTTTTGGATGAAAGTTCCCACCACAAACTTCTATATGATAAAAAAAAAAAACTACGCTTTAATCTCATCATCAGGCACACAACGCTTAGTGATTTGATCCAAGAAATATTTAAATAGGTAGAGATCATTGTAAAAGAATCGGAGTCATATAAGAATTTCCGCTGATCTTGGGCACTCCATTGTTGTGTCATCTCACCTTTTAACTACATCAGTGCACCAAGGAGTAGCCTAAACAAAAAATAGCTAATCTCACCTTTTAACTATATCAACGTACCAAGGAATAGTCTTAACCAAAAATAGTTGCTTATCAAGGAATGGATCCCTAATAGGTAGCTCATCATTATCAAACGTCAAACGAGAAAGATTATCAACGACGACATTCTCTACTCCCTTTTTGTCTTAAATTTCGAGATAAAATTCTTAAAGCAATAATATCCATCATATGAGTCGTGGTTTTGAATCCTTTTTTGTTGACAAATATTTGAACATTGAATGATTTGTAAAACCAACATATGAACCCTAAATATATGAATGAAATTCATCGAGATCAAAAACTATAGCTAAAAGCTCCTTCTGTATGCATCGTTGAGAGTCTTACTAGCATCGTACACTTTGTAAGGCTTCTTGTCTCTTTGTTGCCTCACTACTGTTCTAATGACATAATCACTTGCATGATACATAACCTCAAATGGTTGCGACCAATCTGGAGGTTGCATTATCATTGTTGTGATGAGCATTTCGTTAAGCGTATCGAATGTTGTTTGACATGCCTACATCCATTCAAACTACACATTATACATAAGAAGGTAAGAAAGAGGTCAAACAATATTATTGTCTATACATCATTGAGAGTCTTACCAGCATCATACACTATGTAAGACTTCTTGTCTCTTCATTGCCCCAGTACTGCTCCAATGACATAACCACTTAAATAACACATAACCTCAAATGGTGGCAACCAACATGGAGGTTGCATTATCATTGCTGTGATGAGCATTTCCTTAAGCATATAAAATATTATTTGGCATACTTGCGTCCATTCAAACTGCACATCTTTCACAAGAAGGTGAGAAAGAGGTCAAGCAATATTACTAAAATCTTGAATAAACCTTCTATAGAAGATGCGTGTGCTATGAATGAATGTATATCTGTTACAATTTTGGGTATTGGTATCTTTGAAATAAACTCAACTTTCACTTTGTCTCCATCCTCTTAGATCTATATGACCAAGAAAGACTACTACTTTTCACCATAAAGTGATATTTTTTCAAATTTAGGAGTAATTTTTTTTGTTGGCAACATTCAAATACAACTCCTAAATGAGTTGGGCAAGATTCAAAACTATTACCAAAAGTAGACAAGTCATCAATGAATACTTCAAGATGATCTTCTACCACATCTCTAAAAAAACTTATCACACATCGTTGAAAAGTTGTGGGTGCATTGTACAATCTAAATGGCATTCTTCGAAAAACAAAATTGCCAAATGAATAAGTGAAAATTGTTTTCTCCTGATCCTCCAAACAAATTTCAATTTGATACTATCTAGAATAACTATATAGAAATTAATAGAACTCATATCTTGTGACACTCTTGATTACACTTGAAAAGTGTAATGTTTTTAGTTTATTTTGTGCAAGCGTAATCCAATTTTGTCAATTAATACAAGAAATTAATAAAAAAAATATTTTTATTAATCAAATTCACTATGATGTGTTTCTAGTATTTTTTTCAATATTTTTGTAGGTTTTATATCTAAGGAAATCGAAGTATCAAAGTATATCTCAAATATCAGCTAAGAACTGTGCTTTTTCAGGAGTAACTATCGACAACTAGGAGCTTGTCATCAATAGCCATCGATTGTAAGACATGCTCTAGAGTAGCCATTGGGAGGTCCATCGAAGGGAGTAGCCACAGACTTGATTCTTGAGGATTCTTGAGAGCAATTAAGAGTTTTCTTATAAATAAAATTCTTATTAGGGTCTTGTAATGCTATAAATAGCCAATGAATCTTAAGTTTTACAATGCTTAGCACCATTTGAGAGAGAATAGTATAGTGTTTTAGATTTAAGATTTAATTTTTATACTCGTACATAGAAATCAATAGAATAATTCTTTTTCTCTTTATTCATTGCTATGATGAGCATGAGTGGCTAAATTCATGAGTTGGATCGGATGGAATAACAAACCCTAGGTAATTTACTAATATGTATTCTTATATGCTAATGGATTTTAATTATTTTATGTGGAATTGATATTTTTGATGCTCTGCTATCTTTGAAAGGATTAAATATATTTTTAAGTTTTTTATGCTTTATAGGTTGACGATATATTCGCTGTTTAGTTTTTGATATACCGTAGACTTTTTAGGCACGGTGTTTGTTAGACTTTGAACGTTTGTTTTTGTTATTCATATTGCATGCTTAGATAAACTCAATATTCATATAGAATTAACTGTGAGAAATTAGTCAAAATATTAAAGTTCACAGCTTTATATATTTTATGCTTAATTGAATTATTTTCTAGTTGTAGTAAGACCACGTGATCTATGTAATTAAGATAAAAAGAATAAATATATCTTGTAAATTATTCTATGAGGGAGTTATATCCATCTGAATAACAATTTTAGTATAAGTAAATTTTCTATCTTTTAATTTTAGTTTAGTTAATAAAAATCCAATTTTTACTTTTATTTTAGTACCATAATTTATTCTAGTATCACATAATTAGCAAACGATCCTCGTGGATTACTATTTTTATACTACTTGTCGATCTCTTACACTTGAGAATATACGATTTAGATCAAAATCAAGTATTTGGCACTATTACCGGGGATCATACTATTGTGTTACACTTTAGTATAGATTAAGCTTCCTACGTTATTAATTTTTGGGATTCTGAATTTGCATGACCAGTTGGAGGAGGACTTAAAACAGTAAACTAATTCGATCATACTTAGATCCATAACCATTTTCAACCCATCAAACACTTCACAATATGAGCACTAATAATAATAACAACATGAGTAACAGTTGTAATAATAATAACGGATTTAGAGATGATAATACAAATGATAATCATAACCATCATGGAGTCAATGAGAGGACTTCACGAGATTATTTACAACCTTATAGGATAACCCAACCTCCATGCATTACATTTTTATTGAATATGGGACACTTCGAGACTAAATCTGGAGTAGTCTAGTTTTTGTCTAAATTTCATGAGATGGATTCAGGGAGCCCATATTTACACCTTCGAGAATTCGAAGAAGTTTTCTCTACCATTAATCTTCAAAATATTACAGTAAAGCAACTTAAATTTAACCTCCTTCCATTCTCTCTAAAGGATAAAGGAAAAATATAGCTATATTCTTTATGTCCTAATTCAATTGGAAGATGGGATGATATGCAAAGAGAGTTTTTAAATAAATTCTTTCCTTTACATCGAACAAATTTTATATGAAAGTAAATTCTAAACTTTCGACAGAAAGAAGATAAACCAATGTTCGAGCTCTGGGATAAATTTAAAGATTTACTTCTCTCTTACCCACATTATGATTTTGAAATATGGAGGACTGTAAGTACTTTCTATTAAGAGTTAAACACTATAACCAGATAATTTGTGGAGACAATGTGCAATGGTGATTTCTTAAATAAGGATGCTGAAGAAGCATGAAACTATCTTGATTTACTTGCTAAAAATTTACAAGCTTGGGAAACTAAGGATATTTCGGATAGACACCAATTAAAGGATAAATCTCAGAATAGAGGTGGACTTCTTAAGTTGGGAGAAACCGAAGATATAGCTACACGATTGATCACATCATTAAGAAATTTGAAGATTTGCTTGCAAAAAAATAGAAATAGTTAAGATAATAGAAGAAGTTTCAGAAGTTTGTGACATTTATGATTGAACGGACATGTGACTTGCTAATATCCAACACTTCCAACTTTTAAATAAATATCAAATAAACAAGCTAATACCTTTAACATTGCTTCTCAACCAACAAATAATCTATATTCACAAACGTATAATCCTGATTGGAGGAATCATCCAAATTTTCAATGGAAGTAGAATCCTCAACAATTCAATAATCAAAACAAACTGCCCACTAATCAACCTCAACAATACGACCAACCTACTAATCAAGCTTCAGTGTACCAACCACCACCGAAGAGAAATTTTAAGAATAATTTCTTGCAGAAACAACAAAGAATGGATCAGAATGCGGCGGCCTTCAACGATATTCGCTTACTAATAAGCCACCTCATTCAGCATTGCAAACGAAGAAAAAAGATAAACTACGATCTCAACCGGAGGTCGGTTCTTCAGGTAAAGTAGAAGATATAAATATTATTACTTCTTCCATTAATAATAATATACGTAAGATAACTACTGCAATAAACTTGAGAAATGGTAAAGTTCTTGATAAGCCTATTTTGAAAGAAAATACTAAGGAGAAACAGAGCAGTGATTCAACACAACAATCTAAAGAAGATAATTCTAAAGAATCCATTTCTAATAATTATAAATCACCTGTACCATTTCCTCAAAGATTAAAAACTAAGAATATTAATGCATCTTATGCTGATATTTTAAAGATCTTCAAATAGGTACATATTAATATACCTTTATTAGAAGTAATTAAACAAGTCCAATCATATGCAAAATTCTTGAAGGACTTGTACACATAAAAAGATGTCACAACATACAGAAGAATGCATTTCTAACAAAGCAGGTAAGTGTATTATTTCATTCCAAAATATCTCTCAAATACAAGGATCATGGATGCCCAATTATTTTTTGTGTGATAGTACAACATAATATTGAGAAAGTTTTGCTAGATTTGGGGACCAGTGTAAATCTTTAACCAGTTTTTGTTTACAAGCACTTAGATTTAGGAGAACTTAAACCTACTCATGTCACACTACAACTAGCTGACAGGTTAGAAAGACTCCCTAGAGGCATTGTAGAAGATGTTCTATTGCAAATTAAAAACTTTTATTTGCCTGTGAATTTTATACTTATCAATACTGCACCTGTAAAAAATTCATATCTTCATATTCCAGTTATCCTCGGACGTTCATTTTTATTACAACTAATGTAGTTATAAATTACAGGAATTGTGTGGTGAAATTTTCATTTGGAAATATGACCCTTGAAATTAATGTTCTTAATATTTGCAAACAACCAAATATAAATAATGATAAATTGCAAGACATATATTACATTGAACAAATTTATGATGAAGAATATATCATATTATTGTGCATGTTTGATCCTTTGGAGATGACACTAACAATGAATAAAGACTTCCTTAAATATCTTCTATCCAAACATATCATCAAAATAATAAAACACTTAACTGATGCTCAATGTTCGATTATCATGGGATGGATTCCAATGAAGGAAGTGTATGAAGAGTTACCCATATCACGAAAAAATTGATAATATCTAACGTCTAAGCACCGATACTTGAGCTAAAACTGCTACCTGAAGTTCTCAAGCATGTATTTTTGGGACCTAAGGAAATTTTTTCAGTGGTTATCTCAATGCATCTTAATGAGAATAAGGAAGAACGACTACTATTGACATTACAAAAGTGTAAATAAGCTCTTGGATGATATATGGCAGATATCAAAGGTATGGACCCCCTTATTTACACACACCACATCACTTTGGAAGATAGAGCCAAGCCTGTTAGTCAAATATAACGAAGGGTTAATTCTACCATAAAGGAAGTGGTTAAAGCCAAAGTGTTAAAATTACATGATGCTGGTATCATCTATCCAATTGCTGATAGTAAGTGGGTAAGTCCAACCCAAGTTATTTTGAAAAAGAGTGGGTTAACAATAATTAAAAATGAGGATGGTGAGATGATACCCACTCGTACAGCTATGAGTTGACGTATGTGCATCGATTACCAAAAATTAAACCAAGTAACGCGCAAAGATCACTTTCCATTACCATTTTTTGCCCAAGTACTTGAAAGAGTTGCTGAACATAAATTTTATTAATTTCTTGATGGTTACTCTGGTTATTATCAAATTGAAATTGCCTTAGAGGATCAAGAAAAGATATCTTTTACTTGTCCCTTTGGCACTTTTGTTTTTAGAGGAATGTCATTTGGATTATGTAATGCACCTGCAATATTTTAGAGATGTATGATAAGTATTTTAACCGATATGGTGGAAGATTTTCTTGAGGTATTTTTAGATGATTTCTCTGTATTTGGAAATAATTTTGAATCTTTTTTGACTAATTTAGGATCTGTACTTGAAAGATGTCAATAGAAAAATCTATTCCTAAATTGGAAAAAGTGTCATTTCATGGTTACAAAAGGTATTGTGTTGGGCCACATAGTTTCATCGAAAGGGATAGATGTAGATAACACTAATGTTGAGACTATTTCCAAAATACTAATACCCAAAAATTGTCAATGACATATGTTCATTTTTAGGACACACAGGTTTTTATAGAAGATTTATAAAGGATTTTAGTACTATTGCTAGACCCTTTCTCATCTTCTTGTGCAAGATATGTAGTTTGAATGAATGCATGCATGTTAGACGGTTTTCGATACCCTCAAGGAGATGCTCATCACTGCGCTAATAATGCAACCTCTAGATTGGACACTGCCATTTGAAATCATGTGCAATGTAAGCGATTATGCAATTGGAATTGTACTAGAGCTGCAAAGAGATAAAAACCCCTATGTAGTCTACTATGCTAGTAAGACTCTCAATGATGTAAGGACAAATTATACTACCATAAAGAAGGAGCTTCTAACTGTAGTTTTTATACTTGATAAATTTTGTTTATATATTTTGGGCTCACATAAAGTTATTTTTACATATCATTCGGCATTTAAATATCTTTTATCAAAGAAAGATGCAAAACTATAGCTGATTCGATGAATCTTATTGCTCCAAGAATTTGATCTTGATATCAAAGACAAAAAGAGAGTAGAGAACATGATTACAAACCACCTCTCTATGCTAACTTTTGAAAACGATAAGCTACCAATTAGAGACTCGTTCCTTGATGAGCAACTATTTTTTATCACAATAACTCCCTGGTATACAAACATCATAAATTTTCTTGTTGCAGGAGAAATGCCAAATCATTGGAGTTTGCAAGACAAATGAAGATTTTTATACGCGGTATGCCATTTCTTTTTCGATGATCCTTATATATTTAAATATTACTGAGATCAAATCATTAGGTGTTGTACACCTGATGACGAGATCCAAAGCATTATTGCTTTCTGTCATATAGAAGTATATGGGGGTCACTTATCGACTAAGAAGACGGTAGCCAAAGTACTCCAATGTGATTTTTATTGGTCACCATGTTTAGAGACACATATGAATTCTATAAAATATGTGAGTCTTATAAAAAACTCGGAGCATTAACCAGAAACAATGATATACTTTTAATACCCATACTTCATATGAGATATTCGATTGTTGCGACATTGACTTCATGGGACCATTTTCTATTTCAAATGGATATACTTATATCCTCGTATCAGTAGATTATGTCTCTAAATGGGTAGAAGCTGCGGCTTGAAGAAATAATTACCAAAAAACTGGTATTAAATTTTTAAAGGAACACATTTAGGTATAATAAGCGATGGGGCTCACATTTCTGTAGAAAAGCCTTTGAAAATTAATGAACTAATATCATTTCATGCACAAGATTTCTACACCGTACCATCCACTGTCAAATGGACAAGTTGAGCTAGCTAATAGGGAAATTAAGCAAACACTTGAGAAAACGGTTAATTTGTCTCGCAAAGATTGGTTGTTTCGACTGACTAATGCTTTATGGGCTTAATGTACAACATACGAAACACCCTTAGGTATGTCTCCATATAAATTAGTCTGTGAAAAAACTTGTCCTTTGCCTGTGGGGATAGAGCATAAAGTGGATTGGGCAATTAAATTAGTAAATCTTGAGCTAAATTTAGCTGGCCCGTTATGAAAGCTACAAATAAACAAGTTGGAAGAGATAAGACATGATGCATACGATAATTCATGCATTTCCAATGAGAAAATGAAAATATGGCACAATCATTTATATCACACGCTGTATTTTTCATCTTTCTAATAGAGTACTTCTATATGATTCACGTCATCATCTATTTATGGAAAATTTACATTCACGGTGGACAGGATCGTTCATAGTTAAATCGCACGGCGCAATTGATATTGAAAATCCAAATAATGGTCATACATTCAAAGTAAATGGAAAATGATTGAAACATTACTTAAAACTTTTAAAGTACTCAAAGGAATCTCATGATCTAGTGGATCCTTCATTATCTCACTGATATGCGCTAAATGAAAACACTATGTATATTATTGTATATTATGTACTAATAATTTCGTTGTGCAGATTGTTACATCATGAGTGTCGGACCAAAGTAGTTTTTAAACTCTTATCTCTTAAATTTCTATTTATTCTTGATTAATTAAATGGATATATCGATTCATTAAGGACAATGTACATTTTAAGTTGGGGGATTGCTTATTAAGATAACTTAGTTTTGATACTTATGATGATTTCAACGATTTTCAAAGTTTTCTTTTCTTTTTAATCTTTTTAAAACAACAAACAAAAAATATTTAATTGATATTAACTTTAGAGCTGGGAACTAATTTTTAATTTAGAATTAATTTTAGAATTAGGAACTGACAATTAGTTATTAGGAACAATTTTAGTTTAGGGACAAACAACAACTAACTAAAAAAATATAAAAAATTTTAATAGCTTGATAGTTCTTAGACTGAGAACCACCATCAAAGTGGCGGTCAAAGCTGTTGTCAACAATGGCCATTGCAAAGGTACAAAATTGCTTAGCCAAGAACGACCGTCGAAGGCATCGTTGATGCACCCGTCGTCAACCGTCAGCAGAGAAAGGCAACTATAAAAAGATATTAGAGTTCTTTTTTCTCCACAAAACAAAATCCTAGTTTCTTTCAGTAGCACCCACGTTAAAAAATTTCTCCTTTCGATAGAAACTCTTCTAATACAATTCTCTTTAAATTTTTATCAATCTACAAACAAGTAAGTTCTCTTTTCTTTGATTTTTCTTTGATTTGTTCTTGGTGAAAAGTAGGTTTTAGTCTCAAAACCTAGATCTACAATTTATATGGACGAATTTGAATAAATCAAATTTAGATCCTTACTTTGTAGTAGATTTGGTAGAGTTTAGCAAAGATATGAGAATTTTTGACGAATTTTACGGATTTATTGTCATGATATGCTAAAATTAAGGGTAGAAAAAGTAAAAATCTCACCTTTTTAGCATTATATTTCATGGGTTGCTAGTATAGCTATGGTTTATCAAATTTATGCAATAATAATCTTATCAAAGTGGAATTTGATAATTTTTGAAGAAGAAACTAGGAAAATATAGAATTATGTGGATGAAGTTAATTAAAAATTAATAATAATAAATATAATAAAACAAAAAAATAAAAAATAAGGGAAAGAAATTAACCAAAAGAAAAATAATAAATAGAATTATGAGATAAGTTCATGAATAAATTTTTTGAAGTAATAGTTATTCTGAGTTATGTATTTTTGGTTAATATTTGCAGAACGGTACCAAATAAGCAGACAATTTCCAAGAAGCCAAGAGTAGAATCCTCTGACCTGTCTTCACAACAGAGAACTAGAGTTGCAAAAGTAAACAATAAGATCTTGAAGAAGTACGATGATTTCAAGGTTTGGCTAGAACGTGAGTAGATTATTCAAAATTGAATGAAAATTTGGCTTTCAAAGTACAAATGCTAAACTCAGAGCTAGAAGCATACACAAGATATCAACACACACTGGCATACAATAAGATTGTGTATGAGTTTTATGCCAACTTGCAACCAACAATGGGATATCAACATGGATACTCCATTGTTAGTGGAAGGGAGATACCGTTCATAGGGGAAGAAATCGTAAGGACAATTCCTATATCCAATGTACCTGAAGAGCACCCTTCTTTTGTAGATATTGTGAATAAGATACCAAACAATTTTCACCAGTTCAAAGAGCTCTGCGAGAATTTAAGCGATATTATCTTCAATGAAAGCTTTTTGAAGGCTGGATAAGTCAGATAAGAGTACCGTCTTGGTAAGTCTTTATAGTAAATATAACATACTACCATCCTCTGCAATAATGGAACTATATTCGAGAGATGTAGTATTGTTAAACATGATTTTGGAAAGTCATGCATTTGATGTCGCATCTATCACGTAATTTGCGATAGTACAATGCATGGGTAAAGTTTATGAGTGTATCTAGCATCCAAGAATGGCGAAGCCTAACTTAGTTTTGCCTTCTCTGATTACAAAAATTTGCATGAATTATGGAGTTCATCCATCATGAGGTGATACGTTTGAACCTCCTCAGTAACCATTTACAGATACCACTATGCGAAGAAGCATGAGTACCTGACACGCCCAGTAGGAACAACAAGTGCAACACGAGCAACAACAAGCTGCTGCCCAACTTGCCGGTCACAGAAAACAAGATTAGAAACATGTAAAATAAGGGTAAGAACAACGAGATGTAGCAGATGTGGCGCTCCGACAAGATGAAGTATCACTTCACATTATAAACGAGTCGATAATAAAGATGACAAACACCTTCACTACAAGAATGAGCATACTCGAAGACAGACAGGCTTGAACCGAGCATCATAGAAGTTGTAATCAGCTATTCACCAGTGTATATAGACAAATGGCTAGTGAGGATACCCCTGTTTCTGCATATGAGGACGAAGGGACAAGCTAGGAGACCACAGGGTTCCATCGGTATCAAAGACACAAGTGACAAGAAGGTCTTCATCAGAAATGTCATTGATATCGACTGTTCGCCGCAAAAGTTCCTTTGCTTCCTTCCATTGAATAAGCTTGAATTACAATGAAAGTGAACAAGAGATATAAAGAGAACAAACGAGAGGATTTTATACTTCAATCGCTCTCTTTTACAATATAAACGTGGGATCAATGGCGATGGGATCTGTCAAGCAGTTCCTTTGGACGATCAGTACGTTGAAATCTTCTCTTTTGAAGATATCGGCCGACTATAGACGATCTTCTTGGTCTTTACTCTTCACGAATCCAAGGCTCTATGCATAACTTGAATTCTTTGAGATGCTGACGATCACAAAAGGCTTCAAGGCTCTCTCGCGTACTTGAATTGCCAAAGGATCACCAAAAAGAAGACTAAAGCCGAAAAACAAAGAAGACCCCCCTAGGGTTTCTCCAAGAAGGTATTTATAGCTCCAGGAAGATTTGAGATTTTCTATTTAAATAGAATTTACTCTCATCAAGGATTCCAATCAAACATTTAATATTGATTTAAATCTCTTGATTTAGAATTCTGATTAGACTTGATTTGGTATTTGGATAAGCCCAAATCATAATCTCAATCAATTTTGAGATTCTAGTTATCTGCTCACGCGGAGCTTTAATCTCATCAAAATACGGCGCTAAATAACCAGAACGTGGAGCTATTGAACATGTCCACTTTTGCTCAAATGCGAGGCTACAAATAGCTAGACGCAGAGCTATAGAATTAGCTCCGCGTTCTGTTGTGAAAAATCCTATTTACTTAGAAATTTTCACTACCAACAGAACCCCCTCCAAAGTTTTTGAAATGGCTTAGAATTTAGCAAATTCCGAAATACTTTGGATCTTTAAACCAGAAACGCGGAGTTAAAATACCAAATTTATCTCCGGTTTTAGGTATCTTCGCGAAGCTTATAATCTTCGCTTTCAGTGAAATGAGTAATTGCTTCATTAATCACTCTGAATTTCCGCGCCGAATACCAAGCGACGGATCACCCCATTTAAATAGAGGTTCTGACTCATCTCCTTCTTCATTCGGAGAGTTTGAAAGATCCAGAGCTCCGGCGATCGAGTGACTCATGTCGATGATCAATCTTCGACTAATCTTCCCTCAATTCTTCGTTTAGGATGTTGCTCCAGAAAAGTTTGGCTTTTCGCAAGTTGGCCGGCATTAATGTCAGCGGCCATGGAAGTAGACGCGACGGCGAACCAGTCTATGCAGCGTCTTCCGAAGGTAAAAACCTTAACTCTTGGTCTTCTAAAAACCATTCTGAGATGTTTTGGCTCGGTTTAATCCAACCAACTGTTTATTTTACCGGCGAGATCGCCGTTCTCTGGCTGTAAGGCTTAAAGGAGAAGGAGAAGTCAGAGAGGAACTCTGATCTTTCTCTACGCGAAGTTATCGCGTCATCCCTGCGCTTGAAACGCGGGGCTATTTTAATTAGCAGTCGCGTTGAAACGCAAGGCTATTTTGATTAGCAGTCGCGTTTAAACCGCGAGGCTATGAAAAAGAAGGAAATGGCAGAGAGAAACTCTGTTCTTCCTTTACGCTAAGTTATCGCGTCATCCTCTGCGTTTTGAAACACGAGGCTATTAGCGGTCGCGTTGAAACGCAAGGTTGTTTCTTCAACTGCACGCGAAATTAGCATAGCTCCGCGTTTTTATACTTAAAAGATTTTTCGAGTCTAACTCTGGACTCTTCCTTCTGCAGTGAACCCGATCCTCTCTGAAGAGAAATGCTTGTGGGTCCATCGATCTTCATCAGCAAAAGTAACTCTAAGGAAGCCAGAAGCATATGCTTTACAACACAGTTGCAGATTTCAAGCCCTGGCTCCTGGAGGTAAACTTTTGAAGGTGTTACAAGAACTCTGCGGCAGCCCATTAAGTTTTCTTGAGGACCATTTCTGTAAGGGCTTGCGGCACTTCAAGTTCAACTTGTGCTTCATTTCAGATGACAGATCATAGTTGACATTTGCAGAGGAGATCTTTTGCATGTGAACCAGGGAACTGAGCTTCAACACCCCGTAGAGAAATCTTACTGTTAGGTTATCGATAAGTCAATCATGTAGAAGCTTTTGGGAGAGCTATAACGCCCTCTTCTTTTGTAATCTTTCGCCTCATAAATAAAAGCAAATATTTTCCTCTCTATATGTTGGCTTCAAGAATCTTGCTTGCTCAACAAACAGATGGTTAATAATTCTGGTAAAATAATCTAAGGCATATTCTGCGTAACTTAGATTATTAATACCGATATGATTGAGTAAGGATCTTCTTAACTTGGCCAAAAATCCAAGTTCTTTATGGGAATAGCGAAGTTAAAAATACCAAGTTATCTTCGCGTTTCGCGGAATTGCGCAGCGTTAATAATTTCGCGTTCTCCATCATTACGCGAGTCTAATAGCTTCACATTTCTGGAGAGTAACTGATCAGTCATTTTCTCCGAAATTCGTGCTGAATTCCAAGAGGCGGTTTACCTCATTTAAATAAAATCTCTATTTCTTTTCTTCTCACTTCACTTGAGAAATTTCCAGAGATCTCAGAGGTTTAGGCGATCAGAGCTCAGGCGACCCGAGCGTTCTCCGACCGATTTTCTCCCAACTTCCCGTCGATTTTCCTCAACTTTTGAGAAATGGCGCCCAAGACTCGCGCTACTTTTCGTGCAGCTCCATTATCGGCGACTGGCGTAAGCAGTGGTGGCAACGGCCATGGTGGCGACGCGCCTGCCCACATTTTGCCTATTTGGGGTAAGAATTTCTCTATCGAGACTCTTTAGAACATTTTAGAGTAATTTGGTTTGATTCTAACCGGTTAATCACCTCTTTCATCGGCGAGATCGCCGTACTCCGGCCGTATGGCTTGGAGAAGAAGAAAAGCTCCTGGCTTTTTTTTTCCTCTTACGCGAAGTTATCGCGTCATCCTCGCGTTTTGAAGCGCGGGCTATTTTGAGTAGCAATCGTGCTGAAACGCGAGGCTATCTTAACTAGCAGTCGCGGTGAAACGCGAGGCTATTTGATTAGCAGTCGCGTTTGATCCGCGAGGCTATCTTTCTTGACTTCTGCGCAGTCTAATTTTTAGCTTCGCACGGAGTTTCTTTTAGCTTCGCGCGTTCTAATTTTTAGCTTCGCGCTTCCATACTTAGAAAATTTTCTACTTTGCCGAAAACTTTTCTAACTCTGCCTTCTTCTTTATTCTGTAGGGTATTCAATGGAAGCTCTTCCCCACAAGAACTACTTTGGCTTTGCTAGGGGTTCTGATCCCTCAGGTCAATTTCGCTTCACCACTATTCTGGCCGCATACAAGCCAGACTTGAACGGGCGCAGGGAGAAGTTGATCAAGTATCACCCCACTACTGCGAGAGAGATTATAACTGATGCGGCCTTTGAGACCCTGGACAGAGAAGTAATGGAGAAACCCGCATTCCTCTTTGGGGATCAGATGGAACAATCAGATCAGATCCTTTTTGAAGAGGAATTCGCTTGGCTATATAATTCTGGTGAAATGTTAATGTTTCTGCCTAGAATGGACCGTGACTATCCTCTTGTTTACCTTCAGAGGCTGGCGATGCCTCGTGAGTTGAAATGGGGTTTGACTCAAGAACAGGATGGCATCCCAACGGGCAAATTTGGTGCACAAGGGCCTTATCAAGATGGCCCCTCCAGATGTATTACTAGTTTGATCCCAGGCAGATTTGGCAAGGAGTATCCAGTAGGGGAAGTCCTGATTCGTGCGCAGACTTTCCTAAGCAACTTCATGGAAAAAGAAGGCCAATACCCGGCTAGTGACTTCAGGATGCCTGGCTGGGTTTATTCTTCTGGCAACATGTGGTGGGCCCGCCTTGTTCAATACATGTTGGATTCACACGAACCTATCCTGAAGGAGATTGGCTTATATAAAGCCATCAGGAATGTCCAGTTCGGGTTCCCTCAGAGTGCTTATCATTTCTTCTGCCTCTTGGTGATGTACAATCCTGAGACATGCACACTCTTTACGCTAGTGAGTGAGCTAGGGTTCGCTCTCCACGAAATGTTTGAGGTATCTGGGCTTTCAATGGGTGAAGTCCCTTATGAAGAATATATCCCCACTACCGAAGAATTGAACATGCTGATGGAGAGGGATGAGCTCATCTATGCGACATATTGGGAGATGATGTGCCACTACCGCATCTGCGCTGACCTGGTAGGTGCGCGAAATCATGGTATCGGCCACAAGAAATGGGCCGAGTACCTTTTTGCTAATTTGAATTCCAAGGATAGTTCAACAACTATCCATGGCCATCATCCTATCTATAACACGGAGATCGATCACCGTATTGCTAAGGGCCGCCACATACTATACTATACTACTGAATCCAATGAAAATGGATACGGTCCTGGCACTTCATTCAAGAGCTACCACTATCAAGCCCAGTCTCCGGTCTCCAACAGAGGTCTCATCACCGGGTTTTTGATGCTGTGGTTGAAGCGATGTGTCGTGCCGTCTTTGCCAAAAGAGGCAATTGCGATGACTGTGGTATACCCAGCAGTCCTTCTTGCATACGGCCGACCCCTTGGACTCCTCTCCGCTATGGTGTGCAATCTACAGCATGGATTGCGGACACTCTGTCATGATTTCCTCCCCGCTGATAAGGTCAAGGGAAAAGGAAAGGGCAAGTCCAAAGAGACGGCCCAGGTGAAGACTCCAAACCCTAGGGTGGAGATGCCCTACACTTATCTGATAGCATGGCTCATCATGCACTGCCCCTCTCTGATGAGTGCGGCTGAACACCGTTCGGGCGATAAGTGCTACTTTGTGGAGCTGTATGAACGCTCTTCATGGAAGCACTATTATATGTCCCAAATCCGGAAGACTCTCCGAAATCACCAGAATTATGAAATCTTCAGGTGCTTCCCCGACTTTCCTGGCGGAGGATATGGGTTAAAATTGAAGGATATTGCAGGGAAAGATAATTTTACTACTTTATCCGCGGGAGCGTTCTGGTGGCTCCTCAACATCCGTCCCAGACATTTGGTGTATCGTCAAGATGCCAAGTGTCTTATTGAATCCTACATCCCAAGCCGCTTCGCTCGCCAGTTCGGATACTCTCAACTCTTTGTGGGTAATCCGAACAAAATTTTTGCCTACGAGGGGAACTTGTACGAAGGTGCCCGTGGCTGGTTCCATTTTGCCGCGGGCGGAACCAGAGCTGAATTTACCCTGCCCCAAAAGTCGCCAGAACTGGCCATGACTCTCAGCTTCTGCACATGGTTCAGCATTGCGAACACTGACGTGCCCGGCTTCTCTCTCAATCGAAGTTGTTGTAAGGAGATCGAGGCCTTCTATATTAGCTGCCAGGGTGCCACAAGGGTCAGAATAAAGGGAATGGATGAATTCCTAGGCGCGGCAGCGGAACCGTCAGACGTCAGCGAGTCTGGCGATGATGATAATAACAATGACGATGACAACCCTGGTGTTGGAGGACTCGCCACTCGTCCCCGGGGTCTGACTCTCAAATGCCGTGGTGTCCCAAAGAAAGGACCTGCCAAGAAGAAGAAGAAGTTGGCTCTGGGGACTTTAGTTGCCCCTCAAGAAGTAGCTGTCAAATTTGCTTCTGATTTGTTGGCTTCGACTCTATCTCCAGCGCCAGCCGGGGAGAGTGGACCTGTTGAAGTTCCAAGTGCTCCCGAGGTTCCAGCTTCTCTGACTGTAGAACCTGTTGAACAACCTGCGGCGCAACTATTGGGCAGTGAGCCGGGTACACTCTTGGAAACAACACTGGCTCCCCCTTCAAGTCCGACTACTGGACTTGTATCTCATGGTATGACTCTTCGTGTTCTACTTAGCTCTTTATTTTACTCTATCGTTATATGTAATGCCATTTGTTTGCTCCTTGTTATGCAAGTAGCCAGCCCCTCTCGCCAATGCATTCGACCACTAAGGGAGGGTCTGAGGAGAGAGTGGACTACTCGGGCATGACTGGCTCAGCTGGTGGTTTGGGTAGCTCTGCAGGTGAGTTTGATGCAGACTACTTTACGACGACTTCTCCCTCTGTTCCTTCTTCAGTCCCCCCAATTGACGAACTTGGGAGTGACGAGAGAACAGAGGTGATCGTTGCAACTGCAGCAAGAGAGCCTACTCCTTCCCCAAGTATGCCGTCTCCAACACCACTAGTCTGCTCCGGAGAAACTTTCCCAATGGTTGTTGGTGTGCCTTCCACTCTACAGCCAGCGACACTAACGCCCTCCACCATAATGGCTGTTGATACCCCTGCGACTCTTCCAGCTCCAGGTCTTCCACCGGGGGATGAGGAAAACTTGAAGTTCTCGTTCGAAGGTGCTTTTACCACGGGAGGAGCTTCGGGTGAAGACATCCCGTCTTCTACCCCTGTTGGCAGGGCTACCCAAGTGACCTGCACTAGCGACACTTCCCCTAGGGTTCCCGGTTCTGCCAGATCTGCATTGGCTTTACTGGTTCCACATATCATGAGTCTGGTACAGGGACGGGCTTCCTCCTCTTCAACTCTGGTAGCCACTACTCCCCTACCCGCGACATCTTCTTTGGCATTGCCTGCTTTACCTGCTGATTCTGCGGATCCTCTCGAAGAGCTCTTCATCTTTAGTGTTAACGATTTTATGCGTTTACTAAGAAGATGAATCGAGATGATTCTTGCTGCCTGAGATTTCTTCAGTCTCGCACGCCCAATGTTATCCCGCTATTTGGATAATATTGAAGGAGTTGGGGGACAAGACCGAGCAGCTCCTTACCGGGCCCACCTTTCAGCCTTAGAAGAGCAAGTGAGCATGCTACACACAATCCGTCAAGCGGATGTGGAGGCGTTCACCGAGATAGAACTGGCGCGGCTTCGGGCAGAATCAATACTACGTAGAGAGGCATTAAGACAACAGAAAGAAAGATAGTCTCAGGAGCTGGTAGAACTCCAAGCTAGCCGGGAATCCATTCTTAGAGATCTGAAGAGGGTAGATTATGAGATTGGGGAGAGCCAGGCTGTCATCCTTAAAGCCCAGGAGACGATTGCCAGAGCTCGGGCTGTCTTAATAGACAATGAACTTCAATTAGGGGAGTCTGTTAAGAAACGGGAAGTGCTGCTTCTCCAACGGGAACAGGTCAAGCATGAGGAGACAACCAGAAGTCGTGTCACTAAAGAGTCTCGTCAGCAGCAGCTTGCAATAAATGACGATGTCTTACGTAGACAGGCTCAACACACCGTGGAGGCAACTCATCGTCGAGTGTTTTGACAAGACGATGAATAAATTGAAACTCCTAGGAGACCCGTAGTTTTCTTTCTCTCTATTCTTTTATTCTTTTTGTAATAAGAACTCTGTGATAGGAGAGAGAGAACCCTTAACGATTCTTTGAGATTCTCTTTGTATCTTCATCCTTTTAATAAAGATGATTCTTTTATTTGTCGGCTTCAAAACAGAGTTGCCTGCCCAACAAATAACTTGTCGTCAAAATGATTTATTTTTTCGGTATCGTTTAGGCACAATCTTCCGAATCATACTGTCAGAGATAAGAGTTTAACACGACAGGGTTTATGGAATTTTTAGCAAACCCCCAGTTATCAACGGATTTGATTAGCCTTTACCAACTACCGTTTGAGTTGGGCTAGCCATGTTATTCCCCTCAACATGGTGAGTTGTCGAGGATCTCGTTTGGGCTTAAACGCCAAACTTTTCCTCTTCGCTTTGCCTTATCAGCGTTGGGTAATTCATACTTTTTACCCCCAGCATGAAGGGGTTGGTGAGAAACTGGTTCTCTCCCCATTGCCTGGTCGGCGCTGGGTAATTCATACCTTTTAGGTCAGAGGCGCTCAATTGCGCATGCCTAAAAGAAAGATTGGAGGTTGTTCAAGGCTCTCTCGTGTAACTTGAACTGGGCACACCAAATTTAGGTCAGAGGCGCTCAATTGCGCATGCCTGAGAAAAGACTGGAGGTGGTTCAAACTTGAGAACCAAGCACACCAAGTTTTAGGTCAGAGGCGCCAAACTGCGCATGCCTGAGAAAAGACTGGAGGCTGTCCAAACTTGAGAACTAAGCACACCAGGTTTTAAGTCAGAGGCGCCAAACTGCGCATGCTTGAGAAAAGACAGGAGGCTGTCCAAACTTGAGAACTAAGCACACCAGGTTTAGGTCAGAGGCGCCAAACTGCGCATGCCTAAGAAAAGACTGGAGGCTGTTCAAACTTGAGAACTAAGCACACCAGGTTTAGGTCAGAGGCGCCAAATTGCACATGCCTAAGAAAAGACTGGAGGTGGTTCAAACTTGAGAACCAAACACACCAGGTTTAGGTCAGAGGCGCCAAACTGCGTATGCCTAAGAAAAGACTGGAGATGGTTCAAACTTGAGAACCAAACACACCACGTTTAGGTCAGGGGAGCCAAACTGTGCATGCCTAAGAAAAATGAGACTCGTACCTCCAGGGATATTAAGAATAGTATTTCTTCAAAAATTTGCCATTGATCGGCATCATCATCCTGTCGCCATTTTGATTCATTAAGCGATAGGCTCCAGTGAAGTATACTATCTCCACAACAAACGGTCCTTCTCACTTGGGTTCAAATTTACCCTTAGTCTTGTGGGTTAGAACCATTGGCCTTTTAATAGCCAGGACCAAGTCTCCTTGTTTAAAGGTCCTTGGCTTAACGTTCTTATTGAACGTTTGAGAAATTCGGGCTTGATACAACTCAATTTGTTGTTGAGCCCTGAGACGCTTTCCATTTAATGCCTCTAGTTCTTTCAATCTTTGTTGATGGCGTTCTTCTGTCGTCATCTTTGTGGCTAAAGCCACTCTTAATGAAGGAATCTGGACTTCGAGAGGTAAAACGGCCTCGCTTCCATAGACCAAAGAGAATGGAGTAGTTTTTGTTGGGGTGCGAACAGTGGTGCGATAAGCCCACAGGCATTCTCCTAGCTTTTCATCCCAATCTTGTTTATTAGAAGAGACGAACTTCCGAAGGAGTTTAATAATCATCTTGTTGAAGGCTTCGGCCAATCCATTAGCTATGGGGTTATATGGCATTGAAGCAATATCTTTGATTCTGAACTTATTGCAGAATCTGGAGAATCCCTGACTGATGAATTGCGGACCATTATCATGAATAATCTGTCGGGGGACGCCGAAGCGGTAAATGACATGATGCTTGACGAACTTGATCACATCTATCATTTTCACCTCTTTCATGGGCACGGCTTCGGCCCACTTTGAAAAATAATCGGTTATTACAAGAATAAACCGATGTCCTCTGGATGACGGGGGAGTTATAGGCCCCACAATATCCATCCCCATGCTTCAAATGGCCAACTTGCAATGGTATTGTGCAAGTATTCTTGGGGTTGATGAATAAAATTGGCATGTATTTGGCATGCATGGCACCGTTTAGCGTATGTCATTGCTTCCGAGATCATGTTCGGCCAGTAGTATCCCAGCCTTCTTATACGGTCTCCAAGTTTTGGACCGGGCTGATGAGCTCCACATACTCCATCGTGTGTTTCTTTTAGCACTTCTTCTGCTTCTGTTTTTTATATGCAGCGTAGTAGCAGACCATCTCTTGACTTTCTATATAAAGTCTGAAGCTTATGGTCATAATAAAATCTTTGGGCCTTCCTCTTTATCGAGGTGGCTTCCTTAGGATTTTCTGCTAATATCCCATGTAAAGCATAATCCACAAATGAAAATCGCCAATCACGAGGTTCCAAAGTTAAGCCTGCTTGGCATACTTCTTTATTTTGAAGAACAGTATCTAGATGGAGGAGCTCTCTGCATCCAATGGTGATACTTTTGGCCTCACCTGACGGGATCGCCAATGTTGCTGCTAATGCGGCAAGGGCATCTGCATATACATTCTCATTCCGAGATATATGATAAATGTAAAACTGTTCAAAATATCCAGCTAGTTCAATGGTCAGCTGGTGATAGGATATGAGAGCTTCATGTCTGACTTCATGCTCACCCGTCATCTGGTTGACGATGAGTTTAGAGTCTCCATATGCCTCTAGATAGTTCACCCCCTGTTGCAGAGCCATTTTCAAGCCGATAATGAGTGCGTTATATTTTGCCACATTATTCGTGCACGGTTCTGTTAATGAGTAACCGTTAGGTAATATATGTTTATGTGGGGATATAAGCACAACCCCCACTCCAGCAGCAGATCGTCTGGCAGTACCATCAAAGAACATTTGCCATGGTTGCTCCCTGCTAACTGTGTTGACTTCTGACGTCTGTTTGGTATTAGATCAAATTGGATGGTCTAATACCAAAATCGGCAATTGCCTGTCCCTTCGTTGCTTTTTGAGGAACAAAGTGTATGTCATAGGGCGACAGTAGCAGAGCCCATTTTGCCAATCGGCCATTCAAGGACCCCGATTTTGTCATCAGAATTTTCAGGGGATTAACCCATGATATGACATGAATTGTTTGCCCAGAAAGATAGTGTCGCATTTTCTGAATAGCGAACACTAGGGCTAAACATTCCTTTTCAATCGGGATATACCGTTGTTCGGCCCCAATCATTGTTCTGCTTAGATAATAGAGGGCATGTTCATGGCCGTGCTCATTATATTGAGCAAGCAGTGCTCCTAAGGCATTATCCATGGCCCTTACATATATAAGGAAGGGCTGCCCAGGGACCGGCGCCATAAGAACGGGAGGTTTGGTGAGATATTCTTTAAGGTCATCAAAGGCCCGTTGACATGCCTCATCCCATACAAAAGAAACCCCCTTCTTCATAAGCCGCGAGAATGGCTGGCATTGCCCTGATAGGTTGGAAATGAAGCGCCGAATATAGGCGAGATATCTTTGTAACCCCCTCAATTCTTTAAGATTGCGGGGAGGTGGCATTTCGCTAATCGCTTTCACCTTTTCAGGGTCAAGAAAGATTCTTTTGAAGTTATTATCAACCCAAGGAACTTCCCGATGGACACCCCTATGAAAGATTTAGTGGGATTCATCTTCAAATGATGTTTCCTCATGAGATCGAAGACCGTTCTCAAGTCCTGAAGGTGGTCCTCTTTATTTTTACTTTTGACCGCCAAGTCGTCCACATAACACTCTACTATCTTGCGTAGGTGTTCTTTGAATATAGTGCTCATCGCACGTTGATAAGTGGCACCAGCATTTTTTAGCCCAAACAGCATCACCGTGTAGCAGTATACCCCCAGCGGTGTTCTGAAGGCTGTATACTTTTCATCATCCGGGTGCATCTTAATTTGGTTATATCCTGAGAAGCCATCCATAAAGGACATCCTCTCATAACCGCAAGTATTGTCTATCATCACATCGGTGATGGGAAGTGGAAACTCATCCTTAGGACATGCAGCGTTGAGATCCCAAAAATCAATGCAAATCTGGATTTTGTCGTTCTTTTTACGAACTGGCACTATATTAACCACCCAATCAGGATGCTGTTCTTCACGGATAAATCCGGACTTTATAAGTTTGTTGACCTCAGCAACTATTGCCTCCATCAACTCCGGTCGAAAATGCATCTGTTGTTGTTTAACAGGCTTGGCATCTTCTTTTATATTTAACCGGTGTGTGGCAATTTGAGGGTCAAGCCCAGGAATGTCTTCATAATTCCATGCGAACACGTCTATATACTCTTCGATGAGAGTTATAAGTTCCTGCTTTTCCAACGTAGTTAGCGTGTCGCTTATGAAGATGGGTTTCGGATTATCTCCCGTTCCCATATTGATTTGTACCAATTTGTCTTCAGTGGGCGGATCACGCTGTTCAAAGCGGATGTCCCAGAGAGTGTCCATATGCTTAGCCCAGGAATCGTCTTGAATATCAATTGGTTTCTCGTCGCTTTCTAGGGCGGCTGAAACCATATTGGCTTTCAATAATTGAAACCAAGCACCAGTGCTTATATCTGAATTATGGTCGGGTGAAGATGTATCTTCCTTGGCCGAAGAACTCTCTTCATATTTTAGTGGTGACGAGGGTGGAGTAGATACATAGCCCAACCCCCGCGAGTCTTCTAATAATAATCAGGGCTCTTTCCTCTTGGTCTGAACGAGGATATAAGGTTCCGTCGCCCTTTTCCAAAGTTCAATCCCGGTTTCTGGGTAAGATTATAACCCATCTTCTCCATCATCTGTCGGGATTTTTGTTCATACAGGTAAAATTGGGGTGATGTTTGCTCATCACTTTCACTGATTTGTTTTTGTTGGGGTGATGTAATTACCCTGCCGAGCATAATTGGCTTTTGGGATCCTCTCCGAGGAGGCACTTCGAAGTAGTGACCTTTTTCCTCAGCTATTTTAGACCGGGAGAGGAGGGATGACCTAAGTGGCAAATGATATGCCGCCAGAACTTCAAATTCGGATAGGCCATCCACTTCAGTGGAAGTACAAGAGGATTCAGACTCAGTAGCTACAGTATGCTCGTAGACTAACTTTATGTCTTCATTAATAACCCATTCACTCTCTATTACATCCACTATATTATCAAGACTCAAACTAAAATCTAGGTGAGGGTTGATTTCATAATCACCCCCATCATCTTCTCCAGGGAGCTCGTATTCAGTGTCGGCTTCATTGCCACTGTCATCGGGCTTTGGAGGTTCGCTAGGATCGTCATTGGAGACCTCATGGGCTGGTTTATAAAGTATAGCATCTGTGAAGTAATTCTCCAATCCTTTGAATGGTTGCTTGTCAGCAATTATTGTCCGGACCTCTCCTTCCTCATCGCAATATTTCATGCATTGGTGGAGAGTCGACGGGACTATCATGTGAGCGTGGATCCAAGGCCGCCCCAACAAAATATTGTATGAGGTATTTGCATCAATAACGTAGCATGTAGCTTCCGTCCTCAAATCCCCAATTTTACATCGAAGTCGGATTTTTCCGAGGGGACGGCTATTATTGGCATTAAACCCGTATATTATTGTATTGGTTGGTGTCAGACGATGGAGGGAGATCCCTAACAACTGCATCAACCTTCTGGGCACAACACTTAGTGCAGAACCCGGATCAATCTGAATTCGGTCCACCTTTATGGATCTGATATATCCGGTGAAATAAAAAGGCCTGTTATGCTTTATATTCCTCATCTGCATGTCTTCTGGAGAGAAGATAATCTGTGGGACTCGCCTCCTCACTTGATGACAGCGGGGACAAGAATCCTATTCTTCATTGGCCGGCTCGACAATCTGAGCTAGGAATATCTCATAGTCTGCCAAGACCTCTCTTAAAGCTTCACGTGTTGATTTTGATAATCTCAATAATTCGTAAAGCGTTACTCGTGCTGGGATATTCGCCAACTGAGCAATTATGTCAAACTTGAAGGTAGACTTCTTATCTCCTTCATCTCTAATAGGCTTCTTCTGAAAACGAAGTCCTTTCTGCTTCGGGGGTTTTGCAAGTTTCGCATAGATGTCTTTCGGATCTACTCTAGTGTAGTCCTTGAGATATGTCTTCCCAGATCGGGTACCGGAAGGGCCTGCCCCATCTTGATGAGTGGCCATAGTTTCGGGTTCTTCTTCAGAATCTGTGAAGGCTCCCGAAACTATATATTCTTCCTTTATATCTGCGGAAATGGCATTAATAGTCCGCTTCTTCCCTTGACCTCTTGCAGTAGTCCACTGCTCATCCTCTAGCAAATCGAGATGAACCCACATAACTTCCCCCTTTTGGGTCGTCACAGGGACAAGTGCTTCTTGGGCTCTGTTGTGAGGATCAAGGTTCTTTGTGATCATCTTACCCTTTGGGATTGGGGTCACTCCTGCGGGGAACTCGTGGGTTCCAACCACTATGGTTGCCATATTAGCAGTGACCTTCTTCTGCTCTTCCTTAAGCATCAGAACTCCAGCTTCTATTAGTGCTTGGATTCTGTTCTTAAGGGGAAAACAATCCCTAGTAGGGTGCCCAATGTTCCGGTGATTGAGACAGTAGTTAGGATCTTTAGTCTTGCCAGCATCTTCTGGCTTCTTATTCTCCGGAAGTTTTAGCATTCTCTTCTTCTGGAGCAAGTGAAAGAGGATAGGTGTCTGTTCCGCCTTGAAAGTATAATTTCTCTCCTGCTATGGTCTATTTTGCCTTGAGCCCTGTTGATTTTGGGACTTCGGCTTTGGTGGAGGGCTGGATTTCTGAGGAGCAGCTTCTGATGCCATTACTGCTTTTCCTTTATTATTATTGCTGCTATTTTGGGTATATGACTTACTACCCCCAGCACTTCTTGATCCACGAGATTCTTCAACTCGACGAATCAAGTCCTCAGCTTGCTCTCCCTATTTGAGCAAATCCCTCCATGTCTTAGACTCTACGGCCCCCATTTTTCGAAGCACATTGGTCTTAAGATTGTGTCGACAAGTTTCGACAAGAATTTCCTGGACCATTCCGTGTTTGCAATGCACGGACTTCTCCCGGAACCTTTCTATGAAATCTTTGACCGTTTCTTTTTCCTCTTGTCTAGTTGCAAGGAGGGAATGAACCGTAATCTCGTTATCATCCTCGAAGAAACGTGAGAGAAATAATTTCTCTACATCTAACTAGGTATTAATAGTACCTGGGGGCAGCTGCATGAACCAAGTAAAGACAGGCCCTCGCAAAGTACTTGCGAATATTTTAGTCATAATTGGGTCATTACCCATCAGATGTCCTGCTTGGGACTGGAAGTAATAAATATGTTGACTAGGAGATCCCTTCCCGTCATATGACTCTAATTTGAGCGGCTTGTACTTTGGAGGATATGGCACCATGTCCCATTCAGGTGGATATGGTCTAGAGACCCTAGACTCTTTCAACTCTTTTTTATGCATCAGTGCTTCGAGTTGACTTTGTAGCTTTTCTATCTTCTCGTCATTCGGATCATGAAAAGAAAATCTATCCTCCTCGTCGTGCGTTGAGTGGGCTTTCTCCTCTTTTTCTTCTTCGTTTATCTTATTGAACGGAGTTTCTTTGCCCTTCTTGGCAATATCCTCAACAAATTTTAAAAGTAGCATCTTAAGATCTTCAATCGTCTTCTGTTGCTCTCGAATCATTCTTTCTTGAGCTTCAAATCTCTGATTGATGTCATCAGATTTATCCACCATGTGTGATGCTGACTTTTGTAGCCAAGATGACGTGGAGGAACGAGGTGAGGTTATAGCCGAATTATCGTTGTCATCATCATAAGAACCCATTGCAAGCCTCTTATAATTCCGAGGCGGAACGGCTCCTGATTTAAGCCGAGTGATATGAGGAGGTTCTTCATCACTCGATCCCAAATCATCATCCGTCTCTACAATCTTCTTCCCTTTTCCCACCATGTTGGAGGTTACTGTTCTCCATTGTCTTAGGAAAGCAGTCTTTGGTCTCTTTGTAGGGTTCTTGTCTGACTCGGTTAATCGATCAAACACAGATACCCTGCTCTTGCTGCAGCCACAGTTATCCATTACAGCGGACACCGCTGTCATAAGCTGCTGATAGTGACAAAAAGGTTCAGCTTGAAGTTGCTCTATGCCTCTCTTCTTGGACAGGTACTCCCTGAGATCAGCGCCTTTATCTATGGAGTCATGAGGTCCATCTAACTCTTGAGACGGTCTAGGAACCCATTGAAGCTTTTTTGACTGATCAACCCTGATTCTGAAGTTGGATCGATCCTCGCGGGGCTTAGAAGTAGCTTCGCATTTTATATTGCGTGTCTGAAGAATAGCTCCGCGTTTAGTATCGCGAGCCTGAAGAGTAGCTCCACGTTTATCCACACTAGCCTCGCGTTTTACGCTGGCTTGGCGTGTTTTCAGAAGTTTCTTTTCTGTAGTCTTAGCCTCGCGTGGAATAAAATTCCTATACGCTGGCTTACTCTTGTGGTTATCACAAGTCATAACTTCGCGTCTCGCGTGATTTCTTCAACTGACAACAATTTGCCAATCATCTTCGCGTTCCTCGCGAGTATTATGAATCTTGCGTTTCTCGCAAGTATTACTGGCCTCGTGTTTCTTACTTGGCTCAGTATCAGCCTCGCGTGGAAAAACAGACGCTGGCTTTAGAGAATTTTTATACTCGCGTTTCTCGCGAGTGTCATAAGTCTTGCGTTCCTCGCAAGTAGCCTCGCGTTTCTCGCTTGGCTTAGTATCAGCCTCACGTGGAGAATCACACGCTGGTTTTAAAGAATTTTTATACTCGCGTCTCTCGCGAGTGTCAGACATTTTACGACTGGCACAAATCTTGCTGGCTTCACGTCTCTCGCTAAGCTCAGCAATAGCCTCGCGTGGAATATCACACGCTGGCTTTTCCTTGCTTTTAAGGCAAGTTGTAACTTCGCATTTAACGCGGTAATACTTGTCTCGTGATTAGGACGAGCCAGTTTGCGAGGGACCATAGCCTCGCGTCCTCTGGTGTTAGCTCCGCGTCTAAGGCGGGCTTTGAGGGCTCTACGCCTCGCTCTCTGGTTCCTGTTTCGGAGTTGGGTTCTGGTCAATCCAGTCCCCAGGTCTTCTTCGGCAATCGGAAGCTCATCTTCGGCTAGGATTTCTTGTGTGAACTCCGGCCCTATAGCCGGAGTCTCCAAGGATCCCTGTCTCTTAGTGGATACCTTTCTACCCGTCGCTCGGGCATTGAAGTACATGTGACGATAGTGCCGTGTCTCATCCAAGTCACCTGATACGGAGGAGAGGAACTCCTCGTACTTCTGCTGGTCGATTTCAACGGCCAGCATGTCTACTACGGATCCGATCATATCAACGTCCGATTGTGCCACAATCTCTTCATCAGTGAAAGAGATGGCTCCCACTGTGGTCGCCAGTTTGTTCGCCGCAAAAGTTCCTTTGCTTCCTTCCATTGAATAAGCTTGAATTACAATGAAAGTGAACAAGAGATATAAAGAGAACAAACGAGAGGATTTTATACTTCAATCGCTCTCTTTTACAATATAAACGTGGGATCAATGGCGATGAGATCTATCAAGCAGTTCCTTTGGACGATCGGTACGTTGAAATCTTCTCTTTTGAAGATATCGGCCGACTGTAGACGTCTTCTTGGTCTTTGCTCTTCACGAATCCAAGGCTCTATGCGTAACTTGAATTCTCTGAGATGCTGAGAAAGACGATCACAAAAGGCTTCAAAGCTCTCTCGCGTACTTGAATTGCCAAAGGATCACCAAAAAGAAGACTAAAGCCGAAAAAAAAAAGAAGACCCCCTAGGGTTTCACCAAGAAGGTATTTATAGCCCCAGGAAGATTTGAGAGTTTCTATCTAAATAGAATTTGCTCTCATCAAGGATTCCAATCAAACATTTAATATTGATTTAAATCTCTTGATTTAGAATTCTGATTAGACTTGATTTGGTATTTGGATAAGCCCAAATCATATCTCAATCAATTTTAGATTCTGGTTATCTGCTCACGCGGAGCTTTAATCTCATCAAAACGCGGCGCTAAATAACCAGAACGCGGAGATATTGAACATTTCCGCATTTGCTCAAACGCGAGGCTACAAATAGCCAGACGCGGAGCTATAGAATTAGCTCTGCGTTCTGTTGTGGAAAATCTTATTTACTTAGAAATTTTCACTGCCAACATCGACTACTTTCTGATATCGACTACAAATGGGGGCGAGTCTTTTTAGAACCAACAAAACTACATGTATTCAAACCTTAACCTCTTACATTATTTGTTAGTATATAACTTTCATAGTTATATTTTTGATGCACTAATGACATTGCATAATTTAAGTTGGGGGTGAGATAGATATATTGTACTTTACTATATCATAGTTAATTAACATAATCAAAAAAAAAATTCTTTGAAGTAAAAAAGTAAAATTAGAAGTATTTTACATTGTGCATTTATGAGATTAATATCTTTTTGATGCTTATATGATAATAGTTTTATATTATCTTAATTGAAATTTTAAATCCGATAATAAGATATATGGATACTTAAAAATAGAATCGAGTATGCACTCTACGTACTTATACAATGAGTCATGAAAAGCTGATTGCAAAGAGAAAACTTAAATGGAAGACCTATCATATATGTTAAAAAAACTGAAAAAAACGAAGTGAGCCTGGTACTTAAGGCAATATACTTCGAATATATAAAGTATAACAAATAAATAAGAGAAAGTAAATGTTAAGTAGTTGGGTTCGTGTGCTATGGTAAGCGTGCATATTCGTACGAATGATACTTATGGATTTTTATTATAGTCATGAGCTGAGTAACTGAGCATTTGTGCCTCGATAACTATGAATATCCACATGAAAAGCAAGTGTCTATGAAAAAAGGATATATATATATATATATATATATATATATATATATATATATATATATATATATATATATATATATATATGAAAAGGTTCCTATAAGTTTGATTGGAGTTTGAGACATGACAAGACTTATTTACATGCTCACAAGAGTACATAGAAGAGGATTATTGAAAGTAAAAATATATCTATGATACGATTTAAATGATCGCAATGGATACATAAGGGAAAAGTGATTTATTTAGGTTTTTATTTTATAAATATCTGTATATATATCTCTAATTGAACTTGATATGGAAACGAAATGAAAAACAAACAAAAATATAGTATAGACAATATGATATTAACATTTTTCATTTTCTTTATTTTACACTTATCCTTATTTTCTTTTTATTTGATTTTTAATCTTAAACATTTCTTGATGTTTGTGGGTAATATCACTAGAAACCCTCATGAAACAACATTCATCTGCTAGGGTAACCTAGGAGTATAACGGTTTGTTGCACATACTAAGTGCAATTGTAAATCCTACAAAAGTGAGTTAGGATTATTGTTTTTAGATATTTAGTTTATTTTCTTTAGTTTATAGATTTTTTAGGGACTAGTAAAACTTAAGTTAGGGGTTGTGATTACATTTGAAAAGTGTAATGTTTTAGTTTATTTTGTGCAAGTGTTATCCAATTTTGTTAATTAATACAAGAAATTAATGAAAAATAATTTTTATTAATTAAATTTCTCACTATGATGTTTTACTATTATTTTTCAATTTTTTTATAGGTCTTACGTATAAAAAAATCGAAGTATCGAAACGTATCACAAATATCAGTTTAGAACTGTGCATTTTCAGGAATAGCTGTAGATAGTTAGGAGCTTGCCATCAACAGCCATAAGTGATTAAAGATTTAGTTTTTGTACTCGTTAATATAAATTAATAATGAATTCTTTTTCTCTATATTCATGGCTATGATGAGTATGAGTGGCTAAATTCTTGAGTTGGATCAAATGGAATAACGAACCCTAAGAAATTTATTGGTATGTATTCTTATATGCTTATGGATTTTAATTGTTTTATGTGGAATTCATATCTTTGATTCTCTGCTATCTTTGAAAGGATTAAATATGATTTTGAGTCTTTGATACTTTATAGTTTAATGAGATATTCGTTACTTAGTTTTTGATATATCGTAGACTCTTTAGACATGGTGAATGCTTAGACTTTAAACCTTTATTTTTGTTATTCATATCACATGCTTAGATAAACTTAAGATTCATATAGGATTAACTGGGAGAAATTTTTTGAAGTACGAAAGTTCACAATTTTATATATTTTGTGTTTGATTGAATTATTTTTTCAGTTGTAGGAAGACCACATGATCTATGCATCTGATATAAAAAAATATAAATTTATCCAATAAATTATTCTATAGGGAAGTTACATCCATATGACCAATAATTTTAGTATAAGTAAGTTTTCCATCTTTTAATTTTAGTTTAGTCAATAATAATCAAATCTTTTATTTTAGTATCGTTATTTATTCTAGTGTTACACAATTAACAAACGATCCTCGAGATAACGATCTTAGGTTACTACCCTTATACTACTTGTTGATATCTTCCACTTAGGAGTATACTATTTAGATTGCAATCATCTCTCAAGAACTTGGTCTAGAAAAGATTAAAAAAAAAAAAGTGGTCTTCCTTCTTACTTGGTTAAGTTTGCAACAGTCAATGCACATACACCAATTCGTAGCAGTATGAGTAGGCACCATCTCTTTAACCTCATTTCTTACTACGATTATCCCATTCATTTTGGGATAACTTGGGTTGGACTTACCCACTTATTATCTGCTATTGGATGGCTAATGCCAGCGTCAATGAGTTTTAACACCACGGTTTTAACCACTTCTTTCATTGCAAGATTTAACATGTATTCCTTTTGTCTAATTGGCTTGGCATAATCCTCTAGAGCAATTCATTATGTACAAATAAGAGAATCCATACCTTTAATGTGCCATGTTCAACCTAAACTTCCCTTGTGCATGCTAAGCATAGATAACAAAAGCTCCTATAGATTCTCATCAAGATGCACTAAGATGACTACCAGAAAAGCTTCCTTAGGTCCTAAAAGCACAAAGTTGAGATCCTCTGGTAAAGGCTTTAGCTTAATCGGGGCTTTGATATTGGATGGAATTAATTCCTTTGTTAGCGGAGGTAACTCTTCGAAAACTTCCTTTGTTAGTATCCATCTAGTGACATAGTGACATATAAACTGTGATGACATAGTGACATATAAACTGTGAACATCATTCAATAATTCACAATTTGTACGACATTGTTGAAGTTGAATTTCTCAAGAAAATCATCATTAGTCACTAATGCCATATCCAACAGGTCGGAAATGCACATGGACATGATGTCTCTTCTTTACATATTTTCTCAATTAAATTAACATCTTATACTTCTTGAGGTTGTTGCAAACATAAAAGACATTGAGATTAAGGGTTTCCAAATGATAGTTTAATAACACCATTCCTAATATTTATAAATGCATTAGCGGTATCTAAATATGAACGTATGAGGATAACCATGATTTGAAGACGAGCTTTATAGGTACAATATCAATAACAATAAAATCAACTGGAAATTTAAAATTATCGATTTGCACAAGTACATATTCAATTAATCCTTTTGGACATCATTCAGATCTATCAGCTAATTGTAGTGTGATTGGAGTTGGTTTAAGTTCTACTAGATCTAATTGCTTGTAAACCGAGTATGGTAACTGATTACGCTTGCATCTAAGTAAAGTAGATGTTTTTCAATGTTGAACTGACCTATCACACACGGAATTGTTGGACATCTAGGTCTTTGTACTTAGGATGCATTTTAGAGTGAAATAAATTGCTTACCTGCTCTGTCAAGAAGGCATTCCTATTCTATCGGGAATGCCTTCTTTTGTAGATTGTGTTGACTCCTTATACGACACATCTTTTGGGAATTTAGCATAAGATGACACTTACTTGATCGCCTCTAGTAGTAGTATGTTGATCTGCACCTGCTTAAAGATATCTAAAGTTTCGACATAAGAAGTATTGAAAATCTTATTTTTAAGCATTGAGGGATATAGTACAATAGGTTTATAAGTTGAGGTAATAGTATTATTTATTTCATTGTTATGTTGTTGTGCCGAATCATCACTCTGTTTCTCTTGATTATTATTGTTCTTTAAAATGAGTTCATCAAGCACTTTACCAGTTCTTAAACTAATTGCAGCAGTCGTTTCAGGCATATTATCATTAAATGTAGAAAAAATAGCATTTATACCTTTGATCTTACCTGCAGTACTGACCTCTCGCTGAAATGGAAGCTTACCTTTTTTTGATTTCTCATTGTAGAATTAAGGTGGCTTATCTGAACTCGTATATTATTAAAGGCTATCGCATTCTGACTATTAATACTTTGTTGCAATTGAATAATCTATTATTGTGCTTGGATCATTTGATCCATTCACTATACTTATGCAATATTATCCTCTAAGTTACGCTTCGTAGTGCTTGGTACACCGACGTGGATGTTGTTGTAGTATGGATGTATCCTCTTAGTTCCATTCACTTTACAACTTTTTAAACTCATTGCAGCAGTTGTTTCAGGCATATCATGATCAAATATAGAAGAAATAACATTTATTCCTTCGATATTACCTAAAGTACTGGCTTCTGGGTAAAATGGAAGCTTACGTTTTTTTTTTATTTCTCATTGCAGAGTTAAGGTGGCTCATCTGAGCCTATATATTATTGACGGTCATCGCATTCTAACTATTGATAGTATATTGGGATTGAATAAATTGTTGGTGTGCTTGGACCATTTGATCAATTCACTATATCTATGCAATATTATCCTCTATGTTTCGCTTTGGTGGTGGTTGGTACACCGATGTAAATGTTGTTGCAGTATGGACGTATCCTCTTAGTTCCATTCAATTTACCACTTCTTAAACTTATTGCAATAGTCATTTCAGGCATATCATCATTAAATATAGAAGAAATAGCATTTCTAGCTTCAATCTTACCTAAAGTACTGGCCTCTTGCTGAAATGGAAGCTTATCTTTTTCTTGATTTCTCATTGGAGAGTTAAGGTGGTTTATCTGAGCTTGTATATCATTGAAAGTCATCACATTCTATTATTATAGTTTATTGTGATTGAATAAACTGTTGTCATGCTTGGATCATTTGATCGATTCACTATATCAGTGCAATATTATCATCTAAGTTATGCTACAGTGATGGTTGATACACCGGCGTAGATGTTGTTGCGGTATGGAGTATTCTTAAAGTGTTTAGTTTGTTGCTTGTTTTGAAGGTTGATTGTACTGTTGCCGAGGATTTTGTTTCCATTAAAAATTTGGATGATTCTTCCAACTGAGTTTATAACTTGAGGAATATGGGCTATTTTCTAGTTGCGAAATCATTAAAGGCATTAGCTTGTTCATTTAACACTTCTTTGAAAGCCAGAAGAGTTGTATAATTGCGAATTACATGTCTTTGTAACTCGCATATGTAAAAAATCTCTATAACTTCATCTATCACCTTAACCATTACTTATTTCTTTGTTATCAAATCTTCAACTTTTTAGTGAGCGTGACTAGTCTTCCAACTATATCTTCGATCTCACCTAATTTAATAAGCCCATCTCTGTTTTGAGGCATTGCTAAAAATTGATTGTCTTCAGAATTATCCTCAGTTTTCCATTCCTGTAAATTTTTGGCAAGAGAATTATGGTACTCCCATGCTTCCAACATCTCACAATTAAACATAATCTCAATGAATTGCCTAGTTGTAGTATTTAATTCTTGACAAAAGGCATTTATGAGCCTCCATATCTCAAGGTCATGATGTGGGTATGAGAGTAGCAATTCTTTAAATCTATTCCAACAATTGTACAAAGTTTTGTTATCCTTTTGGTGAAAAGTGAGAATTTGCTTATGGAAATAATTCGTCCAATCGAAGTGAAAATTTTCCTTAGAAGTTTTTTTGCATCTCATCCTATTTTCCAATTGAATTTAGCCTTAAGGAATGTAACTACATTTTAGCCTTGTCTTATAGGGAGAACAAAAAAGAGCTTAAGTTTTAATTGCTTAGCACTAATATTTTGCAAGTTAATAGTACTGCAGAATTCTTCGAATTCATGAAGATGAAGATATGGGCTCTCTTTATCCATCCCATGGAACTTACGTAAAAGTTGTACGAATCCAGCTTATTTCGAAATGCCCTTTATTTAAAAGGAAAATAATACAAAAATGGTTGGGTTAACCTGTTTGGTTGTGAGTAATCACATAGGGACCTTCCATCGCCTCCGTGCCGAATTTGATCAACGTTCTTATTATGAAACCCAAGTCCATTATTATTATTGTTGTTATTTTTTGTATTTTGAATATTAGTGCTCATATTTTTAAGTGATTGATGGATCGGAAGTTGTTGTGGATCACAGTATTACCTTGTGAGTCCATTGTTTGATACTTGCCTACAACTAGGCATACAAATTTAGAATATTACTTGTTAATAACATGTAAACCATAACATAAAGTGTAGAACATAATAGTACAGATCTTCAGCAACAGTGCCAAAACTTGGTGCGACCTAAGATTGACAAATAGTACTCAAAAAGTAACCGAAGATCGTATTTTCGAGGATACAATACTTTGTATCATGTCGACACCAATAATATAGATTACTGAGAATAAAATAAAAATAAAAGAAAAACATGTGAATTGATTGGATGGAGATTGATTAATGCTGAAAATAAATGTTAAATAAACTAAAAATAAGTAGAGAGTTGAGTTGGCATCGATGGGTTAACGCTCCCAAGATAGAATCACTAAATAAGTATCACTTATTTTATCTTTGTTATATAGATCACCTAGTCTTATACAACCGGAAAATAAATTATTGAAAGAACATAACTAAAGAAAGTTATAATATTGATAATTGGCTACTTCTCTCAAATAATTCTTATATGCATTTTCGAGATAATCTTAATCATGATCTATAAATAACAAAAACAACCATTTAAAATCTAATTATACACCATACCTAAAGAGTCTATGGCATACCGAAAACTAGGCAAGTACACCGTCAAACTATAAATCATAAGTCTCAAAAATTGCATGTAACACAAACAAGATAGTTAGGGCACCAAAAATCAATTATCATATAAAAACAATTAAGCATAGAAAAATAATAATTGTACCAGATCATCATATAGGGTTTGTTACCACATCAAAAACCAGTGAAAAATTTAGCCACGCTCATAGCAATCGAACAATAAAAAGAAAAACTTTAATTAAATAACTATGAAAGAGTACAAAAACTTTATATCTCCAAAACTCTCAAAAAAACTTAAACATCTCTCTAACACACCATAATTTTATTTAAACAGATATTTATAAAGCTCCCATAGGGTTTAATCTCATAAATAAGAGTTTTATCTAATATATGAAATTCTTTTTGCCTTAAAAAACATGTGTATCTACATATCTGGCCAAGAGACTATCAACAACGGCTTCAACAACTACTTCGACAGCTCCTCTCAGGTAGTTTTTATAGTCATAAAAATTGGCTTGTTATTGATAGTACTGCCAGGCAACTGTTGAGAGCAAAGCATGGCAATTGTTGCTGAGCTATTATAGTGCATATATATGCTTCTTGTTCCATTTTCTTGCATCTATAAACCTAAAAAAAGATCATAAAATACTATATAAACCTTCAAGTGGAGGATTAGAGTAATGTTCATAATAAGACATTAATTTCTCACAATTAAACAAGTGCATAAAGTTGATACTAAATAATGCACTTTTCACTCATAATCAAAGCCATTAAACAAATGTGACACAGACTCAATCCTGAATGAACAAAGTGGCCATAGCCGAGGTGTTAAAACTCCTCAATTCACACATTATTTATTTAATTGTAGGCAGTAAGTAGGTGTATCCAACCCATGTTGTTCCCAAAAAAAGTGGAGTAATTGTAATTCATAACTAGAATGGAGAGACGGCTACTCATACTACTATGAGTCGTGGGTCACGAGTTTTATTATTTCTAGATGGTTCTTCTGGTTATTATCAAATCGAAATTGGTTGAGAGGATCAAGAGAAAACCACTTTCACCTATCCCCTTGATACATTTGTTTTTCGAAGAATGCCATTTAAACTTTGCAATGCACCCACAATCTTTCAATGATGTATATTAAGTATTTTTAGCGACATGATAGAAAACTACTTTGAAGTATTTATGGATGACTTCTCCGTATATGGGGATAGTTTTAAATCTTGTTTGACTCATGTAGGATCCATACTCGAATGTTGTCAACAAAGAATTTGCTCCAAAATTGGAAAAAGTATCACTTTATGGTAAAAAAAGAGTATTATTTTTGGACATATAGTTTTATCTAAAGGGATGGAAGCAGACAAGGCAAGAGTTGAGTTTATTTTCGAAATACTAGTACCATGACTTTAAAAGACATACATATATTTCTAGGATACGCCGGCTTCTACAGAAGGGTTTTTTTTAAACACTTTAATAAGATTGTTAGACCTTTTTCTCACATTCTTGTGCAAGATATGTTGTTTGTGTGGATGCAATCATGCCAGACAGCATTCGATGCACTTAAGGAGATGCTCATCTCAGCACCCATAATGCAACCTCCATATTAGTTTCTACCATTCGGAATTATATATGACACAAGTGATTATGTGATAGGAGCAGTACTAGGGAAACAAAGAGATAAGAAGCCCAATGTGGTGTACTATACTAGCTAGACCGTCAATGATGCACAGATGAACTATATAGCCATAGAGAAGGAACTTCTAACCATAGTCTTTATTCTTGATAAATTTCATTCATATATTTTGGGTTCATATGTTATTTTTTAAGATCATTCGACACTCAAACATCTCTTAACAAAAAAAAAGATGCCAAGTCACAACTTATCATATGGATCCCATTTCTTCAATAATTTGATCTCGAAATTCAAGATAAAAGGATTAGAGAATGTGGTTGTTGACCATCTTTCTCGCCTACTATTAAAAATAATGAGCTACCTATTAGGGACTCTTTCCTAATGAGCAACTATTTTCTATTCAAAATACTCCTTTGTTTGCTAATATACTAAATTTTCTGGTGCATGTAAAATGTTGCAACAAAGGAATTCTCAGGATAAGCACAAATCTTGTATGAGATATGACGATTCTTTACAATGATCACTACTTATTTAAGTATTGTTCAGATCAAATCATTAGGTGTAGTGTGCCTAATAATGAAGTTCAGAGCGTTATAGCCTTCTGTCATATAGAGGCATATGGGGGCATTTTTTGTCTAAAATATCGGTTGCCAAAATACTCCAATGTGTAATCTACTAGGTCAACATGCTTAGAGACATGCACAAAAATTGTAAATAATCCGAAGCATATTGGAAATTTAGAGAACTGGCCAAGAGGAATGACATGCCTCTAATATTGATACTCACACTTGAGATATTCGATTGTTTAGGCATCAACTTCAGGGGTCGGTTTCCTTCTTCCAATGGATATTTGTATATCCTCTCGATTATGTCTGTAAATGGGTGGAAGCAACGACCTATAGAGACAATGATCAGCAAATAGTAATCAAGTTTCTTAAAGAGAATATACTGTCACGATTTGGGGTTCCCCAAACCATTATAAGTGATGGGGGTTCTCACTTATGTAATACAGCTTTCGAGAACTTTATGAAAAAGAATTGCATCATATATATAAGACTTTTACACCATATCACCCATAATCAAAGGAACAAATAGAACTTGTTAATAGGAAAATTAAACAAATTTTAGAGAAAACAGTAAATCCTACTCGCAAACACTGGTCATTTCGACTCGTCAATGCATTATGAGCTTATCAAATAATTTTTAGAACACTCTTATTCATGTCTCTATATAGATTAATTATGAGTGTCATAGTTGCATATTTACATCCCCATCATATCTATTTTGTATATAAATAATGCTACTTGGATATGTTTAGTGTGTTTTTCATGTAAACCTATTACTATAAGAATATGGCATACAATCACAGGAAGTTCAAGAAAACCAAATCCAGAAAGAGCAAAAGAGAAGAAAACTGCAAAAGTATAGAGCTAGAGCCATCAAAGTGGAATCTAGTCATGCAAAAGAGATGAGAAAAGCTAGATAACTCAATGTTGCAAAGAAGAAGAGCGAAAGCTTTATTTTTACTACTATTTAGTGGCAATTGCTGCTATTTAGCCACACCCCATTTGGCTACGGATTTCTTGTGCTAACTTAGACACAGAGTAGAACTCTTTTGATAAAAATTGACCATCATATATGGCAAATATAATGAGTCTGTATCTGTAAATTTTATGAAAGTTTTGTTGTAATTTTGTCGGTTTATAGTCGTGGATTAGAGTTTTGAGATCCTAAGATTTATATATTGGTCGTGTCCTTGTAAATTAGGATTTCATTGCTTAAGATTATTAAAAATTAGTAGATTTGACCCGAGGAGCGACGACCACAATATTAGAGCTCCAAAGGTGATTTCTTGTTGTTCATCGTGTCCTTCATAGGTAAAATAGTTTGATATTTTAGTTATTTTTATTACTTTCTAGATTAGGATCTTTCTTGCTTTGCAGTAAAAATTAAATTTTTAATAGCTCTCATGCATAAAAATATCAATTTGATTAATAAAAATATGAGTAATTAAATTATCTTAGTTTTAAAATGTAGATGATGTTAGAGATCAACTGTAGTATAAATTTTATTTATTTTCTTCCTAAAAGAACTAAAAATATATGTTTTTTCTATGATAAGTTTGAAAGACAATGATTTGTAAATCTAAGACTTTGATAGCTTATGCTTAAGCTTCCTTTTGATAGCCTATACTTGGTTAGAGTTTGGAATTATTGTTTTTAATTTTATTCGTAGAAATCTCTATCGATATAACTTGCTTTTATGAGAAGTCACGAATTTTGATGAGTTATGCCTGCATAACACTTAATACATGCTTAGGGTGATTCGAGTAAAAGTTAAATAAAAAAGATCAACTTTTGATATAATCATAATGGTTTATATTAGAAAGATAGCATGAAGATAATAAAAGAGTATTTGGTGGTGAACTAGTAGATTCGATATCCTAGACTAATTTTAGAATAATTAAAAAAATATCTTAACTCGCTAGAATAATAGAATTGTGAGATTGTAAAAGATCTTAGATCTCTGTACGAAGACCTATTTGCACTACAACAACACTGCCCTTGTAGTTAGATTTATCATATCAAGTTTTTGGTATCATTGTCAGGGATTGATGGTATTTCTTTATTTTTTTTCTTGAGTTTTACGAGTTAACAACATTTGTTGAGTATGCAGGAAACTTGAATTATAGGTACAGAGAGCTAAAAAGGATTAGAGGAGCAATAGACAGCTATTGCAGAAACCAGGGAGTCAAGCCCCCTAGTTTTGCAGCCAAACAGCAGCCAGAGCCGCTATTCAGCGGCAGGTGAGTTTCTGCAATTGCACAATTTCTCTCTTGTTTTTTGTTTCAAGTTCCTAGTATTAATAAACAATAAAAATAAATTAAAAAATAAACAGTAGGAGCATCATATTTTATTTGATCATATTTCTTATACTTTGCATCCCCCACACCATATCCAACATTTCTTACATTAGTTTTAGGAAACTCACGCATTCATCCATATATGTTGGTTTATGCCACATTGGACCCATGATAAATTTGGCCGATTCGTAAGATCAAATTTCATCAAGGGTGACAAGATGGACAAACTGATTCCGATCATTCAAGATTGTTATTCATTGCACATGTCACTACTATCATGCATAAAACTTTCACAAACCGCAGGTAATAATTATGAGTTGAAATCGTAGTACATCAGCATACTTTCTATATTCACTAGATCTGATTCTGATAATGCCTACTTATTTATCAGTAAATTTTAGGAAGTGTATGTGATGATTAAACTACAACACTTATCGAAAGATGCAATAAAACTCCGCTTAATCATATTTGCTCTAAAGGATAATGCAAAGAAGTAGTTATATAGCATGCCTATTGATTCAATCACTACTTGGTATGAATTTGTGATAGTTTTTCTTAAGAAATACTATCCCACACACAAGACGGTTAAAATAAGAAATGCCATCAATCAGGCCCATCAAGTGCAAGGACAACTCTTCTGGAAGTCTCTAGAAAGATTAAGGGACTTACTAGCACAGTACCCCCACCATGGATAGAAAAATAGCAGTTGTATCAAATAATGTATGAAGGACTCCATTACACTTTCAAAACTCTTGTTGAGTCTATGTATCAAGGGGAATTTATGAGGAAAAGCAAGGATGAAGTATGAAAATTCTTAGTAGACCTAACATAGAAAACTATACAGTAGGATTGTCTTGCTAAGAAGCCCAATATATTGACTTCAACAAATGAGAGCGGGATTCATAGCGTCAACAGCTCTATAGTTACTGAAGCTAAGATTGCAGCATTTGTTAGAAGAATCGAAGTGTTGGAAACTCCTAGTGTTCCACAAATTAGTTAGGTGAATCAATTGCACGCTCCTACATCTTTAATTATGAAACTCCGAATCACAACATGCAGGAGTATCCATTCTTAGTGAATGCTATGGGTCCGATACCTGAGCAGGCGAATGCCATATATCAACAACTCATGAGCAATCTATGCACTTCGACATATAATTCAGGATGGAAGAACCACCCAAGTTTTTCATGGAGTCAAGGCATTATTAGGGAGCCGGCAACTCCAACATGAAATCTCCAAACACTGGACAGTTCCCAAGACCAAATGTGGGTGTCTATCAACACCTAAACGCCATGAGCCGTGGGAATAACAAGAATAGACCACTTGCACATAATCAATCCTATCCACAACAGGGGTGAAACAATGATCACGAAAGACGGCTAACATCACTTGAGAGGAGCGTGGATAATCTTCTTAGGACAATCTCCAACTTAGACACGAACATGCAAATTCTAATAAAATTGTCTACTGAATAACTTCCTATAAATTTTCAGTCGATCAAGAGTCTAGTGTAGCAGATTGGACAATTAGCCACATAGCTGAGTGAGCAGATATCGGATACCTTTCCAAACTAACCAATAATGAATTCCAATTCTAACTTATCTCAATCTGTTCCAGCTCATATTCACCAATGCAATAACATTCACATGCTCAGATCTGCTAGCCAAGTGGATAATAATATAGCCATACCTCCTAATTCCATCCCTAATATTCTGCAGGCTATACCATCTCTTCCCTCTCTTTTTCCACATTCATCTCTATCACCTCCATTATCATCACATACTAATTCAGATGAACCTACTCCTCAGCTAAAAGCACCATATCCCAATCAGGTTAGGAAGCCTTCACCAAAAATAGAAAAGATTCTCAAAATATTTTAGCAAGTAAAGGTTAACATTTCACTCCTTAATATCATACAATAGGTTCGTACTTATGCCAAATTTCTTAAGGATCTGTGTACTAAAAAATAAGTAAGAAACATTCTTGTTCTTGCTGCAAACATATCTCAAATCCTGTTTACCTGCTTGCCCATCGAGTGCAAAGATCTAGGTTCTCTCATAATCTCATGCACTATTAAGAATACTACATTGACAGGGCGTTACTTGATCTAGGGGCAAGTGTCAATTTTCTTCCTTATACTATTTTATTAGCAAAAGGGATAAGGAAAATTTTAGCCTACCAAGATTACATTATAACTAGCTGATCGTTCAATTAAGAAACCACTTGGTATGGTTGAAGATGTGCTTATCAAGGTTGGCTAATTCATATTTCTGAAGACTTTATTGTCTTAGAAACTGAGCTTATCACTAATCCATGAAATTAAATTTTTGTTACCTTACGCAGACCATTCCTGACAACTTCAAATGTATTAATCCATTGAAAGAGTGGCCTCATGAATTTATCATTTGGGAATATGACTGTGGTGTTGAATATATTTAGTATGGATGAGCACACGACGAGCTCCCTTATTGAGTTTAATATGGTTCATAGCATACACGCTCATTCTATCTCTTCTGCTGATGTTGAACCTACATTTGAACAAATTTTTAAAGAAAGCATATGTTATTAGATGAATTGGCACACACTGACTTTGTATATAATAACACTTTTACAAGTGTGAAATTTGGTAATGAGCAAAGTTTTGAGAATTTATTTGCGAAGGAGCTCCTGTTACTTCGTGAGTTGAAGTGTCACCACACTTCACAGTTCATGACTCATTTGATCATGGTGCACTCCTTACATCTCATGATATTCTCACATGCTTGATACTAATGATGATTTGAATGTTTACTTTAAAAATTTATTTAAACCAATCACTAGTACTTACATAACAAAAAGGAGGAAGTGAGGACAGCATAAGAACACAAAGGTAATTTCGTAACCTATAGGAGCTTGATGAGACACAATATTGCACCCACTTCACGTTTAAAATGCACACATTATGAAAGTGAAAAGCGATCGAGAGGTCGTAACTGCTTTCCGTGCATTAATAGGGTGACCTCTTTGAGATCGTGAACTTTCACAATTTTCATTCTTTGTATATTATTTATACAATAGTTTTCATATTTAATTTACCACTCTTGGTTTGTGTATAAAGGCATACACAAGTTTAGGTATGGGATAGGATTAGAAGGCTTTGTATTTCCTTTCTAGGATCGTTTGTTTTCTTTTTATTTTTAGTTTTTAAGATTTTTAGATTTTTTTTTATTTTACACTTGGGGTAGTTTTTAGGGTATTTTGAAAAAAAAAATTAAAAAACTAAAAAATTATTTTATGCAATAAATTGAGCTAATTAAGAATTAAATATTAAATCTAGATTTGAGATTTGATAGGAAAAGTGGATTGGATAATATTGTTTGCCATGAAATTAAATTTTTATTGAAACTTCTCAATAAAAGATTACAATTAGAACAGTTGCCTATTTATAGAAGATGAGCAGTATCTAATTTTCTCTTTGTTTATGCTAGGGATCTGTTGTAGCTGTGGAGGATGATCCTACTCTTCAATGACACTCCGAACAAGTTTTACAATTGGCAGCTCTCATAAAGTTTTTAGATATAAGGGCTTTAGATTTTTATGACAAGTGCTGAGATAGAGATGAGTAACTGAGTAACTAAGTCAATCAATAACCCCTTCTCTAGCCTAGTCTTTAGCTATTAATAGAGGTATAGAGACCTTTGAATTGGTATAACCGTCAAATTAATGGCCTCTTTAATTTAAGGATTAGTTTTATATATTTTAATCCGTTGGATTTGTGTTAAATTCCTAAGATTTGTAACTGACATCTTTAATCTTCTAGATTTGTAACTGAAACGCGAATCTCAGCATTTAGATTCGCGTTTTAGCTCCTTGCGTAGCATGCTTAGGCCTGAGTTTAAGTGTCACTGAAGATGATTTTTGCTTCTCAAGACTTTGGAATGAAAACGTGACCATCTGGGGATCGCGTGTTGGTTATACTTCATTCCAAATATAAGCTTAGAAGAAAGGTCAAACGCAAATCTCTCTATAATTGATGATCCATATTTTAGCTCCCAATAACGTGTCTTACTCGATTAAACCCGCATTTGGGTACAAATGAGAGTAGTTTTATCCTTTAAGATTTTGTAATGAAAATGCGACTCTCTGAAATTCGTGTTTTAATTATATTTAGCTCTAATCATGAGCTCAAACGATAGCTGAAATGTGAATCTCTTTTTAATTGATGATCGACGTATTAGCTCTCAGTTGGGCCTACGTTTGTACTGAAATGGAGTTATCTTTAGTTTTTATAAGACTTTTGTGGGTCATAACGCGACCTTGCATTTGAGTTGCAGATTAGGTTTGCATTTTGGTTGAAATACAACTCAGAGTTTACATGGATAACCTTATATTTTTAAGGTTTTAAGGACAAAATACGATCCCAAGAGGTCCATATTTGTTTGCCTTTATTTAGCCGAATATGCGGGTCTCTATGGATGAGGATCTACGTTTTAGTTGGCTTGAGTTTCTTAACTCTTTTGATATTTTAGAGACAAAATGGGACTTTGTGAGGGTCGCATTTTAGACTTCTCGGCTCCAAACGCAGATCTCTCTATGATAGATGATTCCTTTGTTAGTCGTTTTGGTTTGAATTATGAATCTATCTTTTTCTTTTCTTTTCTCAAAAATTTTGCTGACAAAACCCCCTCTATTTTCAAAATTCTGTAGCTTTGAACATGTTTTGAAATACTTTGGATATATGAAGTAATTGATAATTTTAAGTTTAAACGCGACCCTATGGTTAAAACCGCAGCTTTGAGCTTGAAGAGAAAAATGCGACCCACCCTGCATTTAAAAACGTGAGTCTGCGCTTTATGAGGCATATTTGAAGCGTTGCCACTTTTGATGCTTTTTTGGTGCAAAGATCGAAGCGCCTCTGTGCTCATAATGATGAAATCTTTATGAAATTTTGGCCAAAGATCTCGGTCATCAAGCCTTCTAGATGAAGATCTCGGCCATCAAATCTTCTACATAAGACACCTACTCTCTTTCAAAAGTCATTCTGACTTAGAAATTTTTGAGCCCTTGAGCTTTCTTCGTCTCCAAGCTTCTTCAAGCTCTTCGTCTCCAAGATTCTTCAAGCTCCTCCTCTTTTAGCCTCCAGGCTTACGTTCTTTTAGAACTTTCATAAAGAAAATAATGAGGAAATCTTCATCCTCTATCCAAGCTACTAGCGACTCTCAAGACCCTTAAGCCACCTCTGGCTCTTCTCCGGCCTTGATTCAAGAAGAACCCAAATTTGTGGTAAGCTAACGAGTTTTGCCTTGTTTAATTTTGGTGATTTGTCACCATTGACTATTATTGAACTAAAAAGGAACTAATTCTTGAAAGCATGGGTTTATAATCCATGTTTTAGATCAAAAACACAGAGCTTCAAAAAAAGCTTCTTTTAATTTTAAAAATGCGAGTTTGTGCTCCCATTTTGGATCTGCGAGATAGAACTTGAGAAAATTGATCTTTTCGATTTGAAATGCAGGTCTCCAAGAATCTGTGATCTATGTTTTGGATTTAAAAGACAACTTGAAAAGTTAGTCCTTTTGATTTAAAATGCAGGTCTCTTGGGATCTGTGATCGGCGTTTTAGATTTGAACAATTAATTTTGTCATGAATTTTTCCAAATGTCTTTCTTATTATTTTTCTTAATTGATGCAGCGAACATGAATTGGCATTTAATAAGACCTCCAGACAATATGCTTATTGGAGATGTTGGGGCAATCTCAGCATTTTTCATGGTCATTGGCGAACATGTGACTAGTTTACTGCTAGGTTCATTAAAAAAAGAGTATTTTGCTGGAAAGATCCCTACAACTGCGAGTACCTTCCTGAATTATTTTCCTTCAATACATAGTAAGTTTCTTCATCAAAATCTCATTATTCTCTGCAGTTATTGCTATATATTTCTTTCCACTTATATTTTTTTTTTACGAGGGTTTGAATTGGATGTAGGATATCACTCCAAAATTTCTAGAACAATATTTGCACCTATCTGATTCTAAACTTTTTCTCATTTCTTTGGGAATCCAGAAAACTTTTGAGTGCTTTACATGAGATAAAAGATTTCCGGACTGTAGTATTATTATCTTCTCAAATTTCATCCTCCTTCATAGATAAGGTAAGGATGATAAATGGTTGCATGTAACTTTATAACTCCAAAGTGCCCTTCATAGTTTCCAATATTTGTGGATGTACATGTTGTGCTTTGGAAACATATATTTGGTACACCCAGTTTTGAACTAATCAAGTCACTAACATCATTGATATTAACATGGCTAAGCAAGCAAAATTGGAATCTCTGATCATCAGTGAGGAGGAGTTGCGGAGGCAAGCTACTACTTAGGCTTATAAAGCCATCCAATTAGAGATAAGGGATGTTGAAGAAAAGATCAAGGCTCTCTTAACTCAATAATTTGTATTTTATATTTTCTGTATGGAACTTGAATATTTTGTCAAGGAGCTCTTGTAATGTTAAATTGATAATGAATGAAAAATTTTGAGGATGGAAAAACTTTTGTGGTCATTCACTCTGAGGTATTTGTTAACTTGATGAATGAATTTAGTGTTGATGATCAAAAGTATCTGTTAACTTGATACATCATTGACTCTTTTGCATATTGTCCAGATATAATCATTAACTTGACAATATAGAGTCAGTATTCAAATGCTCAAGTAGATTTGCGACGAATAAATAACTTTCTTGAATAGGATATAAGTAATCATTAACTTTCCTAAACAAGTTATAATTTCAGATGTTCAGTTACTTGTAGTATAACAACTTTTTGAATTGCCAGAAGTAATTTTTAACTTAACAAATTTTGAGAAAATAAATTTGATTTTATCATAGGTAAATTTTAACTTGACAAATTTTGGTGGAAAATAGAATTTGATTTTGTCAGAGATAATTTTTAACTTGATAAATTTTGGTAGAAAATGGAATTTGATTTTGTCAGAGATAATTTTTAACTTGACAAATTTTGGTGGAAAATAGAATTTGATTTTGTCAAAGGTAATTTTTAATTTGACAAATTTGGTAAAAATAAACTTAATTTTGTCAGAGGTAATTTTTAAGTTGACAAATTTTTGGTAGAAGTGGACTTGAATTTGTCTAAGGTAATTTTTAATTTGACAAAAGATCGATCTTATTAGAGTTTTTAACTAACCTCCAACTATCAATGGATTTGGTTAGTCTTTACCAATCGCCATTTGCGTTTGACTAGCCATGTTATTTTACTCAGCATGATGAGATTGTCGAGGATTTCATTTAGCCTTACATGCCAAACTTTTTCTCTTCTCTTAGCCTTAGTAGCTGAGAGCAGTTCATACTTTTACCCCCAGCACTATAGATTGGCAAGAAACTTATTCTCTTCCTATTGATTTAGTAGCATTGGACAGTTCATACTTTTACCCGCAGCATAATGGATTGGCGTGAAACTTATTCTCTTCCCATTGCTATAATAGTATTGGACAGTTCATACTTTTACCCCTAGCACGATGGGTTGGTGAGGATTTCGTTTGGGCTTTACATGCCAAACCATTCCTCTATCCTTTGTCATAGAGACGTAGGATTCATTTTTATTTGGCACCCCTAGTTGGTGTGTGGAGCTGCACATTGGCTGTGAGCTAGCACATCTTCATTTGTTGTACTCTGTTGAAAAAATTGATAAAATAATGGGTAACAAAATATTGACTGCACTGTCGTGGGATTGAGTCTCCCGAAAGAAACTCTGTCTTATGAAGCTCCGATAGAGCTGGTAAGAAATGGGCTCCTCATTTGTAGATGAACTCCATTTGATTAGTGGACAAATTGGTCCTGCCTTGGAGATGATAATTTCATAAATTAGACACATTCATTAATCTGTTTAGGATCTTCATATGCTATGGCATTTGAGCGGACCAATGATCAAGTCAAAGTGTCAAATCTTTCTTTTGTTGAGGGAAAATTCAAATATGTGTATCACATGATTTTGCACTCTTATAATCTCTTTTTCGAGACACCGGTTGGGAAAATGCATCATTCTTTGCTGCATTCTTTGAAAGGAGTACTATAAGAAGTTTTGCTATGAAATCTTCTTATTATTGCTTCTCCAGGCAGCTGTCAAGGATTTGTTGATTCAGTCGAAGATGCAATTGAGGCCTATTGAAGAGCATATATATCTTAAACCGCTCAATATTTAACTTGATTGCTTCTTACTATTACCTAAGCTATTAGGATATAATCTATTCTACTTTTGAGTGATTCAGGATTCTTCTTGATATCCATCGAAACTTCCTTGAACATTCGTCAGAGACCAAACAGTTGGCTTGGCCTTCTGTGATGGATTTCTTGAATACTACATTAGGAATAATACTTCTTCAAAAATTTTATGTTGATCGACATCATTATTTTGTCGTCGTTTGGTTTCGCCAATTGATATGTGGCATTTGTGTAGACCACATCAATAAGAAAAGGTCTTTTCCATTTTGGCTGGAACTTTCCTTTGAATTTTTGATTAGTTATTATCGGTCTTCTTACTGAAATGACCAAATCACCTTTCTTGAAAGTCCTCAGTTTGACCTTTTATTAAAGGTTTAGAAATTCATGCTTGGTAAAATTCAATGCTCTATTGTGCTTCAAGATGCTTGTCATCGAGGGCTTCAAACTCTAAAAGTGTTTGCCCATGATTCTCTTGTGTCATTTTGGTTGCTAACGCAACTTGTAATGATGGAATCTAGATCTCCAAAGGAAGTGTTTTTCGGATCCATACACCAAAGAAAAAGGTGTAGCATTTGTAGGTGTCGTAATAATTGTTTGGTATGCCCAGAGACATTCTTTAAGATTTCATCCCAATCACGTAAGTTGGATGAAATGAACTTCTTAAGGAGTTTCACAATGGTTTTGTTGAAGGCTTTTGTTAAACCATTTGTTGCAGGATAATATGAAGATGAAGCTATACTTTCAATCCGGTATTTGTTGCAAAATCTGGAAAATGATTGACCCACGATTTGAGGTATGTTGTCATAAATAATTATCATAGGTACTCCGAAGCGATATATGACATGATGTTTAATAAATTTGATCATGTCTGATATCTTTACTTCAATTAGGGGAACGGTTTTAGTCCACTTCGAGAAATAATCTGTTATGGCCAATATGAACCAGTGACTCCTTGTTAATGGTGGCAAAATCAACCAGATAATATCCATTCCCCACATTTCAAATGGCCATGATGCAGCCATTGGATGGAGACATTTCAGTGCCTGATGTATGAAGTCTGCATGTATTTGACAGACCCTACATTTTCTAACATAAGCGGCTCTATCTATCATCATCTTGGGCCAATAATATTCCATTCTTCAGAGTCTACCCCAGAGTTTCGGTCCTAGTTGATGTGCTCCACAGATGCCGCTATGAGCTTCTTCGAGTGCTTCTTGAGTTTCTTTGTTAGAAAGATAGTGAAGCAGAATTCCATCATAAGATTTTCTATATAATATCCAAACTTTGCCACTATAATAAAATCAAATAGTTTTTCTTCAGATTGTTGCTACTTCTTTGGGATATTCTAATAATATTCCATAAAGAACATAGTCTATATAAGGAAATCACTAATCTCTTGGTTCGAGATTAAACTCAAGAGCATATACTTCATGTGCTTCTTGTTTCCTGCCAAAACTTAACTCCACTTCAAGTTCATTTTTCGGGCTGAATAATTCCTTGCTTTCCACTGTTATGCGTTTGCTGGAATCTTTGGGCAAAGCTAAAGTGGTTGCCAATAAAGCTAGTGAATCGTATAGCTATTCTAATGGCGCGACATATGACTGATGTAGAAGCTATTGAAATTGTCAGCCATTTTCATGACTGCTTGGTAATATGGCAAGAGATTTTCATTCTTGACTTCATATTCTCCCTTGACTTGGTTGATAATGAGGTGAGAATCTCCATATGCGTCTAAATATTTCACCCAAAGTTGTTTAGCTATCTTTACGCCAATCATCAAGGCAATGTATTCAGCAACATTGTTAGAGCATGACTCTGTTAGTGAATATGCTCTAGGAATGATATGGTTGCAAGGAGAGACAAAGAGAACCCACACTCCTGCTACCACCTTTCCTTTGGGTCCCATTTTGGAGGTACCATCAAAGAAAAATTGCCAAACTTCTTCTATAGTTGTATTTGCTTCAACAATCACATGTGGAGTACCATCTTCTTGATCTGTGCTTCCTTCGGCTATTTTGTTAGGGATGTCTTCATATAGTTTTGAAGATGTTGAAATTGGATGCTCGGCTAAAAAATCAGCTATATCTCAACCCTTAATTAACTTTTGTTGGATGAAGTGCATATCGTATTGCGATAGCATTTTAGCCCAATTGGATAGTCTTGAATTTAATGATCCTAGTTTTATCATTAATATTCTTAATAGATTAACTCTTGATATAATGTAAATTGTTTGCTCTACTAAATAGTGTCGCATTTTTTGTACCGCAAACACCAAAACTAGGCTTTTTTTCCACTAGGTTATATCGATGTTTAGCTCCAACCATCATTCTACTTAAATAGTAGATAGTTTGTTCATGTCTAAAGTCATTCTTTTGGGCTAATAAAGCTCCCAAAGAATGGTCCATGACTCTTAATATAATAGGAAAGGTATTCCTGTTATTGGAGCTACAAGGACTGGTGGTTTCGTGATATATTCTTTGATCTCTTCGAAAGCTTTCTAACAAGTATCATCTCAAATAAATGACACTCCTTTCTTCATCAATTGTGTGAATTATTGACATCATCCAGACAAATTTGATATAAATCTGTGTATATATATCAGGCTTCCCTGTAGTCCTCTCAACTCTTTGGGATTTCTAGGTGGCGACATGTCTTAAATTGCTTTAATCTTATCTTGATCAAAATAAATTCCCTAGAAAGTGACTACAAATCCAATGAATTTTCTACTGGAAACATCAAGAAAAGACTAAGTTGGATTCATTTTAAGCTGGTGTTCCCATATGAGATTGTACACTACTTTCAGATCATGAAGATGATTGTCTTTGCTTATACTTTTGATCGCCAAATCATCCACATAACATTCCACCATCTTTTAAAGATGTTCTTGGAATATGGTGTTCATAGCACATTGATATGTGGCGCCAGCATTCTTTAGGCCGAAGGGCATAACTGTATAATAGTACACCCCCAGTGGTGTTCGAAAAGAATATGCTTCTCGTCATCAGGATATATCTTAATTTAATTGTACCCTAAAAATCGTTCATAGCCGTAAGTATTATCGATCATGTTATCTGTGATTGGCAATGGAAATTCGTCTTTCAAGTATACTTCATTCATGTCTTTGAAATCGATGCCGACTCTGAATTTTTCATTTTTCTTAGTCAGGGGGACTTTATTTGCAACTCAATCAGGATGTTATTCTTCACGAATGAAGCCTAACTCAATTAACTTCTTGATTTCAGCTTCAATGGCTTCCATTATTGGGACGAAACCTCCGTGTTGTTGTTTAATGGATTTCGCATCTAGTCGGTTGTTCAACTTGTGCATTGTCACTTCTGGGTCTAATCCTAGCATGTCTTCGTGATTTTAGGCAAAAACATTGATGTATTCTTAAATAAGAGAAATCATTTCTTCTTTTTCTTCAGAAGATAAATTTTTGCTTATAAATATGGGTTTAGGATTAGTTTCATCACCTGTATTTATTTGGACCAATTTAACTTCAGTTGGAGGTTCACGTTGTTCAAACTGAACTTCCCATTTCATGTTTAGATATTTTGGCCAAAAATCATCCTTGATTGGTGACAATTCTTTATCATCATCTTCTTTTTGGTCTACGGAGACCATGTTGAATGAGACTTCTTGAAAAATGGCTCTAATACTTACATCTGAATTCCAACATAGCGATTTAGATGAATGACTCTGTTGAAGCTCTTCAGAGTTTTTTTGAAAGAATTTTAGGAGTGGTAACATATCTCAATCTCCTGCCAATTTTATCATAATAATCTGGCATTTTTCCTTTTGGGACAAAAGGTTGAAGAATAGTTTTTCCTTTTCCAAAATTTAACCCCCTGACTTTGGTTAGATTATATCTCATCTTTTTCATCATTTTATGGGTATTTTTATTGTAATGGAAGAACTCGGGATTTTTCTGCTCTTCCTCGAAGTCTAAGTATTTTTCATTATTATTATTGTTTGATTTTCCAAATAATATAGGTTTCTGACCTTTATGTTTGGGAGGGACTTCAATGATCACTTCACTAACATCTTCATCACTTTGTATTGTTAAAGGATGAGCGAATGAGTGCTTGGAGTGATGCTAGGGACAATATTTTATCAAGTTGATCACTTACCGCATCAATACTACTACTTGAGGGTTCAAAATCAACACCAGATGAATAAGTAAACTCTACATTCTTAATTATTACCCACTCGTCATCAAAATTGGCAGTGTCATTTACATCGAGATCTTCAAGGCTTATTATAATGGGTTTCACACCCAAATTTTCATTATCGGATCTCAAATCTTTGGATCCTGATTCAATATCGGCCTCCTTGCCACTATCTAATTCTTCTGGGACAAGTTGTTTATCTACTTCAAATGTGTTCTGATATAGCAGGGCATTTGTAAAATAGTTTTCAACCCCTTTGAAGGGTTGCTTCTCTGCCACCAGGATTTTCATATTCCCTTCTTTGTCCACATATTTCATACACTAGTAAAATGTAGATGGGACAATAAGGTTGAGATAGATCCATGGTCTTCCAAGTAACAGGTTGTAAGATGTGTCAGCATCTATCACATAGTATGTGACTTTCGTCTTAAGATCACCGATCTGGCATTTCAATTTCATCTTGCCTAAAGGTTTACAACCATTAATGTTGAACCTGAAAATGGTTATGTTTGTTGATGCCAGTCTATTCATAGGGACTCTGAGATACCGCAGTACCCTCCTTGACATTATGCTCAAAACTGATCCAGAGTCAACTTTAATTCGTTCAGTCTCTATTGACCCGATATAGCCTTTATAGTACAAAGTCGGTGATGATTGTTATTCTTCACTTGCATATCTTCTAGGAAAAAAGTCATGCAAGGTATCTTCTTGGAAGCTTGATGGCATACTGCACAAACTTCTTCTTCTGTTGTTTCTGAGATCTGGGCCAGAAATACTTCAGAATCTTGCAGAGTTTCATTTAAGGCTTCTCTGGTTGCTTGGATAGCCTCAGGAGCTCATACAAAGTGACTCTTGCAAGAATGTTGGTAAATTGCGCCAACACATCAAACCGGAAAAGTTTCTCGGAACTTTCCGTTAGTTTTTTTTCTTTGCTTTTAGGAGCTTTGTCAAACTTAAGCTCTTTCTACTTGTTTTTTTTCCTGGAAGCTAAGATTCAACCACCTGATCATAATTTTGTAAGTAATCTCTTCCGAAATATGTTCCATAAGGTTGTTGTTGGTTTTTATTGACCGCCAATGATTCTTTAGGCTCCTCTCCTGAGTTTGAAAGAAGATGAACTGCTATGTCATCTTCAGGGACTGCAGTGACAGCGTTGGAGGTGCATGCCTTTCCGTTACACCTTTTTTTGGATAAACTTGAAGTCTACTATTCATCATTCAGAAGGTCTGGATGTACCCACATTATCTCCCCTTTGGACATTGTAAAGAGAGATAATCCTTTCATTTGTTATTGATGAGGATCATAATTTATAACCCTCATTGTACCTTTAGGAATTGGTTGGACTCTGTCTTGAATGGTCGATCTATCCAATCTGGAGATTTTCCAAATTTGAAAGACACTATGTTTGCTGTCACTTTCTTCTACTTTGGCTGCAACTTGATGACATTAGCATCCACCAAGGCTTAAACTATGTCCTTCAAGACATAATAGTTTTTAGTAGGATGGCTGATAATCCTATAATACACACAATAATTTGGATCATCAACCTTTCCTACTTTTTTAAGGTGCCTTGCCTCTAGCAACTTCAATATATTTCTTTTCATGGGCATATTAAAAATGGTGATAGTATGCTCGACCTTGAGGGAATATTATTTTTTAGGAGCCCTTGATGGAGGAGGGGTCCTTGTAAGAGGAGCTTTAGTGGGGCTTGGGGCGTCTATCGCCATTGTTTCTTTCCCTTTAGGTCGAGACAATTGAGGTGTTTTAGGATTATTTCTACTTGGTCTTCCTCCTTCTTCAGCCTCATGCCTTTGTGCAATTTCTTTGATTTCTTCAGGTTGTTGAAAGTTCTTTCCAAGTAGAAGACTTCACCATCTCCATCTTGACGAGAACTTTAGTAGAGAGATTAAGGACATCTCAAAGAATCATTCCTGAATTTTTTAATGAAGTCTCTAGCCGACTCCCCCCTTCTTTTGCTTTGTGACAAGAAGTGCTGGCATTAAGATCTCCATATCATCTTTGTAGAACCTTATTAAGAAGGCATTTTCTATGCTGCTTCACGAGTTAACGGTTCTCAGTTCTAGCCTTCGGAACAATTCAAATGCTAGACCCATGAGGATACTAACAAAGACTAGTATGATGATCGGGTTATTTCCAGTCAAATGCTTTGTCTGTGACTTAAAATAATAAAGGTGCTAATTTGATGACCCTTTACTATCAAAGGACTTGAGTTTCAAAAACTTGTAATTTTTCAGGAATGGCATATTCTCCTATTCCATCGGATATGGCCTTACAACCCCCACCTCTTGCAAGTTGCTTTTATGATCTAAAGCGTTGAGCTGATTCTGAAAGCTTTCCATCAAGGCAGCATGTGAGTTGCCTTCATGTTCTGAGTTCTCAGATTGATGACGCGAGTGTTCAAAACGGTTATCTTCTTCTTTGTTTTGTTCCTCGCCACCAGTGCTTCCAGGAGGAGTACGAGATTTATTCTCTTTTATTTTTCCTTCGAAATGCAGGAACTTTTGGAAGAAGATTCTCCCTTGTTCTTCGTTTACTCACTAATTAGGAATTAGAGCATTCCTCTTATCTTGCTTATAGTCTCCGGCTGTTGCTGGATTATCTTTTCTTAGTCATCCATCCTCTTCATAAATTCTTCAAGATTTTCTTGCGTCATATGCGCAGAGGCAAACTCTTCAAAGAATGAGTCAAAGGTCTAAAATTCTGCAACAGCAGAGTTTCATATTTCTTCTTCATGGGAGGAGATTTCGGTCATCTTCCAGTAATCCAAACGTACTGTTACCCCCTTTTGAAGTCGGGTGTTTCGAAAGACACCTCGAATGTCACTGAACATATTCTTTAGACTAGAAGAGTGTTCAGAATCAGATAAGTCTGATCGAGGAACGCTCCTCGACTTCTTCTTCTTCTTTCCTCCCAAAGATATCATGTTGGATGATACTTCGGGATACTATGGTTCAGTGAATTCTTATTTGATGGTGCATCATATTCTCTTTGAAGGTTGGACTGGAGATGGCGCTAGTCTATTGAAGACAGATGGCTTTGCTGGTACTGCAACACATTGGCAGTGAGATACGTGAGTCACTTGGAATTTTTCTCTATTTTTTTTGAGAAATTCCCTAAGGTCCCCTGTATTAGAACTCGTAGGACTATTGGCAGAGGCAACATTCCCTCCAAATAGTATTTTCAAGATAAGAGAATCTACCCCCTTGAAATTCTTGGGGGCAAACTTCACTTTAGCCATTGTGGCTAGAGAATGAACTTCTGATGAAGTTGGTTTGACTGGGACTAAAAGTTCATGAGCTTTAGAGGCTAAGTTTTCTTTAGAAATGCAGATCTGAGGGCCGCATTTGGCTTCTGTTAAGACACGGATTTAAGACTGCATTTAGCTTCAAGAATGCGGGTCTATGACCGGCATTTAGCTTCTGAAATGCAACCCGGAGGTTCATGTTTACTTTTGAAATGCGAGTTTGGGACCTGCATTTAGTCTTTGAAATGTGGATATAAACTCTGCGTTTGTAGTCAAAGATGTACTTGGTGGGCAAGCGGTGTTTCTTGTAAGAAACACGAATAAACACATCTGCATCTTGGTCCAGCTTCTTGTTGGGGACCACAACTTCACTTTTAGGTCGCCATACGCGAATTGGAGTTTCGCATGGTTGTGGTTCAACAATAGTTGGTTTTTTTTTTGCATGACTCTACGGAAAGCGCGAGCCTTGCTTATTCTCAAGTTCCTCCCCATGGTGCAGGTGAGAGGAACCTTATTTTCAGTATCATCTCCTTGGAGATCATAGAATGGTCATTCCTCTTTGTTGTTGCAAGGATCCTGATCCATTCTCTTAGGATCAACACAGGTCTTTGGTAGGGCAGACCTGGAGCCTTGTGCTAAAAGAGGAGAAATCTTTCTTTTGAGACCAGATAGGTCTAGAGAGTTCTTAGGCAGGACTGTAATCTTTAGAGCCTCATTAGAGGCTAAGTTGGTTGAGACCTTGCAGCATTTTCGCAAGGATCTTGGGCTCATGGAGCTAGAGGAGAGGAATTCCTCATACTCCTCCTGTCGAATACGATGATGAGTGATTTGACCATAGTGCCAACTGGGACTTTGTCAGATTGGGCTATGGCCACATTATCAAAGATGATAGGGCTCTCCAGCGGAGTCGCCAATTTTCTGTTTGCCATGAAATTGAATTTTTAGTGAAACTTCTCAATAAAATATTACAATTAGAATGGTTGTCCGATCACAGAAGATGAGGAATATCTAATTTCTACTTTGTTTATACTACGGTTCTGTTATAGTCATGGAGGATGATCCTGCTCTCCATTGATACTCTAAACAAGTTCTTCAGTTGGCAGCTCTCGTAAAACTCTTGGATGTAAGGCCTCTAGATTTTTAGCACAAGCGCTCAGATAGAGATAATTAACTAAGTAACTGAGTGATTTCTAGCCTAGTCTTTGGCTATTTATAGAGATCTACAAACCTTTGAATTGGTGTAACTGTCATGCCCTCCTTGATTTGATGATTAACTTTTTTTTTAATCTATTGAATTTGTATTAAATCCCCAGGATTTATAATCTACGTCTTTAATCCTCTAGATTTGTAACTAAAATGTGAATTTTAGCCTTTAGATCCACATTTTCCTCCTTGCAGCTTGTGTGGCATGCTCAGACCCGCGTTTAAATATTACTGAAGATAATTTTTGCTTCTCGAGGCTTTGGAATGAAAATGCAACCCTTTAAGGCTCGCATGTTGACTATACTTAGCACCAAATATGAGCTTCGAAGAAAAGTCAAATACAAATTTCTCTATAATTGATGATCTATGTTTTATCTTCCAGTAACATGTCTTGCTTAATTAGACCGGCATTTTAGTACAAATGAGGATAGTTTTTATCCTCTGAGATTTTATAATGAAAATGTGACCCTCTGGAATTCGTATTTTAATTATGTTTAGCTCTAATCACAAGCTCGAAAGATAGCTAAAAATAAGGATCTCTCTTTGATTGATGATCCATGTGTTAAATTCTCAACTGGGCCCATGTTTGTACTGAAACGGGGTTATCTTTGATTTTTATAAGACTTTTGTGGGTTATAGCGTAACCTTGCACTTGAGTTGCATATTAGATCCATGTTTTGGGTGAAATACAACTCAGAGTCCACGTGAATAACCTTATATTTTAAGGTTTTAAGGACAAAACGTGACCCTAAGGGGTCCACATTTGTTAGCCTTTACTTAATTGAATACGAAAGGTATCTATGGATGAGGATTCGCATTTTGACTAGCTTAAGTTTCTTAACTCTTTTGATATTTTAGAGACAAAACGCGACTTTGAAAGGGTTGCATTTTAAACTTTATTGGCTCCAAACGCGGATCTCTCTATGACAAATGATCCGCATGCTAGTCGTTTTGGTTTGAATTATGAATCCTTTTTTTTCTTTTCTTTTCTCAAAAATTTTGCCAACAAATACATTTAGAATTTTATGAAAATAATTAAAATCTGAAAAATAAATATCACTAATGATAATTTTGCGCTAGTTATACATTATTTTCCACCTCACAATGTTTTATTAGGTTAAGAATAAAAATAATAATAATTAGATAGTCTTCTCTCTCTCTCTCTCTCTCTCTCTCTCTCTCTCTCTCTCTATATATATATATATATATATATATATATAGTATTGAAAAAAATAAAAAGAATAAAGAGGTGAGCGTGGTATTAGGGCAATGATCCTTTCTAATTAAATAAATTTCTTAAGAATTACTAGTTAGTTGGGTATTTGTGCCTAAGTAAGCATGAAAATTTACACGAATAGTATTTTTAGGAAATAGAGTTTGATCCGCGTTATCGAATATTTGTGCCTAAGTATGCATGAATATTTGCATGAAAGGTGAAATATTCACAAAAGAAAAAAAATAGAATGAAACGAAAAGAAAAAGATAAAAATATATATTTAGAGAGAGATGAATTATGAGTTAGAGTTTGAATCCAAAAACCGAAATAAACCATCACATATGCACAAAGATATATAGTAGTCAAAGTATTATTTATTACTAGTATTGAAAGATAGGATTTGAGTTTTTGATTAAAATGATAAGAGTATTTTATATGATGCTTGATTTAAAAAATTAATAATCTAAATATGTTCTTGAATTTGTAAATTAGTAAGGTTAATCACATAAAATGCCAAAAAGATTTTTTTTTTCTTTCTTTTGTATATAAACTTTGTTTTTCTTGATTTTTGTTTATCCTTATTTTTCGTTTCTTTATTTATTAATCTATCTTTTTCATGATGCTTGTAGGTAACATTGCTAGAAATACTCACGAGACACAACTTATCCACTAGGGTAACCTAGTCGTTTAATGATTTATTGCACGTGCTAAGTGCAATAATTATCGCTGCAAGTGAGTTAGGATTTTTTTTTTTCTTTTACTTTTAATGTATAGGTTTTGATCGAGAACTAGTAAAAGATAGATGTGGGTATGTAATGATTGTCATATATTGTATATTTATATCCCTAATCTTATCTATTTTTGTATATAAATAATGCTACTTGGGTATTTTTAGTGTGCTTTTCAAGTAAAAGCTATTACTATAAGGATATGGCATAAAATCAAAATAAGCTTGGGAAAACCGAGTCCCGAAAGAGCAAAAGAGGAGAACTGTAGGAGTACAGAGTTAGAAGATATCAAAGTGAAATTCAGTCATGCAAAAGAAAAGAGAAAAACTATATGACTCAGTGCTGCAAAGATAAAGGATAAAAGCTTTATTTTGCCACAATTTAGTGGCAAAGTGGGCCTCGTTTGGCTCCGGACTTCTTGTGTTGACTTAGACTTGAAGTAGAACTTTTTTGATAAAAACTGACCACTACTATTTGACGGCAAAATTAATGAGCCTGTATCTGAAATTTTTATGAGGAATTTGTTGTAGTTTTATGGTTTTATGGCCATGACTGGATTAGGATTTTGAGATCCTAAGGCTATATATTGGTCATGTCCTCATAAATTAGAGTGTTCATGCTTTATTGAGATTAATAAAATTAGCAAATTAAACCTTATGAACAACGGCCACAATACCATAGCTCCAAAAGTTATTTCTTATTGTTCATCATGTTCTTCATAGGTAAGTAGTTTAATTGCATTTTATTTAATTTTTATTGCTTTCTAGATTATGATTTTACTTTCTTTGTAGTAAAAATTAGATTTTTAATAGGTACCGATTAATTGTAGTATAATTTTTATTTATCTTCTTTATAAAAGAACTAAGATATTTTTTTTCTGTGATAAAATTGAAAAACAATAATTTATAAATCAAAGATTTTGATAGGTTATGCTTAAGCTTCTTTTGATAGCATATACTTGGTCAGGGTTTGAAATCATTGCTTTTGATTTTATTCGTAGAAATCACTTTTGATATAACTTTATTTTATGAAAAGTCATGAAATTTGATGAGTTATGCTTGCACGGTACTTGATAATTCATGCTAAGGGTGATTTGAATAAAAGTTAAATTAAAAGGATCATCTGTTTGATATAATCATAATGGTTTTGTTAGAAAGATAGGAGGAAGACAATAAAAAGAGTACTCGGTTGTAAACTAGTGAATTCGATGTCCTAGACTAATTTTAGAATAATTAAAAAACCATCTGGAACCTATTGGTTAACTTGCTAGAATAATAGAATTAGCGAGATAGTAAAACATTTTATTTTCCTGTGGGAAAAACCTACTTGCGCCAAACATCAATGTGCACTTGCAGTTTGATTTATCACATTGGTTAATTTATGGTAAAGCTTGTCATCTCCCGGTCAAACTTGCACATAAAACATATTGGACACTAAAATCCATCAATTTGAATGTAAATGAAGTAGGAGCAGGCCCTTTACAAAATCTTAAAATTAATGAATTGGATGAATAAAGACATGAGGCATACAAAAATGTATGCATTTTTAAGGAGAAGATGAAATTACATTCATGATGTGTTTAATCATCAGACAAGGCATTATTATGCGATTCACGATTTCATTTATTCCTGAGAAATTGCATTCACAATGGACATGACCATTTACTATAAAAACTATCTATCCTCAAACTGGTCACGTGTTTAAAGTAAATAGAAAATGTTTAGCACACTTCTTTGAGTTCCCTATGCATATGGAGGAATGCCATGACTAATGGATCCTCCACCATCCATTTGAACAGAAATTTGACACTTATTTGTTTATATGTATATTTTTGGCTAACAGTTTTTGTTTTGTAGATGAGTTTCATCATATGCCGGCACTAAGGTATTTTTTTTTATTTCCCTCATAATTTTAGTTTATTCTCATGTGTTTTGTTATGGAGATACAAATTCATTGGGGGACAATGTGTGTTTTAAGTTGGGGTGAGTACTTACGATTATCATCTTGTGATCATGTGTGCATGAAAATTTTGCAAAATGTTTCACAAATTTTTAGTTTTATTACTAACTAATAGCTTTGGTTTTAATATACTAACCCACTAATTTAGTTTTAGGTTCATTAATTTGCTAATTTTTATAAAAACTCACAAAAACTAATAAATAGGTTTAAATTAACAAAAAACTAATAAAATTAGTTTTAAATCATTAAGAAAATTATTTACTTTAGTTTAGAAATTAACATTTATTTTAGATTAGGAACTAACAGTATAGCTTAGTATTAAAATCTTAAAATAAAAAGAAACAAAAGGAAACAAAAAATTGACAAAACTTTACCTATGCATATATATTATTAATAAAAATTTATAAAACTGTAAAAAATTTAAAATTTTTGCTTACAAGTGATATTAATACAATGAAATTGGATATTTTTAGGTTGATATCTCAAGTTGACACTCATATGTTAGGTATTTATTAGTAACTTTTGATCAATAACATGGATTTGACAATAAGATACTCTCATACTTGAGAATAAAAACAAAATATGTACTCTATACACTAACAGGACGAGTCATGCAAGCTATTAACAATGGGAAAACTATATGAAAAACCTATCATCTAAATAAAGTATAGTAAAAACCAAGTGAGCCTGATATTACAGCAGGGATCCTTTGAATAAAATATAATACATAGGAAATAAATATTAAGCAGTCGGGTAAGTGTGCCTCATGAAGCAGCATCTTACAAACGATATTTATTGACTGATAAAACAAACACAAATCTAGTAATTAGGCATTAATATCTCGAGAAACATAAGTGTTCACATGAAAGGTGAATGTTTGCATAAAAAAAAAGGTGAAATTGAAGAAGAAAAGGGGTTCCTAAAAATTTAAAAACTAAATTGACTCATTTAAATGGTCATGAGAGTACATAGGAGTGGATAATTATAAGTTTAGAATATCTACAATAAGATCTAAGTAATCATGATAAAATTCTAAGGATACCCAATTAAGGGCAAAACTTTGAGATTGAAAGATTTAAAGTATCCATTGACATTTATTAGTTGAACCTGAGGCAAAAAGAAAAGGATACAAAAAGATTTTCTTATAATTTCTTGTAGATTTCTTTTTAAATTTATTTAATTTACACTTATCCCTATTTTTATTTTGTTTCTTTCCTTAAACCATAATTTATAGATGCTTGTGGGTAACATCACTGGAACCCATCACGAGACAACCCTCATCCGCTAGGGTAATTTAGAGGTTTAACTGCTTTTTTTTGCACGTGTTAAGTGCAACCATGATTCCTATGAAAGTGAGTTAGGATTTTCTTTCCTTTTTTAGTTAGAGATATTTCATTTTCTTAATTTGACAATTTGCTAAGAGACTAGCAAAACTCAAGTTGGGAGTGTGATTATGAGTGAAAAGTGCATTATTTTATATCTATATTTTGTATACTAATAATCCAATTCTGAGATTTAATATGAGAAATTAATGGATTTTTTTAGCATACTAATCTAATTCTCCTCTTGAGTGTTTTATTGGCTTAATTTAGTGTTTTATAATTTTTTTTTTACAGGGTTTTAGATGCAAGGAAACTAAATGAGGAACATACACGTATGCACAAGGCCCAAACAACTACCCTGCCAGGAAACGATTCCCTGAAGGGTTGTCGATAGCCCCTTAATTTTTTACACTGCAATGCTGGGTGAGAAAGACAGTCGAAATAGCTGTCAACAACCTAATAACCAGACTCATGGATACGAAGGAATTTCAAGAGAAAAATGTTTCCAAGCAAATAAAACACTGGTCTTAAGAAACTAAATCCTATAGGGGCTAAAAGTACCCATTGTACTTGAGAAAAAAATATAGAATGGTATAGAGAGATAAAAAGATAGAGAAAAAGAGAGACGATTAATATAAATTTTTTGAGAGAATTGTGATAAGTGTCATATATTGCATATTTATAGCTCTCGCATTATATATTTTTGTATATTAATAATTCTACTAGGGTATTTTTAGTGTGTTTTTCAGGTCAAATCTATTTCTACAAGGATATGACATGAAATCAAAAATGAATTAGGAAACTGAGTCCAAAAAGAGCCAAATAAAAATAAAGTTACAGAAATACAAAACTAGAAGCAATCAAAGTTTAATCCAATTATTTAAACTAGGTGAGTTTAGTTATAAAGATCAACTAGTAAAACGCTCAAGACTAACTTCAAAAATTATGCCACTAGTTAACGCCATTTAGCGGCATAAAAAGCATAAATTCTAACGTGGATTTTTATTCTGAGTTGTATATTAATTAGGGCTCTACTGACAAAAATAAAGCTTCGTTGTTTGGCAGTTAATGACGATATTTGGCGGCATGATTTTTTATTTTCTTACTGGAATTTTGGTGAGGGCTTTGTTGTAATTTAGAAGTTATTCAATTGTAACTGAATTATGGTTTGGTAGTCCGAAACCTATATATTGGGCATACCCTTGTAATTTAGGATTTTTTTATGCAATTTTAAAATTAATAAAATTACGGATTAACTGAATGGGCGACGACCACAATACCTAAACTCCAAAGGTAATTCTTGTTGTTCAACACTTTCTAGTAGGTAATAAGATTTTATTTGCTTTCTAGATAGTTTTAATTGCTTTCTAATATAGATCTTTTATTGCTTTCTAGGAAAAATAGGATTTGTATTGCTTTATATGAAGAAAAATAGATCTTGTTAACTAATTTTGTTTAGTTTTAGAATATAGATGAAGCTTGGATAAACCATGTATTAATTTGATTTCTCTTTTTTTAAAATAAAACAATAAGGACATGATTTTCCTATGAAGAGATAAAAATTCAATAACTCATAAATTAATACTTGATAGTTATACTTAAATTAAATTTTTTGATAGTTTATGCTTAGTTAAGGTTTGGGCTTGTTGGTTTTGATTTTATTCATAGATTTATTCTATCGATTTAATTTGTTTTTATGAAAAGTAACATTTTTTATGAGTTATCCTTACACACTACTTGATAGCTCATACTTATGGTACTTTAAATAAAAATTAAATTAGAAGATTACTTTTATGATAGAAAGAAAATAATAGAAATATTATTTGGTTATGAACTAGTGGATTCTATGTCCTAAACTAATTAGAATTGCTTAAAATCAATCTAGAATTTGTTAGTTAGCTCAACAGAATAATCGAGAGGGTAAGAAAGTAAAATATCTTATATCTCTATGGGACGACCTGTTTACGCTGCAACCGATATTGTGCGCTTATAATAGAATTATTACATCAAGTTTTTGGCACCGTGCCAGGAATCGACTGTGTTTTCTTGTTTTTTCTTGAGTTCACGAGTTAACAATTTGTGTTGATTGTGCAGCAATACTAATGTACATGTACAAGGAGGGAAAAAGGACCAGAGGAGCAACAGGAATTGCTGCAAAAATCGGGGAGCCAAAGGCCATGGTTTTGTTGCCAATTAGTAGCAATTGTTGTCAATCAGCAACTATAGGTAAGCCTGTCTCTACCAATTTTTTTTCATATTTCTTGTTATTAGTTTCCTGATTTTTCTAAATAAAAAACAAAAAAAACTTCTCGACTTTCTCTTTTTCTTTTCCATATCTTTCACTCTACACCTTTTCTTCAAAAAAATCTTAAAAAAGCAAGTATGTTTCCAAATCAATATTCTATATCTAGATGCTATCATTGTCGTGATCCATACCATGATTACTATCATTGTCCATGGATAAGAAGTTCGTTAAAATTAAGTCATGAATAAATTCACACCATATATCATGAACCTATGAACATTCCCTATCTACCAAATTACAATTTTGAATGGATAAATTATTCTAATAGTCAAGAGTCATATTACAAGAGTCCTCCAACTGATCCTTTCATCGTAGACCAATCATCTCCATATTCTAAACTTAATCACAAACAAGAGATTCAAATGAATATAATAGGTGAAAGATTAAGCGAGGTATGTATGTTAGGAGATTTTACCTACAACCACTTCATAAATATCATCAAATTTGTACGTAGATCCATCATACCCAGCATCAAATTTCACTAATGATCTCGAGATGCAATAATTTGAGGAAAATAAGGAAGTTTACAATCATGAAATTGAGGAACGAACTGCATCTTATGTTTAGAATAGAGGAAGGTATGGATGCTTTGCTAAATTCATCCTCTCAACTGCATCTTATGCAGAAGCTTTACTCAAAATGATTTCTCATACTAACCTTTTTAAAAAATCAGCCATTTAATTATTTAAACATATCAAACTCTAATATGTAACAACTTCAGTCATTATTTGAAATTGATATAATTCAAACTGAGTTAAATAATTTTGTGCATGATCATTCCATACTTTGACAAAGCGATTAATCTTCTTTAGACCATTGTGAAAATAATTATGAAGAAATTGGTGATAAAAAATATTGTTTGATAATTTGCCTTATGATGAGCTTGCTAGTGACATATTATCATTTGATTCTTTTGATGAAAACTGTGAAAAAATTTATTAAGAAGAATTTTTATTTCTTCATAATGATTTGACTAATGATAAGTCCCACTAGCATGGTATTTGCTTTTGAAAATTTTGACAAGTTTGAAGAAAATTTGTATGAGGAGCCTAGAACATAGAACAGTTGATGGAACTACAAAAAAGAGATCATAACATTTGATATTTGAAAGAGCCATCCAAAACTAAGCTCATGATGCCGCCATATCGAAGTGAGTATGTTTTTTGACATTTTGATGAAACGAAAATGCTTACTAACATGAAGGATGCTCGTGGGTAGAATATAAACGATGATAAAGGTACGATTTTTAACTTTAAAATTTTATCAGTTATAAAAAGAAAGAAAGGTAGGTATAAATTAAAAAAATAAAAAACAAAATGGAGAGATTAAATGCAAATTTGAGAAAAATATTAAGTTCATGCATATTAAGACATAAAAGATATAATATGAAAGTAGAAAGCGATCAAGAGGTCGTAAACGTTCTGTATATTAAAATGTGACCTCAATAAGATTTTGATTTTTCACAATTCTCATTACTTATATATTATTTATAAAATACTTTTCATCTTTAATTGCCACCCTTGGTTCTTGTATGAAAGTATACACAAGTTTTGGTGTGGGGAAGTAGATTAGGAGATTTTTATTATTTTTCTAGTATTTGCATTTTTATTTTTAGTTTTTCAAGTATTTTTATATTTAGTTTTAGTTTTTAGGATTTTTGAATTTCTTTATTTTATACTTTGTGTTGTTTTCAGGGTATTAAAAGAATTTGAAAATATTAAAAAAAATTAAAAATTAAAAAAATTATTTTCTACAATAACTCAAGTTAATTGCAAATAAAATAATAAATTTAGATTAGATATTTGATATGAAAATGGATTGATAATACACTTAGAATTTTATAAAAAAATTAAAATAATAAATACCAATAATAGTAATTTTGAGATATATACGTCTATTTTTCACTTCACAATAGTTTATTAGGTTAAGGACAAAAATGATAATAATTGAGTAGTTTTTTCAGTCTAAATAAAAATATATATAAAAGAAAAAAATAAAGAGGTGATCCTGGTATTAAGGCAATGATTCTTTATAAATAAATATTTTTTTTAGAATTACTGAGTAGTTGGGTATTTGCAACTAAGTAAACATGAATTTTCACACGAACGGTATTTTTAAGAAACAGAGTATGATCCAAATAATTGGATATTTGCGTTTACGTAAGTGTGAATATTCGCATGAAAGATAAAATATTCACAAAAGAAAAAAATTAAAAAAAGAAGAAAAAATATGTAGAGAGAAAATATGATCATGAGTTAGAATTTGAGTCCAAAATTGAAATAAACTGTCACACACACATATAAATATATATAAGCAAATGAATTATTTATTAGTAGGTATTGAAAGATAGAATTTGGATTTTTGATTAAAATAATAAATGTATTTGATATGATGCTTGACTTAAAAAACTGATCATTTAAATGCATTCTTGATTTTGTGTATTAGTAAAATTAATTGTAGAAAATAACAAAAGGGCTTTCTCATTTATTTGTACAAAAAAAATTTCTTTTTCTTGATTTTTTTTGTTATCCTTATTTTTATTTTCTTTATTCTTTAATCTCTCTTCTTCACAAATTTTGTGGGTATATTTAATGCAAATTCTCACAAGACACAACTCGTCCACTCGAATAACGTAGAACTTTAATGGCTTGTTGCATGTGCTAAGTGCATCGCAATTCTTACAGAAGTGAGTTAGAATTTTTTTTTTTATTTTTAGATCTTGCTTTTGCTTGAGGACTAGCTATGATAGTGCATATATTGTATATTTATAGCCCTCATATTATCTATTTTGTATGTAAATAATGTTAATCGGGTATTTTTAGTGTGTTTTTCATATTAGTCCTCTTTCTACAAGGATATGGCACTAAATGAAAGACGGATTAGGAAACCGAGTACAGAAAGATCCAAATAAGAATAAAGCTACAAAAATACAAAGTTAGAAGCAACCAAAATTTAATCCAGTCATTAAAATGAGATGAGAAGAGCCAAATAGATCAACTGTTAAGAAACTCAGGACCAATTTCAAAAATTATGTCACTATTTAGAGGCATTTAGCAGCATAAAAAACACCAATGTTGACATGGATTTTTGTGCTGAGTCATATACTGATTAGTGTTCTGTTGGCAAAATAAAGCTCTGCTCTTTGTCAGTTAATGCTGCTATTTGTCAGCAAGACTTTTGACTTTGTGACTGAAATTTTTATGAGGGTTTTGTTGTAATTTTGTAGTTATTCATATGTAACTGGATTAGGGTTTGATAGTTCGAGGCCTATATATTGACCGTATCCTTGTAAATCAGGGTTTTCTTTATGCAATTTTAAAATTAGTAAAATTAAGAGATTAATCAAAGGGGCGACGACCATAATACCTGAACTCCAGAGGCAATTCTTGTGTTGTTCATCTCTTTCTAGTAGGTAACAATTGCTTTCTAAATAGTTTTAATTACTTACTAGTTTATTGCTTTCAAGGAAAAATAGAAGTTTTGTTGCTTTCTATGGATAAAAATAGATCTTGTTAACTACGATTATGCTAAATAATTTGGTTCAGTTTTAGATATAGATGAAGTTAGGAATCAACCATGTATTAATTTTATTTGTCTTCTTTCTAAAATAAAATAACAAGGACATGATTTTTCTATAAAAAAAATAAAAATATAATAACTCGTAGATCAATATTTTGATAGGTTATACTTAAATCTTTTGATAGCCCATACTTTGTAAGGGTTTGGGGTTGTTGGTTTTAATTTTATTCATATATTTATTTTTCGATTTAGTTTGTTTTTATGAAAAGTAATATATTTGATAAATTATACTTACACACTACTTGATAGCTCATATTTAGGATACTTTAAATAAAAATTAAACTAAAAGATCATTTTTTACGATAAGAAAAAGATAATAAAAATAATACTTGGTTTTTAACTAGTGAATTCTAAATTCTAGACTAATTAGAATAATTTAAAACCAATCTAAAATTTGTTAATTAGCTCGACAGAATAATAGGAAGAGTAAGAAAATGAAACACCTTAAATCTCTGTGAAACGATATATTAGCGCTACAACTGATATTATGCGTTGCAGTAGAATTATCACATCAAATTGTTATAGAGTTTTTGAGAGATTGTCATGACTGTTAGTTCTCAAGTACTTTTTCATAATTGATAATAAAAGATTTTATTCTTCTTATTTGATAAATATGATAAGTATGAGTAGCTAATTCTTTTTTTGGTTTTGAATGAGAAGACAAACTTTTAATTGTTGATCTGGTTTAACTTTATTGTTTATGCACTTGATTTATATCATATTGATTTTAGTTCCTTATTTATGCTTTTGGCATACAAATATTTTTTTTTTGGGAGTTTGATGGTTTATTTCTTGATGATATAATTATTACTTAGTTTTTTATATATTATTGACTCTTTAGATATGATATGTGCTTAAACTTTGAATAGTTATTTCTATCATACATAGATCATGCTTAGTATAAATTCTAAAATTTCATACAAGTATTACTTGGAGGAATTTGCTATTATCTATATTATTATTTTCTTTAATATTATGTTTTTAAAGAAATATATTCTTGTTGTATAAAACCATATGATCTATACAATTGAGATACTTATAACAATACTCATTCGATGATCAATTTTGGGGCATTCACTCATCTGAGCCAATACGTTTATCTGATTTATTTTAGATTAATTAATATTCAATCAAACCAATTTTTATTCACTCTTATACTTCTTTTTAGTAACCTATAACATAAGTGTCCAACACTACATATAGGATAATATCCTCGAGAGGACAATCTTGAATTTACTTTTCGAGTACTATTTATCGATCTCCTGTGCTTGGAAGTATACAAATCACGTCGCATCAGTAAAGTTCTTATTCAGCAAGCATTCAATGCTTTTCTGACTTTATTTTTTTTATCTTCACTAATAGGGTTTCCAATCATTATAAATAGATGCCTATGCCTTCATAGCTAAGGTCACAATAAAACCTCTCATCTTGATTTTCTAGTAAAATAGTTATGTCCTTCAAGTAGGATGGCCTATTGGTGGATTGACCTTCTTTGTGAATATCCTTCAAAATCAATAAGTAGATCTAATTATAAAAGAATTGAGCCACTCTAATACCACTTAAAAAGACCTACAAATGGTAGAGCATTTGATGTACTATAAACCTAAAACCAAATAATCAATCAGTCAAGTACAGTAATTATCTCAAATCATTAAATATGTTAACATCGAGACTTTAACGTGAAAAATCCAAATTGTGCAAAACATCACGAAAGAAACTTAAATATGATAAGAGAATCAATTACAGTGGATTGACCATAATTGCTAAACAACCACGACAGAATAATAACTCGAAATTCAGCACTTCTACTAAACAATCATAGATAGAGCTCTAACATTCAAGCTATTTCAAGCCTTAATAATGGCTAACCTCTCCCAAGCAAATTTTTGAGTAGAAAATATAAAGTGCATACGAGCCTGAGTTATAGCAAGTTCGTAACATAAATCCTCATCTGTAAAATGAAGATGTTAATCAACATTAATTTCCAAAACATAACATCACCTGATAAACAAACTCTTTTCTGCAATATCTCTATCTTCTTCAATTCCGTTGAGAAGCTCTCTAAACTTCAGAGTCTTTGTTGAATTATCTTCTTTCCAAACAAACTCCAACTCTCTTTTTAGTCTTGCCCATCCAACTTTAATCCAATAGTTCATATAGCAATTTAAAACCAATCTAAATATCCAAATTCGAGTAAAAATATGATTTGAAAAGTTAATCTTGCTTTGAGCCAACTGTGCTACCAATAGACATATTAATGGGCCTACCGGTAACTCTAGCAATAGGTGCTCTGACATTGGAAATTTATTTTACCTACTGATAGGTCAAGGAGTTGTTGCATTAGTTAGCACTAGCAGTGGTAGGACTATTGGTCAGTATCTCAATGCACTTGTGAACATGCAGATGTTTGTGAACAGAAATTTCTGAGTTTTTTAATTCATGTTTCTGGTACGTTTTGCCACATACATTAGATTAAAAATCCTAACATTTACAATTGGTAACTGTAGTCATTAATGGGGTGAATGTTATTCCATTTTTTTTACTTTCTTTCCTAATTACCGCTTATTTTGTCAAGCAATTACCTGACAAATAGCTTCATTTTAGGCTCGCTAACTATCCATCATCTCTTGCTATTGGCTAGATCACCTACCACATCACGTATGCTCCCTAATTTCCTATGATTTCATGCAACTAATCAGGCCAATCAATTGTCATAATTGTCAAAATATAGTGACTAACTATGACACTTTCAATCGGGTTAGATCAACCTTACGACCTGAATCAATTTATTCATTTCTACCAATATAGTCTATTTTGGCCTCGCAGTGGATCCTTAAAATATACACTTAACATGTCATTATTCTTTTTGTTAAAGAGAACATGAGAGTGGAAAAAAATACATCATAAGATGCTTATAACCACCATAGTTGTGGATGCTTTTACACAATAAGATAATTAGTTCTCTTGTATAACTGTTAAGAGCAATTTTTTGGGTGAGTTTTTCTTTCCACAAGTGTCTCTCCATTTTTTTTTAATTTATTATTATTATTATTTTATTTTTATTTTTTTTTTGAATGAAGGACGAAAAATTGAGAGCACCAGACACTTTTCCAACTTCTATAGCTTATAGTTTGTTCAAAAGAAACAAACTTTGAGCGCTCAGATGCATGCAAACGAAGTTAAGAAAGATACCAAATCCATAGGAAAGTTATAAAGAAACAAATGAAGAAGGAAACATATGAAGAAGGAAGAATATAAAAACCAAACAAGTCAAATATTACTAATCTGTCCAGATCCGCACTGGACTTAAATATTGTTTTGCTCAAACTCTGAGAGGTAATAGGCACATCCATGGTCCTATTTTTGACATGCTCTGCTCAAAATTTAAATTTAAAAAAATTAAAATTTTATTTTTTAATTTAAAATTTTGATAAGACACGGATAAAAAAATTAACCTGTATTATCATCCCTAATCCTAAATTGCTAGCGTCCAAAAATAGCTTCCGAAGAAATTCATTTGAAATCAAACACATACAGTCTCTACTTTCGTTCCCTACGAAGAGCTTTGAAATAGTCCCCAGCTTACTTCACCGCAAAGAACTATTGAGATAGCCTATTCAGAGTTGCAACGATTTGGGGTTATTAGTTTTTACTTTAAAATAACTCGTTAAGAAATCCAAAAATTCAAGACGATTCAAGAATCACATCTCGAATATACCATTGAACAACTTTTTGTACTTTTACATTTTCTTATTAATGCAACATGATGATAATCATCAACATCCTCCAAATAGGACGAGAAGATTTCTTGCACTCCATAAAGTCGATTCTTCATAGTTATTAAAAAATGATTAAAAAAAAAAATTTGAGGCAACAGACAATATTAGGGCAGAGGATGGAACAACCCAACAAAATGTGAATACTCATCCAAACATTACTGCAGTTCTCATCCCATCATTCTGGAAAGCAAGACCGTGCAAATTGTTAAAAATTTGCCTAATAGAACCGCTAAAAGAAGCATTTGCCTGATGACATGGAAGCAGTTTCCAATCCATTACCGTGAACCAATACATTCAAAAATATCAGAAAACTTCAAAAGCAAGCCAGATATCGCAATTACTCGTTAGTTAGAACATTCAACAAGCCTACGCAAATCCTATAGGACATCCCATACCCCAAAACAGTATATCACTCGATCCACCAACAATCTCAAAAAGAACACCGAAGTAGAGATATTAGTATGCTATAAGCTTCAGAAGCAAAGAAATAATTTGCACCTCCATCAGCAACATCCTACGGCCACATTAACGATAGAGCAACAACACAACTTTAAAGGGAATCTTCTAACATTGCATATTACTCTTCAACGGAGCACACCCTCAAAGTGATGACTATGTATAAAAAGGATCAGGATCTAACTAGGCTACAGAATTATCTGGCACGGATTACCATTCTATGGTCAGGGGTCAATTTCCACAAGTTTGAACCATACCAAACACCAAGTAGCGCAAATCCCTCCCCCCCCCCCCCCCCCCCCCCCCCCCCCACATTACGATCCCTCCCTTCACAGCTAACACTGCCCGGATTGGCATGGCTGGTTAAATACAGTACAACTTCACAACTGTGCATCTTGACAGTATCAAAGTAAGCAGTGCAGTTTGTATTTACCCAAACGGATTCGAGGAATTACCCACAAGGAAAGAGAGGCAATGCTCCTTCCTATCTCACTTCCGACCCTTCCTCTTACGCTTTCGGCCTCCTGTTTTAATAGCTTCACTTTCAGATACATAGGGTGCAGCCCGACTTTTCCCATCCTTTGCTTTCCCTTTACCAGACATGCTATCTGCTTCGGAATCACCACCACTTTTCGGGGTATTATTTGTTCTGGGTTTAGTGTTCAACCCCTTGTTCTTGCTGACCTCACCAACCTCGGATCTAATGGCAGTTTTAGGAGTGGAATCCTTAGATTTACTGGAATCATCCCCCACCTTGCTGCTGCCTCTAGAAATGTCATCCTTCACTTTGGTGCTAGCATTGGGTGTTTTGCTTTTAGATTTTCTACCAGATTTGGGGGCTTCATCCTTCACATTTCCACTCTTTGAACTGCTACCCTTGGAAGTCCCATCCTTGGACTTACTAGCAGATTCCTCTTGCTTGCTGATTGTCCTGGGAGTTACATCCTCGGACTCATTTTCGGGCTCATCGTTGAGCTTTCTACTAGATCTGGGTGTTCTGGCTTTGTCATTACTAGAAAATCCTATTGATGTCTTCGAAGTTCCAGCACCCTCATCATAGGATAGTTTTCCAAGGTTAGAAGCTCCACTCCGCGGTCTACCTCTAGGCTTCAGATCATCTTTGTTGCTGGATTCTGTGCCACTGAGGAAGAAAGGCACATTAGTTCAAAAAAATTGCAGAATTTCCATCCATGTAAATAAACCTTTCAAGAAATATGAGACAGACTAAGAAATAACCTTTTAGATTGTTGTGGCGACTTTGCTTGCTTCAAACCTGTATTTGAACTAGCTCTGGCCCTTTTGCTACGTGACCTGGTCAAGCAGCAATCATTATAAAGTTAAAACAAGCAAAAGCCCAAGTCATATTCCTGCGAATAGTGCAGAGCAAGAAAGATAATAAAGCAGAAGGTAATGGCAACTTATAAGTTCAAGCATTGAGTTTGATGGAAGCACATAGATGTAAATCATCAAACTGCGAGGAAGCTTGTGAGAATTCAGCACAACTGCAATTGCAATGGGGATATATCGAGGTTAAACTGCACTCAACTTATAATGCTGTTTGCCTATTATTCATTAAAAATTTGGAATACCCATGACTGACATGACCAGTTAAAGTGTTCTTAAAATGAATGCAACTCCAACTATTTCATAAGGAGAGAGATACAACAATGAAAAATGTGGCAAAAATATTTGTGATGTCACAGTGAATTTAAATAAAAGTTCCTAGACAGGCTACTCAGAAATAACGAGTGGTTTGGAGACTTTTCACCCAAACCTTAAAACAGTCATACTAAGTATTCTGACCCATATGACCTCTTTCAGGACAAGAAAATCACGATCAACAGCATTGTGAAAAAAACATCAATTAGGAAGGTCAAAGTGCCTTTCGAGGGCACTTTGCACGTAAAGATAATACACTAATGGTGCACATGCAACATTATTATAGGCATTTCAAAGTGATTAGCCAGAGTAAAAAAACAAGACGATACCAGTAAAGAAAATCATTTAAAATGCCAGCACAAGCGATGCATAAACAAATATTCCAGCAAAAGACAGAAAATATATGTGAAATATAGAATTTTTACTCTCTAAACCTAGGATAATCTAAAATTATTGCTAGAATGAACAAACCAAAGGGTCATATGCTTGGAAGAGAAAATTAGGAAAGCCAAACTGACAAATGCATTAGCATTTGAAACATATTTCATTCCAAACAAAAGAACATGTCTCATCATAACTGTTAATGCAACTTATAAAAAGTGGATACATATATAGTTTCTTTTACTCATTAGATTCAGTTGCCTTTTATTTTCATTGCACATAATATTAGAAACTGATCAAAACCTTAACAGTACAATTTTCTTGCTCCTTGAAAAGATCAGCAGAGATGTCTCTATTTAAATCCAACCAGTACATGCATTGACAGCTCTATACTAAAGAAATTCATACCTTCAACAGCATCTACGTACATGAAATTGCAAAAATACATATACAAGGGGACCTAAATCGCAGGCAGCACAAGGCACTATTTCAAAACTTAGAAAAGGTAAAGGCCACCCAATGCTTATCATGCATCTGTACATGGAATAAGGCATCGCTTGAATTAAAGGCATGAATAACGTAAAGACAGTAATATCAAGAAATATGCACCATGCATGAAAACCACATGCTTGGAAATGGGAATGTGCAACCAGTAGGATCAGTAAGTCCGTCCCCGCAGCTGGCATTAATCAGCATACTAATTTTAGTGACTGGCATGATGTGATAACATCATTGGGGCTAAAACTAAATATTAAATACCCGTACATCAAAGATATCATATTTAACAACCAAAGTACAGTAAGTAATTTTAAGAATAAAAGTGGGAAAATTTAAACGCATGGATAAAAAAGGTATAAAGGGATAGGTAATATGTTACTATTTTTTTTTTAAAAAAGAACATAATAAACCCAAGGTGACTTGATGTTTAAAATAGCTATACCGGTAACGTAACATTTTGCCTCTGTTAGGCTACATCAGTTATAGCATATGTAGGCTACCCAATTTTCTAATTATTTAATAAAAATAAATACAAAATGATAATAGTAATTCTAATAAATTTGTAAAAAAAATTTAAAAATTCTAAAAAAAAAAAAAAGAATATAAAAATATTCCATAAAACATAGAAACTATTTTAAGTTTCTAAAAAGTTTCAAAATAATTTTCAATTTATCTTTGTAAATTATATTAAGTTTGCAACTATAATTTCAGTTATCATCAAATAAGAAAAAAAATTAAAATTTATTTAGTTTAGTTACAGTCATCACCAATGCTTCAATTTATATTCCATTATGCTCAAATCATCTTATTTGTAATTGTTCATTTCAGTTCAATTGAGAGTTCAATAAAATCAACAAAAGTAAGAAATTCTACAAACTGGAGAATTACAACAAGCAACCAAGTAAGCAACTACGAGTTAGCAAGCTAATAATTAAACAATTAATCAAACAAACAAACAACTAGCAATCAAGTGCAGCAATCAACTAACAATCAAAATAAATAATTGGAACTACACCGAAAAGTAATCAAAAGATAACAGTAAATAATAGAACATAGTGCAAAATTACGTGACATAATGCAAAATTACGTAAAAAATGCACCGTTATTGTCCACTGGGCGGCTATTATATGGTATTAGGTTTGTATTAGATATCATAACGCATTATTTTCAATATTGAACTTAAGAATAATTATTCATTTAAATGCAATTGATTTGCAATTTTAGAAATACTAGAGTAAGCTTAATAAAAGCATCTTCATAAAATATTAGTAGAAATATTAAATATTAGTAAAAATGCATATTGTTAAAACATTCTCAAATAATAGGAGAAGCAAAGGAAAGTAATGAAGTGAATGTCTAAGAAAATTGATAATTGAAATGAAATAGACACATTTCACAGAAATAAGATTAGAAGTTAAGCATGATTGCGTATTACACCCATATCGACAATAGTACCTACTAGAAAAAGGGTAAAGCAGTAGAAGATAAATTACATACATTTCCGAATTCATGAAAAACAGTTGAAGATAAACTATATAAAAACATACTTTAAACTAAAGAACACCTAATGACATATCTTCAGCCATTACAACACAAATACAACTAAAAGAGAGAACATACATTTGGGAAGCACTTCCTTCGGCGGTCCGTTTACCCTGCACATTATAAAAAATTACATGCCATATTATTGAAGCAGAAATAATAACAAATGTTGCGGAAATCAGGCAGCATTATTTAGTGGAAATCAGGTAGCATAAACACACCCCATCCTTCTCAGAACCACTTTTAACATGTTTCCAACGCTCCTTCTTCAGCAATAATACTTCTATGTCACCATCAGCATACACAATCTGTAGAATGGAAATGAATTCTCTCAGAAAGAATGGAAGTGAATTCTCTCAGAAAATGCCAAGGGTCTACAATACAATAACAAGCTATGATATCTAGATGTGGACACAGGCACCGACACAGGTATCGGATAAAACAACCCTCCAATATCTAGAAACGAGGTCACATCTTTGCATATGCATCTCTCTCTCTCTCTCTCTCTCTCTCTCTCTCTCTCTCTCTCTCTATATATATATATATATATATATATATATATATATATATAACTCAGAAATCTGTGTATAATTGTTATTCACATATGAATGAAGCTAGATTAATAAAATGAACAATAGAATATCATGTTCTTGTAGAAGGGTGGCATAACATAATCCTTCTTGCAGATATTCTGTGCTAACAGAGGTTTCAACATTTATAAGTATAAGACAGGGAAACAAGGGTGCTGTGTCCGACAGGGCTGAAAACAAAAATTTGTTGGCGGGAAGACATACATATCATAGAGAACAACAGAAGTATGGGATGCATAACTTATGTGGATCACTCTTACCTTATGTTTCTTTGTGGCAGGGTCATATGAATCAACAACACCTGCATAAAACCTGAAAAACAAAGGTAATACAACTTAAATGCCAGCCTAGTTAACCATGCTTTCAGCAAGATATAAATAAGCATAACATCCTCCTATAGAGACTAAAAATAAATAAATACTTTTCCAAAATAATCCAGCAAATACACAGTATGTAAGAATCGAAAATCACTGCTCCATGAAGCAGATATTTTGGCATGGCCATCAATGTCAGCAATGGCTAGCAAGATCTGGCTTGAGCTGATATGTGAAACATATTAAATGTTGCGCCTTCCTAGCAAAACTGCTGCAGATGCCAATGTACGACATGGCTAATATTCAAACCACAATTTAAAATCTCGGTAGCAGTATCAGCAAATGTTACATGATATCGGAGATGGGTATTGGATGAAATATCAGAAAAATAATATCGGTAATATCAACACCAACATTATAGGGTGTGTATTTATTCTATACCTTGAATCCGAAACTTCCAAAAACCGATATGATAGTTGCGATACATAGTGATATCTGCTGATATTTAAAACCTTCAAGCACTACAGATGTGAATCAAAAGATTAGATACATGCTTTTTGATGAATATGGATATCTGTATCCCCAGTTTATAATATGGATACTGATGAGGATAGTGTTAAACATGTCCAGCCTATCCACATAGATATCCATATATCCTAGTATCTAAAGCACATTTGCAAGTTCTTATTGATTAGGTCCATTTAGTATTATATACTGTGACATTAAAGTATATTTTCACTGCATTAACAGTAAAAGTTGGACTTGTTTTCTTGCAAATTTGTCATGTTAAATAATAACCGGTTATTTTCTGGATCCAAGACAAATCCAAATTCATTTTTAATGAATGTGAATGATAGGTTCAATATCTTAAAAATATCTATGTCTCGTATCCGTAAGAACGCAATGAATACAAAATAGTATAAGACTGTCAACTCCGCATCCAGTTATACATATTTAAAGAGCAATAATGTTTAGACAAGTGGAAAAAACCTATAGAGTTGATGCACTTTCTGCTTCTTTACCAAAAATATGGTTCATTTAAAAAATGTTGATCACATATTCTTGGTTCTCTCATAATGTATACAAACATGCTAAATTATAGGTGTTCCTCAACCACGAGTACATCTGCACCTGTCAAAGTCTATATTTCTGTGCACTTGTCCACATATCTATCTGTTTCAACATATCTATCTGTTTCATGTCAAATAGGTGAGTCATATACCTTGATCCTCAACACAGGAAATAAACTTCAAGATGACTCTGACAAAAATTGTCATGTCAGTAGGAACATGCATACTACTACATCACGCATGATCACCTCTCAGTGACCATCTTGTATAAAAGATTAAAAAGCGATGATTACTGACTGACCAAATGTCATTCTCTACAACTAACAACTCTCTTCCTAGACAAGAAAAAAACTAAAAACTAAAAAAGGAAAAGGTAAATGGCAAATAAGTATCAGAGGAAAAAAAAAAAACAAAATTACAAGTATTTCCTCTTTCCTTGTTTTGCAACACACTCCCAAGTCTTCTAATTTATAGCTCAAGAGGGTTCTTGACTACAATCCATAATACCTTCACATATTCCTTAAAGACCCATAATAGTTAGAAAGTAAATTAAAAAATTGATTGCTTACAGATGTGAACAAGTCATCTTACATCTTATCCTCCGGCCACCACACTTTGATCTTGGAACCAACAAGCTGCTCATTCGAGTCCCTTTTGTGGTCAGGGGTCTGATGTATCTAACATAAGAAGGAAAGAAAAAAATGACATCATCTAGTCAGTAAACAAACAATGACACAAAATAAAACTAGAAAGTAGAGATAAATAAACTAATTTGGAAACCAGAAATATGAAGCAATGAAACCTGTAAGTGTGCAGAACAAAAGTGAGAAGGCTCTAATTTTGCAAAAACATGCCCGCATAGGGATAGAAGATAAACAGATCATATATGTCGATATAATTGTCAATCAATCATGTAAAGAGAGAGATGAATACAGGAACAGAATGAAGAAACACCATGCATGGTAACACTCCTTATAAACAAAAACTTTTGGATCCATGCAAATTACATGAAATCAAGTATGTCAATAGCATATAGGAAAGCCATTAAAGATAAAAATTAAAAACAAAAAAACACTGACACATTAAAATAGCCATAATATTAGCATTGACTTTTGAAATTAATATCTAAGTAACGTTCTTATAGACATAAGATTGCAGTTCCACAAATAACACATCATGTTTAGAAGGTTAGTTTGCATTAAGTCATGCCTTGCTCTTAAAGGATAGTCTTTAAAAGAAACTATAATGCCTTAATAATCTATGGTTAGGAAAAATCGACAATAGAGGCATATAAATCATGATGGCTTGGGAATCACCGTTCACTCTAGACCTGGCAAATGATTCCAACAACCTAGTCTGGAAAATGCTTCCAACAACCCAGTCAAAAAAATCCCGTGCAATGAAATTGAGACAGGGATTTATGCCACAACTATTTTGCGATGATCTCTACCCGTCAGTCAAACAACTAATAACAAATGGGGGGGAGGACCTCATACTCATTTGAAACCCTAACTACAACAAATCAACGGGCAGGAAATTAGGAATAATTTAATCAGACAAGAAAATGAAACATCCCTGGCATATCAGGTATGATCTGACAAATCGCCTGACATTCTGCCTAAGATATCGCAGACATAATATTTTGCACATGAAATAGAGTTGTGATAATTAATTTATTCTTTAAGTTTATTTGCTTATATGTTATAGTTTACTAGGTTGAATCCTTAAAATATTGTTTATTTGGTTGTGTTGGAATGGATATGCCAACTTTTAACATGTTTATATTTATAATTTTACACTTCTTTAGAATTAGAACGCTTCAATTAGATAGAAGACAATTATATGTTTATGTTTATTTACAGATGATATGGCTCTAATCCACTACGGTACTGGTCACTTCTTTCTCCTTTTTTCTTCTTTCACGGTGCTTACCGAACGTGCTAGCCGATGCCTTTTTCTCGCTCTTTCTTTTCTTTTTCAGTAAGAGAGATCTCCTCTCTGCTATTTACTTAATGTTCCAACATGTCGCCAGACATCTTCTGTCCAACATGCAACCCCCTAGCCACCATGAACCCTACACAACATCAACCATTACGAGATGTATACGGACAATACGAAATGGGAACCTGCCAATATGATTCCTTCAGTTTAAACTTTAAAAAGGAAAAAACAATCTAATATAACAAATATGGTATAACAGATGCTCAAACAACAATATTCAGAATAAATCATAACAGCAGATTATACAAGCATAGCAATTGACAAGTTCAGCCGGGAAGAAATGTCATGGTAAAAGATAATGAAGAAGTAAATCAATGTCCAAGTAACAGATAGTTTAAAAAAATGATGTAGCATGCAGCATGTCATAGAAGTCATGAAAAAACACGGGTACTGTACATCTCTCTCTAGAGGACGCTTCCTCCCGATCTTTGGCTTAACACTATCATCCAAATGGCTTTGATCTGCCTTTGAAGTAGACCTTAATGCCTTTGATGTAGATCTCAGTGGAGTTGCCATTTCCTAAAGAAGCAAAAATATTTGTCACAACTATCACTTGAGAAAATAACAAATTTATTGATTAAAATAGAGACCGTCAGAAATATTGTCATAGTTCCAAGTGTAAGCAAGAGGCTTTCCCTCTCTCATGATCCAACAAATTGGGTATTAACGTAACAGCTTGTATTGAATATAGGAATAGGATATTTTACAGAATTGAATACAGGAATAGCATATTTTACAGAATTGATTATAGGAATAAGATACTGTCTTGCTCTAGTGTCCATACACCTTACTTATTAAGTGGTTATGTTGTCAAGACTGTGATGTATGTGAACCTTCCGAGGTTTAAAATATCAGAATTAGTACTATTATCGGCCGATCACTTATGGTGTCAACATTAGCAATATTGGGCATACTAAATTGGCAATATCAGAAATATTGGACCAATATTATCCTTTAATCATATATCAGGTCCAAATCCAATAATGAAATATATATCGGTTTCAACCAATATTTAAAACTTTGATACCTACAAAGGGAACAGAGAAACCATCGTTGCTTCGTATAACAAAAGAGCACATGCAAAAGATGGGAATGACTTCATCTTGCTCAAGTTGGTAAACCCACTATCAGTAATTCACACATCAAATTGTAAGGCCATGGCAAGTTGTCCCTTCGAGTAATTTACACATCAAATTGTAAAGCCTAAGGTACATAGCTCCCTTCCAAAAAGAATCCTTCCTGAACCCATCTTATGCAGTCTAACCCATATACACTGTCAAGCCCATCTACATGGGTTCAGTAATTTAAATATTACAAACTAATTCAATAAGATATATGCACTATCACAAATAAAGATAAAAAGCAGACTAGTAAAACACATAGGGAGTAAACACTAACAAGGAAGCAAGAGGCATAAGTGAAACAACACATGGAAAGGGAGAATAAGGCTATGTAGGGTAAGAAAATGGAAGTAGAGCAATAGGAAGCAGTAAGAGAAAATGTTGGCAAATAAAAAAAGCAAAAGAATTTACCATTGCTGTTGTAATTACACTTTCTCCGTTAGAATCCAAATAATTAGGTGAAAAGCACAAGCTACTCAATTTATTAAGATTACCACATTCTCAACTTGCTACAGAATAAACCCTCATATTTATTACAAAACAGCCTGTAGTTACACAATGGCCACCAATGAACCTGGCTTGCAGCCTGTAGCTACACCGGGCCTAATTCAGTATATGAGGAAGTTACAAGCACTACAGTTGATACTGCTAGGAAGCACCTTGAATGTTTTCATACTAGTAGCAATCAATGTATACATATAATTTCCAAACAGGACACTCCACTTCATAAATTTAAAACGTCAGAGAAGTCATTCCAAATTTGCTTATATGTGGAAGATAAAGACAAACAAATGCAAGCATTTGGCAAAGAGCTATAAGTACTTAAAATAAATATTAGAGTTCACTTAAATGTACCGAACAGAAGACGTCAATATAGAGGTTTATTTTAGGGGGGAAAAGAAGTTATAATAACAATATACGTATACAAGTAGGCCAAGTAGGCACTTTACAAACATATGCAAGTTTCATTACTACAAATACATTTGTAAATGCATGCACGCATGTACATTCACACGCCAGGAATCAAATGAATGGATCGTACAAAAAGCATGTGCATATGTAAAATGTATTTCAATGTTGTACATTCTACAAAACATATTAATGGGTATATATAGGTGCAAGTACATGTAAACAAGTGAAGACTTAATAATGCAAATGGTTGCATATAGAAGATTGTAAGCGTATATAGACAACGGAAGACACAACAAAATTTATGACGGGTATGAAGGGTGTAAATGATTGTAAATAAGTGGAAAGCAAGAATGCAAGATAATGGGAGTAAACATATGTAAAGAAGAGACAACTCATCTCCCTCGTTTTTGGTTCAGGTTCTACTATGCACTCGTCCAACAAATTTCAATAGCAAGCTTTGAGGATCAACTTTCTAAGAAGAAAATTAGGTATGAAAATGAATAAACAAAATAGAGAAGCAATAACCCTTTGGCATCTTATCCAATGAAAATTCCAGGAGGCCATATTCAAAAACTATTTAGCAATTTAAAGCATGAATTTTAAAACTCTAAAATAAGAGCTTCACCTCTTTTAAGCTCTTAACTATAAGAGCACTAGCTTTCTAGAAATTCAACAAGTTAATTCTAGGAAAGGGTTATCATCATATGTTCTGTTAGATTAGAATACTATTTTGTATTTGGGTTTAGTTTGAGTTTAGTACCATAGTACCTATTGAGTGGTTTATGTAGAGATGAGAGATCTATAAATATATGTAATCCTCTAACTTATGAATATAAAGACTAAGTTTTGGTTATCAATACTTTCTGACATGCTTTCAGAGTAGGTTTGAGAAATAGATCTCAACCGTGTAATTCGATTATCTATCAATCTCAACCATCCACTCAAAAATATAAAAAAAAAAAAAAACCCTCGTTCAGCAAAGGCAGCAATTCAGCACAGATCTATTCAGCAAAAGCAAAAGGCAGCAGTTCTCTCTTTGAAGATTTGTTCAGCACAGTTTTTTATTTTTTTTCGTTCATCATGTGGCTTCGTTCAGCACCAACGGCTTTGTTTAGTAACAAAAAAGAAAAAAAGAGCAAAGTTTTGCTAATTTCCATTTGCCCTAGATTCGATAGCAGCAGAGCAGCAGCAACAGAAACAGAGATATTTACCTTGGACAATCAGCAAATTTGTTTGTCCGAAACTTCTTTGCTCAAAAATCACGATATATCTATTGCTGTTATTATTCAAACCACTTCACTATACTTTGTGTTCATCTTCTTTTTATAGCATCATCAACTTCAGATGATTCATCTACTACTAGTGCTATAATTACTACAATGACTGAAAATTTATATCCAAAAAAATCTTACTACTATTACTATTAAATTGAATGGCAATAATTATCTGTTATGAGCTCAGTCGTTCAGAATATTTGTTGGTGCTCAAAAAAAAATTACGCATTTACTAGATGGTCCACCAAATGCACACGATCCTCTATATTCTGATTGGCTTATTAATGATTGTTGCGTAATTACATGGCTCCTTAATAGTATGGAAGAAAAAGTAAGTTCTGATATTATATTCTTAAAAACTGCAAAAGAGATATGGGACACTCATAAAAAAGTATATGGTAATGAAAAAAATATATCATGAGTTTTTGAATTGTATAAGTGCTTGTTTACTCTCAAACAAGACAAAATGTATGTATCTGAGTAATATTCCGCTCTCCGAGGCATATTAGATGAACTTAAGATTCACCGGCCACTGGTTACCGATCTTAAAACCTTGAAACAATATCATCAGGATCTAACTGTTGCAAAAATTTTCTCCGGCTTGGATTCCTCTTTATTGACCCAGATTAGGAGTCAAATTCTTTCTGATGATAGTATTTCATCCTTGACAGCGACGTATTCCTAAGTCCTTCGTATTTCTACTGGTTCTAGTATATCAACACCTCAAACCCTTGCCTCCAATAACCATTCTGCCCTATTTTCTGGTCGGAGACGATGCCGTGGCCGTAGTCGTGATTTAGGGGGAGGCCGTGATCGTGGTGGCAATGGTGATCGAAACTCCGGTGGTGAACGAGAATTTCGTGAATATGATTACTGCGACAAGAAATTTCACATATCTGTATACTGTTGGGAGAAGTATGGAAAACCAGAATGAGCACAAGCTGCTACTACTTTACCTCCAACAAAGATACTATACTGCTAGCACTTCGACATTTTCAATGATAGGTCAGATTTCATAAAGTAAACTTGACAGACTTCTCCGTCTTCAATCCACCGTGACTAGTCCGTATGCTATCCATGCATCCTTGTCAGATACTGATACTAACATTTCTTCCTCTAGCCAACCATGGGTTAGACTCTAGAGCTTCCTCTCATATAACAGGTATTAGAAGCAAGTTTGTCTCCCAACACTTTTAAGATAAATACCCTTCTATCCATATTGCTGATGGCTCCTCTTCTTTAGTTATTGGTGATGGAAAAGTTCACGCTACCAATTCATTAACCCTAAATAACGTTTTATTTGTCCCCAATTTTCCTATTAGTTTGTTGTCTATTAGCCAAATCACCAAAACTAACAATTATTCCGTAATATTCTTTTCTACTTGCTATATTTTTCAGCACCTCCAGACTAGGATGAGGATTGGTACGGGGCATGAGCAAAGAGGATATACTATCTCGATGAGACATCACCTATAGGGCTTACTACTTCCTCTGATTCTCATTCACAGTAGCATCAACGTCTTGGACATTCTTCTCTCCAAAATCTTCGTCTAGTTGTACCCATTGCGGCTGGCATATCTATTTTACATTGTGAGTCTTGTGAACTGGGTAAACATCATCACGTCTCATATCCAAGTCGAGTCAATCCACCTAATAGGTTTCCATTTGAGTTAGTTCATTCTGATATATAGGGTCCATGTTGTTTTTCCTCTTTTAAGCACCTTAGGTATTTTTTTATATTTGTAGATGATTTCTCTCGCATAACATGGATGTATATGCTAAGTGAATGGTCCGTTGTCCCTAGTATAATTGAACTATTTCATAAAGAAATAAAAAATTAATTTTCTACATCCATTCGTATTTTGCGCATTGATAATACTATGGAGTATATGAAAACTGATGTTTCATTATTTTGTACTAATAATGAAATTATTCATCAAACTTTTTATTCTCACACATCGCAGCAAAACGGTGTTGCTAAAAGAAAGCATAGACATATTCGTGATGTTACTCGGATATTAATAATTCACATGCATGTTCCCAGATATCTATGGTCTGATGTTCTGCGTACTTGTCATTTAATAAATAGGATGTCATCATCTGTCATACAAGATAAAACCCCTTTTTTCTGTTTTTATCCTAATACACACATGTTTCATCTTACACCCCGAGTATTTGGTTGTACGTATTTTGTTCAAGATTTGTCTCCTTATTTGGACAAGCTATCTTCTCATGCTATCAAGTGTGTATTTGTTGGAGTATCAAGTGTGTATTTGTTGGATACTTTTAGGACACAAAATAATATAGGTGTTATGATCCAATGTCCGGAAAATATTGTCTCTATTGATGTTACTTTTTTTGAATCCGTTCCCTACTTCACTTCTACATCAAAATACCAGTTAAATACTTTTCTTTCTTTACCCCTACCTGTCTCTACTATTGAGATTGGACAAGTATCAGTGCCTCATAAAGGAGATGAACAGGTAACTCACAAGAAATCACTATTAATTTTTTTCTCGTCATCAAAAAATGCCTCCTCCCAACTCACTACATGTTAATCCGCCATCTCCAGCTGCAGGTCCCAGCAACCACAGCATTCTTCTGCTTCTGTCTCTGATCTTCTCATTGCTCTTCGGAAGGATAAGCGCTCTACTACTGCTAATCATATTTCTCAATTTATTTCCTATAATCACCTTCACCCAATATTTCTCTATTTGTTTCCTATAATCATCTTCACCCAATATCAGTTTGTCATTTTTTTCTTCAGTCTCTATACTCAGGTCATTTCAAGAAGCAGTGTTAGTATCGGCCTAGCAGTTAGCCATGGATGAGGAGATGCAAGCCCTTGTCTCTCGTGGAACCTGGGATTTGGTTCCATCTTCGCCTGATACATGTATTATTGGTTGTCGCTGGGTTTACGCTATCAAATATAAGCCAGACGGCTCCATTGATCACTATAAACCCGTGTTGTTGCGAAAAGATTTTTCCAAACTTATAGTGTTGATTACTTTGAGACTTTCTCTCTTGTAACACGTCTCAACTCTATTCGCATTCTCTTCTCTCTTATTGTGAATCTTGATTAGCCATTATTCCAATTGGATGTTAAAAATGCTTTCTTATATGATGACCTGCAAGAAAAGGTGTATATGAAACAACCTCCAGGGTATGTTGTTCAGGGGGAAAATGTAGTCTGCAAGCTCAAAACAGCAATTTATGGTCTTAAACAGAACCCTCGAGTCTGGTTTGAGAAGTTTACCACTGTAACTGCTAGTATTAAATTTCAGTATTGCCACTATGATTATTCTATTTTTGTCCGGCATACTCATTCTGGTATTGTCCTTTTTTCTGTGCATGTAGATGATATTCTACTAAATGGGAGTAATACAACAGATCTGACTAAGATATATCACAGGCAACATTTTGTAACTAAAGATATGAGAAAACTGAGATATTTTCTTGAAATTGAGCTAGCTTATTATAAACATGGGTTACTTCTCTCTCAAAAAAAGTATGCGTTTGATCTCTTGGTCGCCTTGGGTGTAAACCTGCTAATACTCCAATGGAGTCAGATTTAGATGTGTTGAGTGAAAATAGTATTTTGTATGAGGATAGCAAGCAGTATAGAAGAATTATTGGCAAGTTTATCTATATCACAGTCACTAGACCTAACAATTATTTTGCTGTTGGGCTGCTAAGACAGTTCATGCATAAATCAAAGTATATACACTGGAAAACTGCTCTGAGAATTTTGGCATACATTAAGAGCCGTCTTGGAAAAGGATTGTTTTATAAAGAATATGGACATGTTAAAATATCTATCTTTTCAAATGCTGGATATGCAGGAGATAAAAGAGATAGAAAGTCAACCACTGGATATCTTACATTTATTAGAGTTAATGTAGTCACATGAAGCAGTAAGAAATATGATGTAGTATCTAAATCTTCAGCTTAAGCAGAATATCGGGCAATGGCATATATTACGTACAAATTGTTATGGTTAAAAAATTTGCTGACTGAATTTGGATTCAACTCAAAAGATCTTATGTCTATGTACTATGATAATCAGTCAGCCATCTATATTACTCAAAATCCAATGTTTCATGATCGTACTAACTACTAAGCATATAAAGGTAGATTGTCATCAGATTCAAGATAATTTGATAAAGAAAATAATATGTACCCCGTTTACTCTGAGCAGATATTCTAACTAAAACTGCATCACCAACAGTATTTTCTAATATATGTAACAAGTTAAGTATGATTGATATTTATATCCCAATTTGAGAGGGAGTGTTAGATTAGAATACTATTTTATATTTGGATTTAGTTTGAGTTTAGTACCACATCGCCTATTAAGTAGTTTATGTGAAGTTGAGAGGTCTATAAATATATGTAATTCTCTGACTTATGAATATAGAAATTGAGTTTTACTTCTCAATACTTTCTGACATATTCAAACATTATAACAGCAAAAACACTCTCAAACAAAATAATTAATTAATTGCTCAAAATAATAACAATTATTACTATCATTATTATAATCATCATTTTACTATCATTATTATAATCATCATCATCGCATCGTTATCATCATCATCATTATGATCATTACCATTATTATTAACATTATTATTGATACTACTACTACTCCTAGTATTATTATTATTATTATTATTATTATTATTATTATTATTATAAATTCCATGGACTTTTGTACTTTGCCACTGCATCAATCCAAGGACACATACCGATAATAGCAGAAAGAGAGTGTTTGGTTTTTAGTATAACCTTCAGACTAGGTTCTCCATCCTCATCTTTTGCATGAGTGCCTTCTCCTTTTTGCTGCCTTGTATTGGACTTCTGCTTCCTTGCTGAAGATTCTTGCTCGGCAGCCTTCCTTTTGAATCGTCCCTTCTTACCTGTATTCTTTCTAGGCTTCACCTCTGAATCATTTGTTGAATTTGTTGGTGCTTCAACATTATCAGCATCTTTAGGTTCCTTCTCAGAATCATTGCCTGAAGTTACTTCAATATGAGTCTCACTGTTCCCTGCAAGATCTTTCTCTACAGATGCAGAAGTAGGCAAGGCAGCTACTGTGTTGACATCAGTATGCTTTGCAGCCACCTTCGGTCCAGGTGGACGTCCCCTTTTGGTTCGCACAGAACTTTGTGGACTCTCAATGGGTGGTGGAGATGCAATGGAAGTTGGGTTATCAGGTCCACAGAGAGGCTCATTGTTCTTTTTGTGTTCCGAGGAAACAGCAGGTTCCACTTCCCTGGCAGATCTTTCAACTTGGGAATCAGCTTCCTTAGTACGACCCTTTCTTCTCCTAGTTACCATCAGAGCATCTTTATTACTGTCAATTTGAAAATCATCTGCAGTGTCCATTGATTGAACTAAAGAGTCGGGATTTTGGCCTTTTTCTTTCTTGAGATCTTTGGTGCCATCTGGCTTCACAGCAATTGCTTCTATGCATTTATCACCTTGATCTTGGTCAGAAACAGCAGCTTCGGATTGCCCGTTCCGCAAACTTTCTGATGTTTGTTTCAGAAAAGATGATTGTTGCATGGAATCACCATTTCCCAGCAGAATAGTACCATTGCTTGTTGCCTCTGTTGGAATGATATCTGAAGCAGCACCAACTTTTTCAGGACAACCTACTTCCTCTTCCAGCTTTGCAGAGACCTAAATTGTAGTAGTATAAGTTGTTCTATACTTGCATGCGCCATACCAAATAAATAAGGAGAACATAATAGGAGAGCAATTAAAATTTACAAGACACCTGAGGCAGCTCATCAGAAACAGTCCTTTCAGATAATTTGCTGTCATCTGCCTGAAGCACCACAGTTCCATCAGTCATAACAATAAAATCACAGTCTGTAGTACAATGGAAAAACTTTGTTAAAATATCTAAGACAGTAGCCAACAGTTAGTACCATGCAGCCATAAAGGTTGAAACCATGTCAAATGATTATGCAATAAATAATCACAGTAGTTGTAATACTCAACCATAGAGCGCTGGTGAGTCAAAAAATGCCTAGAATGATGTGGGAACATATAAGTCCAATCATACATACAAACGGAAATCAAGTCATCTGCACTGAAACTTCAGCATTTGTAGAGACTATATGCAAATCTATATGAGCTTAAAGAACCAAAAAGGTATAAGAAACCAAAGTATATACGCATCTGCTTAATTTGGGTACCAGCAGTGTTTTAATAACTTTGGCATATCGCATTTAGCAGCTGATATAGCGGTTTAGGACACTACAGCTACAATGTTGATACTTTCAAAGCATTTATCATTTTTAGAAATTTATTGGCAATATATCAGGTCTTTTCCGATAAATCAAGCACAATATCTAGCTTAAAATAGCGCCCACTATTCTCCATTATTGGATCATTGAACATTGGGTGAAATTTTTTCAAATCAAACCCGATAGACCCAAACCCAACATGTTTGCATGTTTCTAGATTAGGCATTTGGGTGATTCACGTGATGTGCCAATATGCTATTTGACATTTGTGAAGATTCTACAATTGGTTAGTAATTATGAATCCATATGCTTAATACAAGTTGCCGAGATAAGTATATTATAAATATGTATATTATATACGATGTTTTATGTAGTTTTATATGATGCATACATAAGCATTATCTTATTATCTTATTCATTGTGTTAATTTAGAACATGCGGACAAGTATAATTTCAGTCCACTATTAATATCTAATATTTGCTAAATGTATTTGTTAAATATATCTAATTTATCTCTGATAACCAATATCCACTATGAAACTTTTTCCGTCCAATACACTACACTACTACTAATATTTAAAACAATGGGTATCGGGGGATAGTAGCACCTTTGACAGTTAAAATCACTGCTCTGGCCTAGGTTATATAGGAGGAATTCGGAGATAGTAGCACCTTTGACAATTAAAATCACCACTCTGGCCTAGGATATAGAAGCATTGTTAACACCACTATTTTGCAGGCCTCCAAATCTGAACCAGACAAGGGCGTTGTGGTTTCACCTTTTCCCTCCTCTAGTCCTTAACCAGATTACCTGGGATAGCGCCCTTGATATGCCATTTTAACCTAAACATAAAGGTTAGCCAGCCCAACATTTTAAGGTGGAAAGAATTTGGTCAAGGAGGCATCCTTCATCTTACCAAGGATATCCCTCTTTTGGCAACTACCCAGATAATTATCCAGCCCCATTTCCTATGCTTTTGGATGAATATCCCTCAGATTGGTAAATATTCTCCCTCACTAAAAGTATATCCATCAGATTGGGTAGACATCACAGAAAGCTATCTAAATGGTTTCAATAAGGGCTCTATCCAACAACTGTACACCATAAATGTCAATTGAGTAAAATGACTAGAATCCATGGATCAATGACCTTGAACCAAATTCCCGGGCATCCTTGGTTTGACTAAGAATATCATTCCTGTGGCAACTAACTAGATAATTATCCAGCCCCATTTCCTACACTTTTGGGTGGAATCCCTCCATTGGAAGGATAATTATCCAACCGCATTTCCTATTCTTTTGGGTGGATATCCCTCTGGATTGGTAGATACTCGCCCTCCCTCACTACTTCCAGGATATCTATCTGATTGGGCGGACAACATGGAAAGTCATATATATGGTTTTAGTAAGACCTCTATTTAACAACTTTACATCATAAATGTAAAAGGAGGAAATTTTATAGTCTGACTAGGATCTATGGATCAATGACCTTACAAAATGAAGGAAACAAAAATGAACGTTAACATGTAGTTTTCACTTGAGAGGATCTAAGTTGGATCATGGTCAAACTGTAACTTCACTTACACACTCAGTTTCAAGCGGAGTATGTTATTATAATGTACTTCCCTAAGGAAAGAAATCAAACAAAACGGGCAACATACCATCCATGGCATAATGGCGCAAATAACTTTAAAGACTGCATGTAGTGGGGCAAACAATTTTTAAAGATGCCAGAAATTTAACCAAGACATAAAAGGTACATGGCTGTTTTTTTTTTTTTTTGGGGTGTTATGGTAATAAATCATAGATGTACAACAAGTTTCTGTCCAGACATAAGTGAGTAGTTTAATGTTGTTGCATGACATGCTATGAGGGCTGTGGAAAATAGAAACTTAATGTTTGAATCATGCATAAAGATCCATGTATTACGTGCATGAGTCCCTATGTGACACCTCTTTAAGTTGTACCATTTATCATTGATAAAATAACACTTTCCTCGCATTAGTATATTCACCTTGTGGTCACACTAAAACTGTTGATCCACGTGCATCAGTTGAAAAAAGAGAGTTTTGGCCAACATTGGCATCCACCATGACTCATTAAAAATATACATACAGCATATGCAGCAATGTCATAATGGAGGTAACATTGCTATAATACAAGACATTCCATCGCATTGAAGAAGAGAACACTAGAACATGCAAGTAGGCTGTTCAAGTCATGCATCACAGACCTGGCACCAGCTCAACAAGGAGGGGCAGTGCAGTCATGATAATGGAAAAACAGATAAAGAAAACAGGGAATGAAAGAACAAATAACAAAGACAAGTAGTGTAGAAGCAAGAGCGACCACAACAAAAGCTAAAAACAAACATAAAGTTCTCTCGTGCATGCTCAATCAGTTCTCTTTTGATGAAACAAAACTAGGATGATGACGATGACAAAGGGAAAAAAGGACCTCATGTTAGAACAAAATGCAATACCCAATATCTGCTTGAAGGGGGCAAAACTCGTAATATTAACATGCAATTTGAAATTAAAGCAAAATATCCAACCTGGAATTGAGATTTCTTACTACAACATAGTAAATAAAATGACTAAAGGAGCGCTAATAGCCAACAAAAGGGGCATCCAGATCATAATTGGCAAGTACATGTGTTACAAAAAGAAACATACAGATGAACCGAGAGAATTATCACTTAACATTCACACCATACCTGAATCTCACCAGAGACATGTGTTTCATTGTGATCCAAAGCATCAGAGTTCTCCTGACATATTGATGCAACAATCTTACTGTACTTACTCAAAGGAACACCAGTTGATTGGACTAACTCCACTAAGTACGGTTTTATCTTACTAGCACAAGTGCTGATTACTTTCTCTGCTAACTTCTGTGCAACGGGGAGAACTTCCTGAGTCCATTAAAAAAGTAACTTTTATAGAAATTGATAATTTGTTGAAAATAAAAATATATCAACAAAGACAATGTTTACCTTGTTCTCATTTTTCAGACTATCCAAGAGACAAGAGAGAAGATCAGAGGAGATTTCTTCGCTCTCCTCTAGAACAAGTGACATAATAATCTCCATAGAAGAAAAGATATTTTCAGAATGATCAGCTCTGAAACAAAGACATCGAAATCAAAAATGTACACAGTATGAATCAATTGATGACAGAAGGATAAAAAGAACTAACAAAAAGAATCTCATAAATGGCATTAACATAGAAAGAAGGCTCACAAATAGCAACTTTGGCAATGCGATCCAAGGAACAACATTTCCAGACTACTATAAAAAATCAAAATTCCATACAAATATTGCCTGGAACATCATTCCCAATAACTGGTAGTTTGTGACAATTGCAATTGATCAAACACAACTTACAACACATTTTCACTAGTAGCATTTTGAATTCAAACAATAGAATCTATGAATCATTTGACTATACAATCTGCCAATCCTAAAGAAAATCTAGGAACAACATGTCACTCCTCTAAAATCCGAGATAAAAAAGGGCTAATTAAAGATGGTTATGATTGATAATTAGCAAAGTGCAGAAATAACCGAAGCTCAAAGGTAAGCCATGTTACATATAACAGATATTAATGGAATCAGCAAGTACCCAAACACAGGTTTCAAGATCAGCCATACGCATGTGAATCCTGTACATCATATGAAAGGGAACTCCAACGTGGGTCTTACAAACAAAAAAGATTCACTAGCACCTTCATGTTAAAAGCAGTGCTACTAGAAAACACTAGCTCCCTACATACTGCGATTCAGATTGCACATTCAAATCATGAAACACTAGCAATTTGGAACAAAAGTATCAACACACCGGATTTTCAAGACCTTTTAATTATCCTTCCAAAAATCTTTTGCCATTAACGATGAGGTTCTTTATTTATGTTCCTGACCATTAACAATATTAGTGGAAAGAGATAGAGATGATACATTCAAAATTCCTTGGGTAGAGTAAAAACGAAATAGACAAAGAACAAGATAACTAACTCAGATGGTCCAAAATCAATTTTAATATATTAAAACTAAAGTTTTTTAGGAGATGAAACTAGTAAAATCAAAAAGTTTGTTAACAAAGGGAGAGACAATCTAGTTAGATTTTATAATTAGATTAACGTATGCAAAAACATCTACACATGTAAGTATGCAAGAACACAATAAACCCAAAAAATAATCAATATATTCCATAGTTATACACACATGATCCATTAAATTGCTCTGCATAAAAAAATGTATTTTGTTCCGACAAGGCAATTTGAATAACGCTACCCTGAGTATACCCTCCTAAGACTACTCAGTGTTCTAAATATCGGATACCGGTCTCATATCGGTCAGCCAAATACATACCGAATACCGGATACTGAACGGAATATCGCGATATGACCCTAAATACCGAAGTATCATATCGGTGACATACCGATTAAAGAAAAAACATATAATTGGCTATATAAAACATATTAAAATACATAAAATAAGTTTATGGTACTTATCTTGACTTATATGCTTTCAAATTACGAATTTACAGATATTAGAACGTCCATATATGCACAAAGCGACAGATAATCATAAAATTACGAAAAATAAATTTCTAGAAAAAAGAGAAGTGTTTCTTCAATACAAAAGTGATATAATTTACAAAATTAACTTCTAATTAGAGTTTGGCCATGAATCAGTGAGCCGAACACTGATTCGGTGAACTAAATCAGTGTTCGACTTATTGATTCATTGAATTAGTAGGCCGAACTTCACATTTCGCCCCAAATTGCACAAAAAAATTAAAGATTTTAACATAAATAACAATCAATTTAAGATAACTAGCACAATTATAAGAGAAATTGAAGAAATTTGTAACTCTAAATCAAATTAATATGAAATAAATCAAACTTGACTTACCCACTATCCCACTAGACTTTTAGACGGAAAAATTGAGATGGTAGCGTCAGAATTGACTGGCGAGCACCTTTCGGAGAATCAGAGACTGGGAGAAGAGCAATCGAAGAGTGGAAGAAGAAAGAGAGAGATAAATAGTCAATTTAGAGTTAGAGTTAGGCTCAATCGACCGACGTTTGCGGGGAGAGAACGAGAGAGATAGCCGGAGAGTGGGAGAAGAGGAATCAGAGAGAGATTTATGGCTGGATTGGGAAATTAGAGTTAGGGTTTGTCGCAGGAGAGAAGCTTCGATCGCTCGGGTCGCTGGGAGAGAAAGAGAGAAAATGATTGATTTTAACCTTTCTCTCCCCTCCCGATCCGTTTTATTTCTTAACGAGTCGGTTTTTAACAGGTTAATGGGTTTAACCCACAACCAAAAACCAAAACCCCATTAACCGATATTAACTAATACCGACCGGTATTTCTTATCTGCCGATATATCGCCACGTGGCTAATATATCGACCCATACCGATCCAAAACGAGAAACAGTAAAAATTTCTCCTTATCGTCTCGTTTCTTCCTTTTTCCCGATAACTAGTATATCAGCCGGTATTTAAAATACTAGGACTACTCGGGTTTTCTGTACCCATTTTCATATTATGTATAACACCGGGTAACACTGGTTAAAAGTTCTAACATGTAGAAGGACTAAAACAAGGAAGGAGCCCACAGCCATACTTGAAGAACAAAGAGTGCAGTGCAAAAGAAGTAGCCTGAAGTTATTCAGATTTTTATTATGTCGTAACTATTTTCCCTTTTAGAGATTGAAATTTTAGTATCGACGTCTTCAATGAGCTCAGTACCATATATAAATCCAATACTTTCTCAGTAACACAAAACATGGTGAAGCTCTTTGATTTGCCACCTTAAACAGAATCAGCAAGAACAAATAAGAAAGAATATGCCAGTAACAACAACAACTAAGCCTTTTATCCCAAGTATTTGGAGTAGGCTAAAAGAATATGCAAGTAACAAAAAACATATCTTAGAGCTTGCTACCATATCTTAATCCAATACTTCCCCGGTAACTAAAACATGGTGAAGCTCTCTGATCTGCCCCCTTACAAAACTCAGCAAGAACAAATGAGAAAGATGCAAGTAATAGTTCTGCAGCATCCACATTCTTTGTTTTTTTCCATACGGTACATATCTCTAAAGTAATTATTAACTTACTACAGAGATCTGCAGTGTCTTGGGTTTAATATTAAATAAATGTGTACTGATCATCTAGGCAATCACTATCAACAAATTACTATACCTCAAATGATCAGTGGTAATTTCACTTCAATATCAAGGTGTCTAGTGTCTCAAGAAAAATACAGTACACCCACTGAGGCCCCACAGGCCCAGAAAGCATGCATCTTATGTCAGGATATTCAGCAGAAAGCAAGAATGGAGAAGAAGTGTAATGTGAACTTGTCAACTGCCAAGGCAACACATCTATATAGCAATGTTTTCCTGGAGCTGATGATTGCAAACTTGCCTACTTGATAATCAATCAGGCATGGTCACCTAATACTGCACATAGTTGACTAAAAACTACACAAGATTTACAGCTTAGTGTCGTTTTCACCTATTTTGATCACCTACTAGGAGTTGCAATGCCATTACTGCATATATATTGATGTAGTGGGAGCTCGTAATCAGGGCATCGGTCAAAAAGTATGGGCTCATTATCTTTTCAAGAATCTGGATCGCAATCATGCTACCATTGCTAAACAGGATAAACCCGATAAGGGTGTAATCCAAGAAAGAATCGGTGATTCCAGTGACGTCTCTTATGTAGCAGAATCAACTAAAGATGGCTTTTAAGCTGGCAATGCAACCTGAAATGTACAATTCCAAGCGCAGAAGATTGACAAGTAGTACTCGGAAATCTAACACTAAATACTATAAGTTACAAGAAATAAATAAAAGTAAATAGTAAAAAGTATGAATTAGTTTAAAAGTTAATTAATTGGAAATTAGTACTAAAAATAAACTAGAGAGTTAAGTTGGCTTAGATGGTTTAACATCCCATGATAGAGTCCCTAGATGAGTTAATACTTATTTTACCACAGTTACATAAATAGCATGGTCTCATACAAGTAGAAAATAAATCATAAAAATTACAATATATATCAAAGAAAGTTATAATATTGATAATTGGTTAATTTCCTCGTTAATTCTTATATGAATTTTCAAGATAGCTCTAATCATGATATCTGAATAACAGAAATAACTATTCAAAGTTTAAGTATATACCATACCTAAGAGTTTTTGGTATATCAAAAATTGAGCAACACTATACCGTCAGACCATAAACAATCAAAATCTCAAAAATCATATTTGATACCTAACAAGATAAGCAAGAAATCAAAAATCAAATATCCTATAAAAATTTAAGCATCAAATCAAAAACTCCTATCGAATCATCATCAAGAGTTTGTTACTTCATCCAAAACTAATGAGAAATTTAACCATTCGTATTGTTCATAGTAATCAAATAATAAAAAGAAATTCTTTTATTAAATAACTACGTGAGAGTACAAATTCTCAAAACTCTCAAAATCTCTTCTTTAATCTCTAAAATAATACATTATTTTATTTCTGAAGTACAATAGGTATTTATAGATTTTTCTATAGTTTAATCCACTAATACAAGAATTTTATCTAATTGGGATTTCCTTTTGTCTTCAAAAACTGGTATATCTGCATATCTGACTGACTACCTATCGATAACTAATGTGATAATTCTAATGTAAGTACATAATATCGGTTGTAACACAAACAGGGCGTCTCATAGAGATAATAAGATGTTTTGCTATCTTATCTTCCTATACTCTAGCTAGCTAACTAACAAATTCTAGATGAGTTTTAAGTTATTCTAATTAGTCTAGGACATAAAATCCACTAGTTCACAACCAAGTATTATTTTCTATTATCTTCTTCCGATCCTTCTAATATAAATGATTATATTAAAAGTTGATCTTTTTAGTTTAATCATTTATTCAAAGTATCATAAGCAAGAGATATCATGTGGTGTGCAAGCATAGCTTATCAAATATGTAACTTCTAATAAAAGTAAACTAAATCAATAAAAAATTCTATGAATAAAATCAAAACCAATAACCCCAAATCCTAACTAAGTATAGGTTATCAAAAGACTTAAACATAACCTATCAAAATATTGATCTATGAGTTAATTGTATTTTAATATTTTTATAGAAAAATCATGCCTTTTATATTTTAGGAAGAAAACAAATACAATTAATACTATGATTAATCCCAAGCTTCATTTACATCATAAAACTAAACTAAATTAGTTACTCATATTATTACTAATCAAGTTTATATTTTTATTCATGAAAACTAATAAAAATTATATTTTTCCTAGAAAGCAATTAAATTCCTAAACAAAAAATTAATTAAAAACTATCTAAAAAGCAAATAAATTATGTTATCTATGAAGAATGTGATGAACAATAAGAATCACCTCTAGAGTTTCAGTATTGTGGTTGTCGCTCTTAGTGTTAATCTCCTAATTTTATTAATCTCCAAAAAAATAGCATAAGAAACCCTAATTTATAAGGATACGACCGATAAATAGGACTTAGAGTATCAAACTGTAATCTAATTACAACTGAACAATTACAAAATTACAATTTAACCTTCACAAAAATTTTAGTTATAGAATCAAAAGTCTTGCTGTCAAATAGCAGCATTAACTACCAAATAACAATGCTTAATTTTTGCCAGAAGAACCCCAATCCTTATATGAGTAAGCCCCAAAACAATTTGACCAGGGGCCAACTTCTAGCACCAAATGGCAGCTATTGCCGCCAATAGGCAGCAAAATCTCGGCCTCTGATCTTCAGCTTTCGGTTTTGTGTTGATTTGGCTCTATTCTTCGCTTTTCCATGACTAGATTAAGCTTTGGTTACTTCTAAATTTGTGTTTCTATAGTTTTGATCTCTTCATCTCTTTCTAAACTCCGTTTTCCTACTCCTTTTATGATTTTGTGCCATATCCTTATAAAAATAGGTTTAACCTGAAAATACACTAAAAATATCTGAGTAGTATTATTTATATACAAAAATAGATAATATAAGGACTATAAAAATGCTATATATAGCACTCATCACACCCCACACCTATCTTTTGGTAGTCCTCGAGCAAAACCTTTACCTAAAAATAAAATAAAAAATCCTAGCTCACTTTTGCAGAAATTGTGATTGCACTTAATATGTGCAACAATCCGTTAAATTCCTATGTTACCCTAATGGACAAGTTATACTTTGTGAGGGTTTGCAGTGAATATACCTAAAAATTCATGAAGAAAGAAGATTAAGGAATAAAGAAAATATAAATAAGGGTAACTAAAAATTAAAAAAACAAAAATTTATACAAAAGAAAGAAAAATTGTGAAGAAGGAATATACCCACAAAAATTTAAGAAAAAGCTGTTAAACCCCTATATTATTCTAGCAGACGTGTTATACTTTGTGAGAGTTTGTAGTGAATATACCCACAAAATTTGTGAAGAAGAAAGATTAAGGAATAAAGAAAATAAAAATAAAGGTAACCAAAAATTAAAAAAACAAAAATTTATACAAAAAAAAGAAAAATATTTTTGGTATTTTCTGCAACTAATATTTACTAATACACAAAATCAAGAACGCATTTATATTATCAATTTTTTAAGTCAAGCGTCATATCAAATATACTAATTATTTTAATCAAAAATTTAAATCCTATCTTTTAATACTACTAATAAATAATTCATTAGCTTATATATATTTACGTGCATACGTAATAGTTTATTTCGGTTTTACACTCAAATTTTAACTTATGATTCATCTCCATTTAAATATTTTTCTCTTTATTTTTTTTTACTTTTTTACATTTTCTTTTTTTACTTTTTTCTTTTGTGAATATTTCACCTTTCATGCTAATATTCACACTTGCTTAAATGCAAATACCCGATTACTTGGATCATACTCTATCTGTTAAAAATACTATTCATGTGAATACTCATGCTTACATAAGCGCAAATACACAACTACTTAGTAATTTTTAAGTAATTTATTTATTTATAAAGGATCACTCCTCTAATACCAGGTGCATCTCTTTATTCTTTTATAGCTCAAGAGGGTTTTTCCTTACACTATTATAAATATTTTTATAATAGTGATTTATTTCTTTTATAAATATTTTTAATTTATAGAGAAAAATTACTTAATTATTATTATTTTTTTTATTAACCTAATAAATCATTGTGAAGTGAAAAATAGATGTACATTTACCTCAAAATTACCATTATTATTTTTTAAATTTTAATTTTTCATAAAATCCTAAGTGTATTATCTAATCTACTTTTCTTGTCAAATCTAAAATCTAATTCTATTCTTTTATTTCTAACTAGCTTAGTTTATTGGAGGGGAGCCTTGGCGCAACGGTAAAGGTTGTCGCCATGTGACCTGGAGGTCACGGGTTCGAGTCGTGGAAACAGCCTCTTGCAAAAAAAGCAAGGTAAGGCTGCGTACAAAAGACCTAAATGGTCCGACCCTTCCCCGGGACCCCGCGCATAGCGGGAGCTTTGTAGCACCGAGCTGCCCTTTTTTTTTTTTAGTTTATTGCAAAAAAAAAAATATTTAAATTTTAGTTTTTTCAAAGCATCCTAAAAACTACCCAAAGTTTAAAAGAAAGAAACTCATAAATTCTAAAAACTTAAAAAAATAAAAAATCCTAAAAAGAAAATATAAAAACTCCTAACTCCTTCCCCACACCTAAACTCTTGTATGCCCTCGTACATGAACCAAAGGTGGCAAAATAAATATGTAAAGTATTTTAGAAATAATATACAGGTAATGAGAATCATGAAATATTACAATCTCATTGAGGTCACCTTTCAATATACAAAACGATTACAACCTTTTGATTGCTTTCCATTTTTATAGTATGTCCTTTTATGTCTTGATATAGATGAACTTAACTTTTTTGATAATTTTGTATTTAATCTCTCTATTTTTTTCCCTTAATTTGTTCCTACCTTTTTTTCTTTTGTTCACTAGTAAAATTTTGAAGTTGGAAATTATACCTTTGTCATCACCTATATTCAGTCCACGAATATTTTTTTATGTCAGTAAGCATTTTAGTCTTATCATAATGTGAAATAACATACTCAACTTGATGTGGTAGAATTACAAGCTTAATTTTGGATCTCTTTCAAATCTCAAATACCATGATCACTTTCTTCTATAGTTCCATCAACTCTTATAATGTTCTGAGCTCGTCATGCAAATTTTTTTCAAACCTGTCATCAAAATTCTCAAAAGAAAATACCATGCTAGTGAACTTATTATTAGTCAAGTCAGCAAATAAATTAGTGTATTTTGAACTTGTCAATTGCCAAGGTAACACATCTATATAGCAATGTTTTCCTGGAGCTGATGATTGCAAACTTGTCTACTTGATAATCAATCAGGCATAGTCACCTAATACTGCACATAGTTGACTAAAAAACTACACAAGATTTACAGCTTAGTGTCGTTTTCAGCAGTTACAAAGCTTTTCAATTGTCTTCACCCTGTAAGGAGCAATCTGAAAATTTGAAGAACCAGTGAGCCACATTTTCCATCAACAAGGACCAAAGTATCTTTGTTTCTCCTGATCTCTTGTACAAAACTCACCTAAGAATAAAACTATGTATCATGTTTTGCAGGAAGCCCGTCTAATTTGGACCTCATTGACTATTGCCACCAGTGTTCTAAAACATCGGATATACTGGTACTAGGTTGATATACTAGTTTCAGCCCCCAACAGGTAAGATTAACATATTTCTATACCACTTCTCGTTTTGGACCGAAGTAGACCATTATATTATCTCGAAGCAAGATATTAGACAATAATTCGACCTTAAAATATCTCTATATAAGCAATAACATTGGATCTTCTTTCCAATTATGTAAAAACCTAACCCAACTTGTTAGCTCATTAACCCAATGAGCTGTATACATGAAGAGATATAAATAGGACCGATCAGTAGTCTCACACCCCTTGTATTGACATTTCATCCATTACAAGCGGCAACCATGAGATGCAGCTTAGATTTTATATTTGTGTTTTGAATATTAGACATTCAGTGGGTACATGTCTTGACGTATTTAAGAAAATTCTCCAAATGTCAAATTATTTATCGACTCAATACAAATTAATAAAGTATATATCCTTTAATGCCCTAACTTGTTTTCAATAGGTTTACTTGATTTATGTAGACACGTTATGACGCAGGACGGGAGCGATTTAGGATTTGTGGTGAAGAAATTGAGCAAAAACTTAGAATTTTGAGGGATAAATTAGGGTTTGAGCCTCACGCCCAGGCGAATCACATGCCCACTCTCTCACAAATCACTCGAAAACAGATTTAATAAAGCAAATCACATGCTCTCAAAAGAAATCATACTTCACTCTCCATTTTTAAATTAGGATTTTACAAACCATATATATAGAGAATTCTAAAACAACAAGATAATAACAAATCTCTAAAAATCCAAAATCTAACTAAATTCCTAATCAAATCAAATCAAATCCAACTAAATAACTAATCCCATCTCTATCACGTTACGTATATTTATCATCAAAAAAGACACTTGATATGACATCCGATATTTAATAAATATCATGATATACCAGCTAATAATGATACCAGATAAAGAATTATGCCGACAAATATATCACCGATATCCGATATTTAAGACACTGGTCGTCACCTGCCTATTGACTTTCACTTGCTCTTGAAATATTGTTTCCTGAATCCCTGTTCTCTGAGAGTTTAATTCCATTCTAATAAATATTTAGCTCCAAACAATATACTTTCATCACTGTGCTGAAAAACAAATCACAATAACTAGCTATATACCTTCAACCTTTACCTTCCAAAACCTATATTTATGACACCCCACATAACCTAATTCACATGCAAAATTTCTAGTTTGATGTTTCTTTCATAAACTAGTTCTGAATATTACACTCACTGGAATTTATGCAAGAAACATAGATCTACCCAAGTCTTAGTTATGAGAATAATATGAGCATCCCATATCATGCACTGTGAATGAATTTCTCACCTTATAGTCTTCAAGAAATGATGAAACATCTGAAGAATCAAATCATCACATTCAAGATCCAGCATCACAACACATGATCGGACCTTGGCAACAGTTTCAAGTATTGAAACTCTCTTTTGAAAAGAACGGCAAGACATGTCATCCAGTCCCTCGAAAGCTGCAACAATCATTTGAAATATCTCCTAAACAAGTAAAAAATATGTCAGTGCTCATCCAATAAATATTCACCGAAGGCATAAAATATATAGGATTTAATGCTTTGAAACATAATTTGATGTGTGTTAAAACCAAATACATTACAACAGACCTTCATAATGTCATCATCATATGGAGCTTCTGGTGCTGTTATTCTCGTAATTTCGCTAATACAGGATGCAACAGCAACTTTTACATCCATATCTGAGTGTCTCAGGAATTCTTTCCGAGCCAATGCCTTCATTGTCGGCTGAAGTGCATCCAACATTGACTGGGATGGTGATTGTTCAACTCTAGATAAGTGACCATCAATTGCCTGAAATTCAGTATTAACAAAAAATAAAAAAAGAAAAGATCAGCCAACAAATCACACAATACGATGACTAATATAATATCATATGCATACAAAAAGCAATGAAATCTGAATGTTCAATTTTAAATAAATGAAAGAATAGCAACCATACATTAATTCAATTAGCTGGTAGTGCACATACGAATAGCGGCTAAGCATACTACTCACAGACAATATTACAAAAATAACAGAATAACAGACATCAATGCTCACATCAAGGATGAGGACCAGTGACTGGAAATTTCTGATCAAGATTAAATCATCAACAAGGTCAAGAGCAATGCTATAAAACCCAGAAAACTCATTCAGATACTCCGCCGAGTACACAGGCTCGCTCCCTGAACCTGCCGAGAATAGGAAACTTGCTCAAGCAACAGATGAACAACTCATTTAATCATCCAAATCTGTTTATTGAAACAGGTATTTGGAGCCTCATCGAGTAGAAAAATAAAAAAAGGGATGTAATGTTTTTATCCAAACCTAACCTACTAGCTTTTGTTATTAAATGGATCGATTTTGGGAAAAATGCAAAGCCAAGATCAAGAACTGATCTTGAATCTTTTGTTCGAGATAACATATGCTTACAAACACTCAATTTTATAAATACCAAAGGAACCAAGAGTTTCTTAGTAGTTCTCTACTGCCGTAAAAATTTTATTCCTTTTTTAAGATACACTTTCAATAAATCTTATGAAATTCTCTTTAGAAAAAATTATCCTTTGTTTCTAGAGATAAGTATATTGCTTCTTTCTATATATGTCACTTAAAAATGATGGATTTCTCATATGTAAGTGCTGGTTCTTTATTTTACTGATCTAAGAGACATTTTCTAAATCTCCTTAACTAACTTTTAGGGAATTGATAAGTTAATATTAATGCCCATATTTGAACATTGAGATTACATGTGCTTGTACTATATATTTAATGTTTTTGTATAAACATATAAAATATTAATGTTTCAAGTTCTGCGAGAGTAATCCGAGTAATCGCCGAGTTTTTAAATTACTCACTACTTGATCTACCACCGAGCGCATAATAAAATTGAGTTTTAAACTACAGTGATACTTTATAATTCTGAAACGCTGTACAAACCATCAAAGTCTACTGCTTAGAAATTATTGTCAACAGATAAGCTCTATATACAAGAAACTTGGTCAACAAAGGATTTGTTCAGGCTAACTTGTAAATAAAAATACATGCATTTATCAACTTGGAAAACAATTTATGAAGTCTAAAAGAACATATTTGCATCATGACGTCAACATTCCATGTCCAGCCAAACATCAAAATCCCCCCCCCCCCCCCTGCCCCCCCTTTCAAAACAACAATGAGAACCCCAAAGACAAAGATCATCTGCATATCTCATAATTCCTGAGATGCAAAATTCAAATAATCTACCTCATAGAAAAACATTCTCCCTGAAAATAGTATTCCATTAGACACTGCCTAACAGAGGCGATTGAAATCCATTAGATAAAATAAGAAAAAATGTAATTTGATATCACGGACTTGCACACACGCTATTACTTTTATTCGATGTTAGTATGGACATTACACACCCTTGTGCTATACTTAACCACTATCACATACATTTAGATGAATATAAACAAAGTTTTAGTATTCACCAGGAGAATGCAAAAGTTGATTACACTGGTCAAAGTGTGTCAATTGACACTTTTCCATTTGAATAATAACACCTCCGATATGTCTCTAATCACTTAATTGTATAAATTGAAGGCAACCTGATGCAGATGCTTTTTCAATGCCTTAGTTCCTAATTTCACAAGACATCTGTAGATACCACCAGTAAGGGCTCTTGAAAACGTCAAGACTACACATTAAATATTCGGCACCCAAATTGTCAAATAATATATACAGAAAGCAATACTGGCTATAAATGGATTCAAGTTATTTTTCTCCAGACCAATTTCTGAAGTCATTAAATTCAACACTGTCACCTGCTCGGGGTCTACTAGCATGTATAGAACTGTGAGATACACCCTTCACCCTGCGGCAATGACAGTAGTTAGAAGATGACTCCCCTTTTGTAAGTATTATCTTCCAATATGGACGTTTACTTCTTTCCACCAAATTTTAAGATGATTTTCTTATTAGTTAGACATTTTTTGTATCTCCACACAATCTTGTGATTTTAATAATACCACTTTTTTACATTTTTGTCCGTCTTTCAGAAAAGCCCAGCTAAGGTCCCAAGAGTCTGAGTCCTGCCACGCAAATTTTCTCCCACTTCAACTTGTTAATGGCGAATTCATGGCAGATGCATACCATCTCATCTAAACTTTTAAATCAAAATGGGTTGGATATACCAAGACTCAGATGATAAAGCTCCAGAAATACATTGATCTAGATTTCACAATATAGCACCAGCCTAATACCAGATTCCCTTTATGATGTCAAAAGCAGCAGGCAGTTAAGCTTGTGTACCAAGCACTTCCAAACAAGCAATTTAATTTCCAGATTCCTATACTATTTAAGCGTCTGATCCAAATGAAAGAGGACAAGGCTTGCATACATGCAAATAAAAGAAGAAAAAGAAAATTATTTTCAAATCACACATAGCATGTAACACAATATGCACAAAACACTAAATTTGTGCATGAAGGGAAGGTAGCTAAACTTAAAATTTGTTTTAAAAGGTGTTCCTTCAGTATTCATACAAACCCTCTTCAACCCACTAACATCCTGAGCCCAAGTGTTTAGAGTTCCATGAATTGAAGTTCAACATGAGCAAATCCCTAAATTTCCTAAAGACAGTCTACTATTAACTACAATTAACTAGTTGCAAAAAAAAGAAGAAGAAAAAAAGCAAAGGAATCCAACGCAAAAAGAGAGAATCTTAAAAATGTTTAGGGCTTACATCAAGCAGTGAATAAAGCTCTTCTGCCGGTTGAGAGCTCCGCTGAGAGGTGAGGCTTTCTCCAAGTTCAAGAAACTTCTCCTCCGGGCGTTTGGAATCGTTCGCCATTTACAAGCACCACAAGATCTTATAGCGATTCGGCTTCCAACTTTAAGTCACCACATGAAAACTCTAATAATAATAATAAATAAAAAAAACCTAGCCCAGGATTGAGAGCGAGCAGAGGTTAAGAGAGATCGAAGCCCTAGCTTTCTAAAGAGGAGAAATAAAAGCTAGGATTTCATTTCAATTTTCACTCTCTCTCTCTCTCTCTCTCTCTTCCTCTTACCTGCCCCTTTGAAATAATAGAAATCCCGTTATTTTATTTTGCTTTCTCCTTTTTTCCGAAACTGGGATTGGTGTCGTAACCTGTGATAATGGGTGCTTTTGAGGCCTTGAAAGGGGTTTTAAACGCCCGTTGGATTTATTCCAAATTTATGAGATCCGGTTAATTTCGTGGTTTCAATTCCGGGATGAGGTCATTTCAGTTACGGGTCAAATGCCCAGTTGATAGCGGCAGTGGCGGCCCATTTGGAGCCCACTGTGAACAACACGCGTACCCCCTGATGTGTCAGGAAATGGCTCCTCTGCTCCCCGTTTTTTAAATTCACTCGGTGCTTTGCTATTCTTTTCTGAGAACTTGGCTGAGTAAATTGTATTTTGCGAACGTCGATGCATTTCGGCGTCCCTTGATGAGAAGGGATGTGCATTTTGAATGCTAAAAATGACTTTTACGAGTCTAAATCTGTACTCGTCAAAAGCCCAATATCACCTTATGAATGCTAAAAATGACTTTTATTGAGTCTTTATGGCATATGATTGACAAAGGCCCATACCACCTCAGGTCGCCTAAATAAAAACCTTGAATCCGATCCGTCTTCGCCGTCCTGAAAAAATTTAAGATTTTTTTATTAAGTCCAACTGTTATTAAATCAATATCAACATGAAACTACCTGTAAAATTTTAACCACATAATCATGGAGGATCTTAACCCTGAAAGTCCTCCACTATAGATACAATGTTCCTCCGCGAACAATTCTTTTTATTCCTGACGATTCTCTATTCTGTAACCACGAACTAGTTTAATCAAAAAAAAATCTATAGCTTACAATCTCAAGAGATAAAAGATATTTAGTGACTATGGTTCCCCTTCAATAAATTACTCATCAATGTTCATTTTCCCAAGGACATAGGTATGAGTACACCTTGACTAAACCTCATTGAACACATCTTTCTCTTTTATGTGTGTGTGTGTATGCACACACTTTTATTCCTTAGGTTACTCGCTCGCTAATAACCACTTGATTTACCCATAACGATCAATCTCATATCTAAGTGGATTTTAGGTCGAACATTTAGCACCATATTGAAATAATATCTAAATCATGGCAAACACCTAACTTAAAAGGGTAGCAAATAACCAAATTTATTATAGGTTAAAAGGCCAGGTGAGCAACCAAACTCCTATGCAATGCAATCTAAAGGCTAGACAAGCAATCAAGCTCCTACTCGGTCGAAAGGCCAGATGAGCAGCCAAGCTCCTCTTCGAGAGGAAAATGGAATGACTGCAAGCTCATCACACAGCTTCACGATTTATCTGCTCTGATGCTAGGCAGAATTCTTGGAGTTCACTGAGGAGATCGCCAAGCTAACCAAGGTGTTGGCGCAAAACTCCTCAGTCTACGGTAATGAGGTGGAAGATGGGCAACCCGTGGAAATCATCGGTTAGGCCTACAGATGCCACAGGAAGCAGAGCAATGCCCACTACTTAAAAAGCAAGCCAAAACAACTACCTCTAGCATCTACCATGTGCTATCGCGGAGATGGTGATATCAAATCAATATTGGTACAACGAAGAAAAGCTCTGATCAATCGGCCTCTAAGTTCAAAGATACATGTCGTTCTCGCGATGTATCCTATGATAAGGGTCCAAGTTTAAGCTCATGAATCCGAGTAGAATGTAAGATGGCATGATGAAGCCATCTGATCATGTTGTCAACTATTACATTGTTATGAAGCTCCAAGGAGCCACCGACAAGGTCCTGTGCAGAGTTTTCTCCATAACTTTGGTAAAAGGGATAAAGAATGGTACTACGATATCCCAGTTGGATCTATCCACTCTTTTCTTCAGCCATGCCACAAAATTATCTAGCAATTTGCCGCGAGCAAAATCATCAAGAAAAGTGTAGCCTCCCTTCTTAGAGTTGAACAAATGCATAGCGAGACGCTTAGGTTCTTGAGTGGCTTAATAGTGCCAAGCTCCAAACAGAAGAGTGTTCTTCCAATATTGTCTTTGTATGCTCGTTAATAGCATGTGACATGTTCGCTTGAGATACTCCACTGGTTACCCGAACTCTCAAAGCAGTTGGACAAGTATATTGGACAAAAGGATTTTGAAATGATCTTTGATGACCGAGATTCTTGAAGATCAAAAGAGCTCTCCAAGAGAAAAGCAAAAGAACAAGAGAAGAAGTGGAGTCCCCTAGGCACCATGAGGATTCTCGCCAAGAAACTGCACGAATAACAGACAAGAAGATTACACACACCTAAATACAACTCGAATAAAATCTGAATTAGATTTAGAAGAAGGAACTTCACCCTCAACCTTCACAACCTCTCCGAACACCTCTAGGAAGAAGGGGCTCGCAACACTTCTGCAAATATCACCAAGATATTATGCATAGCTGATATGATAATTTACTGCAAGTGTACAGTGTCAGTTGTAGCACTATACAGATCGTCCCACAGAGATCTCAGGTATTTTGCAATTCTTACTAATTCTATAGTCTAACGGACTAATAAAAGATTCTAGGTTGTATTTGAGAGTTATTGTAATTAGCCTATAATCTAGAGTCCACTAGTTTCCAACCATAATTTACTTCTATTATCTTTTTCTATTATAAAAATTTGATCTTTTAGTTTTATCTTTATTTAAAGTGCCCTAAGTATGAGCTATTAAATGGTGTGCAAATATAACTCATCAAAAAAACTATTTTTCATCAAAATAAACTAAATTATTAGATAATTCTTTGAATAAGATGAAAACCAACAACTCCAAACCCTAACTAAGCATAAGTTATCAAGAAACTTAACTCAAATATAACATATCAAATTATTAATCTTCAAGTTCTTGTATTTTTATCTTTTCATAGAAAAATTATGTCTTTATTTATTTTATTTAAGAAGAAAATTTTAGAGAGTAATTACATGGTGAATTCTAACTTCATTTACATCCTAAAACTAAAATAAATTAGCTACTCATATTTCTAACAAGCAGAATCAAATTTTTACTCATAGAAAGCAAATAAATCTAATCTAGAAAATAAATAAATCTAAATTAGAAAGTAATTAAAATAAATTAACTAAGAAAAAATTGAAGACAAAAGATAATTACCTCTGGAGTCTGGTATTGTGGTCGTCACCCCTTCAGCAAAACCCTAATTTTATTAAATTAAAAACGAGTACAACCTATATCCTAATTCTACATTAACTACTGCATAAAAAATCCTAAAATACAAGGATACGACCAATATAAAGGTTTCGGAAATTAAACCATAATTATAATAGAACAAAAAAACTACAAAATTACATCGAAACTCTCGAAGAAAACTCAGCATGTGGGGCCCTCTTTGTGCCGCCAATTGGCGGCAAAATGCCGCTATTTAGCGGCAATATTATGATAAAATTGCTTGAATTTTCTTCCGCATGAGTCGCGTGCCTTGTACTCTTGGATATCCTTATTGTATTTGACTTTGAGTCTCCGAAGTATTTTAATCTTGTAGTTTTGCTCTTTTTAAACTCTTTTTCGGGCTTTATTTCCTAATCCGACTCTGATTTCATGTCATCTCTTTGTATGAATCGGATTACCTAAAAAACAAACTAAAAATATCCAAGCAGTTATTTATATACAAACAATATATAAAATATGGGAGAAAAAAATACAATATATGATACTAATCACATTCTCACACCTATTTTTTCCTAGTACTCGAGCAAAAGCTAAACCTAAAAAAATGAAAAATCCTAACTCACTTTTGCAGGAATCGCGATTGCATTTAGCATGTACAACAAGTCTTTAAACCCTAAGTTACCCTAGTGGACGAGTGTCGTCTCGTAAGGGTTCGCAGTGAATATATCCACAAAATTTATTAAGAAAATAAATTAAGGAATAAAGAAAAGAAAAATAAGGATAACCGAAAATCAAGAAAAATAAAATTTTATATAAAAGAAAGATTTTTTTTAATATATTTTCTTCAATTAATCTCACTAATATACAAACTCAAGAACGGATTTACATTATCAATTTTCACAGCGAGCGTCATATCATATACACTAATCTTTTTAATAAAAAAATTTATATCCTATATTTCAATACCTACTAACAGATAATTCATTGGCTCCTATACAACTACGTGCACGTGTGATAGTCTATTTCGGCATTGAACTCCAACTCTAACTCATGAATCAGCTCCTCTCTCATAAGAATTTTTTTCTTTTTTTTCTTTTTTTAAGAATATTTCATATTTCATGCGAATATTCACGCTTGCTTAAATTCAAAGTACCTGATTACTCGAACCATACTTTTTTTTTTTACTCTTGAGGCTATTGCCTTAATACCATGCGCACCCCTTTTTTTATCACTCTCGAGCCTATTGCCTTAATACCAGGCGCATCCCATTTTTTTATTCTCACTTTTTTTTCTTTTTTTCTTTTTTTGTTTAGAGAGGAAGACTTAATCATTATCATTTTTGTTCTTAACCTAATAACTATTATGAAGTGAAAAATAGATGTATATTTGCCTCAAAATTTCTGTTAGCGGTATTCATTTTTTGGATTTTAATCTTTTTTAAAAATTCTGAGTGTATCATTCAATCTACTCTCTTATTCAATTTTAAATCTAAATTTGCTCCTTTATCTGTAATTAGGTTGATCTATTAATAAATATATATATATTTTTTCAGTTTTTCTGCTTTTTTTTAGTCAGTTACGCTAAAAACTATCCGAAGTGTAAAATAAAGAAATCCCAAAAATCTAAAAATAAAATAAAAATAAATAAAAATAAAAATCCTAGAAAAAATATGGAGAAAAATCTCCTAACCCACTCTCTCACACCTAAATTCATGTATGCCCTCATACACGAACCAATTGTGGTAAAATAAATAAGAAAACTATTATATAAATATTATGCACTTACTAAAAAATTCAGTTCGGTTACGACCTCTTATCGCTTCCCACTCTCTTAATGTGTTTTTTTATATTTTGATATGGATAAACTTAGTCTTTTAGTCAATTTTACATTTAATCTCTCCATTTTTTTATTTTTCTTAATTTATTCCTACCCTTCTTTCTTTTATTCAATAGTAAAATTTTGAAGTTGGAAATCGTATCTTTATTGTCCATATTTGACCCACGAGTATTTTTCATGGCAGTAAGTATTTTGGTTTTATCAACATGTGAAATAATATATTTTCTTTAGTGTTGTGGAATCATGAGCATGATTTTAGATGGCTCTATCAAATCATTAGGTACCATGATATCTTCTTTTTGAGATTCTTTCTATTTTTCTAATATTCTGTGCTCGTTATGCAAGTTTTTTTCAAACCTGTTATCAAAATTCTCAAAAGAAATTGTCATGCTAGTGAACTTATCACTAGTCAATTTATTATGAAGAGATAAAAATTCTTCTTTATAAATTTCTTCACAATTTTCATCAAAAGAATCAAATGATAATATGTCACTAGCAAGCTTATCATGAGACAAATCACCAAGTAAAATTTTTTCTTTATCACCAATTTCTTCATAATTATTTTCACAATGGTCTAAAATAGGTTAATCACAATGTTGAAGTATAGACTCATTATGCACAAAATTATTTAACTTATTTTTAATCATATCTACTTCAAAAGATGACTGAAGTGATTGCTCGTTGGAGTAAAATATGTTTAAACAATTAGATGGTTGATCTAAAAAAATTAGTATGAGAAATTGTTTTGAGAAGATTTTCCATATAAGATGCAGTTTGAGAGAATGATGCAGTTTGAGAGGATAATTTTAATAAAGTTTCTACACCTTCCTCTATTCTACGTTTTCGTTCCTTAGACTCATGATTGTAATTTTTCTTATTTTTCTCAAATAATTGCATCTCGAGATCATGAGTGAAATTTGATGGTGGATATGATAGATCTATGTACATATTTGATGACAGATATTAAGTGGTTGTAGATAAATTCTCATGACATGTATACCTTACTTCTAATCTTTTTAATGTTTCATCTAACATATTCAATTGAATATCTTATTCATAATTGAATATAGAACATAAAGATGAATAGCTCTATAAAGAAAATATCAGATGGAGAACTCTCTTGGTACGACTCTTAATTATATACAAAATTAGATTGATTCATCCATTTACAATTGTAATTTTGTGTATAGGAAGCGTTCGTAGGTTTATTATATGTGGTATGAAATTGATTATGCCCTTGTCCTAACGAATTTCTTATCAATGGACACTGATAATAATATGATATGATTACAACAATAATAGCAACCAGTTAGATTTTGAAATAATTTTTAAATTTTTTTTTGAAGAAGGTGGAGAGGGAAAGAGATGGAAATGAAAAAATAAAAAAAATTAAAATTTTATTTTAATTTTTTTATTTTGTATTTTTTTTTACAAAACCAGGAATCCTAAACATAGAATTAGACAAAATTTGGAGGAAAAAATCTCTAAAATTACCGCTAATTAGCGGTAATTCACGCTATTTAGCGGCAAAATCAGAGAGTTTAGCTCCCTAGTTTTTTCAGTGCACTTTTGAGACTCTTTTCTTCCCTTTTTGCTTCCTGTATCTAAAGTTTCAGATCCTTACACACTCAACACACACTGTTAAGCTGTAAAACGTTAGAAAAAGAAAGAAAAACACCGTCGATCCCCGACAACGGCACCAAAAACTTGATGTGATAATTTACTGCAAGCATACAGTGCCGGTTGAGTGTTATACAAGTCGTCCAAAAGAGATCTCAGGTGTTTTGCAATTCGTACTAATTCTATAATCTAACGGACTAATAAAAGATTCTAGCTTGTATTTAGGAGTTATTATAATTAGCCTAGGATCTAGAATCCACTAGTTTCCAACTATATATTTACTTCTATTATTTTCTTCTATCATAAAAATTTGATCTTTTAGATTAATCTTTATTTAAAGTGCCCTGAGCATGAGCTATCAAGTGGTGTGCAAGTATAACTCATCAAAATACTACTTTTCATAAAAATAAACTAAATCATTAGATAATTCTTTGAATAAGATGAAAACCAATAACTCCAAACCCTAACTAAGTATAAACTATTAAGAAACTTAACTCAACTATAACCTATCAAATTATTAATCTTCAAGTTCTTGCATTTTTATCTTCTCATAGAAAAATCATGTCTTTATTTGTTTTATTTGAGAAGAAAATTTTAGAGAGTAATTATATGGTGGATCCTAACTTCATCTACATTCTAGAGCTAAGCTAAATTATCTACTCATATTTCTAACAAGCAGAATCAAATTTTTACTCATAGAAAGCAATTAAATCTAATCTAGAAAGCAAATAAATCTAAACTAGAAAGCAATTAAAATAAATTAACTAAGGAAAAATTGAAGAGCAAAGAGAATTATCTCTGGAGTTCGGTATTATGGTCGTCACTCTTTCAGTAAAATCCTAATTTTATTAAATTAAAAATGAGTATAAACTATACCCTAATTCTATATTAACCACTGCATAAAAAATCCTAGAATACAATGATACGGCCAGTATATAGGCTTCGGAAATCAAACCCTAATTCTAATACAACCGAAAAACTTCAAAATTACATAGAAGCCCTCGAAGAAAACTCAGCATATGGGGCCCTCTATGTGTCGCCAATTGGTGGCAAAATGACGTTATTTAGTGGCAATATTATGATAAAATTGTTTGAATTTTTTTCCGCATGAGTCTCGTGTCTTCTACTCTTGGATCTCCTTACTGTATTTACTTAACTCTCTGAAATATTTTAATCTTGTAGCTTTGCTCTTTTTAAACTCTTTTTCGGGCTTTGTTTCCTAATCCGGCTCTGATTTCATGTCATCTCCTTGTATGAATCGAATTACCTGAAAAACAAACTAAAAATACCCAAGTAGTATTTATTTATATACAAAAAATACATAAAATATGGGAGAAAAATATAATATATGATACTAATAAATAGCATATAAGACTCTACCAATTGAAAGGAAAGACATTAAGAGCCTCATTCGACAAGGTCATTTCAGAACTTCGTTGATAAGAGAAAAACTAAGAAGAAATTGATACGTCCAACCCGTAGCTCCTCGGATTGATAAGAAGCCTATAGCAGTTAGTTTTCATGTTTTCTTCATATTAGATGGTCCCAGGGTAGGAGAGAGCAATATTTTGACTAAATGTACAATGCTCAAACTGTAAACATCATTGATTATATCATTAAGTGCTATAAGGAACCACTCATCATCTCGGACGAAGACCTAATTGGAGTTGAACTCCCTCATAATGATACAACTATCATCACTTTAAATGTCTCTAGAGTTGGGATAAAGCGGATTTTCATTGACATGGGAATCTCCTATAATATTACCTTGTTCAGTGCCTTGAAACAAATGGGATTTGATATACGAATACTCGACACTATAGTATGACCACTTACCAATTTCAACAACATCAAAATTCTTGCCTCAAGTTCAATTGCTCTCCCAACATCTTTTGGTGAATCCCCTAGAAAGGTGATATTATAGGTAAAGTATACCATCATCGATGTGCCTTCTCCATACAATATGATCCTTAGACGATCGGTTATGAATGTGCACAGAACCGTATCGTATGCCTCTACTAGTCACGAAGTTTCCTACTAATATCAGAGTGGGATGAATTTAACCAAAAATTATTAAGAAGTTGATACATCACCTCACCAAGACAAAGTGGTAGGCATCTGAACTCATACCATCAAGCACCAGAAAAGATTAAATGAGATTCACCTGGCTGGCTTTGAAGTCAATCTCTCCGACATGAGAGATGACTTTGACATACAATCTGCACTTGTTGAAGGACCATTTTATCTCCGAGATTCTGCGAAAATAGTATGATTAGGTCCTTTTGTCTATAATTCTTTCAAGAATCAACTCAATAAGTTTTCTTTAGGAAAATAGGATGCTTTTGCTTTGAAGCCCTCTTACATGGAAGGTATTGACCTTGTTGTCATTTGCCAGTAAAGCAAAAGAAACGTAATATTGAGCCAATGAGAGGAAGAGCAGATGAAACGTAATATCTGCCACTAACTTAATATTAGTCCATCTTATGTGCCAGTAAAATAGAAGAAACATAATATTGAGCAAAAGAGAAAAAGAGCAAAAGAAGAAAGCGAACAAGCTGCTTACTGCTAGTACATTCAGAAAGAGCCTGCTATCTCGACTGGTTGGCTAATATGGTATTACCAAAAAACTCTAAAGAGAAATAACACATGGGCGTTGACTAATACCTTTTTGAATAAAGCTTCTTCAAGAGATTACTTTCTTCTCTCCCAAATTGATTAACTCATCGACTTGTCTCCAGGCACCAGTCATGGATGCTTCTAGTTACTATCAGATCAAGATGTTGTTCAAGGGAAGATGAAGACTTCCTTTGCCACTAATCAGGAGATATATTGCTACCACATGATGTCTTTCGGCCTGAAGAGCCCTGAATCACTTATTAGTAGTTGGTCAACAAGATCTTCAACCCCGATATTGATAAAATATTAAAGTCTAAGTGGATGATATGTTGGTGAAGTCACCCATCGCAGAAAACCACATCTGAGATCTCCAGGAAGTATTCATCATGCTAAAAAAAAAAAAAAAAAAATCAAGTTGAACCCCAGCAAGTGTGCATTTGGACTTACTTAGAGAGAGTTTTTTGAGCACATGATCTCCTCGAGAGGGATTGAAGGCTAATCCCAAGATGATAATTGCCATTTTAAATATATAGAAGCCAACTACTTTTAAGAAAGTAACTCCAACAGAATGCTTGCTGCTCTTGGCAGATTCCTGTCGAAGTCGATAAAATGGCCCCTATTGTTTTCAAGATATTAAAGGACAAGGCAACATGGTTTGACCAAATCCCTTTGATAATAAAAATAGAAAATTATTTGGAATCTCGAAGCCTGAGAAGCCTTTAAAGAGTTAAGGAAAAACCTTTAGAATCTGTTGTTGGTAACTCATTCGTAGGGAAGGTAACGAACTCTTTCTCTATCTCACAACTATCTTCGAAGTTATCAGCTCCATACTGATCTGAGATGAAGGAAAAATCCAAAGGCCATCTACTATATTTGAAGAGCCTTGAGAGATGTTGAAATCAATTACTCATAGATCAAGAAATTTGCTTATGCTCTGGTAATAATGGTCTGGAAATTAATGCCTTACTTCCAAGCTCACACTATCAATATTCTTTTTGATATCCTGAATTGGTCTGTGATGACCAAGATAGAGAGGTCAGGTCATATGCAACATTCAAGTATTGAGCTACTAAGTTGGACATCAAATACTCCCTATGCCCTGCCATCAAAAGGTCAAGTGCTCGCTGCCTTCATCATCACATGTATTGTCCCCGAACAAGTCATCCTAGAGTAAGAAGCTAGCCAAATAGTATGGATCAACAGATGCCCGTTGATGTAGATGTGATGAGTGCATGAACAATCTAATATTGATGGCTCATTATGCAAATTCAGGAGTGGAACGAGGGGTTATGATTAATTACAAGTGAAAAATATAATTATTTTATTTTGTGCACTCGTAATCCAATTTTAGTGATTAATATAAGAAATTAATGATAAATTATTTTGATAAATTAAACTCTCCAATTTATTATTTTTCTAGTATTTTAGTCTTTTTAGCAGAATTCTATGTAGAAGAAAATTGAAAAATCAAACCGTATCTCAAATATCCGCCCATATTGTCATTTTACAGGTTTGTCTATCGAGCCACCTGAGGGCTGTCGTCGGCCATCAACTGAGACAGAAACTAAGAGCAGCCTTAGATAGAGCTTCTGGTGTGGCTTTGGATAGCCATAACAACAGAAAGAGTTATTTGAGGATTTGTAAAGAAAAGAGTTTCCTTATAAATAGAATTCTTATTAGGGTTTTTGAAAGGCTATAAATACTAGATGTAATTCAGAGATTTGAGAGATATATGAGATATAGATAGAGAGATTATAGTTTTTATGTTTTTAATTTTGTACTCTTACATAGTTATTAATAAAAGCATCTCTTTTATTCATATTTGATGGTTTTGATAAGTATGAGCGATTAAATTTTTTCGTTGGTCCAGATGAGATAACGAACACTAGAAAATTTACTCATTTGTGTTTGTTTGCTTAGCTTGATTAATTTACGTAAAATTGATATTTTGGTTCTATATTATCTTGTCAGGTTTTAAATATGATTTTGAGTCTTTAATTATGTATAGTTTGATGATATTTTATTGCTTAATTTTTGATATGCCATAGATTCTATAGGCATGGTATATATTTAGACTTTGACATTTATTTTTATTATTCATATGTCATGCTTAAATAAACTCAAAATACATATACGATTAATTAGGAGAAGTTAGCCAAATTATCAAGTTTACAAGTTTATTTGATTTTGTGTTTTAAAGATATATTTTTCTGGTTGTAGAATAACCATGTGATCAATGCAAATAAGACAAACAAGCGTAAGCATATCTAGTAAATTATTATATGGGGAGTTTACTTATCTGATTTTTTTGCCAATTTTTTAAGCATTTAAAAAAATCCTTCAATCTTTAGTTTTTGTTAATTAAAAATCTATTCTTTTTATTCCATAATTTATTTCTTTAGTGTCTGATATAATAATTAAAATGATCCTTGAGAAAATAACTTTGGATTACCACCCTTGTACTATTTGTCAATCTCTTGCACTTGGGAATGTGCGATTTAGATTGCAGTTAATTTTGGTGCCGCTGCGGGGACCAATATTGTGTTATACTATAGTATAAATTACGATTCCTATATTATTAATTTGTGCGATTTTAAATTTACATGACCAATTGGAGAAGAACTTCTAACAGTAGACTTATTCAATCGTACTCATATCCATAAATACTTTCAATCTATCAATTATTTTACAACATGAGCACTAATAATAACAACATGAATAACGAGAATAGTATCGAATTAGGAGACAATAACACACAGAATAAAGACAACCATCATGGAGCAATGGAAGATTCTTTAGTGATTATCTAATAGGACAATCCAACCTTCATGTATAGTATTTCTTTTGAATATGATACACTTCGAAATTAAATCTGGAGTATTTCAACTTTTACCTAAAATCCATAGAGTAGATGCAGAGAGTCCTTCTTTGCATCTTCAAGAATTCGTACAGGTTTGCACTTTTAGTAATCTTCAAAATATTATTACAGAGTAACTAAACTTAAACTTTTTCTGTTCTTTCTAAAGGATAAAGTAAAGATATAACTGCACTCATTATATCCTAATTTAATAGGAAGATAGGACGAGATGCAAAAAGAATTCTTAAAGAAATTCTTTCCTTCATATCGAACATATTATATGTGAAAGCAAATTATCAACTTTCGCCAGAAAGAAGATGAACCTTTATTTGAGAGTTAGGATATATACAAAGATTTGCTACTCTTATGCCTACATCATGACTTCGAGATATAGAGAACTGTAAGTACCTTCTATCAAGAGCTAAACATTACAAATGTTGGCAGTGAAAATTTCTAAGTAAAAAGAATTTTCCACAACAGAACGCGGAGCTAATTCTATAGCCCCGCGTCTGGCTAGTTTTAGCCCCGCGTTGAGTAAAACGTGAAGCTATCGATAGCTCCGCGTTAGCTCTGCGTTCTGGTTATTTAGCGCCGCGTTTTGATGAGTTTTTCTCCGCCTGAGCAGATAACCAGAATCTCAAATTGATTGAGATTATGATTTGGGCTTGTCCAGTTAATCAAATTAAGTCCAATCAGAACTCTAAATCAAGAGATTCAAATCAAAACTAAGATATTTGATTAGAATCCTTGATGAGTAAGAATTCTATTTAAATAGAAACTCTTCTATCATCCTGGGGCTATAAATGCCTTCTTGGTAAAACCCTAGGGGTCTTTTTTTCGGCAATTGAGATATTTTTCTGAAATCTTGGAGAATTCGAGTTACGCACAGAGCCTTGAATTCGTGAAGATCAGAGAAAATCATTATCTTTTTCTGGAGTTCTTGAGATGTTCGAGTTACGCGTGAGAGCCTTGAACGAATCAAGACCAGAGGAGATTGTCTACAGTCGGCCGTCATCTTCGAAGGAGAAGAGTTCGACGTCTGATCATCCAAAGGAGCTACTATAGATACCATCACCACACAGATCCCACATATATTGTAAAAGAGAGCGATTGAAGATATAAAATCCTCTCGTTTGTTCTTTTCTTGTTCTCTTTTATTGTAATTCAAGTTTATTCAATGGAAGGAAAGGCGAATCAAAATTCAGCTGTGAATAAACTGGCGACCACAGTGGGAGCCATCTCTTTCACTGATGAAGAGATTGCGGTGCAATCGGACGTCAACATGATCAGATCTGAAGTAGACACGCTGGTCGTTGAAATTGACCAGCAGAAGTACGAGAAGTTCCTCTCCTCTGAATCAGATGACTTGGACGAGACATGATACTATCGTCGCATGCGCTCCAATACCCGAGCAGCGGGTAAAAAGGTATCCACCGAGAGACGGAGATCCTTGGAGACTGCGGCTATAGGGTCAGTGCTTGGACAGGAAATCCTAGCAGAGGATGAGCTTCCTACTGCCGAAGAAGACCTGGGGACCCAACTCTGAAATTGACCAGAACCCAACTCTGAAATAGGAATCAGAGAGCGAGGCGTAAAGCCCTCAAAGCCCGCCTTAGACGCGAGGCTAATGGACGCGAGGCTATAGTTCCTCGCAAACTGGCTCACGCTAATCGCGAGACCAGTCACTATCGCGTCAAACGCGAAGTTACAACTTGCCTTAAAAGCAAGGAGAAGCCAGCGTGTGATATTCCACGCGAGGCTATTGCTGAGCTTAGCGAGAGACGCGAAGCCAGTAAGATTTGCGCTAGTCGCACGATACCTAACATTCGCGAGAAATGCGAGTATAAAAATTCTTTAAAGCTAGCGTGTGATCTCCACGCGAGGCTACTGCTGAGCCAAGCAAGAAACGCGAAGCCAGTAAGATTTGCGCTAGTCGCATGATACCTAACACTCGCGAGAAATGCGAGTATAAAAATTCTTTATAACCAGTGTGTGATATTCCATGCGAGGTTAATACTGAGTCAAGCGAGAAATGCGAGACCAGTAATACTTGCGAGAAACGCAAGATTTTCCTCGAAAATCACGAAAACGACTGGCAAATTGTTGTTAGTTGTAAGAATCGCGCTAAACGCGAAGCTATGATTTGCGTTAATCGCGAGGGTAAGCCAGCGTGCAAGAATCTTCCGTCACGTGGGGCTATTATTCCAGAAGCTAAAATTCTGAAGACACGCCAAGCCAGAGAGAAACGCGAGGCTAGCGTGGCAAAACGTGGAGCTAATTTTCAGTCTCGCGAGATAAAACGCGAAGCTATCATTAAGCCCCGCGCAGATCAACCCGACTACAGAATCAGGGCTGATCGTTGCATCAGTAAATCAGAACTGAACTTCAAAGATCAGAAGAAGCTTCAATGGATTCCTAGACCCTCTCAAAAGATGGATGAGTCCCGCGATTCCATGGCTAAAGACACCGATCTCAAGGAGTATCTGCCCAAGAAGAGAGGCATAGAACAAATTCAAGTTGAACCTATCTGTCACTGCCAGCAGCTTATGACAGCGGTATCCGCTGTAATGGACAACTGTGGCTGCAGCAAGAGCAGGGTATCGGTGTTCGACCGATTAACCGAGTCGAACAAGAACCCTATTAAGAAGCCGAAGACCGCTTCCCTGAAAGAATGGAGAGCTGTAACCTCCAACATGGTAGGAAAAGGGAAGAAAGTTGCACAAATGGATGACGATTTAGAATCGAGTGATGAAGAACCACATCGTATCACTCGACTCAAATCAGGAGCCGTTCCGCCTCGGAATTATAAGAGGCTTGCAATGGGTTCTTATGACGATGACAGTGATAACTCAGCTATAACTTCACCTCGTTCTTCTGCATCATCCAGGCTTCAAAAGTCGGCATCACATATGGCCGATAAGTCTGAAGACATCAATCAGAGATTTGAAGCTCAAGAAAGAATGATTCGAGAGCAACAAAATATGATTGAAGATCTTAAGATGATGCTCTCAAAATTTGTTGAAGATAACGCCAAGAGGGGCAAAGAAACTCTGAATGAAGAAGAAAGAGAAGAAAAAGCCCACTCGACGCACGAGGACGAGAACAGATTTTCTTTCCATGATCCACATGGAGAGAAAATAGAAAAATTACAGAGTCAACTCGAAGCACTGATGCATAAAAAATAGTTGAAAGAGTCAGGGGTCTGAAGGCCATATCCACCTGAATGGGATATAATACCACACCCTCAGAACTATAAACCGCTCAAGTTAGAGCCATATGACGGGAAGGGATCTCCCAGTCAGCACATTTATTACTTCTTGTCCCAAGCTGGACATTTAATCAGTAATGACCCGATTATGACCAAAGTATTCGTAAGTACTTTGCTAGGGCCTGCTTTTACTTGGTTCATGCAGCTGCCCCCAGGTACTATTAATACCTGGTTTGATATTGAGAGATCATTTCTCCCACGTTTTTTTGAGGATGATACCGAGATTACGGTTCATTCCCTCCTTGCGACCAAACAAGGAGAACAAGAAACAGTAAAAGACTTCATAGAGAGGTTCCAGGAGAAGTTCGTACATTGTAAACACGGAATGATCCAGGAAACTCTGGTGGAGACATACCGCCATAATCTTAGGACTAACGTGCTCCTAAAAATGGGGGCCGTAGAGTCTAAGACGTGGAGACACTTGCTCAAGCAGGGAGAACAAGCCGAGGACTTGATCCGTCTAGTTAAAGAGTCTCGCGGACCGAGAAATAATGGGAACAATAGATCATACTCCCAAAATAATAATAATAAGAACAAAGGGAAAGCGGTGATGGCGTCAGAAATTGCTCCGCAAAAGACAAATCCTCCACCGAACCCGAAGCCCCAGAATCAGAAGGGCACAAGACAAAGTAGGCCTCAGCCAGAAAGGACCTATACTTTCAAGGCGGAACAAACGCTTACACTCTTGCACTTACTCCAGAGAAAGGGAATGTTGAAACTCCCGGAGAATAGGAAGCCGGAGGACGCTGGTAAAACCAATGACCCCAATTATTGCCTCTATCACCGGAATGTTGGACACCCTACCAAAGATTGTTACCCTCTAAATAACAGAATCCAAGCGCTAATAGAAGCTGAAGTTCTGACGCTTAAAGAGGAGCAGAAGAAGGTCACCGCCAACATGGCAACCATAGTGGTTGGAACCCATGAGTTCCCCGCAGGGGTGACCCCAATTTCGAAAGGTAAGCTGGTTACAAAGAACCTTGACCCTTATAAAAAGGCTCAGGAAGGACTTGTCCCCGTAACGACTCAGAAAGGGGAAGTCATGTGAGTCCACCCTGATTTGCTACAGGATGAGCAGTAGACAAACACAGGGGGTCAGAAGAAGAAGCGGACTAGAAATGCTATCTCCGAGGAAATAAAAGATGAATATATGGTAGGGGTACCTACAGACTTTGAAGCGGAGCCCGAAACCATGGCCACTCATCAAGATGGGCAGGCCCTTCCGGCACTCGGTCTATAAAGACATATCTCAGGGACTACACCAGAGTAGATCCAAAACACATATATACGGAGCTTGCCAAACCTGCAAAACAGAAAGGTCTTTGTTTCCAGAAAAACCCTGGAAAAGATGAAGGAATTAAGGATACTTCCTTCAAATTTGATATTATAGCTCAGCTGACAAATATTCCAGCTAGGGTCACACTATACGAGTTGTTACGGTTATCAAAGTCAACTCATGAGGCGTTAAGAGAGGCCTTGGCAGACTCTGAGTCATTTCTAGCTCAGATTGTCGAGCCGACCGACGAAGAACAGGATTCTTCTCCCACTGTCATCAAGTGAGGAGGCAGGTCCCACAAATAGTCTTCTCTCTAGAAGACATGCAGGTGAGGAATATAAAGCATAACATGCCTTTATATTTCACCGGATATGTCGGATCCACAAAAGTAAACCGAATTCAAATTGATCCGGGTTCTGCACTAAGTGTCGTGCCCAGAAGGTTGATGCAGCTGTGGGGGATTTCCCTTCATCGTCTGGCACCAACCAACACCACAATATATGGGTTTAATGCCAATAATAGCAGTCCCCTCGGGAAGATCCGACTCCGATGTCAAATCGGAGATTTGAGAACAGAGGTCACATGCTATGCTATTGATGCAGATACCTCCAACAATATTTTACTGGGACGGCCTTGGATCCATACCCACATGATAGTCCCGTCGACTCTTCACCAATGCATGAAATATTGCGATGAGGAAGGAGAAGTCCGGACACTAGTTGCGGATAAGCAGCCGTTCAAAGGGCTGGAGAATTACTTCACGGACGCTGCACTTTACGAACCAGCCCATGAAGTCTCCAATAACGATCCTATCAAACCTCCAAAGCCTGACAAAAGTGGTAATGAGGCAGATATAGAATACGAACTTCCTGAAGAAGACGATTGGGGTGATTATGAAATTAACCCCAACGTAGGTTTCAGTTTGAGTCTTGATGATAATGTAGCCGATGTAGTAGAGGATGAATGGGTTATTAATGAAAACGTAAAGTTAGTCTACGAGTATGCTGTAGCTAATGAATCTGAGCCCTCTTGTACCTCTACCAAAGTGGATGGCCTATCCGAACTTGAAGTTCTGGCGGCATACCATTTTCTCCTCAGGTTATCCCTCCTCTCTCAATTAGAAATAACTAAGGGCCAAGGTCACTTCTTTGAAGTGCCTCCCCGACAGAAGTCTCAAAGACCGATCATGTTCGGTAAAGTGGTCACGTCGCCTCGACGAGGACAGAGCAGTGAAAGTGAACAAACATCACCTTAGTTCCATTTATATGAACAGAAATCCCGACAGATGATGGAAAAGATGGGTTATAATTTTACCCAAAAGCCGGGATTAAATTTTGGAAAAGGGCGACGAAATCTTATACCTTCGTTTAGGCCGAGGGGAAAGAGCCCAGACTATTATCAGAAGACTCGCAGGGGGTTGCGCTATGTATCTACTCCACCCTCATCACCACTCAGAGATGAAGAGAGTTCTTCGGTCAAGGAAGACTCATCTCCACCCGACCAAGATTCGGATATAAGTACTGGCGCCTGGTTTCAATCCTTGATAGCCAATATGGTTTCAGTCGCACTTGAAAGCGACGAGGAACTAATTGACGTTCAGGATGATTCCTGGGCTAAGCATATAGATACCCTTTGGGATGTCCACTTTGAACAGCGTGACCTGCCCACTGAGGATAAATTGATACAAGTCAACATGGGAACGGATAAAAATCCGAAGCCCATCTTTATAAGCAACACGCTAACTCCCTCAGAAAAGGAGGAACTTATATCTCTTATCTAAGAGTATATAGACGTGTTCGCATGGAGTTACGAAGACATGCCCAGTCTTGACCCTCATATTGCCACGCACCGGTTACATATTAAGGAGGACGCCAAGCCAGTTAAACAACAACAAAGGTGTTTTCGACCGGAATTGATGGAGGCAATAGTTGTTGAGGTCAATAAACTTATAAAATCCGGATTAATCCGTGAGGAACAACATCCTAATTGGGTGGCTAACATAGTGCCAATTCGTAAGAAGAATGGCAAAAATCCGGATATGCATCGATTTTCGAGATTTGAACGCTGCATGTCCTAAAGATGAGTTTCCACTCCCCATCACCGACGTGATAATTGATAATACTTGCGGTTACGAGAGGATGTCCTTTATGGATGGCTTCTCAGGTTATAACCAGGTTAAGATGCACCTAGATGATGAAAAGCATACAGCTTTCAGAACGCCGCTGGGGGTATACTGCTACACGGTGATGCCGTTTGGGCTAAAGAATGCCAGTGCCACCTACCAACGTGTGATGAGCATCATATTCAAGGAACATCTACGTAAAATAGTAGAGTGCTATGTAGATGACTTGGCAGTTAAAAGCAAGAATAAAGGAGACCACCTTCAGGACTTGAGAACGGTCTTCGATCTCATGAGGAAACATCATTTAAAGTTGAATCCCGCTAAATCTTTCATGGGGGTGTCCAGTGGGAAATTTCTTGGGTTCATAATAACTTCAAAAGGAATCTTTCTTGATCCTGAAAAGGTGAAAGCGATTAGCGAGATCCCGCCTCCCCGCAACCTTAAAGAGTTAAGGGGGTTACAAGGGAAGCTCGCCTATATTTGACGCTTCATCTCTAATCTATCTGGACGATGTCAGCCATTCTCCAGACTAATGAAAAAGGGGGGGTGTGGGATGAGGCATGTCAACAAGCGTTTGACGATCTCAAAGAATGCCTCACCAAACCTCCTGTCCTCATGGCACCCATCCCGGGACAGCCGTTCCTTATATATGTAAGGGCCATGGATAATGCTTTAGGAGCAATGCTTGCTCAGTATAATGAGCACGGCCATGAACATGCCCTATATTATTTAAGCAGAACAATGATCGGGGCCGAACAGCGGTACACCTCGATTGAAAAAGAATGTTTAGTCCTAGTGTTCACGGTTCAGAAAATGCGACACTATCTTTCAGGGCAAACAATTCATGTCATATCACGGATTAACCCTTTGAAAATCCTGATGACGAAGCCAGGATCTTTAAATGGCCGACTGGCGAAATGGGCATTATTGCTATCACCATACGACATCCATTATGTCCCTCAGAAAGCAATGAAGGGACAAGCAATTGCCGATTTCTTAGCGGACCATCCAATTTGGTCCAACTCTAAACAGACGTCAGAGGTCAACACAGCTAGTGAAGAACAACCATGGCAGATGTTCTTTGATGGTGCTGCCAGACGGTCTGCTGCTAGAGTGGGGGTTGTACTGATCTCCCCACATAAACATATACTTCCTAACGGTTATTCATTGACAGAACCGTGCACGAATAATGTAGCGGAATATAATGCGCTCATTATTGGCCTAAAAATGGCCCTGCAACTGGGGGTGAACTATCTAGTGGCATATGGAGACTCTAAACTCATTGTCAATCAAATGACAGGAGAGTATGAAGTCAGACATGAAGCCCTCATCCCCTATCATCAGCTAGCCATCGAGCTAGCAGGATACTTTGGACAATTTTATATCTCTCATATACCACGGAATGAGAATGTCTACGCCGACGCTTTTGCCTCATTGGCCGCAACGTTGGCAATTCCCCCAGGTGAAGCTAAAAGCATCACCATCGGTAGCAGGGAACTCCTTCATCCGGACACAGTAGTCCAAACCCAATAGGTGTGCCAGACAAGCTTAACTCTGGAACCCCATGATTGGAGATTTCCGTTTGTGGATTATGTCTTATACGAGATATTGCCCGAGGATCCAAAGGAAGCCGCCTCGATAAAAAGGAAGGCTCCCAGGTTTTACTATGATTAGACATTCCAGACTTTGTATAGAAAGTCAAGTGATGGTCTCTTGCTATGCTGCTTATCAAAAGCCGAAGCAGATGAAGTGCTGAAAGAGACACATGATGGAGTATGTGGAGCTCATCAGTCCGGTCCAAACCTGGGAGACGGCATAAGAAGGCTAGGATACTACTGGCCAAAGATGATTACCGAGGCAATGGCATACGCTAAACGATGCCACGCATGCCAGGTACATGCTAACTTCATCCATCATCCCCAGAATACATGCACAATCCTGTTGCTAGTTGGCCATTTGAGGCATGGGGAATGGATATTGTGGGACCCATAACTCCCCCGTCATCCAGAGGACATCGATTTATTCTTGCAATAACCGATTATTTTTCAAGATGGGCCGAAGCCGTGCCCATGAGTGAAGTAAAGATGACAGATGTGATTAAGTTCATTAAGCATCATGTCATTTACCGTTTTGGTGTCCCTCGGAGGATCATCCATGATAACGAACCGCAATTCATCAGCCAGGGATTCTAAAGATTCTGTGATAAGTTCAGGATCAAAGATATTGCTTCAACGCCATATAATCCCGCAGCAAATGGGTTAGCCGAAGCCTTCAACAAGACGATTATTAAGCTCCTTCGGAAGTTCGTCTCTTCCAATAAACGAGACTGGGGCGAAAAGCTAGGAGAGTGTTTGTGGGCCTATCGCACCACTGTTCGCACCCCGACAAAAGCTACCCCTTTCTCCTTGGTTTATGGAAGCGAGGCCGTCTTGCCTCTCGAAATCCAGATTCCATCATTAAGAGTGGCCTTAGCCACAAAGATGATGACAGAAGAGCGCCATCAACAAAGATTGCAAGAACTAGAGTCGTTGAATGAAAAGCGTCTCAGGGCTCAACAACAAATTGAGTTGTATCAATCCCGAATCTCTCGAACGTTTAATAAAAACGTTAAACCAAGGACCTTTAAATAAGGAGACTTGGTTCTGGCTATTAAAAGGCCGATGGTGCTGACTCACAAGACTAAGGGTAAGTTTGAACCTAAGTGGGAAGGACAGTTAATCGTGGAGACAGTATACTCCAGTGGAGCCTATCGTTTGATGAATCAAAACGGCGATAGAATGATGATGCCGATCAATGGCACATTCCTGAAGAAATACTATGCTTAATATCCCTGCGAGAATAAGCCTCCATTTCATCCAAGTTACGCAGATGAGCACTTGGATTTCTTCATTTCTTGGCATGCGCAATTTAGCGCCTCTGACCAAAATTTTGTGATTTTAACCCAATCACCTTGGATGTGCCCAGTTCAAGTTACGCAGATGAGCCTTGGACCGCCTCCATTTCATCCAAGTTACGCAGATGAGCACTTGGATTTCTTCATTTCTTGGCATGCACAATTTAGCACCTCTGACCAAAATTTGGTGATTTTAACCCAATCACCTCGGTGTGCCCAGTCCAAGTTATGCAGATGAGCCTTGAACCGCCTCCGAAATTCTTGGCATGCGCAATTTAGCGCCTCTGACCAAAATCTGATGGTCCTAACCTGATCATCTTGGATGTGCCCAGTTTACGCAGTTGAGCCTCGAACCGCCTCCATTCATCCAAGTTACGCAGTTGAGCACTTGGACTCCTTCTATTTACTCTGGTGATTTTAACCCAATCACCCTGGATGTGCCCAGTTCAAGTTACGCAGATGAGCCTTGAACCGTCTCCAAAATTACTAAGGCATGTGCAAATGGGCACCTCTGCCGAAATCTGGTGATTTTAACTCAATCACCGCGGTATTAGCAGTCTAAGATACGTAGGTGAGCCTTGGACTGTTTTTACCAAAACGATGAATTATTTTGATGACAAGTTATTTGTTGGGCAAGCAAATCTGTTTTGAAGCCGACAAATAAAAGAATCAAAAGAATCATCTTTATTAAAAGAATGAAGATACAAAAAGAATCTCAAAAGAACCATCAAGGGTTCTCTCTTCTATTTTCAAAATTCTTATTACAAAAAGAGTAAAAGAATAGAGAGAAGGAAAACTACGGATCTCCCAGGAGTTTCAACTTATTCATCGTCTCGTCAATCACTCGATGATGAGTTGCCTCCACGGTGTGTTGAGCCTGCCTACGAAGGTCGTCATCATTTATTGCAAGTTGATGCTGACGGGACTCTTCAATGGCACGACTCCTGGTTGTCTCCTCCTGCTCGACCTGTCCCCGTTGGAGGAGCAACACTTCCCGCTTTTTAGCGAACTCCCCTAATTGAATTTCGTTGTCTACTAAGACGGTCCGAGCCCTGGCAATCATCTCCTGAGCTTTAAGGATAGCAGCCTGACTCTCCCCAATTTCAGAGTCCACCTTCTTCAGATCTCTAAGGATGGACTCCCGGCTAGCTTGGAGTTCTGCCAATTCCTGAGACCATCTTCTTCCTGTTGTCTCAAAGCCTCTAGACGCGATATTGACTCTGCCCGAAGCCGCACCAGTTCTATCTCAGTGATCGCCTCCACGTCCGCGTGACGGATTGTGTGTAGCGTGCTCACTTGCTCCTCTAAAGCTGTAAGGCGGGCCCGGTAAGGAGCTGCTCGGTCTTGTCCCCTAACTCCTTCAATATTATCCAAATAACGGGATAACATTGGGCGTGCGAGATTGAAGAAATCTCTGCCGGCGAGAATCATCTCGATGCATCTTCTCAATAGACGCATAAAATCATTGACACTGAAGTTGAAGAGTTCTTCGAGAGGATCCGCAGTGTCAGCATGTAAAGCAGGTAATGCCAAAGAAGATGTCACTGACAGAGGAGTGGTGTCCACTGGAGTCGAAGAGGAGGAAGCCCGTCCCTGCACCAGATCCATGATATGAGGAGCCAGCAAAGCCAATGCAGATCTGGCAGAACTGGGAACCCTGGGGGGAGCATCAGTAGTACAGATCACTTGAGTAGCTCCGCCAACAGGGGCAGAAGACGGGGTGTTTTCACCCGAAGCTCCTCCGGTGACGGAAGTACCTTCGAATGAGAACTTCAAATTTTCATCATCCTCAGTAGGAAGACCTGGTGCTGGAGGAGTTGCAGGAGCCTTAACAGCCATTATAGTAGAAGGCATTAGTATTGCTGGCTGGAGAGTTGAAGACACACCAATAACTGTTGGGAAAGTCTCTCCGGAGCAGATTGGTGGTCTTGGAGATGGCATACTTGGGGAAGGAGTAGGCTCTCTTGCTGCAGCCGCAACAATCACCTCTGTTCTCTCGTCACTCCCAAGTTCGTCAATTGGAGGGACTGAAGAAGGAACAGAGGGAGGAGTTGTCGTGAAGTAGTCTGCGTCAAATTCACTTGCAGAGCTACCCAAACCACCAGCTGAGCCAGTCATGCCCGAATAGTCCACCCTCTCCTCAGACCCTCCCTTGGTGGTCAAATGCATTGGTGAGATGGACTGACCACCTGCATTTCAGGGAGCAAACAAATGGCGTTACGTATAACGATAAAGTAAAATAAAGGGCAAAGGAGAATGTGAAGAAGCCATACCATGAGATACAAGTCCAGTTGTCAGACTTGAAGGGGGAGCCGTCGTTGTTTCCAAGAGTGTACCCGGTTCACTACCCAATGTGGCGCCGCGGGTTGTTCAACAGGTTCTACGGCTAGAGGAGCTGGAGCCTCGGGAGCACTTGGAGCTTCAGCAGGTCTACTCTCCCCTGCTGGCGCTGGAGGTAGAGTCGAAACCAGCAGATCCGAAGCAAACATGATAGCTGCTTCCTGGGGAGCTACTAGGGCTTCCGGAGCTAATTTCTTTTTCTTTTTGGCAGGCCCTTTCTTTGGGGCACCACGGCGTTTGATGGTCGGGCTCCGGGGACGAGTGACAACAGGTTGGGGAACTCCTCCAACATCAGGGTTGTCATCGTCATTATTATTATCATTGTCGTCAGACTCGCTGACGTCTGACGGTTCGGCCGCTGCGCCTAGGAATTCGTCCATTCCTTTTATTCTAACCCTTGTAGCACCCTGGCGGCTAGTATAGAAGGCCTCGATCTCCTTACAACAGCTTCGTTGAGAGAGAAGCCGGGCACGTCAGCGTTTGCAATGCTGAACCATGTGCAGAAGCTGAGAGTCATGGCCAGTTCTGGCGACTTCTGGGGCAGAGAGAATTCAGCTTCGGTTTCGCCAGCTGCAAAATAGAACCAGCCACGGGCACCTTCGTACAAATTCCCCTCGTAGGCAAGATTTCTGTTCGGATTACCCACAAGGAGTTGGGAATATCCGAACTGGCGAGCAAAGCGACTTGGGATGTACGGTTCAATCAGACACTTGACATCTTGGCGATATACCAAGTGTCCAGGTCGGATGTTAAGGAGCCACCAGAATGCTCCCGCGGATAAGGTAGTGAAGTTGTCTGCCCCCGCAATATCCTTTAGCTTTAACCTGTATCCTCCACCAGGAAAGTCGGGGAAGCACATGAAGATTTCATAATTCTGGTGATTCCGAAGAGTCTTCCGGATTTGAGACATATAATAGTGCTTCCATGAAGAGCGTTCATACAGCTCCACAAAGTAGCACTTGTCATCCGAACGGCATTCAGCCGCACTCATCAAAGAAGGGCAGTGCATGACGAGCCATGCCATCAGATAAGTGTAGGGTATCTCCACCCTAGGGTTTGGAGTTTTCGACTGGGCAGTCTCTTTTGACTTGCCCTTTCCTTTTCCCTTGACCTTATCAGCAGGGAGGAAATCATTACAAAGTGTTCGCAATCCATGCTGTAGATTGCACACCATGGCGGGAAGGAGTCCAAGGGGTTGGCCGTATGCAAGAAGAACTGCTGGGTATACCACAGTCATTGCAATCGCCTCTTTTGGTAAAGACGGCACGACACACCTCTTCAGCCACAACATCAAGAACCCAGCGATGAGACCTCTATTGGATAGAGGTCTGAGCTTGATAATGGTAGCTCTTGAACGAGGTGCCAGGACTGTATCTATTTTCATTGGATTCAGTAGTATAATACAGCAGGTGGCGGCCCTTGGCAATGCGGTGATCAATCTCCGTGATGAAGACGGGAGGATGGCCATGGATAGTTGTTGAACTATCCTTAGAATTCAAATTAGCAAAAAGGTACTCGGCCCATTTCTTGTGGCCGATACCCTGATTACGCACACCTGCTAGGTCAGCATAGATGCGGTAGTGGCACATCAACTCCCAGTATGTGGCATAGACACGCTCATCCTTCGCCATCAGCATGTTCAGCTCTTCGGTAGTGGGAATATATTCTTCATTAGGGACTTCGCCCATTGAAAGCCCAGATACCTCGAATATCTCATGGAGAGCGAACCCTAGCTCACCCACTGGCATAAAAAGAGTGCAGGTCTTGGGATTGTATATCTCCAAGAGGCAGAAGAAATGATAAGGACTCTAAGGGAACCCGAATTGAACATTTCGGATGGCTTTGTATAAGCCAATCTCCTTCAAGATAGGTTCATGGGAATCCAACATGTATTGAACAAGGCGGGCCCACCACATGTTGCCAGATGAATATACCCAGCCAGGCATTCTGAAGTCGCTAGCTGGGTATTGGCCTCCTTTCGCCATAAAGTCACTTAGGAAAGTTTGTGCGCGAATCGGGACTTCCCCTACTGGATGCTCCTTGCCAAATCTGTCTGGAAACAATCCAGTAATATATCTGGGGGCGCCATCTTGATAAGCCCCTTGTGTGCCAAATTTGCCTGTTGGGATGCCGTCTTGCTCTTAAATCAAGCCCCACTTCAACTCACGAGGCATCGCCAACCTCTGAAGATAAACCAGGGGAAAACCACGCTCCATTCTGGGCAGAAACATTAACATTTCACCAGAATTATATAGCCAAACGCACTCCTCTTCAAAGAGGATCTGGTCTGAGTGTTCCATCTGGTCCCCAAAGAGGAATGCAGGCTTCTCCATCACTTCTCTGTCCATGGTTTCAAAGGCCGCATCAGTTATAATCTCCCGTGCAGTAGTGGGATGATACTTGATCAACTTCTCCTTGCGCCCTTTCAAGTCTGGTTTGTATGCGGCCAGAATAGTGGTGAAGCGAAATTGACCTAAGAGATCAGAACCCCAGCAAAACTAAAGTAAATTTTGTGGGGAAGAGCTTCCATCGAATACCCTACTGCATAAAGAAGAATCAGAGTTAGAAAAGTTTCTACAAAACAGAAAAATTTTTCTAAGTATGGAAGCACGAAACTAAAAAAATTAGAACGTGCGAAGATAAAAGTAACTCCGTGCGAAGCTAAAAATTAGAATGCGCGAAGATAAAAGTAACTCCACGTGAAGCTAAAAATTAGAACGCGCGAAGATAAAAGAAACTCCGCGCGAAGCTGAAGATTAGACCGCGCAGAAGTCAAAATAGCCTCGCGTTTTAGCGCGACTGCTACTCAAAATAGCCTTGCGTTTTAGTGCGACTGCTACTCTCAATAGCCTCGCGTTTTAGCGCGACTGCTACTCAAAATAGCCTCGCGTTTTAGCGCGACTGCTACTCAAAATAGCATCGCGTTTCAGCGCGACTACTACTCAAAATAGCCTCGCGTTTCAGCGCGACTGCTACTCAAAATAGCCCGCGCTTCATAACGCGAGGATGACGCGATAGCTTCGCGTAAGAAGAGAACTAGAGACTTTTCTTCTTCTCCAAGCCATATGGCCGGAGTACGGCGATCTCGCCGATGAAAGAGGTGGTTAACCGGTTAGAACTGAACCAAATCACTCTAAAAATCTTCTGAAAAGTCTCAATAGAGAGATCCTTACCCCCAATGGGCGAAATGTGGGCTGGCCCGCCGCTTCCACGGCCGCTGCCGCCACTGCTTGCGCCAGTCGCTGACGATGGAGCTGCGCGAGAAGTAGCACTAGTCTTGGGCGTCATTGCTTGCGAAAAATGAGAAAAATCGATGGGAAAATGGGAGAGACTCGGTCGGAAGATGCTCGGGTCGCTTGAACTCTGATCGCCTGAATCTCTAAAGTCTCTAGAAAAATCTCAAGTGAAGTGAGAAAGAAGAGGAATAGAGACTTCATTTAAATGAAAGAAACCGCCTCTTGGAATTCGGCGCAAGTATCGGAGAAAATAACTGACCAGTTACTCTCCAAAACGCGAAGCTATTAGCTCCGCGTGATAATGGAAAACGCGAAGTTATTTAACTCCGCGCGACTATGCAAAGCGCGAGGCTAACTTGGTATTTTAGCTTCGCGTTCCTATGAAGAACTTGGATTTTTGGAGAGTGCAATTAGGCACTTCCATCTAAGTTAAATGATCCTTAACCGATCATCTTGGTATTAATAATCTAAGTTTACGCAAATGAGCCTTAGATTATTTTACCAAAATTATTAGTCATCTGTTTGTTGTGCAAGCAAGATTCTTGAAGCCAACAGATAGAGAGGAAAATATTTGCTTTTAATCGTGAAGCAAAAGGATTACAAAAGAAGAGGGAGTTATAGCTCTCCCAAAATCTTCTACATGATCGATTCATCAATAACCTAACGGTGAGACTCCTCTATGGGGTGTCGAAGCTCAATTCCATGATTCACATACAAAAGATCTCCTCTGCAAATGTCAACTATGATCTGCTTAAAGTTCTTAGTGGATTATCTGAAGATACTGTTACAAGAATTCTAATGAAGATGCGCAAGTTGGATTCGACATGCTACAACCCCTTATAGAAATGGTCCTCAAGAAAACTGAATGGGCTGTCGCAGAATTCTTGTAACTCCTTCAAAAGTTTACCTTAGGAGCCAGAGGCTTGAAAACTGCAAGGCATGTGCTTCTGGCTTCCTTAGAGTTACTTTTTCTAATAAAGATTGATAGATCCACATGTACTCCTCTTCAAAAAGGATCTGGCTCACTACAGAGGGAAGAGTCTAGAGTTAGACTCGAAAAATCTTCTAAATGCGAAGCTAAGCTAACTCTGCGTACAGCAGAAGAAATAGCCTCGCGTTTTAAAACGCAGAGGATGACGTGATAACTTCGCGTAAAGGAAGAACAGAATTTCCCCTCTGTCTTTTCCTTCTTTTTCATAGACTCGCATTTCAACGCGACTGCTAATTAAAATAGCCCCGCGTTTCAAGCGCAGGGATGACGCGATAACTTCGCGTAGAGAAAGACCAGAGTTCTTCTCTGTCTTCTTCTTCTCCTTTAAAGCCTTACGGCCGGAGAACGGCGATCTCGCCGGTGAAACAAGCAACTAGCCAATTTAAACCGAGCCAAGACATCACAAAATAGTTTTTAGAAGACCAAAAGATAAGGTTTTTACCTTCAAAAGTCTCTACATAGACTGGTTCGCCGCTGTGACTACTCTCATGGCCGCTGCCGTCGCCGCTAATGCCGGCCAACGTGCACAAAGCCGTACTCTTCTGGAGCAACATCGTAAACGAAGAATTGAGAGAAGATCAGTCGAAGAATATTCATCGACATGAGTCACTCGATCGCCGGAGCTCTGGATTTTTCAAACTCTCCGAATGAAGAAGAAGATGAGTCAGAACCTCTATTTAAATGGGTGATCCGTCGCTTGATATTCTGCGCATAAATTCAGAGTGATTAATGAAGTAATTACTCATTTCACTGAAAAGGAAGCAATTAGCTCCGCAAAGATGCCTAAAATCGGAGATAAACTTGGTATTTTAACTCCGCATTTTCAGTTTAAGGATCCAAAGTATTTCAAAATTTGCTAAATACTAAGCCATTTTGAAAACTTTGGAGGGGGTTCTGTTGGCAGTGAAAATTTCTAAGTAAAAAGAATTTTCCACAACAGAACGCGGAGCTAATTCTATAGCTCCGCGTCTGGCTAGTTTTAGCCCCGCGTTGTGTAAAACGTGAAGCTATCGATAGCTCCGCGTTCTGATTATTTAGCGCCGCGTTTTGATGAGTTTTTCTCTGCGTGAGCAGATAACCAGAATCTCAAATTGATTGAGATTATGATTTGGGCTTGTCCAGTTAATCAAATCAAGTCCAATCAGAACTCTAAATCAAGAGATTCAAATCAAAACTAAGATATTTGATTGGAAACCTTGATGAGTAAGAATTCTATTTAGATAGAAACTCTTCTATCATCCTGGGGCTATAAATACCTTCTTGGTGAAACCCTAGGGGTCTTTTTTCGGCAATTGAGATATTTTTCTGAAATCTTGGAGAATTCGAGTTACGCACAGAGCCTTGAATTCGTGAAGATCAGAGAAAATCATTATCTTTTTCTGGAGTTCTTGAGAAGTTCGAGTTACGCGTGAGAGTCTTGAACGAATCAAGACTAGAGGAGATCGTCTACAGTCGGCCGTCATCTTCGAAGGAGAAGAGTTCAACGTCTGATCGTCCAAAGGAACTACTATAGATCCCATCGCCACACAGATCCCACATATATTGTAAAAGAGAGCGATTGAAGATATAAAATCCTCTCGTTTGTTCTTTTCTTGTTCTCTTTCATTGTAATTCAAGTTTATTCAATGGAAGGAAAGGCGAATCAAAATTCAGCCGCGAACAACAACCAGACAATTTATCAAAACTATGTGTAATAGTGAATTTTTTGAAAAAGAACACTCATGAAGCATGGAAATATCTTAACTCTTGCTAAGAATTCACAAGTCTGGAAAATTGAGAATATTTCGAAAAGAAACCAATTAGTAGAAAAGCCTAAGAATAAAGGTGGACTTATTAAACTGGGAGAAACAGAAGATATATATGCATGATTACTCACAATCACGAATAAATTGGAAGATTTGCTTACTAAGAGAACAAAAACGGTTAAGGCAATAGAAAAGTTCCCAAAATTTATGACATTTATGAGTTACAAGGACATGTAACTCGCAATTGTCCAACTCTTCCTGCTTTTAAGGTAAGTACTAAATAAACAACTTAATGTCTTTAACTATATATATATATATATATATATATATATATATATATATATATATATATATATATATAACTACTCCTCAATAAACAAATAACCCTAGTTCACAAACTTATAGCCCTAGCTGGAGGAACTATCCAAATCTTCAGTAGAAGCAGAATCCTCAATAGAAGTTTAACTATCAGAATAAGCCACTCACTAATCAACACCACAATAATACGTCCAACCTTCTAATCAACCTTCAATGCACCAACTATCACCGAAGCAGAAATCTTAAGGATAGTATTATGTAGATACAATAAAGAATAGACCAAATGATCCAAGTGCAGCTGCAGTTCACTCAATTGCAATAAATGATCAACAGTCAAAATGCGATAGCATTTAGTGATATATAATCTCAGATAAGCTATATTAGTTTTTGTCTGCAAACAAAGAAAAAATGTAAGCTACCATCTAACTTGAGATCAACATTTCAGATAAAGTCAAAAGTATAAATGTAATTACTCATTCAATTTATAATGATATAACTAAGATATATGTTGAAAGCAGTTTGCGAAGTGGAAAAGTACTTGATGAGCCCATTTCGAAAAAGAGATATTAAGGAGAAATAGGACGATGATTCAGTACAACAAGCTAAAGATGACAATTCCAAAGAGTTCACTTCTACAACTTACAAACCACCCATACAGTTTCCCCAACATTCGAAACCTAAACATTTTAACACATCTTATAATGATATTTTATAAATTTTCAAATAGGTACAGACCAATATCCCTTTGTGGAAGCAATTAAAGAAGTCTCTTCATATGCAAAATTCTTGAATTACTTATATATAATCAAAAGACGCTACAATGTACAAAGAAAGTATTTTTCACAAAGCAGGTACGTGCATTATTCTGCTTTAAAATGCCTCTTAAATACAAGGATCCTGGATGTCTAACTATTTTATGTGTGATAGGTCAACACAATATTGAAAAAGTTCTACTAGATTTAGGAGCTAGTGTAAACCTTTTACCATATTCGGTTTACAAGCAACTGGATGTAGGAGAATCTAAACTTACACCCGTCACACTATAATTGGCTGTAGGTCAGATAGGTATCCTAAAGGAATCATAGAAGATGTTTTAAAGAAAATTGAAAATTTCTATTTTTTGGTAGATTTTATAGTTATCGACACTACACCTGTAAAGAATTCACGTCTTCAAATTCATGTTATCCTCGACATCCATTTTTAGCCACGGCTAATGTGGTTATCAATTGTAGGAATGGTGTGGTGAAGCTATCTTTTGGTAATATGATCCTTGAGCTCAATATTTTTAATATCTGCAAACAACTAAATATCGTCGCAGATGAATTGCAGGATATAATTATATTGAAGAAATTCATGAAGAAGGAGATATTGTATCATTGTATATCTCCAATCCTTCGGAGTTAGCATTGACAATGGATGATGATTTCCTTGAGTGGCTCAAATCTGAACACACCATTGACATCATAAAATGTTTTACTAATTCTCAAAGTTTAAATATTACAGGATGGGTTCCAAAAATAGAAGTATCGAAGAGTTACCTCAAAGTACAAAGAGATTAAGACTATCTGATATTCAATAACCAATTCTTGAGCTAAAATCATTACCCGAGAATATGAAGTATGCATTTTTTGGAACCTAAAAATATTTTCCCGGTAGTCATCTGAGTGCATCTAGATGAGAATTGATAAGTGTTATATATTGCATATTTATATCCCTCATCTTATTTATGCTTGTATATGAATAATGCTACTCGGGTATATTCAGTGTGTTTTTCAATTAAAGTCTATTACTATAAGGATATGTATGAAATCACAAGAAGATCGGAAAAACCGAGTCTAAAGAGAACATAAGAGAGAAGAAAACCACTGAAGCACAAAGCTAGAAGCTATAAAAGTAGAATCCAGTCATGCAAAAGAAAAAACAGAGCCAGTTGATTAATCTCCAGAAGATAAAAGCCTAGAAGAAGCCTTTTTGTTGTCATTTAGTAGCAATTATCATTAATTAGTGACAAGGGGGGCCCACTGCGGTCGAGGCATTTCCTGCAACTCAGATGCGAAGTTGTACTTCTCTGGAAAAATTGACCATCGTTATTTATCAGTCAACGCTACTATTTGGTAGCAAAAATAATGAGTTTGTAACTGAATATTTTTTGAGATTTTTCTTGTAATTTTGTAGTTTATAATTTTGATTGGATTAGGATTTTGTGATCTTGATGCCTATATGTTGGCAGTGTCCATATAAATTAGGGTTTTCTATACTTTATTGAAATTAATAAAATTAGAAGATTAAACTCTAGGAGTAACGACCACAATACTAGAGCTCCATAGGCTAATTCTCGCTGTTGATCATGTTCTTCATAGGTAAAACAGTTTAATTGAATTTTAGTTAATTGTTATTGCTTTCTAGATTAGGATTTTACTCGCTTTATAGGAAAAATTAGTTTTTTTTATGCACAACATGAATAAAAATAGGATTTTGTAATTTAGGATCATGCATAACTAATTGCATTAGTCCTAAGAAGTAGATGAAGTTAGATTAGTAATTTTAACATGAGATTTTCTTATCATCTTCCTAGAAAGTAAATTAAAGATATAATTTTTCTATAAATAAATTGAAGAGATTAACTCATAAATCCAACATTTTTGATAGGTTATGCTTAAATTTATCATTTGATCATCTTGCTTAGATTAGGTTTTGGAATTTGTTTCTTTACTTTTATTTATAGGATTATATATAGATATAATTTATTTTTAAGGAAGTAATTATCTTTGATGGTTTATGCTTACGTACTACTTGATAGATCATACTTAGAGATACTTAATTAAAAATCAAATTAAAAAGATTAATTTTTTGACATTTTCTTAATTGTGCATATTGAAAAGATAAGAAGAAGAAGGAAAATTAATTTAGTTATTAGTCTAATGGATTCGACATCTTATGCTAACTTTAGAATAAATAAAAAACCAATATAGAATTTTATAGCTAGCTTGCTAGAATAATAGAGAATGTAAGATAGTAAAATATTTTTGATCATTGTGGAAACGACCTATTTGCACTACAATATTATGCGATTATGGTTAGATTTATCACATCAAGTTTTTGGTACCGTTGCCAAGATCAATGGTGTTTTTTTTGTTTGCGTTTTGCGAGTTAACAACATGTTTTGAGTGTGCAGAGATCTTGAAGTGCATATACAGGGAGGTAAAAAGGATTAGAGGTGCAACAAAGACTAGCTACAGGAAGCAGGGAGCCAAGCCCCCAGGTTTTGCTATCACCATTTAGTGACAGGTGAGCCTCTTCCCTACCAATTTTTGTTTCCTGTTTTGTATTGGATTCCTAGTTTAGTAAAAATAATAAATAATAAACAATAGAAACATCCTATTTTAGTTTGATCATAATTTTTCACTTTTCATCTCACCACACCACATCTTACACTTCTTACATTAGTTTTATGAAACTCCGCATTCATTCACATTATTAGTTTATATCACATTAGACCCGTGATCAAGTTGGTCAACTCATGAGATCAGATTTCATCATGGATGACAAAATGGACTAACTAATTTCAATCCTTCAAGATCGTTACCCATTGCGTATATCACTATCATCATGCATAAAACTTCCACAACCTGTGGGTAATAATTCTGAATTGAAAATGCAGTATATCAGAATCCTTTCTAAGTTCACTGAATCTGATTATGAAGAAACCTACCTATTTATCAGTAAATTTCAGGAAGTGTGCGTGATGATTAAACTGCAACACTTATTGAATGACCCAATAAAGCTCTACTTCATCCCCTTTGCCCTCAAAGGTAAAGCCAGGAAATGGTTATGTAGTATGCCTACTAATTCAATCACTATTTGGGATGAATTTATGAGAATATTTCTTAATAAGTACTATCCCATGCACAAGATGGCTAGAATAAGAAATCATTAATCTATTCTATTAAGTACAAAGAGAACCCTATTGGAAGTACTTAGGGCGATTCAAAGACTTATTAGCTCAGTGCCCCCATCATACGATAGAAAAGTGGCGGTTGTTTCAAATCCTATACGAAGGACTTGATTACACTTCCAAAACTCTTCTTAAGTCTATATGTTAGGGGGAGTTTATAAAAAAAAAGAAGAAGATAAAGTATGAGAATTCTTAGAAGATCTATTGTGAAAATCTATAAAGTGGTATAGTCTTGTTAAGAAGCCCAATTCATCAATTTCTGCAAATAATAGTGGGATCCATAGCATCGATAGCTCTAGAGCTATTGAAGCTAAGATTGCCACCCTAATGAGGAGAATCGAGGCATTCAAAACTCCTAGCGCTTCGCAGGTGGGTCAAGTCAATCAATTGTACACTCCCACATACTTAAATTGTAGAACTCCATATCACATCATAGAGGTGCATCCATTCTTAATGAATCCCATGAGTCTGACCCTTGAGCAGGCTAACGCATTGTACCCACGATCCATGAACAATTAATATACTCCTACATTCTATCCAAATTGGAGGAACCATCCAAATCTTTAATGGGGTCAGGGGCAATATCAGAAAGCCCCCAACTCTAACATTTAGCCTCCAGCTACTAGTAAGTTCGCAAGACAAAATGTGGATGCCTATTGACACCCAAATATCGTGAGCCATGGGAACAACCATAATATACCACCTACATATAATTAATCTTATCTACAAAAGGGGTCTAATAATGATCATAAAAAGCGACTGCTAGTACTTGAGTAAAACATCGAGAATCTTCTCAAATCTTCGTCCAACCTTGACACGTACATGCAAAAACTTATGAATGTGTCAACTAATTTTATTCAAAGAACATATCAACACCTACTCGTAAACTCTCAGTCTATTAAAAACTTAGGGTAGCAGGTTGGATAGCTAGCAAGTCCAATGAGTGAACATAGTAAAGGTACTTTTTCAAGTCAATTCTTAACGAATTCTAATACCAATTCATCTAACTCCAACCAGTCGCATGTCAACCAATACCATTCTCATGTTTCGATCTGGAATGTAGGTTAACAACCATAGAGCTATATCATCTGATTCCACTCTTAGTGCACCGCAGGCTACATTTACTGATTCCACAATTCCATCATCAACTCACATTCCACCATCATCATCACGATCATCTTAGGAATCACCCACTAGCATGATACAGGAGTCAGACTTCTCAAAATATTATTCTCCTATTGACCATATTTTTAAGCCTAAGGCTCCCTATCCAAATCGTTTAAAGAAAATTTCTCCTCAGTCGAGCACATTCTTGAATTATTCAAGCAAATAAAGGTCAATGTTTCTCTTCTCAATGGAATCCAGCAAGTACGTGTTTATACAAAATTCTTAAAGGAATTATGCACGAAGAAGAGAATAACAAATATTCCTAAGAAAGGTTCTAGCTGCTAACCTCTCTGGTATATTGCTTAGTCAATACTTGTGAATTATAAAGACCTTGGAAGTTTCTCATGTAGTATTGAAAGTACAATGATTACAAAGGCCTTATTGGATCTAGAAGTAAGTGTCAACTTGCTACTTTATTTAGTATACCAGTAGTTTGGATTGGGTGAGTTGAGATCTACTAAAACTATATTACAACTAGTTGATAGGTCTGTGAAGAATCTTATGAAGAGATTGAGGACGGTTTGATTAAGCTTGGGGAATTTATTTTCCAGATCAATTTCATAGTTCTTAAGACTCAACCTTTGATGAATCCACAACACCATATAATAGTTATTCTGGGATGACCATCGCTGGCCACTTCTAATACTGCTATTAATAGCCAGAATGGGTCGATGAGACTTCCTTTGGAAATATGACACTTGACTTGAATATATTCAATATAGGGCACCAACTAATTGATCCACATGACGAACCCTTAGATGTGAGTATGATCTAAGGATTATCCAGTAAGAACCTAGAGGAGGATTCGTTTGATAAGCTAGATAGTTTAGTTGATGAGAGCTTATTTCTAATATGCTTAACGAGTTATCTAATTTTGCGTCTTCCACATAATGAGGACTTCCACCAGAGCCATTGACGGCTAAAATATGAGTTTAGTTATGACCATCTATTTAGTGTCTACCTGAGCTTGAGATGAAGACCTTCAAGTCATCCCAAGTATGCTTTCTTAGGTGAATACAATACACTGCCAATCATCTCTATAGATTTATGGAGGCTCAGGAGGAAGCACTCACCTTATGGTTGAAAATGCATAGGAAGCCATAGGCTGGAGTATGATCGATATCAAGGAGATTATTCCCTCTATAGTACAGTATAGAATTCATTTATTAGATAATGCATGACCTACAAGAGAATCTCAGTGTAGGATGAATTAATTAATGAAGGAAGTTGTGAGGAAGGATATTCTTCAGTGTCTTAATTATAGGATCATTTATCCTATCTTTGATAGTGCATGGATGAGTCCAGTTTAAATAGTGTCTAAGAAGTCTAGAATCACTATAGTAAAGAAAGATGCAAACGAGCTTATTCCGTCATGTATGTAGATAGGATGACTAGTTTGTATTGATTATAGGAAGCTGAATACTGTAACTAGGAAGCATCACTTTCCCTTGCGTTTTATTAATCAAATGCTTGAATGGTTGGTTGGATACGAGTTCTATTATTTCTTAGATGGATACTCCGATTATAACCAAATTCCTATTGCTCCTAAAGATCGTGAGAAGACTATGTTCACATATCCATTTGGCACCTTTGTATATAGATGCATGCCCTTTGAATTATGCAATGTGCCTGCGACATTTCAATGGTGTATGGTGAGTATCTTCTCCGACATAATTGAATGATTTCTGGAGATCTCCATGGACGACTTCTACATCTTTCGAAGATTCATTTCAAGAGTGTCTATACCATTTAAATTTAGTTCCTATGCATTATCGTGAGAAACACTTGACAATCAATAGGGAGAAATTTCATTTCATGGTCCAAAATAGCATAGTGCTAGGACATATCATCTTGAAGAACGACATCGAGATTGACAAAGCCAAGGTAGATCTTATCACGAATCTTCCACATCCGCGATCAGTGAAAGATATATGACCTTTCCTTGGCCATGCCAGATTCTGTAGATAATTCATCAAAGTCTTTAGCAAAATTACTAGCCTTTGACATATCTACTGGCCAAGAATGTATCATTCAATTCATACCCGATTGTCTTAGAACATTTGAGCAGCTCAATAAGGCGCTTACCACTACTCTTATCATTCATGCACCAAACTAGAGTTTGCCTTTAAATCTTATATGTGACGCATCTGATTATGCTATCAGCGTAGTCCTTGGATAACATATTAATAAGTAGTTATATGTGATTTATTATACAAGTAGGATACTCAATGATGCCCAGTTGAACTACTTTACCACAAAATAAGAGTTTTTGGTAGTCATTTTTGTGCTTGAAATGCTTCATTCCTACTTGATTGGTTCACGAATTATAGTATACACTGACCATGCTAATTTCAAAAATTTGTTAACCAAGGAAGATGCAAAAGCAAAGCTCATTCGATTGATCCTCTTGTTGAAAGAGTTTGATCTTGAGATTCTAGTCAAGAAAGATGCTGATAATCTATTAGCTGATCACTTCTCTTGCCTGCCCAATGCTCCATTTAGTGCTTACCTAATAAATTAATCTTTTCCTGTTGAACAATTACTTGCATTAACTCATGAATATGGTTTGTCGATATTGTGAACTATTTTGTGGCGAAGAAGATTCCATCTCATTAGTCCAAGTAGGACCGATATAGATTCTTGTCCCAAACAAAATTCTTTTAGTGGGACGAACCTTATTTATTTAAATGTTGCCCAAATCGGATAATTCATCGATGCATACTAGATAAAAGATATAAAGCATCCTCTCTTTTTATCACGATCTTGTTTGTGGAGGACAATTTGGTCCTAGGAAAATGGCCAAATGGGTATTGCAGAGTGGTTTCTATTGACTAACTCTTTTTAAAAATGCTGTGGAATATTATAAGACATGCACACGATGTCAATTAGTAGGCAAGATTTCACGGCAAAACATGATGACTCTGCAACCTATCCTTGAGGTTGAGGTGTTCAATGTTTGGATTATAGAGTTTATGAGACCGTTGCCTAAATTATTCGGAAACCAATATATATTGTTTGATGTCGATTACACTTCCAAATGGATTGAGACTATTGCCACTAAATCAAATAACAACAAAGTTATTGTCAAGTTCTTGAAAGAAAATATCTTTTCTCGATTTGACTTCCCTCTACCTATTATTAGCACTAACCGGACATTTGACGTGTTTATGCAGAAATATTCTATTACCCACAAACTAGCTACACCATATCATCCACAAGCGAGTGGGTAAGTGAAAGTTTTTAATCGCAGAATAAAACTAATATTGGTGAAGATGGTGCAACACAATAGGAAAGATTAGTCGTGTAAATTAGCAGATGTATTATAGGCTTACCTTACCACTTATAAGACCAATCTAGATATGTCTCTATTTTGGTTGATTTTTGGCAAAGCATGTCATTTTCCGGTGGAGATTGAGCATAACACTTTATGGGCTATAAAGTTTCTAAAATTTGAGCTTGAAAAGAGTGGCCAATAGTGGAAGTTGCAACAAAATGAATTTGACAAGATTAGAAGGGATGCATATGATCACACTAAGCTTTATAAATAAAAAACTAATGTGTTTCATGACAAAATGATTATTCGTAAGTCATTTATACCTAGATAAAATATTCTTTTATATAATTTGAGACTACATTTATTATCTGAAAAATTGAGGTCTCGTTGGAGTGGACCCTACATAGTACAGACTGTACACTCTCATGGTGCCACTAATCTCAAGGATATTAAAAATAGTTAAATATTCAAGGTAAATGGACAATGATTAAAGCCATTTTTAGAAACTCAAGCACATGATAACGTAGAGGTCATGACATTTCGCGACCCCATCTATGCATAGGAACATGAAATTATATGTATAATAAATAATGTTGTATATTTTGTATAATAAATGAATTTCTAACAAGCTGTGGGGGTCAAAATAAAAATCTTACGGTCTACAGCACAAAGGTCAGTGCAGTTGGGGGGCTAGAGAGAATTTTCTAATATCTATTAGTACCCTCACAACCTTCCACCTTCCCCATCTCCTCATCCAAAGCCCTCTCTCTCAGATCCACAGCCACCAAAAAGTTCATCTTCATATCCAGGGTTCTTAAAGGCTTCTTCTCCCCCCAAGACCCATCTCCAAAAGCCCGAGCCTAGATTCCAAAGCTCTATCGCCATTCAACAGCATCCACCGCTATTCAGCGGCAGAACTGTGGTCGTTTCCCTTGAAACTTCTGGCGAGGTATGCAATCTCACCTTTCTCTCCTCTATTAAATATTAGGATATATACCTTGACTTACGATGAGGTTTGTAGTGGAAAAGTGCTTTAGGGATATTTTTGTGGCTTTTTCTGTATATTTTATATTGACTATAAAAACACTAGTTGGGACTGCTTTATTTACCAACCCACATTATTTTATGTCCCTGGTCTCATCGAGGAATTTTATGATGGTTTTGTATAGTCTAACATTTTGGATGATCGCAAATCATTTAAGTTAAAATGGCGAGGTCAAATAATCACCATATATGCAGGGACCGTTTTTGCACCACTGGTATACTCCTCCGTAATGGAAATCAAACCCCATTTAAGGAGTATCTCACAAAGAAGGGCCCTAACTACACAATGAGGCGAGATAGGAGAACTAAGAGTAAAACATTATAGAGAAATATTACTTACCATTGTATCCACCAAAATGTAATGTGAATCACACAAATATCATCATTCTATACACCCACATTATATCTAGTTGATTGTATAATGAGACACAATCTAAACTTCTGCATATGCACACAACTTCTTGACATGATCATATATGCAAAAATACAATTGAGGTCTAGTTTGCCTCTACCGTATTTGATTATACAACTGTGCCGCATGTTCATATCTATATAGAGCTTGATGTTTATGCACTCTTTTCGTGTGACCTATTATGCTTTTGTTCCAAAAGATTGGAACAAAAGCACAGTTGAGAGAAATATATATGCCACCGATCTCACATAAGAGAAGGAGGATGATACCTTTTTTTTATTATCAAAAATGCCATTGGACCCCAATAAACAAAAGAATGTGATTTGGTAAGGTCTTGGGAAAATTTGTCGTAGATTGAAATATATAGATCGAGGCGAGAGTTCGAGTACATGTACATAACGTATACCCGGCGATTTAAGCCGACGACAGAGGGGATGATACCAATAATTCGTGTATAAGGGCATACACGAGTTTAGGTATGGGGGATGATTATGAATTTTTATATTTTATTTTCAGTTTTTAGGATTTTTTACACTTGGGCTAGTTTTCAGTATATTTTGAAAAAAGTTAAAAATTTGAAAAAATTATTTTCTACAATAAATTGAGCTAATTATGAATAAAATAATACATTTAGATTTGATATTTGATAGTAAAAGTAGATTGGATAATACACTTAAAATTTTATGAAAAAATTTAAATCTAAAAAATAAATACTGCTAATGATAATTTTGAGGTCATTACACATTTATTTTCTACTTTACAATAGTTTATTAGGTTAAGGATAAAAATACTAATAATTGAGTAATTTTTTCTCTCTAAATAAAATAAATATATATAAGAAAAGAAAAAAAGAATAAAGTGGTGAGCTTGGTATTAAGGCAATGATCCTTTCTAAATAAATAAATCTCTTTAGAATTACTAATAAATTGGGTATTTGTACATAAGTAAGCATGAATATTCACATAAACCGTATTTTTAAGAAATAGATTATGATCTAAGTAATTCGGTATTTGCTCCTAAACGAGTGTGAATATTCACATGAAAGATGTAATATTCACAATAGATAAAAGTGTAAAAAAATAAGAAAAAACAAAAAACATATATTTAGATAGAAAGATGAATCATGAGTTTGAGTTTGAGTCCAAAACCGAAATAAACTATTACACATGCATATAGTTGTATAGGAGCCAAAGAATTGTTTTATTAGTGGTATTGAAATATAGGATTTGAGTTTTTGATTAAATGATAAGTGTATCTGATATGATAATTAATTTGGAAAATCAATAATCTAAATGTGTTCTTGATCTTGTAGATTAGTAAGATTAATTGCAAAAATACCAATTTCTTTTCTTTCTTTTGTATATAAATTTTTTTATTTTTCTCGATTTCGAGTTATCCTTATTTTTATTTTCTTTACTCTTTAATTTCTCTTATTTGCGATGTTTGTGGGTAGCATCGTTGGAAATTCTCATGAGACACATTTCCTTTGCTAGGTCCTAGAGGTTTAACAACTTATTGCACGTGCTAAATGCAACCACGATTCTTGCAAAAATGATTTTTTCTTTCTAGGTCTACGTTTTGCTCGAGAACTAGAAAAAGATAGTGTGGGGATATGATTAGTACTATATATTGTATATTTATATCTCTCAACTTATCTATTTTTATATATGAATAATACTACTCGGGTATATTTCATGTTTTTTTTATTTAAAGCCTATTACTATAAAGATATGATATGAAATCACAAGAAGATTGGGAATAACCGAGTCTAGAAAGAGCATAAGAGAGGAAGGCCATTGAAGCACGAAGATCGAAGCTATAAAAGTAAAATTCAGTCATGCAAAAGAGAAGAACTGAGCCAGATGGTCTCCAAAAGACAGAAGCCCAGAAGAGGTCTTTTTGCCGCCTTTTAACGACAATTGCCACTAATTTGCAGCAAAGTGGGGCCCACTAGGGTCGAGGCTTTTCCTGCTGACTCTTATGCAGAGTAGGATTTCTCCAGAAAAAATTGACTACTGCTAATTGGCGGTTGATGTGATATATTTACTACAAGAGCACAATATCGTTGTAGCGCTGTACAGGTCGTCTCATAGGGATCTAAAGTGTTTTTGCGTTCCTTACTCTTTCCTTAGTCTAACGGACTAACAAAAAATTCTAGTTTGAACTTGAATTAATTTAAATAGCCTAGGATCTAGAATCCACTAATTTTCAACCATATTCTTACTTCTATTATTTTCTTCTATCATAAAAATTCGATCTTTTTAGTTTACTTTTTACTTAAAGTGCCCTAAGTATGAGCTATCAAGTATTATGCAAGTATAACTCATCAAAAATGCTACTTTTTATAAAAACAAACTAAATCTATTAGATAATTCAAAGAAAAAGATAAAATCAGCAACCCCAAACCCTAACTAAGTATAGGTTATTAAGAAACCTAATTCAAGTATAATCTATCAAAATCCTAATCTTTGAGTTCTTGTATTTTAATCTTTTTATTGAAAAATCATGTTTTTATTAATTTTATTTAAGAAGAAAGTACTAGAGAGCAATTACATGGCGGATCTTAGCTTCATCTACATCCTAGAGCTAAACTAATTAGCTACTCATATTTTTACTAAGCAAGATCAAATTTTTATTCATGAATATGATAAACCCTAATCTAGAAAGCAGTAAAACCTAAACTAGAAAGCGATTAAATCTATGTAGAAAGCAAGTAAAAAATCTCAAGAACAATGGTTTACCTCTGAAATACGGTGTTGTGGCCGTCAACCTTCAGCAAAAATCCTATCTTTATTAATCAAAAAATGAGTACAAAATTTCAGAATCTGTCAAAATACAAGGATCGGTCAATATATAGGTCTCGGAAATCAAACCCTAATTCTAGCAAAACTAAAAAAACTAAAAATTTACTATTAAGCCCTCGAAGAAAATAACTTTGGAACGGCCACTGTATGGCCACTATTTGGCGGTAGAAACCGCAAATTGGCGGCTAAACAAAGACTAATTGGCCTGAAGTTTCTTTTGCAGAAGTATCTTGTCTTGTACTCTTTATTTGCTTGACTGTATTTGACTTTCACCTCTGCAGTAATTTAATCTTGTAGTCTCGCCCACTTCAGAAACTTTTGACTTTTAATTTCCTAGTCCAACTCTGATTTCATGCCATCTTCTTGTTCAAATTGATCACCTGAAAAAGACACTAAAAATACCCGAGTAGCATTTATTTATATACAAAAATAGATAAAGTATGTGAGAAAAAATACAATATATAATACTCATCACACCCCCATACTTATCTTTTACTAGTTCTCGAGCAAAACCTAAACCTAAAAGAAAAACAAAAATCCTAACTCACTTTCGCAGGAATCGCGATTGCACTTAGCACGTGCAACAAACCTTTAAACCCTTAGGTTACCCTAGTAGACGAGTGTTGTCTCGTGAGGGTTTGCAGTGAATATACCCACAAAATTCATGAAGAAGATAGATTAAGAAATAAAGAAAAGAAAAATAAAGATAACCGAAAATCAAGAAAAAATAAAAATTTTATAGAAAAGAAAGAAAAATCTTTTTTTAATAATATTTTCATTAATTAGTCTCACTAATATACAAACTCAAGAACGCATTTAGATTATCAATTTTTAAATCGAGCGTCATATCAGATACACTTATCATTTTAATCAAAAATTTAAGTCTTATCTTTCAATACCTACTAACAGATAATCTATTGGCTCCTATACATCTACATGCATATGTGATAGTCTATTTTAGTTTTGGACTCCAACTCTAACTCATGATTCATCTCCTCTCTTATAACAATTTTTTTCTTTTTTTTCTTTTTTTAAGAATATTTCACCTTTCATGCGAATATTCACGCTTGCTTAGGCGCAACATACCCGATTACTAAGTTCATACTCTTTTTTTAAGAATATTTCACCTTTCATGCGAATATTTATGCTTACTTAAGCACAAAATACCCGATTACTTGGATCATACTCTTTTTCTACTCTTGAGGCCATTGCCTTAATACCAGGCGCACCCCATTAATTTATTCTCACTTCTTTTTTTTTGTTTAGAGAGAGAAGACTTACTCATTCGTTATTATCTTTATCCTTAACCTAATAAACTATTGTGAAGTGAAAAATAGATGTATACTTGCCTCAAAACTACTGTTAGCAATATTTATTTTTTGGATTTTAATCTTTTTTCATAAAATTCAAAGTGTATCGTCCAATCTACTCTCATATCCAATTTCAAATCTAAATTTGTTCCTTTATCTGTAATTAGTTTGATCTATTGATAAAAATACATAAATTTGTTATTAAATTTATTTTTTATTAATTTTTTTTTTCAGTTTTTTTTTTCAATTTTTTTTTAGTTAGTTACCCTAAAAACTACCCAAAATGTAAAATAAAGAAACCCAAAAATATCTAAAATAAGAAAAATCCTAAAAATCCTAAAAATAAAAAATCTACTAATCCACTCCCCCACACCTAAACCTGTGTATGCCCTCATATACAAATCATTGGTGTCGTCCTCTTTGCCTCCTACTAGACTCACCGGGTGCAAGACATGCTCGTGTCGTGGACGACTCACCCTTCTCGATTTTCTTTAAGCGGCGCCAAATTTTTCCAAGACCTTGCCAGACTATATTGATTTGCTCTGTGGGCTCAGCTGGCAAGTCTTGGTCAAAGAAAACGTCATCCGCTTCTTCTTGTGTTATATCAGTGGCATATATATTTTCATCATCAACATTTCTGTTCCAATCCTCTGGAACAACAGCGTGATATGTCACTGAAATATGTTCGGCAGTGATAAACACACGTGAGGGTGCATATGCGTCAAATTCAGCGCTAGACAGAAACTTACGACACAACTGTGTAATTAAACATGGCAGAGGTAAACTAGTCCTCGACCGCATCTTTGCATCAATAATAGTGTCGAGTAGTTGTGTGCACATGCAGAAGTGAGTATCTTGACGCATAATACAATCAACAACATAAAGTGTGGATGAGTAAAAAGATGACATATGTGTAATGCCCATAACATTAGTGTTGATCCAGCGGTAAGTTTCGTAAATATTGCGAAAGAGTGTCTTTCTGCTGATCCCTTTATCACGTGTTATTTTGCAGTTTGGGCCCATCCGTATAAGATAATCCTCAATCCTACCGGGAGTGTGATTCCCGGTATGAAGGAGGTACCCATAGAAGCCGAGATGGCCGCTGCGTGCATTTCATATAATTGGCCGTGCCAATGGAGGTTTATGGTTTTGCGATCGTCCAAAATGTTGGATTTTGCAAAACTCGCATAAAATTCCTCCACCAACTCTGGGATGTAGAATGCATTAGGTGAATATATGAGGTAATTCCAACCCAGAGTTTCGATCGCAGCGGCAAAATAAACACTAAATGCCGCAAAAATTTCGCCGAAAAACTTCTCACAAACAAATCTACCCATTATATTGTACTGTAACTAAAAATTTGAAATCTGATCAAACAAGTAAACAGAAAAGAGAAGAGTACCTGCCCTGAAGTTTCAGGGAAAAAGTCCAAGAAATTACCGCTGAATGGCGGTTAAAACCGCTATTTGGCGGCTTTCTCTTCATAGTTGGCCCAGAATGTCGGGAAGAATATCTATTCTGGTGAGATGGATCTTTTGTGCACCACTGGGTAGAGAAAAAATTGAAGATCCTACACTGTCTTGCAAAGAGAGAAGCAAAAGCCAAAGGAGGAAGTGGGGAAGGGAGGGGGGCAGCTAGGGTTTTGGAAGAATGGATTTGGGGAAGAAGAGGACTGCTTGGGTTTATATAGGGATGGAAAATTATAGTCAGCTCCTCATCTTTCCCTAATTTTGCTTTAAAATCCTGCATCATGTTAGTAACATAATATATATGCTATTATACAAATGACTACATGCCTTTACGCATAAATTGGATCGTGAAGTGTCACGACCTCCACGTTATCGCTTACTCGAGATTCTAAAAATGGTTTTAATCGGTGACCGTTTACTTGGAATAAACTACCATTTTTAGGATCATCGAGATCAATTGGACTGTGATGGTGCACCGTCCGTACTATGTACGGTCCACTCCATCTCGACCTCAATTTTTCGGAAAATAAATGTAGCCTCGAATTATATAAGAGAACTTTTTGTCCAGGTGCAAATGACTTGCGAATGATCGCTTTGTCATGAAACACTTTAGCTTTCTCTTTATAAATCTTAGCACTATCATATGCATCCCGTCTAATCTCATCAAGCTCATTCAGTTATAGTTTCTGCTGCTCGCCAGCTTTTTCGAGCTCAAAATTTAGAAATTTGATTGCCCATAAAGCCTTATACTCAAGCTCTACCAGTAAATGACACGCTTTTCCAAATATCAAACGATATGGAGACATGCCTAGATTAGTCTTGTAAGCAGTACGGTAGGCCCATAATGCATCCGCTAGTTTACAAGACCAATCTTTTTTATTGTGATTTACTGTCTTCTCCAAAATCAGTTTGATTTGGCGATTGGAAACTTCCACTTGCCCACTAGTTTGCGGATGATAAGGTGTAGCTAATTTGTGGGTAATAGAATATTTCCGCATAAGCGCCTCAAATGACCGATTGGTAAAATGGGTACCGTTATCACTAATAATATTCTCTTTCAAGAACTTGACAACAACTTTGTTGTCATTCGATTTTGCGGCTATTGCCTCTACCCATTTGGAAACATAATCGACAGCGACTAATATGTATTGGTTTCCAAACGAGTTGGGTAACGGTCCCATAAAATCTATACCCCATACATCAAAGATTTCGACCTCAAGGATGGGTTACAGAGGCATCATATTGCGCCGTGAAATTTTGCCTATGAATTGGCATGGTGTGCATGCCTTGCAATATTCCACGGTGTCTTTGAAAAGAGTTGGCCAATAGAAACCACTCTGCAATACCTTTTCAGCAGTTTTCCTGGGACCAAAGTGTCCTCCACAAGCTAAATCATGACAAAAAGAGAGGACACTTTGTTCTCATCGCTAGGTATGCATCGACGTATGATCTAGTCTAGACAATATTTAAAAAGATATGGTTCATCCCAGTAAAAGAATTTTACTTGGGACGAGAATCTATATCGATCTTGCTTGAACCAATGGGATGGAATCTCCTTAGTCACAAGATAGTTTACAATGTCAGCAAACCATGGTTCGTGCATTAATGCAAACAGTTGCTCGTTAGGAAATGATTCGTTTATGGGGCACGAATTAGTTGGAGCGTTGGGCAGACAAGATAAATGATCAACTACTGAATTATCAGTACCTTTCTTGTCTAATATCTCAAGATCAAACTCTTGTAGCAAGAGGATCCATCGAATAAGCCTTGCTTTTGCATCTTTCTTGGTTAACAAGTATTTCAAAGCAGCATGATCAGTGTATACTATAATTCATGATCCAATCAAGTAGGAACGAAACTTCTCAAGTGCAAAGACGACTGCCAGAAGCTCTTCTCTGTGGTAGAGTAATTCAACTGGGCATCATTGAGTGTCCTACTTGCATAGTAAAACACATATGGCTGCTTATTAATACGTTGATCAAGGACGACACCGATAGCGTAATCGGATGCATCACACATGAGCTCGAAAGGTAAGCTCCAGTCTGGCGCATGAATAATAGGAGTGGTGGTCAGCGCCTTCTTGAGCTGCTCAAATGCTCTTAGACAATCAGGTGTGAAATTGAATGGTACTTCCTTGGCTAGTATATGTGTCAAAGGCCTAGCAATTTTGCTAAAGTCTTTGATAAATCTTCTATAAAAACCAGCATGACCAAGGAAGGATCGTATATCTTTCACTGATCGCGGAGGTGGTAGATTATTGATGAGGTCTACCTTGGCTTTGTCAATCTCGATACCATTCTTCGAGATGACATGCCCTAGCACTATGCCATTTTTGACCATAAAATGGCATTTTTCCCAATTGAGTGTCAAATGCTTCTCATTACAATGCGTGAGAACTAACTCTAGATGATGCAGACACTCTTGGAATGAATCTCCGCAGATAAATGAATCATCCATGAAAATTTCAAGAAATCGTTCAACCATGTCAGAGAAAATACTTACCATGCATCTTTGGAATGTGGCAGGTGCGTTGCATAAGCCAAAAGGCATGCATCTGTATGCAAAGGTGCCGAATGGACATTGTGAATGTGGTCTTTTCTTGATCCTCCGGAGCGATGGGAATTTGGTTGTAGCCAGAGTATCCATCTAGAAAACAATAGAACTCATGTCCGGCCAACCGTTCCAACATCTGATCGATAAATGGTAAGGGAAAGTGGTCCTTCCTAGTTTCAGCATTAAGCTTTTATAATCAATGCAGACTCGCCATCCCGTCTGCAAATGCATCGGGATAAGTTCATTTGCATCGTTCTTGACTACAGTGATTTCAGATTTCTTAGGCACTACTTGAACTGGGCTTACCCATGTGCTATCAGAGATAGGATAGATGATTCCATTGTCAAGACACTTAAGAATATCCTTCCTCACAGCTTCTTTGATTACTGGATTCAACCTATGCTGAGGATCTCTTGTAGGTCGTGCATTGTCTAGTAAATGAATTCTATGCTGCACTATAGAAGGACTTATCCCCTTAATATCGGCCATACTCCAGCCTATGGCTTCCCTATGTGCTTTCAATACTGATATGAGTTTTTCCTCCTGAGTGTCAGTCAATTCTGCAGAGATAATGATTGATAGTGTTCGTGTTCCCCCAAGAAAGCGTACTTGAGATGACTCGGAAGGGTCTTCATCTCAGGCTCAGGTGGACACTCAATAGATGGTCGTAACTGAACTCGTAGTTCAGTCATCAATGGCTCAGGTGGAAGTTTCCATTGAGTGGAAGACACGTAATTAGATGATTCATCGAGCGTCTCCACGAATACACTCTCATCAACTAAACCATTCAACTCATCAAAGAATTTCTCCTCTTGGTGTTCACTGGACAACCCTTGGATCATATTCACTTCTAGTGGCTCGTCATGTGGATTACTTGGTTGGCGCCCTAAATTGAATATATTCAAGTCAAAAGTCATATTTTCAAAGGAAAGTCTCATCAATCCACTCCGGCAATTAATAACAGCATTAGAAGTGGCCAAGAATGGATGTCCCAAAATAACTGGGATACAATGGTGTGGATTCACCACAGGTTGAGTCTCGAGGACTATGAAATCAACCGGGAAGATAAACTCCCCAATCTTAATCAAGACATCTTCAATCTCTCACATAGGTGTCTTCACAGATCTATCAGCTAGCTGTAACGTAATCCTTATAGGTCTCAACTCTCCCAGTCCTAACTACTGGTACACTGAATAAGAAAGCAAGTTGACACTTGCTCCTAAATCTAGTAAAGCCCTTTCAATCACTGTAGTCCCTATAGTGCAGGAGACAGTAGGACTTCCAGGGTCTTTATACTTTACGGGTGCTGACTGAGAGAGGATGCTAGATATGTTAGCAGCTAGGAAGACTTTCTTTAGAACATTGGTTGTTCTCTTCTTTGTACATAAATCCTTTAAGAATTTTGCATAAGCAGGTACTTGTTGGATTGCATCAAGAAAAGGAACATTGACTTTAACTTGCTTGAATAACTCAAGAATGTGCTCCACCTGAGGAGAATTTTTCTTCAATCGATTTGGATAGGGAGCCTTTGGCTTATAAGTATGGTCAATAAGAAGATCAGAATTAGAAGGATCAGATTCTTTTGTCATGCTAGTGGGTAGATCGTGGGATGATGATAATGATGAATCATGAGGTGATGATAGAATCGTGGTATCAGGGAGTGTAGCTTGCCGTGCAATAGGAGTGGAATCAGGTGGCATGGCTATGTGATTGTCAACTAGTTTGCCAGATCGAAGTGTGTGAATGGCATTAATTTGGTTGACGTGCGACTGATTAGAATTTGATGAACTAACATTAGGATTTGTTATGGGTTGACTTGGAAAAGTGCCCTTGCCACGTTCACTCATTTGATTTGCTAATTGTCCAACCTGCTACTCTACATTCTTAATAGATCGAGAGTTCACGAGCAGGTGCTGATCTGTTCTTTGAATAAAATTAGTTAACACTTTCATAAGATTCTGCATGTATGTGTCAAGGTTGGACTGAGACTTGAGAAGATTTTCAATATTCTTCTCAAGTGATTGAAGTCGCTTTTCTTGATCATTATTAGACCCCTGTTGTGGATAAGAGTGGTTTTGTGCAGGTGGTCTATTCTGGTTGTTCCCATGGTTTGAAGCATTTGGGTGTTGATAAGCACCCATATTTGGTCTTGGGAACTGACCAGTAGCTGGAGGCTGCATGTTGGAGTTCGGGGCTCCCGGATATTGCCCTTGACCCAATGAGAGATTTGGATGGCTCTTCCAGCTAGGATTGTATGTCGGAGCGTGTGGATTATTAACGGGTCTTTGATACATGGCGTTAGCTTGCTCAAGTGTGGGACCCATAGGATTTACTAACAATGGACACTCCACCATAACGTGATTGGAAGTTCCGTAATTAAAGCATGTGGGACTTTGGAGTTGATTCACTTGACCCACTGGTGGAGCACTACGAGTCTCCAGTGCTTCAATTCTTCTCATCAAGGCTGCGATCTTTGCTTCAGCAATTATAGAGTTGTCGATGCTATGAACCCACCCTTATGTGAAGAAGTTGATGTACTAGACTTCTCAGCAGGACTCTCCCACTGCATGGTCTTCTACGATAGGTCCTCAAGAAAGTCCCATGCTTCATCCTCGTTTTTCCTCATAAACTCCCCTTGACACATGGATTCCAGAAGAGTTTTGGATGTGTAATCAAGTCCTTTGTAAATGATTTGACACAACCGCCATTTTTCTATCGCATGGTGGGGGTACTGAGCTAATAAATCCTTAAACCGTTCTAAGTATTTCCAGAAGGGTTTTCCTGGCACTTGACAGAATGATTAATTTGATTTCTAATTCTTGCCGTCTTGTGCGTAGGATAATATTTTTTAAGAAACACTGTAACGAATTCATCCCAAGTAGTGATTGAATCAGTAGGCATACTGTACAACTGCTTCTTGGCATTATCCTTAAGTGCAAAAGGGATGAAGCGGAGCTTAATTGCGTCCTCCAATAAATTTTGCAGTTTAATCATTACGCATACTTCTTGAAATTCACTGATAAAGATATATGCATCTTCTGAATCAGAACCAGTGAATTTAGGAAGCATACTAATGTACTGCGGTTTCAATTCATAGTGATTACCCGCTACGTGTGGAAGTTTGATGCATAATGGTAATGATGTACGCAACGGGTAACATCAATCCTGAAGGATCGAGATCGTCTGGTCCATCTTATTTTCCATGAACAAATCTGATCTCACAAGTCGACCAAATTGATCACGGGTCCAATGTGGCATGAACCAGCGATCGTGAGTGTATGTGTGAACTTCCTAAACTAATGCAAGAAGTGGGATGTGGTGGAGAGATAAAACGGTGGACTAGATATGATCAAATAAAAATGTGATTTCTACTGTTCCTAATTTTTTTATTTTTGTTTTAATTTTTCTACAGAACCAAGAAACAAAACTACAGAAAAAGAGAAAATATGGGTTCAAAAAGTACCTTTTGGGCCGCCAAATAGCGGTTTTAACCACCGAATAGCAGCTAAACTAGCGAATTTGATTTCTGCTTTTTTTTTTTTCACTTGGTCCAGAGGCTCTTTCAATCCTTAAAATCTTCCTGTATCTGCAATTTCTATTTCCTGCACACTCACACACACTGTTAACCCGTAAAATGCTAGAAAAAGCAAAAAAAACACCGTCGATCCCCGGCAATGGCGCCATAAACTTGATGTGATATATTTACTGCAAGCGCACAGTATCGTTGTAGTGCTGTACATGTCGTCTCACAGGGATCTAAGGTGTTTTTGCATTCCTTACTCTTTCCTTAGTCTAACGGACTAATCAAAAATTCTAGTTTGAGCTTGAATTAATCTAAATAGCCTAGGATCTAGAATTCACTAATTTCCAACCATGTTCTTACTTCTATTATTTTCTTCTATCATAAAAATGCAATCTTTTTAGTTTACTTTTTACTTAAAGTGCCCTAAGCATGAGCTATCAAGTGTTGTGCAAGTATAACTCATTAAAAATATTACTTCTTATAAAAACAAACTAAATCTTTTAGATAATTCAAAGATAAAGATAAAACCAGCAACCCCAAACCCTAACTAAGTATAGGTTATCAAGAAACCTAATTCAAGTATAACCTATCAAAGTCCTAATCTTCGAGTTCTTGTACTTTAATCTTTTTATTGAAAAATCATGTCCTTATTAATTTTATTTAAGAAGAAAGTACTAGAGAGCAATTACATGGCGGATCTTAGTTTCATCTACATCCTAGAGCTAAACTAATTAGCTACTCATATTTTTACTAAGCAAGATCAAATTTTTATTCATGAATATGATAAACCATAATCTAGAAAACAGTAAAACCTAAACTAGAAAGCAATTAAATCTATGTAGAAAGCAAGTAAAAAATCTTAAGAACAATAGTTTACCTCTGGAACACGGTGTTGTGGCCGTCAACCTTCGGCAAAAACCCTATCTTTATTAATCAGAAAACGAGTACAAAATTTCAGAATCCGTCAAAATACAAGGATCGGCCAATATATAGGCCTTGGAAATCAAACCCTAATTCTAGCAGAACTAAAAAAACTACAAATTTACAATTAAGCCCTCGAAGAAAATAACTCTAGAACGGCCACTGTCTGGCTGCTATTTGGCGGTAGAAACAGCCAATTTGCGGCTAAACAAAGACTAATTGGCCTGAAGTTTCTTCTGAAGAAGTATCTTGTCTTGTTCTCTTTATTTGCTTGACTGTATTTGACTTTCACTCTTTGCAGTAATTTAATCTTGTAGTCTTGCCCACTTTAAAAACTTTTGACTTTTGATTTCCCAGTCCAACTCTGATTTCATGCCATCTCCTTGTTCAAATTGGATCACCTGAAAAAGACACTAAAAATACCCGAGTAATATTTATTTGTATAAAAAATAGATAAAGTATGGGAGGAAAAATACAATATATGATACTCATCAGCGGTCAACGCTACTAATTGGTGGCAAAAATAATGAGTATGTAACTGGAATTTTTATAAGGGCTTGTTGTAATTTTGTGATTTTAGTATTTTGACTGGATTAGGAATTTGTGACAACGAGGCCTATATATTAGTCGTGTCCTCGTAAATTAGGATTTCTCATGTTTATTGAGATTAATAAAATTAGAAGATTGAACCCTAGGAGTGACAGCCACAAACCACAGCTCCATAGGCCAATCTTGCTGTTCATCGTGTTCTTTATAAGTAGTTTAATTGCTTTTTAATTAATTGCTATTGCTTTCTATATTATGATTTTACTTGCTTTATAGGAAAAATTTAGTTTCTTACTGCACATCATGAACAAAAATAGGATTTTGTTATTTAGGATCATGCATAGCTAATCGCATTAGTCCTATGATGTAGATGCGGCTAGAGTAACAATTTTAACATGAGATTTTCTTATCATCTTCCTAGAAAAAAAATTAAAGATATGATTTTTCTATAAATAAATTGAAGAGATTAACTTGTAAATTCAACATCTTTGATAGGTTATTCTTAAGTTTATCTTTTAATAATTTATACTTAGATTAGAGTTTGGAGTTTGTTTCTTTACTTTCATTTATAGGATTATCTATAGATATAATTTGTTTAAAAAAAGTGACATTTTCGATGGTTTATACTTGCATACCACTTGATAGATCATGCTTAGAGACAATTAAAAATCTAATTAAAAATAACTTTTTGACATATTCTTAATTGTGCATATTAAGAAAATAGGAAGAAGAAAGAAAATTAGTTGTTAATTTATTAGTCTAATGGATTCGACATCTTAGGCTAACTTTAGAATAAATAAAAAACTAATCAGAATCTCATAATTAGCTTGCTAGAATAGTAGAGAAAGTAAAATAGTAAAACATCTTAAATCTCTATGAAACTATCTGTTTGTACTATAACAACACTATGCACTTGTAGTTGATTTATCACATCAAGAATCAAGAAGAGTGACTACTCTCGATATTGCAAAAGTATAGAAGAGCTCTTATTTGGAATATGATGATCATAAAAAATATGGACCCCTTATTTGCACACATCGTATCACTTGGGTAAATTGAGCTAAGAAAATAAGCAAATGTAATAAAGGCTTAACCTTACTATAAAGAAGTGGTTAAAATTGAAGTGTTAAAACTTCTTGATGCACATCATCTATCTAATTGTTGATAGTAAGTACGTAAGTCAAATCCAAGTTATTCCAAAAAAGTGAGGTAACATTTGTTAAAAATGAGAATGGAGAGATTATATCCACTCATACAATTATGAGTTAGCATATGTGCATTGATTACAGAAAATTAAACCAAATAATGCTAAAAGATTACTTTTCGTTCCATTTCTTAACCAAGTACTTGAAAGAGTTGCTAAACACGAATTTTATTGTTTTCTCGATTGTTATTCTAACTATTATCAAATTGAAATTGCTTTTGAAGATTAGAAGACCACTTTTACCTGTCTCTTTGGCACATTTGCATTTAAAGAATGTCGTTTGGATTATATAATGTACCCATAATATTTCAAAGATGTATAATAAGTATCTGTAACGATATGATTGAATACTATCTAGAGGTATCATGGATGATTTATCTCTATTTGAAAATAATTTTGAAGCATTTTGACTAATCTAGGAGCTGTAATTGATAGTTACCAATAAAAAAATTTTGGTCCTAAATAGGAACGAATTGCACTTTATGGTTACAAAGGGTATTATATTAGGTCATATAGTTTCATCTAAAGGGATAGAAGTAGATAAGACTAAAGTTGAATCTGTTTACAAACAACACCTAAAACTATAAAAAATATACATTTGTTCTTAGGACATGTAGGCTTTTATAGAAGGTTTATAAAGGATTTTAGTACTACCGCTAGATCTCTTTCTTACCTTCTTACACAAGATGTGCAATTTAAATGAACACAAACATGCCAAACAACTTTTGACACACTCAAAAAGATATTCATCATTGCACCAATGCAACCTTTGGATTGGTTTTGACATCATATGTGATACGAGCGACTATGCAATTAGAGCAGCATTAGGGCAACGAAGAGATAAAAACCCCTATATGGTCTACTATGCTAGCAAGATTCTCAATGATACACAGATAAATTACACAATAACAGAGGATGAGCTTTTACCTATAGCTTATACTCTTGATAAATTTCGTTCATATATTTTGGGCTCACAAGTGATTGTTTTTACAGATTATTCGGTGCTCAAATATTTTTTATCAAAGAAAGACACAAAGCCACATTTAATCCGATGGATACTGCTGCTCCAAAAATTCAACCTCAAAATTAAAGATAAAAAGGGAGTAGAGAATGTGGTTCCCGACCACCTCTCTCGTCTGATATTTGATAATGACAAGCTATCAATTAGGGACTCGTTCCCGAATGAGCAGCTATTTTCCATAAGAACAACTCCTGGTATGATGATGTTATTAACTTTTTTGTTGAATGTGAATGCCAAACTACTGGAGTACCCAAGATAAATGACGATTCTTATATAAGGTATGATATTTCTTTTATAACGACGCTTACCTATTTATGCATTGTTCAAATTAAATCATTAGGCGCTATGTGCCTGATGATGAGATCTAGAGCATAATTGCCTGTTGTCATATAAAAGCGTGTGGAGGCCATTTTTCCTCCAAAAAGATGGTAGCAAAAAATCTTCAATGTGAATTTTACTAGCCAACTATGTTTAGATATACATACTAATACTGTAAACATTGTGAATCATGTCAGAAACTAAGAGCACTATTCCAGAAGAATGATATGCCTCTAACACATATTATTACAATTAAAATATTTGATTGTTGTCTAATGGATATGTCTCTAAATGGGTGGAAGCCACTGCATGTGGAAACAATGATTAACAAATGGTTATCAAATTTCTCAAAAACACATATTGTCTAGATTTGGTGTTCATAAAACCATAATAAGCAATGAGTTTCTCATTTCTGAAACAAGCCTTTAGAATTTGATGAAAAAGTACCACATCGCACAAAATTTCTATACCTTATTACCCACAGTTTAATGGAGAAGTTGAACAAGCCAATAGGAAAATTAAGCAAATTTTAGATAAAATAGTTAATTCGTGTCACAAAAATTGGTCGTTTAGACTCGTTGACACTTTATCGACTTACCGCACTGCATTTAAGACACTCTTAGGCATGTCCCCATATAAAATAGTTTATGAAAAACTTGTTATTTACCTGTGAAAATCAAGCAATAAGCATATTGGGCAATAAAAATGGTTAATTTAGATTTCAATTCTACAAGCCCATTATAAAAATTGTAAATAAATGAATTAGAAGAGTTAGGACATACTGCGCATGACAATTCACGCATATTGAAGGAAAAGATAAAAATATGACACGATCACCACATTACGCGCTATGTTTTTCATCCATCTGACAAAGTGCTTGTCTATGGTTCACGCCTACATCTATTTCTAGGTAAATTATGTTGGGGATGGACCAGACCATTTATTGTTAAAACTGTGAATCCGTATGACGCAATTGATATTGAAAATCCTAAAAATGGTCATACATTTATGGTGAATGGGAAAGGTCTAAAACACTACTTAGAATTTCCAAAGAACATGGAATAATCTCACGATTTAGTGGAGCCCTCGATCATCTCAATAATACGAGCTTAATGGAGATGCATTGTATATTATTATATATTATGCACTAACAATTTTTATTTTGTAGTTGATACACCATGAGTAGTACAATGAGATAATATCTAAGCACTCTTTCTTGATTTTTACTTGTTCATAATAGATTTAATAGAAATATCAATTTATTGATATTGTGTTCTTTAAGTTGGGGAGAATGCTTATGAAATTAACGTTAGTTTTAATACCTACAATGTTTTCAACAACTTTTTCAGATTTTTCAAAAATGTTCAAAATTTTTTAATTATTTTTAGTTTTTCTTTTAAAATTGTTCTACAAAAATAAAAGAATTTTCTAACCATAGCTTGGTTACTTATTTTAGAATTAGGGATTAATAATTAGATTTTAGAAATAACATTAATCTAAGAATTAATATTTCTAATAACTATATTAAAGAAAAAAATCGTATTGGCTTGATCTCAACAAGGAATGGTTGTTGAAGCCACTACCGAAGCGGCTGTCGATAGTCCTCGACTGCAGGGTAAGAAATTCCTTGCCCGAGAACAGCTGTTGAAGCCTCTGTTGATGCACCTACCAATAACCACCCCAGTTATAATTAGTCCCATGAATCTTTTCACAAAAACCAAACCCTAACTCCATCTTTTATAGTTGTAAAGAGAAGTTTTTGTCCCCTTTCAATAGCCAAAATCGACCATGCAAGATTTTTTTTCAAATTTTCACAAATCACTATGCAAGTAAGTCTTCTTCTCTCCATTTTTTATTGATTATTTTTCATAGAAAGTATTGTCTAGAAAACCTTGATCTACAACTTATGTGGACTAGTTAGAGTAGATTGAAGATGAAATTAAACTTCTTAGTAGATTTGGAGTAGTTTGGTTAATTTTTCATGAATTATTAACGAATTTATCTGATTAATTGATAAAATATGGTAATTTAAGGGTAAGAACAAATAAAAATCACAACTTTTTAGCATAAAAATTCATGGGTTGCTCAATTAAACAATTTATATCAAATTCATGTATTGAAAGTAAAATTAAAATGATATTTGATATATTTTGGAGAAGAATTGGAAGTTATAAATAAAAAAAGAAAAAAATATAATCATGAATAATTTTGAGAAATAATACTATTTTTCTAAGAAATATATTTTACTATTACTTTTAAGATGGGTCCAAGGAAGCAAACCATCTTGAAAAAGCCAAGACTAGAATCCTAAAGTCCATATCCTACACTGAGACACAGAGCTGCCAAGGTAGCAAGTAAAAATTGTCCGAGAAGTATGAGAATTTCCAAGTCTGACTTGAAAGAGAAGTCAATTATGCACAAATAAATGAGTAACTATCATTTAGAGCATTGATACAAGGTGTTGGTTTGGAGGAACACACGTTGCATAAGCACATGCTGTCTTGCAATGACATAGTGCGTGAAGTAAATTCTACGCAAATCTACAGCTAGCAATGGGTGACCAACTTGCATACTTCATAGTCAAGGGCCGAGAGGTACTGTTTACAAGAAAGAAATCTTATGAGCCATCCCTGACATGCCTAAAGAAGAACCATCATTTACCGACAGAATCAACGAGATACCAAGCGACCTCTAAACATTTAAAGAGCTTTGCACCAATATCAGCAATCATGCTTTTAATGAAAGTTTTCGAAAGTTGGTTACTTGAGGAAAAAGTTCGTTTTGGTGAGTATTTATCGATCATAACATCATACCGTAATCCACAATAACAAAATTGTATTAAGGGATGTTGTTATTGAATATGATTTTGGAATGATACCTCTTCAATGTTGCCTCCATCATGCACTCCATAGTAATCTAATACATGAAGCAAGCCCATGGATGTATCGAGCACCGGAGAACGACAAAATAGTTCTAGTTCTACAGTGTCCAATAACGAAGATTTGCCTTAACAATGGAATCGAATTGTCATCAACTGGCACAATCGCCCATCAAATCCTGTCATTATCAGAAACAACCACTTAAAGGAGCATGAGTGCTCGACAGGACCACAAGAGCACCGGGTACAACGAGAGCAAGCTTAAGAAGTTGTCCACCCGTTGGTCAGAGAAAACAAGATCAAGGGTGAGGAGGTTCAATAGCTCTAGCGGCCCAACCATCAGAGATTACACTCCAAACTTTGAATGAGTCGATAATAAGAATGACCAACACATTCAACGAAAGGCTGCAAGTAATCAAGACACGACAAACACGAGTTGAGCGACGTCACGAGCGTGACTTTCGACTCCTGACCAAGGTGTACCTACGCATAGCTAGTAAGATTGCTACCATCTCTCCTAATGAGAATGAGTCGATGCGCTAGGGAAACATAGGGTCCTGCTCGTGTCAAAAATGCAAGTGAAAAACAGAAAAATGTAGCAACATTATTAATATTGACTATCTATATATCTATAGGAGTGAATTTTTTGAAAAATTGATAAAGCCAAGTATTTTTTATTGTTTGCATATTTATATTTTTAATGCACTGAGAACACTACATAATTTAGTTGAGGGTAGATGGATACACTTTACTATATCATATGTATCACACTAACTAACAAAATCATATAAAAATAAAAATATCCAAAATTTTTATTTCTTTGAAGTATAAAGTAAGATTAGAAGTATTAATACATTGTATATTTATGATATTGACATCTTAATATCGATGATAATATGATACTAGTTTTTATGCAATCTTGATTGTGAAATTAAATGCGATAATAAGATATACGGACACTTAAAGTTTGAATCAAGTATGCACTCTAAACACTTACACGATGAATCATGAAAAGCTGATAATAAAGATAAAACTTAAAAGGAAGGCCTATTTTATATGGATATAAAAAAAATAAAAAAAATAGGAGGGAGCCTAGTATTAAGGCAAGGATCTTCTATAAAAAAGAAATAAACAAGAGCAGGTAAGTGTTAAGTAGTTGGGTTTGTATACCTTAGTAAGTGTACGTATTTACACGAACGATACTTATGGATTTTTATTATAAATATGAGCTAAGTAACTGGGCATTTGTGTCTCGTAAGTATAAGTGTTCACATGAGCGGCAAGTGTTCCTATTAGTTGATTGGAATTTGAAACTTGGCAAGACTCATATATACTATTCCTAGAGTGCATAGAAGAGGATAATTGAAAGTAAAAGTATATCTACGATACGATTTAAATGATCAAGATATATACATAAAGATAGCAGATTATAAGTAATTTGTTAAAATTGATATCTTTATTAATATCCATGTGCATATCTCTAATTGAGCTTGATATGGAAACAAAGTGAAAAGTGTAAATATATATATATATATATATATATATATATATATATATATATATATATATATATATATATATAATATTTTTCTTCTTCTTTATTTTACACTTATCCTTATTTGTCATTTTATTTATTTCTTAAATCCAACATTTCTTGAAATTTATGGGTAACATCACTAGAAACCCTCACAAGACAACATTCGTCTAGTAGTGTAACTTAGGGGTTTAATGATTTGTTGCACGTATTAAATGCAATAATGACTCCTACAAAAGTGGGTTAGTATTTATTTTATTTTTAGTTAGGATTTATTTTATTTTCTTAATTTGATAATTTTGTTAGGGATTAGCAAAACTTAAGTTGGGGGGGTGTAATTACGAGTGGAACGTGCAGTTATTTTACTTTATTTTATACACTCACAATCTAAATTTGATAATTCATACATGAAATTAATAATAAATTATTTTTATTAATCAAACTCTCCACCTTATTTTTTTTCTAGTGCTTTATAGTATTTTTGCAGAGTTCTATGTAGAAAAAAATTAAAGCGTATCTCAAATATTAGTTCAAATTGCTATTATATAGCTTTGGCTGTCAATAGCCACTTGTAGGCTTTCGACAACCATTGACTAAGATAGAAACTCGAGAGCAGCCTTAGATGGAGCTTTTGGTGTAGTTTTGGATAGCTATGGCCACAGAAATAATTATTTGAGGATTTCTGAAGAAAAGAGAGATTCTTTGTAACTAGAATTCGTGCTAGGGTTTTTGAGAGACTATAAATACCCGATGTAATTTAGAGTTTTGAGAGATATATGAGATATAAATAGAGAAATTATATTGTTTATATTTTTATTTTTGTACTCTTTCATAATTATTAATAAAAAAATCTCCTTTATTCATATATTAATGGATATGATGAGTATGAACCACTAAATTCTTTCATTGATTTAGATAAGTAACAAACTCTAGAAAATTTACTCGTATGGATTTAAGTAAAATTTATATTTTTTATTCCCTATTATCTTGTTAAGTTTTAAATATGATTTTGAGTAGTTGATGATGTATAGTTTGATAACATATTCGTTACTTAGTTTTTGATATGCCATAAATTGTTTAGGCATGGTATATGTTTAAATTTTGAATATTTATTTTTATTATCCATATATCATGCTGAGATAAACTTAAAATACATATAGAATTAAACGGGAAAAGTTAGCCAAATTATCAAGTTTACAAGTTTATTTGATTTTACGATTTAAAGATATTTTTTGGTTGTAGGAACACCACGTGATATATGCAACTAAGATAAACAAGTAAAAAGATATCCAGTAAATTATTCAATGGGTGAGTTAACTTATCTGACAAACTATCTCTTTTAAGTAATTAGAAAATCCTTCAATCTTTAGTTTTGGTTAATTAAAAATCCAATCTTCTTTAATTAATAATTTATTTCTTTAGTATCTAATGTAGTAATTGAAGTGATTCTTGATAGAACGATTTTGGGTTACCATCTTTACACTACTTATTAATCTTCTGCACTTGGGAGTAATGATCATGAACCTTGAGGGTGAGGAGGAACCTGCATTCTTATTTGCGTTCCAAGCATCTAACAACCAAGATGAGTATGAAATAGTTATTTCCAGTCTGAGACTACCCAATAATCTCGGCGTTTACCAAGTACGCCTCCTAACTGATTGCCTTCTAGTCAATCAGAATTGGGGGGATGGTGATTATGAGACAAAAGAGGGACGACACTTTAAAAGCTTGGAGATGCCTAAGCAATTCATAGCAACCTTTGAAGTCGTTCAAGTAGAAATAGTTCCAAGAAAAAAAAACAATACCTGAGCTAATGTTCGTTTGAAAGTTGCCTCCTTAGCAACATCAGAGGTATGTTGCACAATAGATATTGATTTGTTGCAGACGTCTGGCATCAACAACAAGGAGATCCTTTCCATTTATGTTATCATATTCCAATATCTCAAGTATGGTATACTTGCTGACAATAAGAAATAGGCAAAACTATTCAATGTTGAGCAACAAAATTTGCCATTTTGCGAGAATATTTTTCTCTGAGAGTCTTATTAAGATAGAAACTGGTCCACTCCTTAGGAGCCTGACACTAGATGCTACAGACTTGCTCCTCTAAGAAAGCCATGAGGCCGAGTGTGGAAACCACATTGGAGCTCGAATCTTGGCCTTAAAAGCACTCCGATAAGATTTCCACTGGCTTACAATAAAGGAAGGTGCAAAACTCCTAGTGCACAACTGTTAGCACTGTTAAAACTTTGCACAGGCTTTTTGGCTGGTCTTGGTCAATATGATCCCTTTCGTTGGCCCTAAATCCTTTGATTAGTGGGGGCTAGATATCATAGGTGCATTCCTCATAGCCTCTGTGCGAAGGAAGCATTTGATTGCTATCATTAATTATTTCACTAAGTGGAGGGTGACAGAACCATCACTGCCATCGGACAAGTGATGTTTTTCATGTGGAAGTTAATCATCTACCATTTTTGTTTTTTATAATTTCTTCACTGAGAATGGCACCCAATTTGATTTATCTCATTTCCTAAGTTCTATACAAACTGAAAGATAGCACTTTGCCTTCATGGCTCATAAGCAATCAAATGGACTCTCTAATGCAGCCAACAAATAAAGATTGGATGCCCTTCGAAAGCGAGTCATAGAAAGCGAGTCATAGAATCAATGGAGGACTAGATAGATGAATTACCTGGTGTCTTATAGTCCTATCGAACAACTTTCAAAGTCTGAATGGAAATATTCGCATCAGCTTGAAGAGGTGGAGGAGATTAGTTTCAGATGTTTTCAGGAATCAAACAACAGGAAAACCTGATAAAAGGATTGAGATGTCTTGATTTACTTTAACATGCAGAGAAAACTCTTCTCTCTTTAAAATTACATGAGGTTACAATTAAGTTTCTATGAAGTTATATCAATGATAACCCAGTTAGAATGACTCTATGGCCGGTTAATAATCTGGAGAAGATTCGTGAAGCTTTGGAGGAGAAGTGAATTAGTTTACTATTAACTTTCCTCTTTTCTATGCATCTCTAGATTGATTCCCACCCCTATATTGAATGGTATACGATTTACTTTGATAACATTGTCTCTTATCTTTACGACTTAGCTTATTAGTTTGGAAGCCTCCTTTATTTCCAGATTTGAGGTGTATTTATACTTTTAAGGAGTTATAATAGCCTCCTTGATTTTAGGGGATCATAGAGATTGCATCCTTGCTTTGAGGAGTTGACCAACTGTTTAGCTGAGACATTTAACTCATGTTATGCAGGTTTAGATAACTTGCTGTACCAGTGCACCTACTTCTATTATAACGAGGCAGATAACTTGCCGCATCGATACAATTATATTTGTTGCACCGGTGTAGATAACTTGTTCTATCAGCACACTTACTTCTATTGTGCAAGGATTTGCTTCTTCTGCGCGGGCGCTAGTTATTTGCTGCGACGGTGAGGCTACTTCTCTTTACCGGGGCTAGTTACTTACCGTGCCCCGAGGCTACTTCTCACCTGCACCAGAGTTTGCTTCTCTTCTACATAGATGGATGAGTTTTATCTGTGCTAGGATTTGCTTCTCTTCTGCACCGACAAAGGAGATTTATCTACACTAGCAAAGGAGATTTATCTACACTGACAAAAAATATTTATCTATACTGGGTTGGTGGAGATAGCCTTGTAAATTCTTGGGAGTTCTTGTATTGCATTTTTTACTATCTACAAGATCCCTTCAAAATTTTTGAAATGAACTATCCTTGAATTTCAAAATACTTTGAGCCCTTTCTAGTATTATGTGAAACTACTTGAAGAAATTTACGTATCAGGGTTCATTTACTTGTACATGGTAAGATATGATGCGACAGCTTGAATCAAGATCATAACAGTGTTAGGCATAAATTTTGGGTATGAATCTATCTCCGGCTTAGGTGTTTTTTTTAACATGTTGATCTGTTTGCAAGTGATATACTATGAAACATTACAACAAAAGTTGATTTAATATTAAACATGTCAAAGTACTTGCTAGTAGCATAATTTTTTACATTGCAAAGAAAGTTAACTTGACAAAGTTGTATTATTGAACTTGTCAAAGAATTTGTTAGAGTTATAATTTTAAACGTAATTAAGAAAGTTGACTTGATAAAGGTGTGTTGAATTTATCAAGAAATTTGGTATAAGTGTAATTTTGGATGTAGTAAAGTAGGATTGATTCAATAGAAGTATAATTCTGAATGTATCAAAATATAGATAATTTATTAGAGGTAAGCTATTGAACATGATAGAATAAATTGACTAGTTTCTAGTGGTTATATTCATTATACTGGACAATGTCAAGAGTTGGATCATCAAAAATGTAATGTTAAACTTGATAAAACAAATGAAACTTTGAGAGGTGTAATGTTAACTTGATAGCGCATATATTAATTTTCAATTGAGGGATAATTATCCCAGGTGATGGTGTTAATTTGATTGTTTGATTACTAATCATGAGAGATTTGGTATTAACTTAATGAATTGACTTTGCTTATTAGATGTTTAACATTGACTGAATTTCGATTAGTCTTTTCTGTCAAAAATGAAAGTTTAATGTAACATATTTGACATTTTTAGAGTTTTAGGGTAGATTTGATTTTCAAATTTATAGTTAGAGGAGAAGCTTAACTTAATAGGTGATTTAATTTGGTTTGATCCCACTGAGGGATATATTCGACTTTGATTTCATTATCAAAGGATCATTTTAACATGACAAGTTATTTGATTTTGTTTGATCTCATTGGGAGATAGATATAACTTTGAATTTTATTATTAGATGTATAATTTTAACATGACAGGTTCGAAAGATCATTGACTTTGCTAGGAGAGAAACTAAAAAGGAAAGTTCTGCTATTAGACATAAAAACTTAACTTGTTTAAGAGAACTATAATAATCCTAGTTAAATAAATCCAAAATTCCAAATTTCTTAAAAATTTCTGCAGTATCTTCTTTGCATATACTGGCCCACGCTATATATCAATTACAGCTTCAGCCACATACGACATAATTATTAATCATATGTGAAAGTATCAGATCTTAGTTTTATCAAAACCATATAAATACATCAAGACTTCAACTCTCAGTATCATCCACAACGAAATATTATGACATACATAACTTTAAATTGAGTTTCATCTTAACTTTCTACTTAGGTCTAAGCATCTATCTAACTAAGTTGGAACTATTTACATATTTACTATCTACGTTTTACATACATATATTTACAATTTGTTCTAAATGAACTTAGAAAGAGTGAACTCACAACCTAGCGAATAAAGTAAAATTAGAGATTCAGGTGCATAATAATCAATATGAACTAAGAAAGGATATTAAAATAATAAAATGAAATTTGGAGTAATAATTTGAAGTATAAGAGGAATTATAAGTACAGGGTTTGGAATAGCGTGAAGCAATGGAATAAAAACATCTATATTGGTCTTTCCCTAATAAAGTATTAGATATTTCATAATAGAGTACATTTATGACAATTTATACATATATACTAGAATTTATATACGAATATTTGGCCTTTAGGGGATAATCGAAGAGATATGTGTAGATAAACATGTTTATTTTTAGCTTTATGAAAAATATTTTATTTGTGAGTCAATTATATATATATATATATATATATATATATATATATATATATATATATATATATATATATATACATATATATTTGTAGTTATGCAAGCATACTAATGTTATGAGTTGTAACATATACATGCATGAATGCAAATCCAACTCCTCCTGCCATGACTCATTTAGAGTGAAAAAAAAAATGCTATTTTATACTCCTCTTTTGCTTTTCTCTTACACCTGGCATACTTGGCTGTACATATTATAACGGGTGCAGTCTTCTTTTTACCATATAATTATTTTTTATATTTATAAACTATGCCCGACACATTTTCAATTACAGGACCTAACTTCCCTTATTCCTCAACCTTCTGCAACTGATGCATTTGGCTAAGCAGTCATTGCAGTCCCAAGCTTTCTCCATGTAATGACCATAATCCTTAAATCCTTGCATCGATTTATTCTGTATCATTCATAGCAGTTCGGAGCTCGGATATTGATATGGAAAGGTACAAGATTAAATGAGTTATATCTTTCTTTCTAATCTTCAATTTTAAATATATCTCCTATCTTATTATTTTGGATTTTTTCATAATTATCTGGGATTTTTCTTGATCGGTCAGTTTTTGGGTAAATACTGATAAAAATAATCAATTTAAATCTAAATCCTATTTTTTTCATTTTTCCTATGTCAATTTTATCCCCAAAAGCCCAACAGCCTTCCTTGACTATTTTGAATAGACTTTGACCCAATGACAGTTTTGTAATTGTAATGAAGTTTAAGGATTTTTCATGTTGCACTATACCCTCTTTTACCACCTGTTTAAACCTTAAACAAACCCTGAAATTTCTAAAAAAATAGGCCTGTTACTCCCATACTCCTCTTCATTTTCTTTTCAAAACTCTAATTCAAATTCCTCAAATAATTTGCCAAGTAATGAGGCTGAAAACTCATTATATGTCCATAGGAATCTTGTTCTTGAGTTTACCTTCTACGTATAAACACTAATTTTCCCCACCAACTCAAGGCCATCTTCTTCAGCATCTCTCCTTCATCCCTAGTTTAATTTTTAGGAAATTTGTCAATTTTTGAAGGATAGTTACATTTCTTTTCTGATTTAGACTCAATAAGAGGTGAGAGTACATTCTTCAATCATTTAATTTGTAATTTCTTAATGTAGGGAGACCTTAGGCCATATAAATTTTATGTAGAATAGAAAAAAAAAATGGAAATTTTACTTAAATATTATATTTCAATCAATGTAGAAAATAATGCGTTACGAAACGTGTTATAACTCGTTTCGTAACGGAGCGCGGACCCGACGCTCCGTAACAAAAGAAAAAACGCAGATTTGCGTAACGATGCGTTATTTGGAAATAACGTGCGTTACATAACGTAACGTTTTAACGCAAAATAACGCACGTTATTTCCTAGGGTTATTTTGGGTATAAATACTCGTAACCTAACCCTAACAATCTCCCCCTTTCCTTTCGCAACTGAACCTCGCTCGATTCTCCGCTTCCCTCGCTCGAAAAATCGCTCGTTCCTCCATTCGCCGTCCCTCTCCATCGCTGATCATCTCCAACCTCGCCTGATTCCGACCCTCTCCATCGCCGGCCATCTCTATCCTTGTCGATTCTCTCCATCCTCACCGATCGCCGATTCCGATCCTCTCCATCTCCATCCTAGCTGATCGCCCGATTCTCTCCTCTTCATCGCCGATTTCGATTCTCTCCATCTCCTTCGCTGACTCCGTTGCCAACCCTCTCCAACGCCGACCCTCTCCAGCGCTAACTCCGGCGAGTAATTCCGGTGAATTTCGACAGGTAAAAGTTTAAACCTAATTTTTTTTTGTTTATTGTAATGCTTACTTGCTGTTATTAGGAATTCAAAGTTTGAATTTTTTTTTTAATACATTAAATCCTAATTTTTTTCCATTGACTAAAATTTTTTAACTATTCATTAGGGATTTTGGGATTCAATTAAGTTGCTGTTATTTTGGGATTTAATTAAGTTTATGTTATTTTGGGATTTTGATGAAATATGATGTGCTACAGTTTGATTACTTGTTCATTTAAGTTGCTATTTCAATTAAAGTTTGATTATAGTTTGATTACAGTTTGATTACTTGTTCATTCAAAGTTTCAATTAAGTTGCTGTTTGCTTAACTGTTCATTTGGGATTTTGTAATTTGATTACTTAGTGTTAATTTGAACTGTATGCTAAGTAATGAAATATGATGTGCATACATTAATTGAAAAGAACAGGCTGAAGTTGAACATCATGCTAAGATGAACAGCATACATTAATGAAATGAAATATGAACAACATGGTGTTAATTCTTCTCTTTGTGTTGTCTTTTCCCATGGACTTTAGGTAAATATCATTTGATTAAAAAGTTAAATAGGATAAGATCATCGAAGTGGCTAGATTTCTCTTTGTGTTGTCTTTTCCTATGCACTGTTGCAAAATATAAAACATATTTCATGATACTGTTGAAATTGAAATAGAAGTCATAAAAATAATTAGATATATCTTTTTTTGTTATTGTTGAAACTGATAGTTTTTTTTATTATTATTGATTTCTAAGAAATCGAAGAATCATGTCTAAACATATGGATCCGGCAAGAGAATGGGGGATTCATAAAGATGGCGAACCAAGCAATTATTTTTATTGCAAATTTTGCAATCACCACATCACTGCTGGAATTACAAGATAGAAGCATCATTTAGCTGGTACAAGAAATGGTGTTAAAGTTTGTGAGCGAGTTCCAGCAAATGTGAAGAAAGCATGTCAAGAGACGCTACTGGTTACAGAGATAGAGAAAAAGAAGAATTTAGCATTGACCATGAAATTGGGAGAATGGGTGAACTACAGGCTGAGGTGATTAGCCAAGAACTTGAAAGTGCCGCAGGAAGCAACTCCCAGCCTCAGACTTTAGGTTCAATAGACAAATTTATTAATGTGGAGCTCGTCAATCAAAACTTGAAACTTCTTTAAAGAAAGAGGCAAGAGAGGATTGTATAAGGAAGATTTGCAGATGCATATTTGCTAATGGATTATCATTTAATATATTGAATAGTCCATATTAGAAGGAAATGATAGAAGCAGTTGGTAACTTCGGATTTGGTTTGAAACAACTATCCCCTTATGAGATAAGGACATGAGTCCTTAAAGCCGAAGTTGAGGATATTGATAAAATCAAGGAGAAACACGTATTGGCTAGGGAGAAATATGGATGTACAGTGATGTCGGATGGATGGTCTGATAGAAAGATAAGAAACTTAATTAATTTTCTTATAAATTCACTGGAGGGCACTTTCTTTTATAAGTCTATTGACGCATCAGATCAGTTCAAGACTGGAACTTATTTGTGGGAGTGTATTGATAAGGTGGTTGAGGAAATTGGAGAAAAGAATGTTGTTCAAGTGATTACCGACAATCATGTCTCTTACGTGAATGCTGGTACAAAGCTTATGGAGTCAAGAAAATGTTTATATTGGACTCCTTGTGCAGCTCATTGTATTGATCTGATACTTGAAGACATAGACAAGATGAAAATTCACAAGGAGACACTTGATACGGCAAACTGTATAATACAATTTATTTACAATCATTATTGGGTTCTCAGTTTGATGCGGACATATGCAAAGGGGAAAGAACTTCTAGGGCCTGCCATCACTCGATTTGCTACCTCATTCTTGACTTTGCATAGGTTGTATAAATTAAGGCAACCTATAAGAAAAATGTTTGCATCTGATGAATTTACTAAGAGTGTTTGGGCTAAAAAACTGAATGCAATTAAGGCCAAGAAAGCAGTGTTGTCTAGCCGAAACTTCTGGGGTCGTGTTCTGTTTTGCTTCAGTACCACTTTTCCACTTGTCTATGTATTATGAGAGGTGGATTCGGATGTTAGGCCTTCTATGCCTTTTCTTTATGAAATGCTTGATAACTACAAAGAGAAAATTGCTGATGTTTGTGATGGCAATAAGAGGAAGTACATGCCTTATTGGAATATGATAGATAAGAGATGGACAGATATGTTATATAGGCCTCTCCATGCGGCAACATATTTTCTTAATCCAAGATATTTCTATAGCGATATCTTTTCCAATGTCCAGAGGTGAGGAGAGGCCTTCGTGAATGTATGCAACGTATGATACCTGATCTTAATGAGTATGTACAAGCTGATGTCGAGTTGGATCACTATAAACAGAAACTTAGAGAGTTTGGATCCCCACTAGCTCAAATGACTATGAATGTCCGTAGTCCAAGTATAATTTTATTTATTTCTATGATTCTATATTTAGCTATATCATTCATTTTTAAATTTTTTAACTCCAAAATTATTTTACCTGTTTGGTTGGAAAGATTTGGAGAAGATGTCCCTGCACTCCAAAAGTTTGCAATTCGGATTCTCTCTCTATTACTAGTACTCCTGGATGTGAACGCAATTGGAGCACTTTTGAACAAGTATGAAAATTTAAAACTAAAAAATTTTTGGTTGATATTTTATTTCATTGATTTTTTTGAATTTACTTATGCAAATTTACATTTCACAAATTTGTTGAAGGTTCATTCAAAAAAAAGATGTCGCTTGGAATAAGAACGTCTACACTCTCTTGTTTATGTCATGTATAATATTAAACTTTGAAAGAGGAATATATGGAGGAAACAAATGAATTTGGATCCGATTCTTATAGATGAAGCGACTCCTGATGATGAATGGCTTGTAGAGAGTGAAGAACCATGTCTTGCCGATGATCTTGGATTATTTGATGACCGAAATGAGAATATTGTTGATACAGGAACAAGGAATTTTCTAGATGTCACCGTGATTAATAACAATCAGAATGTTATGTCCTCTACAGATAAGGGTGACAAGTAAGATGAGAATGAAACTACAAGAAAAAAACGGAGGGTCAATACTTCATGTAAGTAATTAAAATTTGGGTCTTCAATTCTTGATTAAGTGTCTAGCCTATGGCTTTAAGTATCATATAACCGTGTTAATTTGTGAATTTATTTTGTAGCATCTTCCTCGGACAAAGGAAAATCAATTGATGATGTGGTGGATGAGACGGAGGATGATATCGATCTTGAAGATGCTAATTATATTTTGGACAAGGATGATCTAGTTGTAGTAGAGTAGATAATGGCGTGAGGACTTCATTTGTATATATTGGAAGAGAATGTTTTGTATAACTTAAATACTTAATTTGTAATTTTGTATGTTATGAAGTTGTTAATATGTTAACTATTAAGACTTAAGAGCTTTGAGACTTTTATGTATATTGTGATGTGAACTATGAATTTTAAATATAGTTTAAAAAATTGTTGTCATACTTGCTACAAATTTTAAATTTTTTGTATATCTTTAAATTGATTTTACAGTATTTTATATGATTTTTTGGATTTATTCACTTATTTATGATCATTATTAAATAAAGTTTTATATTTATTTTAATTAAATAAATTGAAAATTGCGTAACATACGTTATGCATTACGTTATTTACAACTTAACCTAACAAAAAAAAACGTTACGTTAACGTTATCGTTATTTTAAACATTGATTTCAATTGCTCGAACTATTATATTATAGAGTTCATATTGATATTTCTAGGTGTGCATGTAATTTAAGTCAAAATTGAGCATGATTACATGCATATGTGCACACAATCTCCTTATTTATGATACTAGAGATATTATTAACCCATTTACAAGATTATAAATACTCAAACTTGAATTTATCTTGAATTAATTACATGTGTCATATTGTGCATGTTATTGGTGCACATATTGTATCACTGTTTAGACATACGCAACAGTCCTTCTTAAAATGACTATAACTTTTCTATATTAACTCTGATTGGCCATATTCCAGTTGTATTAATAAGATAACTCACTAAACTACAATCATTCTTTAGAAATCTAATCCTAATTCAGTTATTTTCTTAACCAAACATTACTTGCAGCATTTCTATTGTACCAAGTCCATAATTCAGTAACAATAGGTCCTTGGTAAATGACAAGATATTTTGCTCTAGAATTCCAATTGAGTTCATTAGTATTCATGGAAAGATAACTGAATTATCTGAAACTTTGTTTCAGAACTTAAGCTCTAATTCTATTTTTATTCCAGTCAAACAAGACCTGGAAAGTTCTAATCTTAGATACCAAATCCATCAAATTGCAACAATATAACAACAACATGTTTATGGTAGAATAGTTGTAACTTTTGTTTTAAACCTACAATCGTGCTCATTCAAAACTCATTCAAAATATAATTAAATTATCTGAAACTTTACTTCAGAACTTGCGCTCTAATTCCAATTTTGTTTCAGCAAACAAGACCTTGAATTTAGACCTACGGTACGAGGTCTAGCTATTTGCCATAAAATTTGGATTTTATTGAAATTCAAAGAAAGAATTATAATAATAATGGTTGCCAATTTATAAAAAATTAGGAATTTAGTCTCCTCTTTGTTTAATTGGGGTTCTCTTGTAGCCATGGAAGACAATCTTACTTTCCGTTAAAAATTCGAATATGAACTCTGAGTTGGCAACTGCTAATGAGCTTTGGCCAAGAAGAATTTCTTTGAACTCTGGATTCTTAGCACGAGTTCTCAAATGGAGATAATCCAAGCCCGTCTTTAGCCCAAATCTTGTATATTTATAGAGATTTAGAGGCTTTTGAATTGGTTTAACTTTCCAATTAATAGCCTCTTAATAAAAAATTAATTCCTTGTCTTTAATCCAATGGATTCTTAACTAAAGATTTTAACTCGGGATCTATAACTGAAACGTGAATCTCAGTCTTAAATCCACATTTTAGCTTTCTTCAACTCATTTATCATGCTTAGATCTGCATTTGGGTATAACAAAGGATAGTTTTATCCTTTGAAGTTTTGAAGTGAAAACGCGACCCAACGGGTTACGTATTTTAGCTATACTTAACTCAAAATATGGACCTGTAATATGGTCCATAAGATAGTTTTATTTAGCTAAGAGCGTGCATCTCTTTGTGATTGATGATCCGTATTTAGCTTTTAGTAATATGTCTTACTTAATTAGACTTACATTTGTATTGAAATGGGAATAGTTTAATCTTGCGAGATTTTGATGTGCCCCTGCATTTGAAACTTTTGAAACATGGACTAGATCCGTGCTTGAGAAAAAGAATGATTATCCTTTATATGAAGTCAAAACGCAATCCTAAGCTATTCACATTTTAATTATTTTGTGAAATGTGGATCTCTCTTGCTAAGAATTTGCATTTTAGTTTTTAGCAATATATTTTGCTTTCTTAGACCTAAGTTTGGGGATGAATAGGAATAACCTTAATTTATTAAAATTTTGAGAGCAAAATGTAACACAAAGGGACTCATGTTTAATCTTTACTTAGCTCAAAATATGAGCTTTTGTCGGTCTTTATTTTGCTTAGTTTAGAATATGGATCTTTCTAGATGAGGATCTATGTTTTAGCCCCTTAGCTATTTTCAAGACTTCTGTGACTCGCGTTTTTCTCTATTTGGAGAGATTTTTCATCTCTTGATATTGTAGAAGCAAAATGCAACCTTAAGAGGTCTATGTTTTGGCTTTATAAGGGAGTGCCATTCGTCAACCTTTCATTTATTCAAAAATGCAGATCAACCCTCTTGTTTTTTCTCATAAAATTTTTCTCAACAAAACCCCCTACAAAGTTTTCAAAATTTATTAACTCTGGAGGTGTTTTAAATCACTTTAGATACTACACCTGGTTGATTTAGATTTTTAGGTTTTGCTTGAACGTGGCCGTGCATAAAAAATGCAGACTTGTGTCTAAAATAGCTTTACCATGACCCTGCATTTTGAATCCGCATTTTCTGTCGTGCAATTGAAGCATCGCTGCTTTTTGCCGCTCGTTTGGCACTGAAATGGAAGCACTAACTGTGCTCCTAATAATGAAAAATCTCTACGAGATTTAGGTCGTAAATCTCGATCATCAATTTTTCTATATAAGATCAGAGGTCTTTTTAAAAGTTATGATTACCGTAACTCTTAGACTTAGACTTGATTTTTAGCTCTCGAGCTTTCTTATCCTAACATTCGAGCTTTCTAATTCGAGCTTTCCTCTCTTAATTTTTGAGCTTTTAAATCCATTAGAAAGATGTCGAAGAGATCCTCTTCTTCAACACGTCATCGGTGTCTCTAGAAGGGCTTTGCTAGCTTCTTTCCGATGTCAGCTCAAGAGGAGCCTCCATCTTAGGTAGGTTTAACAAGTTCAACTCATTTGACAGGCAATTCATTGCCATGGACTTTAGATTTAATTTAACAAATTAATTAAAAAGAACTTAATCCCTTAGAGATTTTAGTTGCCACAAAGCACAGTTCTTGTGTTCAAGTTTTGAAATGCGAATCTCTTTTGTTGATCTGTGTTCCAAACTTTAAGAGAACTATGCAGTGGTTTATTGTTTAGTTCTGAAATACGGATCTCCATAATGTGATCCATATTTCACACTTAGTCAATAGATCATGTTCTGATATATCTTTTGAGCTTGAAACACAGATCTCCACTATGTGATCTGTGGTTTACATTTAGTTGACAAATCCACCTTGTGCTCTATCTTTTTAGGTTGAAACGCCGATCTCCACTGCGTGATCTACATTTTTTACTTAATTAACGGATCACTATAATCTTTAACTTGGAATATGGATCTCCACTATGTGATCCGTGTTTTACACTTGTTGATATATCAGCTTGTGAACTATCTTTTTAGCTTCAAATGCGGATCTCCACTATGTAATTCACATTTTACACTTAGTTGATAGATCAGCTTGTGAACTATCTTTTTAGATTGAAATGCATATCTCCGCTATATGACCCGTGTTTTACACTTAGTTGATAGATCAGCTTGTGATCTATCATTTTAGCTTGAAATGTGGATCTCCACCATGTGATCCGCATTTTACACTTAGTTGATAGATCAACTTGTGATCTATCTTTTCAGCTTGAAACGCAGGTCTCCACCATGTGATTCGCATTTTACACTTAGTTGATAGATCAATTTGCGATCTATCTATTTAGCTTGAAACATGGGTCTCCACCATGAGATCCGTGTTTTACACTAACGTTATGATAAGATACTTAGCCAAAACTCTGGTATTATGAGAGAAAATGACAGATGCTAGTTTTGAGCGGAAGGATAAGAAGAAGATGAAGAAACCTAATTTTTTGTTTGGGGATAAGATGGAACTGTCAGAGGACTACCTTTTGACGGTAATTATAAGTGGTTAAGGTGGGTTAGGGGACGATATATATTCTTGTTGGATATAGAATGATCATATTCCCTCTCTTGTCTTCAACAACCTTAGTGCCTAGAAGAATGAACTGGCACTTAACAAAACCATAGGACGGAGTTCTTCTTGGCAGCTTTGAAACTACTTTAGCCTTCTCGACTGGAAGTAGCAAACATATGGTTGGTTTATTGCTTGGATGGATATAGAAGGAATATCATGAGGACGAATTTTCAAGAACTACCAGCACTTTTTTGAGCTGCTTTGCAACAGTACATGGTGAATTCCCTTGTAAAGATTTCCAACCATTAGGATGGGTTCATTCTTTGGCCAAGGAATCGTGGTTTATCTTGAAGAACTTCAAAAATCATTTAATAGAAATATGACATTATCATGCC